>OU015760.1:74517254-74548269 GCA_907169655.1 Acomys percivali | reverse complement strand
TCTTCTTCTTCTTCTTCTTCTTCTTCTTCTTCTTCTTCTTCTTCTTTAAGGTGCAGCCATGAGGTGCTTATTTTATTTTATTTTATTATTTTTATTATGTTTCTTTTTAACATATACATTTATATTATTACAAATGACTAAAATAAAATACATACAGTAGGAAGAACCACAAGACAATCAGGAATTATATAAATGTTACATTCATAGTGTTTTGGGTATTTGTATTTGGCAAACTTGAAGTAAACATCTTTCCTATCTTGTTGCATCTAAATTTCTGAATGAAGATCAATATCTATCATATCTCATCTCTATTAACTTAAAACATCTATCTTAATCCGAAAACATCTTAACCCCTAACCTACTAAGATTAATTGAAAGACTAAACTATCAGGTCTTCAATCCCATCAGAGATTTGAGAAGGACTAAAACTTAAATACTTGAGTGAACCAGAAGTGCAGGTTAGCAGCCTCCAAAATAAAAATAAAAATAAAAAAGATGATTGAGACAGTTTACTGCCTTAACACTCACCTACCACTTTCTATACTGTTGGAGCATCATTTTCAGCCTTCTAGCCCAATATCTCTGCCAGAATTATTCAGAAGGCAGGAACTATTGAGGACTTGCTTACCCTGTCTTAGCAGAGTTCAGCCATCAACTCTCCCTGCATCCAAGCTTGCTCATTTTTAGGCAGAATTCTGTCTGTGGCAGGAACAAGCACATTTTGCCCAGTGGCTTGTTTGCCTCATTTGAAGCCAACTCCATAAGGAAGTTCTTTGATGCTCATCATCCTCTTTGAGGCAGGCTGGGTGTTTCCAGGAGGTAACATGTCTTATTGTAAAAAAATCCTTAGAATAATAAAAGCATCTTTAAATACCATATTCTGTAGGTCTATGATGTTTTTGAAGACTCTATTTAACTATTTTACCTTATATATCTATAGAATAATATCTATTAGACCTAGAATATGTATTCTTGTGATAAGAAATATTATTTCATTTAAAAAGAGACTATAACATTGATGCCATTTTACATTTTTAAAAATTTTATTCTTTATTATTTTTCTTTTTCATATACATTTATATTATTATACATATATACAATAAACTACCTAAAGCAAGAAGCACCACAAAACAGTTAGGAATTATATTAATGTTACATTCATAGTGTTTAGGCTATTTGTATTTGGCAACCTTTAAGAAAACCTCTTTCCTGTCTTGGTGAGTCTAAAATTTTGAATGTAAATCAGTATCTATTATATATCATCTTTATAAACTTAAAACATCTATCTAGATCTAAAAGCATCTTAACCCCTCAACAACTAAGCTTAATTGTAAGACTACACTACCTGGTCTTCAACCCCATCAGACACTTGAGAAGGAAAAAAATTAATTATCTGAGTAGACATGAAGTACAGGTGAGAAAAGAGAGAATGACAGAGACAGTTTGCTGCCTGAACAGTCACCCAAAACTCTCTATAACGGTGGAGCATCATTTTGATGTGCCATTAGCCATTGTTTTTCTATACTAATTTCTTATATAAATTTACTTAATTTCATGACATTCTTCAATCTATTTGCTTAGAAATCTCAAGTGTATATATCTATGAAGAATCTCTCACAAATATGAACTCATCCTCTCAAAGCCTTCACAAAATTTCCTTTAGTTCCTAATCCACACTGGATAAAATGAACTTTATTCTTTGATACTTTTATATATGTATGGAAGACAGTTTAAAACTATACATTCCACATTACCCTCTCTTATCCATTCCCAGTGAACCAATTCCATTTCCCAACAGGTTATCCACCTACTTGCATGCTTTTCTGTGGCCCATTAGGTTTCATTAAGGATACCTGCAAGAACATGGGGGTGGGCTATTGAATCATACAGCAGTGGATACGCCCCTTAAGAAAATACCTCATATTCTCCTGTTAGCTCACCTCCCCAAGAATGGGTAGAGCTCCTTGAATCTTTTCTCACTCAATAATTGACATTAAATAATTCAATATTCCACACTCTTAAAATACATATTTTAATTTATTCATATTACAACTCAATTGTTATCCCGTCCCTTGTATCCTCCCATTCCTCCCTCCCTCCCATTTTCACCTTACTCCCCTCCCTTATGACTGTGAATGATGGAGATCTCTCCCCCCTGTATATGCTCATAGGGTATCAAGTCTCTTCTTGGTAGCCTGCTATCCTTCCTCTGAGTGCCACCAGGCTTCCCCACCAAGGGGACGTGGTCAAATATGGGGCACCAGAGTTTGTGTGAAAGTCAGACCCCACTCTCCACTCAACTGTGGAGAATGACATGTCCATTGGCTAGGTCTGGGTAGGGGTTTGAAGTTTAAAACCTGTATTGTCCTTAGTTGGTACAGTAGTTTGAGTGGGACCCCTGGGCCCAAATCTACCTATCATAATGTTCTTCTTGTAGATTTCTAGGACCCTCTGGATACTTCTATTTCCCCATTCTCCCATGCTTCTCTCACCTAGAGTCCCAATAGGAAGTCTTCCCCTCTGTCACACTTTCCTGGTAAGTGAAGACTTTCATGGGACATGTCCCTTGGGCTAGTGTCCAGATATAAGTGAGTATATACCATTTGAGTCTTTCTGCTTCTGGGTTAGCTCACTCATTATGATCATTTGTAGTTCAATCCATTTGTCCACAAATTTCAGGAATTCCTTGTTTTTAATAGCTGAGTAGTATTTCATAGTGTATATGTACCACAGTTTCTTTATCCATTCCTCTACTGAGGGACACTTAGGCTGTTTCCATGATATGGCTATTATGAATAAGGCTGCTATGAACATGGTTGAGCAAATTTTCTTGTTGTGTGCTGGAGCATCTTCTGGGTATATTCCAAGGAGTGGAATAACTGGGTCTTGAGGAAGCCCTTTTCCCAATTTACTGATAAACGCCAGATAGATTTCCAAAGTGGCTGGACTAGTTTGCATTCCCACCAGCAATGAAGGAGTGTTCCCATTTATCCACATCCTCACCAGCATGTGGTGTCACTTGAATTTTTGATTTTAGCCATTCTGATGGGTGCAAGATGGAATCTAAGAGATATTGTGATTTGCATTTCCCTGATGACTAAGGAGGTTGAGCATTTCTTTAAGTGTTTCTCAGCCATTTGATATTCCTCTGTTGAGAATTCTGTTTAGTTCTGAGCCCCATTTCTCAATTGGTTTTTTTGTTTTGGTGGTGTTTAATTTCTTGATTTCTTTATATATTTTGGATATTACACTTTTGCCAGATGTAAGGTTGGTGAAGATCTTTTCCCAGTCTGTAGGCTGTCGCTTTTTCTATTGACAGTGTCTTCTGCCTTACAGAAGCATCTCAGCCTCATGAGATCCCATTTATTAATAGTTGATATTAAGGCCTGGGCTGTTGGTGTTCTGTTCAGGAAGTTGTCTCCTATGCCAATGTACCAGGCTCTTCCTCACTTTTTCTTCTAACAAATTTAGTGTCTCTGGTTTTATGTTGAGGTCTTTGGTCCACTTGGACTTGAGTTTTGTGCATGGTGACAAATATAGGTCCAATTGCATTTTTTTACAGGTAGACATCCAGTTTGACCAGCACCATTTGTTGAAGATGCTATCCTTTCTCCATTGAATGGATTTGGCTTCTTTGTCAAAAATCAAGTGACCATATGTGTGTGGATTCATTTCTGGGTCTTTGATTCAATTCCACTGATCAACCAGCCTATTGCTGTGCCAGTACTATGCTATTTTAATTACTGTTGCTTTGTAGTACAATTTGAGATCAGGTATAGAGATTCCTCCGGAGCACCTTTTATTGTACAAGATTGTTTTAGCTATTCTGTGTTTTTTCTTTTTCCATATGAAGTTGAGAATTTATCTTTCAATGTCTTTAAAAAATGTGTAGGTATTTTGAAAGGGATTGCATTGAATCTGTAAATTGCTTTTGGTAAGATGGCCACTTTAACTATGTTAATTCTCCTGATCCACGAGCAAGGAAGACCACTCCATCTTCTCATGTCATCTTCAATCTCTTTCTTCAGAGTTTTGAAATTTTTTCAAACAAGTCCTTCACTTGCTTGGTTAAAATAACTCCTACATATTTTATATTTCTTGTGGCTAATGTGAAGGGTGTAGTTTTCCTAATTTCTTCCTCTGCATGATTGTCATTTGTATATAGGAAGGCTACTGACTTTTTTGAGTTAATTTTCTATCCAGCTAATTTGCTGAAAGTGTTTATCAGCTGTAGGAGTTCTCTGATGGTATTTTGGGGATCACTTATGTACACTATCATATCATTGGAAATAGGAATAGTTTGACTTCCTCCTTCCCCATTTGGATCCCCTTGATCTCCTTTTGTTGTCTTATTGCTCTGGCTAGAACTTCCAGTACTATATTGAAGAGATATGGAGAGAGTGGGCAACCTTGCCTTGTTCCCAATTTTAGAGAAATTTCCTTGAGTATCTCTCCATTTACTTTGATTTTGGCTATTGGCTTGCTGTATATAGCCTTTATTATGTTGAGGTATGTATTGCACACTTTTTAAGTAGAGAAACACAGCCTGTGTGAGTTGATGGGTACAATGGTCATGTTATATCCAAAAGACAATGTCTTACAGTTACTCATTCTCTAGCTCTTAAAATTTGTATATATTCTTTCTGTCCCTCTTTTGTGATATTCTATGTGCCGTGAACAGAATGACAGAGATGTCCTGTTTAGAACTGAGTTCTCAACTGCCACTTATACTTTGTACAATTGCCACTTATGAATCTCTGCCCTAACCATCTTCTACTGCAAACAAAAGTCCCTGTAATAGACGTTGAAGGTTATACTAATATATGAATGGAAATAAAAAATATTTAGAAGGAAGCTTGATACTATGTCGATTTAGAAATACAACAGCAAATGCTTCCCCTTAGGGTCTATGATTTTTTTTGTCCCAGGCTTTTACAAGGTTTTTGAAGACTCTATCTATTTTACCTTATATATCTGTAGAATCATATCTATCTGTTAAACATAGGATGTATATTCTTGTAATATAAATAGACTAGTAATTGACATGACCATGATATGATTCCATCTTACACCCATCATAGTAGCCAGAACCTGGAAACAGCCTAAATGCCCCTCAGTAGAAGAATGGATAAAGAAACTATGGTACATTTACACCATGGAATACTACTCAGCTATTAAAAACAAGGAAATCCAAAAATTTGTGGACAAAAGGATGGAACTAGAAATGATGATACTGAGTGAGTTAACCCAGAAGCAGAAAGACTCACAGGGTATATACTCACTTATAATTGGGCACTAGCCCAAAAGGCATGTCCCACAAAAGTCTTCACTTAACAGGAGATTGGGATAGATGTGAGGACATCCTACTGGGACTCTAGGTAAGAGAAATATAGGAGATAGGGAAATAGAAGGACCCAGAGGGTCCTAGAAACCTACAAGAAGAACATTGTGATGGGTGGATTAGAGCCCAGGGTGGTCTGCTCAAACTATTGCACTAACCAAGGACAATACAAGTAGTAAATATCCAACCCCTACTCTGATCTAGCCAATGGACAGGACATTCTCCACAGTTATGTGGAGAGAAGGGACTGACTCTGACATGAACTCTGGTGCTCCATATTTGACCACGTCTCCTTTGGTGGGAAGGCCTGGTGTCACTCAAAGAAAGAATAAGCAGGCTACAAAGATGAGACTTGATAGCCTATGACCATATAGTGGGGGAAGAGGTCCCCCTCAGTCATAGACCTAGGGGAGGGGAATAGAGTGAAAGCAGGAAGGAGGGAGCAACAGGAGGATTCAAGGGATGGGATAACAATTAAGTTGTAATCTGGATAAATTAATTCAATTAAAAAAGATTTAATCTTAAAAAAGAACATCATTCTCATTTAATCATTTACATACTGTCAATGTGATGTATTTAGAGTTTATATTATGCAGATAAATTATATACATGATTTTATGGAAAGTTATCAGTGTTTCTGTCATAAGTGAAACACACTTTATAATATTTCCATAAAGATAAATATAAAACAGCCTGTTAGGTTTTCAAAAAGTGTAGTTTGTATTTGTCTGTCAGTGTGAGTGTGTCTAGTATGTATGGTGTGTGTGTGTGTGTAGTGTAGTGTGTATGAGTGTGTGTCTTGAGGATGAGTGGTATGTATGTGCTGTCTGTGTTTTTGTGTGTATATGTATGTGTGTATGATGTGCAAATGTGAGTTGTGGGTGTGCATATGTGTATGTATGTGTGCATATGTGTGTATGTGTATGTGTGGTGTACATGTATAGGTAGGTGGGTAGGTAGGTAGGTAGGTAGGTAGGTAGGTAGGTAGGTAGGTAGTAGGTAGGTAGGTAGAGGGACAACTTCTGGGAGTTATTTCTTTTTTTCTACCATGTGGATCCAGGGAACTGAGCTTAGATCTTCAGGCTTGGAGACAGCCACTTTTATCCATTGAGACATCTCTCAGATCCCTATCCTAATAATTTAAAAGATCAATTAGCATCACTTCCCCACACCACATCATATCACCCGAAATATTGTTTTAAACCCTGAGTGTTGTTAGTGTCTTCAAAGATGAAGTGTAACAAGAGTTAACATTGTTCTGAATTACCACCATCCTTTCCTACAAAATACCACAGCAGGAATAACTCATATGCCACTGTTATTTTTCAGAACTACATAGCAGGTTCTATTCCTCTTCTGGCTTATTTAGTATCTGTTCGTTAGTGTAGAAAGATTATGAATGGTTGTTTGGTAAATTTTTTTTATGTGTTGAGTCAGTGAAAAACTGAGGTAATTATTGCCCTTATTAAATAGCAATATGGTATACACTACAGAACATACTTCAACATAAAGAATCACATTCTTCACAAATGTTAAATCATAAGATTTAAGTAAGATTTGACTATACTTCTTAAAGAGTACAATCTTTAAGTCACTATGCTTACCAGAGCCCATTGTTCATTCCATCAACATTGATTAATATATGATCAAATGTTCCTTGTGATAAATGAAAGAAGTAGTTACTTGGGGGAAATGAAAGAATATAATCAAAATATATTGCATTGTTTTATAAACAAGGACAAAGCAAAGGAAGCAGGCATTCCCATGTGTCCTTGCATAGATGATGTCCTCCAATTCTATATTATAAATTGTGTGTATTCTGTTTCTATATATTGATATGGTTTTCACAAAATCATATATTTGTTGTACCTGAATTTTATGTAGAACTAATGGTAGCGATCTGGAATTGGGGGCCTAAAGGCTCCAAGAAACAGAAAAAAGAATCAACAATAACCATGTCTGTGGTGTGGGTTTCTCTGGTACTGTGGAGTGTGTCCTGTAATGCTTAACAAAGTCTATCCTTCAGAGAAGTCATTCATGGTATTATTCCAGCCCCTCCTTCCCATAGGCTAGGGTTTTCTTTCTTTCTTTCTTCTTCTTCTTAGCAATCTTACTTATATAAGTCCAGTATTTAATATATGTGCTTTGCCAGACATATATTAAGCTCCTTGAAGGAAAGAACCACATGTGTTTTCCTCATTGTGGCAACTCTGGCACCTAGCACCGTGCCTAACATATGGCTTGTGCTTAATGAGTATTTTCTGAATTTATCTGTCCCTGATCAGTGATCCACCCATGAATTATATCCTCAGAGCTCTGACTGCTAAAGTGCTGATGCTTCAAGCTAAGGCCTTCTACATTCTTTTCATTTCCAAAGAACAGAGAAAGAGGATTTATAAAGTTTGGTCTGCCCAAATAAGTTGGAACATATATATAATATTCTCTAGTTGTTTTTTTTCCAATCGCATGTGAGGAATATGAAGCTGGGGAGATGAAGGATTTATCAAAGAGCATATAATCAGGTGGTGATGAAAACAGCTATGAATTTCTAGCTCTGCATTTTTAAAAAGCTGCAACAAGCACAAAGAGAACTATGTCTTAGAAAAGAAGTCAGAGACCAAAAAGAACCATCGTGACAATAACAGCAAATTGTCACAAGATAAGTGACTGTGCCAGACAGAGTTGCCATACAAAGTTCGAGATAATTAACAGCCATATCTGTCTGAAGTTCCTTTACTATCCTAGATTTCTAAACTTGGTTTACTTATCTTCAGGCATGTACTCATGCAGGTCAGGTTCTTTCATTTCTTTTCTGAAAGAGCCTTCTTCCTAGTCTTTCTCATTGACTGCCCAGGATTATTTCCCCAGATTGGGCTCCACTCTGATAAAACCATCTGTTTGTTGTTTAAGCTTTTGCCAGGAAAGAGGCACAGTCTGGCAATCTCCTAAAACCTCTTCTGAACCTGACTTATGGGATTTCTTGGAGTTCTTCAAACAGAAATTCATCTAGTGGCTGGTAGTGTTCGAACTGGCTTCTGTTTCTACATAAGGTCCTCAGATGACTTCAAGGAATTAGTGAGTCAGTCTGACCTTGTCCTCCTTCAACTGCCCTTTGGCGTCATTGCACATAAAAAGCTAAATGATGCCCATTGATAACATCTAACCAAGTGTCATCTCAGTGACATCATGGCTATTAAAAGCAATGTGGATTCGGATAGTACAAAGCATGAACTATCCATAAGTTATTCATCATCTTCATAAAACGAATGTGGCATATGTCTGGAATCTATAAAATTCTTCATTTAGAATAGTACTCACACTAGTATGTAAGCCTCAAAAAGGCATAAATATCATCTAATTCACCAAAAAAATCAATTAACCTAAGACACTCTTACAAATTGTACTTTCTTTGCTCTTTTTAGTCAGGTCATTTTATTAATCATGTTAATGCTAAAGTTTCTTGAACTAATAACAGATGAAATGATTATATGTCTCAAGGCCCAAGTTAATCATGCTTAAAATCTTAGCCATCATATCTGAAACCATTTCACTTATACTAATGCATTCCTAAACTGCTTTGTTCTATTTATATAAATATATACAGTTATTTAAATAAAAATTAAAACCAAAAGCAAGAATGGATTATTTGGTGAGGGATATGGTCTAATATCGTCTTTAATTGATAATTTTATTCATGGCTGTTTCAACAAAAATGATCAGAGGAACATATTCATATTCAATATTTTCAAACCTAAGCATGATTCTTCATAGAACTCTTTTTTCTTTAACACTGACTCAAAACTACATTAATTCAGATTCACTCCATAAAGAGTTTATGGGGAAAATGACATTGTATGAATGAAGGAGAAATATATGTGTGTATAAATAAATCTTACTTTTAAACTTTAGTTTCATATTTCATATGCAATTTTACATATAGAAACTCTATTCATCACTGTATGAATTTTTAAGATCACATACATGTACTTATAGGGATTCCACACCAGTTTTTGGGAACTGAAATTTTTGATGCATGCAAGATGGCTGACATATGTGTCTATGGGCTAGGTAGGCCAAGGCTAATCTTAATGCCAGAGTTACATTGAAGAAGAGATACTACCAAGTACAAGTATATATTTAAGTACCTCAGTACCTTATGTGCTTAAATTAATTATATCTTCTCATACAATTCCTACCTTTACTCTCCTGAAATTTGTTTCCTAGTTTCTTTGTATCTTGCACCTACTACACTAAATCAAATCCTTTCCTGCTACATTTCCATGGAGCTCTATAACTGTCCTCTTTGATGGATTTGTTTTGGTGGTCTCTCAATTTATTGGGTTGTTCTTGGCATTGCCAACTCACTTTCCACTTTTACAACTGAAGAGCTCTATGTAAAAACCAAGATATTGCTAGATTTTTACAGTTCTCAGCAAATTTCAACCATCTCCCTAAATATCTTATTATTGTTTATTGAAGAACAAAGCACCTCATCAATTAGTTACTTTAAACAACAGCAATCATTTCCTTTCTTTATACATCTTTAACTTTTCAAAGGTCTTGGCATGAACATCTTATCTCTATAAATTTCCAGCTAAAATGGCTCAACTGGGAATTGTAGGGTCCACCTTTAATAGAATTCACTCACAAGATTTTTATGTTCTATAATTTCACCCAGACTGGTAGGACAGAGGTTTTTAACTCCTTTCACTTCAGAACTTTCCTTGGCAATTTGGCTGTGTCAAAACATGATGGGGTGATGTGAATAAAAATGGCTCCCAAAGGTTCATATATGAATTTTGATTCCCAGTTGGTAGAACTGTTGGAAAAGGAATAGGAGGCATGTCCTTGTTAGAGGAGGTTTGTCAAGGATGGGCAGGATTTGAGGTTCCAAAAGCACACACCATTCCTAGTTAGTTTAGTGCTTATGGATCAAGGCGTAAGCTAGCATAATTATCAGCAGAGAGGTTTATACAGGAACTGATGGGAGCAAATGCAGAGACCCACATCCGAACGTTAGGTGTAACTTGGGAATCCTGCAGAAGAAGGGGAGAAAGGATTATAGGAGCCATGCGGTCTAGGACACCACAAGAACACCACCAACAGAATAAACTAACCAGAGCCCATAAGGGTTTCAGGGAGCCTGTATAGGTCTAACCTAGATCTCCACATATATGTTGTTATGGTTGTATAGTTTGGAGTTGCTGTGCGACTCCAAACAGTGGGATCCGGGCTGTCTCTTATTCTATTGCCTGCCTCTGGGACCATTTTTCTACCATTGTGTTGCCTTGTCCAGCCTTATTACAAGGGAAGGTCCTAGTCCTACTGCATCTTGATATGCCATGTTTGGTTGATATCTATGGCTGCTATTTCCTGAAGTGAAACAGGATAATTGCATCTGTGGGAGAGGGAAGAATGGGAGAGTGACTGGGAGAAGAGGAGAGAGGGGAAAGTGTGGTCAGAATGTTATATATGAGAGAAGAAAGTATAAAAATGGGAAAATGATGTAAGCTGTCAGCTACTGTTCAAGCACCAAGCCTGCCATGTTTGCTGCCATACTCCCTCCATGATGATAATTGACTCTAACATAACCATCTGAAACCATAAGCTCCAAATAAACTTTCTTTTTTTTAATTTTTTTTTATTTTATTAATTTGTTCTTGCTACATCTCTATGGTTATCCCATCCCTTGTATCCTCCCATTCTCCCCTCCCTCCCATTTTCCCCTTATTCCCCTCCCCTATGACTGTTCCTGAGGGGGATTACCTTCCCCTGTATATGCTCATAGGGTATCAAGTCTCTTCTTGGTGACCTGCTGTCCTTCCTCTGAGTGCCACCAGGTCTCCCCCTCCAGGGGACATAGTCAAATGTGAGGCACCAGAGTACATGAGAAAGTCATATCCCACTCTCCACTCAAGTGTGGAGACTGTCCTGTCCATTGGCTAGATCCGGGTAGGGGATTAAATTTTACCACCTGTATTGTCCTTGGCTAGTGCCATAGTTTGAGCGGGACCCCTGGGCCCAAATCTGCCTATCATAATGTTCTACTTGTAGGTTTCTAGGACCCACTGGATCCTTCTACATTGCTATTGTCACATGGTTCTCTTATCTAGAGTCCCAATAGGATGTCCTCCCCTCTGTCCCAGTTTCCTGGTAAGGGAAATCCAAGTGGATTAAAGACCTCAACATAAAACCAGAGACACTAAGTCACTTAGAAGAAAAAGTGGGGAAGAGCCTGGAACATATTGGCACAGGAGAAAACTTCCTGAACAGAACACCAACAGCCCAGGCCTTAGCATCAACAATTAATAAATGGGACCTCATGAGGCTGAGAAGCTTCTGTAAGGGAGGAGACACTGTCAAGAGAACAAAGCGACAACCTAAAGACTGGGAAAAGTTCTTCACCAACCCTACATCTGACAAAGGTCTAATATCCAAAATATATAAAGAACTCAAGAAATTAAACACCACCAAACCAAATAACCCAATTGAGAAATGGGGCTTGGAACTAAACAGAGAATTCTCAACAGAAGAATATCAAATGGCTGAGAAACACTTAAAGAAATGCTCAACCTCCTTAGTCATCAGGGAAATGCAAATCAAAACAACTCTGAGATTCCATCTTACACCAATCAGAATGGCTAAGATCAAAAACTCAAGCGACACCACATGCTGGAGAGGATGTGGAGAGAGAGGAACACTCCTTCATTGCTGGTGGGAATGCAAACTTGTACAGCCACTTTGGAAATCTATCTGGTGCTATCGTAGAAAAATGGATAAACTTTCTTATATAAGTTGTCTTTCATGGTGTCTTATCACAGCAAAGAAAGGCAACTAGGATACACTATGAACTTCTAAAACAGAAGTGAAAGCTGTTGACTTCCTAAGTGCTGAGTCCATATACTGACATTTTCATCTCTCCTGTATTCTATGGATCATATATATTCAAGTGAATGAAATATAAGTCCATCACTCCTTATTTTATAGAAAGTTATAGAATCTTAGGATCATGTTTTAAATCTATCACACTGATGTAGCTACTACCAAAACGTTATCTTTTTATTGGCTAGACTGGAGAAGTTTATTTCAAATATGTAACTGGCATTTTCTACTTTGTGGGTTCTTCACTACTTTTCTTCTTCCCTTTCAACCCCCTAACACTAGATAAGATAAAAAGAGATAGAGGGGAAAGGAAAAAGATCCTGAATAAAGCCAGGGATCAGAAAGATGGCAATCTTATCATTAGACTACTTCCTGCTGGTTAGGGGCCTCGAGCTCCTTGGGGGCAAATTTGATCTTTGACTCAGGATAGCTAATTTCTTCTTGTTTTTGTTTCTTCTTTGTACATGGCTACTTAAGAAACCACAACAAGCAGCAGCCAATAACCAACAGCAGCCAACAACAACCCATTTATCAGAACTCTAGCATTTATATACACTCTGAAAAGTCTCCAGAATTTCAAATGTCACACAGTCACATAAATTATCAGCAGCTGGCAAAACCACGCCTCCATGAGGCAAATCACAGTCAAATCCTGTGGAGCAGCCTATATCCTCAAACAAGAGATTAAAACGAAATCATTTTCTTATAATATTTCTATGTCTTTTTAAGAAACCAAAATTCCACAATTTACACTAAGGGAATAGAATTAAACTAAAGACTCCCAATATTCTACTGATTATAAGATCCTTCATCATTTGTGTCTTTAAAGCCTAACTCATCACCCTATGTATGTCAAAGCTTAGTGTGCATGGTCCTTTACAAATGCAGAGTTCTTCCCTAATATGTAAAACATGTAATGAAACATCCTTTGAGTATTCACCTTCTTCCTTTGCTCTCATCTACAAAGGCTCACACTGTCTCCAATTGTAAATAAAATAATTTCTTAACTATCTCCTACATGCAGAGAATTGTTCCAGAGCAACACTATGTAGAAATCAAAGTCATCTCAACCAAAAATCAGAGGGTAAGGGGAGGAAATGGCCAGAAAGCCCCTGTCTATGTCTGTGTAATCTTTAGAAAGCCTCTCAAGGCCAACTGGGGTCTAAACTCATGGACAAGAAAAGGCATTTTAAAAGAAGTAGGTAAAAATAAATACATCAAGACTTAAATGTCCAAAATGACTTGGCAGTGTGTTGAGGTAAGAGACCATGAATCAAAAGGAAATAAATTACATAAGTATACTTGGCCTCTTGCCACAAGAATCTACTCCATACTCTTCAGTATTCTTTTTAAATTTTATTTATTTGTGATTATGGAAATGGTATCAATTTGTGCATGCAAAGAAAATGGTTTACCACTGAGCCACATTCTCAATCTTTTCTTATGATCTTTATTGAATCTACCCCACAGTAGTTAATTACTACTCAAATTTCAGACCTCAGCTAAATTATCACTTCATTGTGGAAGATGAGGCAGAAAGAACATATAAGCTGGAAGATAGGCAGAAGGACTACAAAATGCAATTTTTCTTGGGAAGATGTGCCATTACAGTCCTAAACTGACAGCAAGTGCTGCTACATACAGTCATTTATGATTACATAAGGGTGTTACCTTGATGAGCTGATATATTCTGGGGGAAGTGGGCCTCTTTGTCTTCAGTTGCATATCTGCTGGTGAGCCAAACCAATGGTCACAGATAGATTTGGTTAAACTCAGTGAGTCACAAACAACCAAAAGACATGAATGCCAGAAGGGACTTGAAAGAGTAAGGGGAGTTTTGTAGGGCTGGAAGGTGAGAGTAATTAGAAAACATCTTATATGATTATTTCAAAGATGAAATTTATTCAATTATCAAATAGAAAAGAAATGAAATGAATACAACAGATATGGGAGAAGAAAACCTGTTTTCCAATTTCCTCACATTCTGTTATCTTCAGAAGGACTTGTCAAAGCAAGATTTGAAAGCCATATCTAATCTAGGTCCTCAAATTCCCAACATTATGACCCTGAGTATGAACATAGCTAAGAACAGAAGTCTGTTGATTACCGCTCAGCAGCACAAAATTGTGTTGTGTTAAACTATTCAATTTCACTTCCATGTTTTCCCTGAATAAAGGTAGGATCATGTTTAATTTGAAAGAACAGCATTTAGAAACAAACAAACAAACATCAAATCAAACCAACCAGCCCAAAATGGTTCTGACTCATTTGTCACATCCTCACATTCCTCATCTACAACTTATGGATGTTTAGAGAATCACTCTTGAGTCTCGAGTGCCACCAAGATCAGTATTCTGAGCCCCACTTCCCCCAGAATAATCAGTTCATCAAGCATGTGTATGCCTACATGTGTGTGTGAGTGTAGTTAGTATACCACTCATTGGAATACGTTTGGCCAAAATAAATCTTCCACAATGGTATCTTCTCTACATGTGGAAACTCAAAGATCAGTGAAAAATATTGATAGATTGCTAATTTAGAATATTAGTTTCTTAGATGCATTTGATATTACCAAACAATACATAACTGGCCTCCAGGATGGATCTATGTGTTATTTGCTCTTTAGTGGAACAAAATGGATTTTATAATAAGGCAGAAAAAATCAGGACCATGGAGTCAGACTATGAATAAAATTAGTGGCCATCTACCTAAATTATTTCAGGCTCAGTTTCTTTATTTCTAAAAGTGAGATATGATAACTTTATGAGTTGTTACTCAAATGTACATAGTATGTCCAACACAGCTGTGAACATTCAGCATTCGTTATTCTTTTCTTTAATGCCATAAAATATAATGCAGGTTAAATTAGAATTTGGCACATTATTTATTCACATATTTGAAATGATTTGTTCAATTAATTAACACAAATTAAGAATGGGGAGGGAGCTGTTACTAACCAGACCGAAAGTGAGCTGTGCCTGTGGCTCCTGCTGCTGAGTGGCTAAGTAGAGACAGCTAGCTGTCACTATGCCCCAGTTTTACTCAGCTCTTTCTGCTAAGCAGAAAAAGGAGTTGTCTGATGTTGCCCTTCAGATTATGGCCGCAGGCAAAGGCATTCTGGCCTCAGATGAGTCTGGAGGCAGCATGGCCAAAAGGATGAGCCAAATTGGTGTAGAAAACACTGATAAGAATTGCTGGCTATATGGCCAGGTTCTATTCAGTGCTGCTGATGGTGTGAAAAGTGCATTGGTGGTGTCATCTTCTTCCACAAGACACTCTATCAGAGAGATAATGGTATATCCTTTGATGAATGATTCAGGATAAGGGCATCCTGATAGGCATCAACGTTCACAAGAGTGTAGTACCTCTAATTGGAACCAATGGGAAAACTACCACTCAAAGGCTGCATGGACTCTTGGAACACTGTGCTCAGTATAAAAAAGATAGTGCCTATTTTGCCAAATGGTGCTGTGTCCTGAAAACCAGTGATGGCATACCCTCAGCATTCTGGAGAATGTCAATGTGCTGGCCTGCAATGCCAGCATCTACCAGCAGAATTGTTATTGTGCCTATTGTGGAGTCTGAGATTCTGATGAAGACCATGCCCTCAAACATGCCAGTTTTGTTACAGAGAAGGTCCTGGTTGCTATGTACAAGGTGCTAAGTGATAATCATTTATACCTGGAAGGGACTCTGCTCAAGCCCAACATAGTGACTGTCCAATCATGCCTGTCCCATCAAATATAGCCCAGAAGAGATCACTATGTCAATTGTTACAGCCCTGCATGGCACTGTGGCCCCAGCTGTTCCAGGGGTGACTTTCTTGTCTCGGGGGTCAGAGTAAAGAGGAGATATCATTTAATCTCAATGCCATTAATCGCTGCCCACTTCCTCAACCCTGGGCTCTCACTTTCTCCTATGGACATGCCCTGAAGGCATCTGCATTCAATGCCTAGAGAGGACAAAGAGACAAGGGCTGAGGCTGCTACTTAAGAGTTATCAAGCAGGCAGATATGAAGGCTATGAAGATGATGAAGGAGTAGCACAGTCCCTCTATGTCACCAACCACGCCTAATGAGGAATGCTTACTGGACCCACAGCCCTCAGGCTAGCAATGTATATCCCATTTTGCCTGTACTCATAGCAGAACATAGATGTCTTTTATTCAGCACCAAGTCTTCTTTTTTTCCTCTCCTCCTCTTTCTGTCTTATATTGCTGTACCCAGGAACACAGAATGGGAAAGTAGTGAGCCTCTCCTCCATGACTGAGGACAGCAAAACTTTCTAGAAGTCATAATAGAACTTATGGGTCTTTCTCCGGGGTCTGCCAGCCCTTATAATTTCCCCCATGATGATGTCGCTTGTCCCTGGGCCATGCTTCCTGGCCTTCTCTCTTGTGATCAGGGGCAAGTGCACTGTCCCTGATTCACACTCTGAGTACATAGCAAATAAATTGGAGCAAAACAAAAATAAACAAAAAAAATAATTGGGCAAGGGCTGGAGAGGTTGCTCAGTAGATAAGAGCATTGGTTACTCTTCCAGATGGATCTGGGCTCAATTCTCAGCACCCATACAGCAGCTCAGAGCAGTTTCAGAGCTCCAATTCCAGGGCATCTGCTACCCTCACAGATATACATGCAGACAAAACACCAATGCACATAAAATTAAAATAAATAAATCTTTTTTAAAAAGAGAAAAGAGTTTTTACATTTATCGAGCAGCTACTATGTGCTAGACATTATACTAGGTACAAGTCAAATATCCTCTCTATTCCTAAAGCTATGCTACTTGTCCTTGAGAATAAAATTAAAAACAAAAAATCTTTCCTAGCTTATATATTGCAGACAGTTCCGTCATGTGTTGACTATAAAGTCAGCCAAGTTATTTGGCCCAGTTTCTTTTTTTGTGTGTTTTACATGTCAGTAAAGAATTGTCTTGTTTGGGATTTCTATTTTAAAAGATTTAGTTTAGTTTGAAAACATCACATTTATCATTAATAAACTAAAGCTCTCTTTGCAGTATTTTACACACCTCAAACAGCTGTGACTTTTGTTAAAAGCTTTATTCTTTCCATTAATATTTGTACCTGATTAAACTTCAATACAGGTGCACATGGCTTGGTAATCATACTTTTATATTTTGCATGCAGATTAGTGGCACAGGAATTTGCATAAATTTGTTATGCACTGATGCAAAAATGAATGCTCAAGCAACTTTTATTTTTAATCTAATCAAATCACTGCTTAATGAAAAACGACTGACTGCTTGCAGAGGTGCACAGAGACACACTCTGGGGACCCCAGGCATTTACAATTCAGTGGGAGTTCCCTGGCAGTGTTTGACTTCAGGACAACTAAAGTACTAGTGAGCACTCTGCTCTACAGAACCAATCCGATCTTGTTAGTCATGAGAAGAGAGCTACAGATGTGCCTTTAAAAATAAAAATAAAATAAAGATTGAAGAATTAAACACTTTTTTAAAAAATCAGAAGGGATCTGTAGCAACAGCATCAATAATCTCAGTCAAAAGAACGCTTGTAACCCATAAGAAAGCTTAAGAATCTCACTGTCCACAACTAGATTGTCAGCATCAGCAAGTTATGACAGGGAAACTTATATCCCATTGTTGCCTAACCATCTTCTAGAAGAGGTACCAAGAAGATAGTAAAGACAGGACATATTCTATGCTTCTACATGAATTGGTTATTATTGTCCAATCCAGAATGTTAACTATAAACATCACTAAACATACAGAGGGACATATACATTTATCGGTTTTTAACTTAAAAATTTTTATGGCTTTAGTATTTTGTATGCATAGGTTTTTTTCCTGGATATCTATGTACCACATATACGCAATGCCTTCAGAGGCCAGAAGTGAGCATCAGGCACCCTGGGACTAGAGTGAACTATAGTGTAGATGCTGGAGATTGAACCTAAGTTCTCTTGAAGAGCAACCTGACCTCTTTCCCTCTGAGCCATCATTAGTGCCCAGGTTTATACTTTAAGAAACATTGATTGACCCTGTATGGTCTTACTTATTTTTATGGAGTTGATATCTATAGCCAACCAATTTTTTAATTAATACTTCTTTAATATATGTTTCATCATTATAAATAAGTTTTAAAATACAAAGAAAGAATGAAAGATGGTAAAGAGAGAAAAAGATCTTTATATTATGTTTCTGTTCCCAGTACGTTCTAATTTACTGTTTTAATAGTACAGAGAGGGGCTCAATAAATATTTGCCTGAATGAATAAATGTACTGTGAAATTCCTGGCACAGTTATTAGTCTCTCCATATGTTTGTTTGTTTTTTAAGTAACTGAGTAAGCTACTGAACAAATGAATATACTGCTTATACTGTGTCTCACATCTAAACCAAACAATAAGCAGAACGTTAGTTGAAAACACATGAGAAGCTGTTAATGAAAATTCCACATGAGTGTTCGTCCACTCTGCTTTTAAAAGTCTGTCAGTGTTAGCTGCTTGGCAAAACTCTTTCAAGAGAAATTTGTAAAAATAAATATTTTGAGTATACACCATTGCTTTCCATAATATTTTCAAAAGTAACCAAGAATATATTTTAGTAAATTCATAGATGCATTCCTAGTTAATCATACCCTTCCTTCCTGAAGGGTAGTCATTTTATTTTCTCTCCATGAACCTTCAAGATTGTTCAAAATGTATTCAGTCCATGTTTTTATCCACCCTCATTTACCAGTTTCATTTTCTCCTGCTTCCTGACCCCCTGTCCATCAAGCCCCCAATCCCATTGTGCACAGCAAAACCATTCTTTCATTCAGGCTCCTGAATTCTGGTTCTCAGCATACAACACACTTCTATTGAGGAACCCTGCACTTGCCCTGTGGTTAGGTTAGCCTATTATCTGCTTGCAGGTAGGCTTTAATGAAACCCACCCTCTTCTCTGGCTTCCTACTTAGGCTTGGATCCTGTCACTCTGTTCTCTAGTCTAGTACTATATTTCTGTACCTGTCAGCCATCTTTCAAATATGTGTCCTGAATCCAAAAGCAGTAGCTGAGAAATGTGGACCCTTGGTTCAGCACGATTTGTCTACGAATGGAGATGGGGGTGCACATTCCATTGAAAGGAAGTCTGTAGAGTTATCTATATATGAAACTCTTTGTGTACTGTGGTTGCACATGACTTTTTTGCCCACTATTTTCAAGCACAATGGAGCAAGAAGTGGGCTCCTTTTTTTGCCTTCAGCTAAAGGCTATTAAAATTCCAAAAGGCTTTGGGAAGTACCAAATGACCACAGGGAACTCTCTTGTGCTACTAAAATTTTATGCTGTGTAACCAGAGAACATTTGAAGTTTTTTTGAACTAATGATAATTTTTACATTTTAAAGTGGTAATTATTACAATATAAGCTAAAGTGTTTACTTTCCCTCCATTACTCCACTGTGGCTTGCAACCAGAGGGGGGTAAACTCTGAGCTTGAAAAACATTCTTTAAAAAGCTCTCTATGCCAATTGCAATTACCTTCATAGGAGAATAATAAAAATAAATAAAAGAAAGATTTTGAAACTAAAATCAGAAGTAGCAGAAAAAAGTCTAGAGCAAACAAGTGGCTTCAAACGTGAGATCACAAGAGCAGTAATAACTTTGAAATATATATTGTTATAGATTTAGGAACACTGAGAGAAAAGTATCCAGAGTAAACATAGCCCCTCACAACAAGAGGAAATACATGCATATCACTGCATTTCAAGGTCAATTACATCCTCTAATGAGCCATGCCAGCATGCCATCTCTTGCTTAGCCCTTTGAGTTGGTCTCAAGCAGAATTCTAAACAGAGAGTAATTTGTTTGTCTATATTTCTATAAAAATTATCAACAGAATAACAGGCATTTCAATTGGTTTATTTCAAGCAGGTCAGCTCTATTCACAGAAAACAGTAAAATTATCATTGGAATATTTTTGAATGATGTCATTTTTGCACATATGTGTGTGTGAGTGTGTGTATACTCCTTAGCTGTCATTGAAATCTAAAAGTGAATCTTTCTGCCAGATTTTGTAGGATATCAAAAGAAATTCTGACTTTCTTCTAGGATGGTTCTTTCATGACTGTAGGTCAAAAACCTTCCTTGGGGGTTAGCAATAGTCAAGGATCAACAGTTTGGGGTTAAATGTTAGCTATACCTTCTGGCATAGTAAGCACTTCCTTTGAATACATGACTTTGGAATATTTATAGTCAATCGAAATCTCAAAGCATTAAACATTTTCAGTTATTATTTTTTTTAAAATACTGTTGTCTTACTGTACACTTGGCCTGACCCAAACATTATAGGGTAGTCTTTTGAGTCTTATTAAATAAATGTTTACTGAGTGCCTACTATAGCTAGCTTAATATTGCTAGGAAATTCCAAATAAATGAAATACTGAAATCCTTACTCTTAGGACATTGCAACTGGCCAAGGAATTGGCATAACTTAGTTGGATGTGTAAAAAAAAATCCTAAACTTTTAGTGAGGTGAAAAGATTGTATGAGAGGCCTTACACTTTTTATCTTTTGGACCACCAAAACCCACCACAGTTGCTCATTTCAGAATCTGTACCACATATAAGGTCAGCAATAGCCCCAAGGAAATAACAGCAAGTACTTCCAAATGCTTATAAAGCAAGAAAAAAGAAATGTTTTTGAAAATATAGTTGACCCTTCTTTCATCTCACTGAATAATATAAATGTAAGTCATCACTGCCAAGATTAGATTTGCAATAAACAGATTTTGAGATTTTCAGGCTCAGGAGTTTTGTTTCAGTTTTTAATTATACAATACTGTCACAAAATTACTTTGTCTCTTCATCCACCCGAATATTTCCCTGTGCCTATGATTTAGTTCAGATAATGTCGTTCAGTGAAAAGCAGTGGAAAACCTCTGGACAAAATGAGAAAATTGCCTCTTAATATTTCTTACCCATCAACTCAGTGGGTCAAAAGAGCTGTGCAAAGTGAGGTGAATTACAGATTTATCTCACTATTAATCAACCATATTATTTCATTATATGAAAGTGATTTTTCTGTGCACTGAAACTCAGAGTTGATGTTCTGAACCATAGAACTTCAGGGTTACTCTAATAACTGAACAATTTAGGTGCCATTTTTAATGGTAAGTAATTTTACTGACCAGTGCTGAAATAAAAATAAAATTCTCAACTTCTTTGTTCCCTAGTTGACATCCTGGTTAATGTTTTTGCCATCAACATGTAAAATGTGTATGTAAAAATAAAAATTTACATATAACTGAAAATGAATGTAAAGATTAAAAACAAGAAGTCCACTTCATATCTCAGTATACTTTTCTATTCAATGAAATAATTGAGCTGGACCTCAAAGAAGAGGATGAGCATCAAAGAACCTCCTTATGGAGATGGCTTCAAATATGGCAAACCAGCCACTGGGCAAAATGTCCTCGTTCCTGCCACAAACAGAATCTGCCTAAAAATGGGCAGCTTAGATGCAGGCAGAGTCGATGGCTACACTCTGCCAAGACAGGGTAAGCAAGTCCTCAATAGCTCCTGCCCTGCGAATAAGTCCGGCAGAGATATTGGGCCAGAAAGCCAAAGATGAGGCTCCAACATTATAAAGTGTATTGGGTGACTGGTCAGGCAGTAAACTGTCTAAGTCAATTTGTACATTTTGGAAGCTGCTAACCCACTGGTTCACTCAGGAATTTAAGTTTTATTCCTTCTTAAGTTTCTGAGGGGCATTGAAGGCCAGATAGTATAGTTTTACAATCAAGTTTAGTTGGTTAGGGGATAAGATCATTTTAGATCAAGATAAAGAAATTAAGTTATTAGTGTTGAGATAGGATAAATATTGAATTTCATTCAGAAATTTAAACCCAAGAAAACAGGAAACACATTTACTTCAATTTGGACAAATACAAATAGCGAAACCACTATGAATGTAACATTATAGAACTCATGATCCTCATGATTATCACATGGTTCTCCCTGCTGTATGTAGTTTGTTTTATAAATATATTTTTAAAAAATAATTGTGCTGTTAGATCACTAAAGGAGGTTGTCTTGCAAAAAAAAAAAAATGAAAAGCCCATCCAATGACAAACATTTATCACCCTGTGCAATAAATATGTTTTAGAAAATATGGGTATAAAGTAAATTTTTGTAAATTGAATCATATCCTCATTGACTTATATTACTATATCAGAGATGATTTGCTTCTATTTCTGAACTTTGGTTGGCAATTTATATGGCTTTAGCCTGTTTTTCTCACCCTTCCATTTTCTGTTAACCACAAATAAACAGATATATAAATGTCCTAGGGGGAGTGTTGCTTTATTAAAAACACTGTGGACATTTCCAAAAAGCATTAAAGAAGACTTGCAATATGATTAATTACATTGTAATGAACCCCACTGGTAAGACTGGGAAGTATTGGCTTTTTTATAGTAAGATAACTTGCTGGTTGGGGAGAAAGAAATTTAAGTGTTCTTCCAGTGCAATAAGATGGGAAAATCTATTTTGATATCCAAGCCATTGAAGCAATCTCTTCATGAAGACCTTACTTCTAGAGAGTTATGCACAAGGGCGTTTAACTGGACACTACAGTTTACTAACCTCAGAGTCACCACTGCAGATGTCTACATCAACACAGGGTTTGAAAGAGAAGCAGATGGCTGGAAGACTCTTACTGAGATTCTCTAATGATTTTCAACGTTATAACAGCAAGTAGCTTTTATGTATAAATGATGTTCACCATATGGTAAAGCATGATTGAATATTTTATATAAAAATCAAACTTACAGTGATTGAATAAAGCTGAGGCCAATTAAAAGTAAAGTTTCTTCAAGAAATAATGGACTAGGTTTAGAACACAAACTCTAAACCAAGCTATGAAAAGGAAGAAAATTGGGGAAGGGAGATGTATTTAGAATAAATGGGCTCTTACAATTTTAAAAGCTTTGCTTTCTCAAGTACAGATTGTAATTCCATTAAGACCTGGACCATTATTTTGAAAATACACTTAGGGGAAATGAATCTAAAACAGTGTAAGCATATTAAATACAATATGAAATAAGTGACTAATATAACAGATAGCAACTTTGTGGTCTAATAACAGAAATCCCCAAGTGCTGGAAATCATTATTATATAACTCCAGATGATAGTTCAAATGAATTTAAGTTTGGAGCTTGGAAACCAGATTCTGGTGAGCAAATCGAACTCATTGTCTATCCAATGACACTATCTCCCTGACAGATGAATAAACCACTCAAATCAGGACCCTGATAACTATAGCTATAAAAGAGGATGTTTGTCACTATTATTGGCAGTAATAGTTAATATAAGTATTGACTGGTCTTATTGATCAAGAGAGGAGAAAAATATAGTTACAAGAAACAGACTGTTAAATATACACTTCCTTCTGATAAGTTTCTAACAAAATACAGCTTTTATTTGTTTCCTTGGACACCCCATCAAACAAGTGGAATAGAGCCTTAAGTACAATGATAATCATTTTCTTAAGCCATGTTGTACAATTAGCCATGCCAACAGACAGAGAATTTACACCTGTGATGATTTAACTAAGAATGGCCCTCATAGGCTCACATATGTGTATGCTTAGTCACCAGGGAGTAGAACTCTTTGAAAGGATTAGAAGGGTTAAGAGGTGTGGTCTTGGTGGAGGAAGTCAGTCACTTTAGAGTTTCAAAAGTCCATGCCAGGCTGATAGCCTCTCTCTTTCTGCTTGTGGCTCCAAATGTAGCTATTAGCGCCATCCCTAGTACCACATCTGCATGCTGCCATGCTCTCTGGATGATGATAATGGACTAAATCTCTGAAATTGTAAGCAAGCCCCCAATTAAATGCTTTCCTTTATAAGAGTTGCTTTGAGTATGGTGTCTCTTCAACAGGATACTGACCAAGACAGATACTATAGGATCTAACTATATGTGTGTATATATAACAAGTGAATCTCAATTGAGAAGTCCCAACATAAAAATATTCAAAGATATAAAATGGGGATCCCTTCTCCCACCTGCCTGATGCCACCTGCACACCCACAAGGCAGTTCTAGATTCAAGGCCTAAAACTCCTCTTTGTTCATAAGCCTCCTTTGCAGGGTAAGTTCAAGTTCCTTTTTCATCCTCCAATCTACCTGTTGTCATCTTCAGACTCACAGGCCTAGCTCTGGATTGATGGCCTTCAAACCCATTTTGGTCATGACCTGCCTTTGAGTGGCGAGAAGCTCCTTTCCTGTCACACCCTTACCTGCACATGTTGTCAATTGTATACCCACAAGCCTAGCTCCAGACCCAAGATTTAAGAGCCATCTTTCCAGGTCCAATTAAACAGCTTGTCCAAAAGCTTTACCCAGCCTAGCTCTAGTCATGTAGCTCCTACATTGTCTCAATCTGAGGAAGGACTTATCTCACCAGACACTCATCCAAAGAAGCCCACATGCTGAGATCAAGTTGTATGAATACAGCCAACATCAATGGGTAAGAAAGCATGCTTCTCATCAAACCTATTCACCCTATAGAAGGATTTTCTAATGAAAACAACTTAAATAAACCTCATGACACAGAATTTAAAAGAACAACCATAAACTGGTTTTACCAAAGAATTAAAGGGATTTAAAGAAAACACAAACTCTTCATTTGAATTTAAAGAAGATAACAAAAATGTCTTAGTGATGTCCAAGAAAATACAAAAACAAATATACAGCTGAATGAAATAAGGAACATAATTTGGGATTTGAAAACTGAGTTAAATAAAGAAATAGAAACATTGAAGGGAACAGAAGCTGAAATGAAAATGAAACTGAAAAATTCAATATCCCAATTAAAACCTCAGGATAAAGCCTTACCAGTAGAATGAATCAATGAGAAGATAGAACATCAGCACTCAAAAATAAAGGAGATCTAGACCAAACAAATAAATAGCATGAAAAAATTAAAAATCACAAGAAATGAACATGAAGTAAATTTGTAATACCATCAAAAGATAAAACCTTTCAATTATAGGAATAGACGTGGAAGAAGAATCCCAGGACAATGGTATAGACCAGATGTTTGGGGATTTTTTGGTTTTCTCTGAGACGGTGTTTCTCTGTGTGTAGTTCCTGCTGTCCTGGATTCTCTTTGTAGACCAGACTGGGCCTTGAACTTCCAGAAATCTGACTGCCTTTGCCTTCCCTATTGCTGGGATTACAGGCATGAACCACCACACCCAGCTCATAGATCAGATTTTTTTAAACATATTATTTATTAATTTACTCACTCATTATGTATACAGTGTTCTGCTGCATGTACACCTACACATGAGAAGAGGGCACCAGATCTCATTATTGATGGTTGTGAGCCATCATGCAGTTGCTGGGAATTGAACTCAGGACCTCTGGAAGAGAATCCAGTGCTGTTAACTTCTGAGCCATCTCTCTAGCCCCATAGACAAGATCTTTTATAAGATTATAGAAGAAAAATTTCCAAAACTAAATACACACCAACACAGATACAAGAAGCATATAGGAACAAACTAGACAAGACCCAAAACGAAACTCCCCAGGACACATTATAATTAAAAATCAAGTATATGGGAAAAAAGTGAAACTTTCAAAATAAGAAACACAAGCAACATATGATGGAAAACCCATCAGAATAATAGCTGATTACTCAATGGAAATTGAAGGCTGGAAGGTCCTGTAGCACTGCACTTCAAGTTCTAAAAGATCACAGCTGCCATCCTTGACTACTGTATTCAGAAAAATTGTCTTTCACAGTTGGAGGAAAAAATTTGTGATCTAAATAGCCAAAAAACTATATCAAACAAGAGCAACAAAACAAAAATGTTAAGTAGAATACAGGAAGCAATATTTCAAACTGAAAAGATAAATAAGCAGAGCTAAATGATTTCATCAAAACAAATGAAGCTATAATTAACAAAATGCAAAACATAACTAAGAAAACATACCAGTGAAACTTTTATTGCAATCCATATACACCTTTGAATAATAACTCTAAATATTAATGGCCTCAAACTTGCCAATCATAAGACAAACACAAGCTGAATGGATAAATAAACAAAAGCCATCTCTGTTGTCTGCAAGAAACTCATTTCAGCTTTAAAGATACACAGCACCTTAAAATGAAAGGATGGAGTATAGTATTCTAAATGGGATCAAGAAGCAAATAGCTTTTGTCATACTAATACCTGGCAAAATAGACTTCAAACTAAAACTAAACAGAAGAGACGAAGAAAGGTATCTAATTTTAATCAGGAGATCAATTAATAAAAAATATTACAATAGAAAATCTTTGTGTAACTCTAGTACACACAATTCCATTAAAAGCATGTTAAAAATTAAAGATGCAGATTAATACAAACATGCAACAGTGATTTCAACATATCATTTTCTCTAACAGATAGGTGATCTGAACAAAAATAAACAGAGAAATATAAGAATTAAATGATATCTTGCATCAACAGGACCTACGAGAAATCTATAGATTATTACATTCCCACTCCCCTAAATATACATTATATTCAGCATTACATGGGAGTTTCTCTTTGACTGAGTTATGTAATCTCGATGGATTACATTTAGTAGAGTTTTGTTTCTGTGGACTTTAAGTTTTACTGAATAAAAAAGAAATAAAAGACAAAACCAAAATATTCTTAGAACTAAATAAAGATGAAAACACAACATAACAAAATCTCTGGGATACATTAAAAACAGTCCACCTTAAGAATCAAAAAGAATACAATTAAGTAACTTAATGATGTTAAGGATGCAACTTAAAAAACTGAAGAATAAAAAAAAAACAGAAATAAGCTAAACTCAAAATCAGGATATGGCCAGAAATAATAAAAATTGAAGCAGAAATTATCAAATTGAACACCAATACAAAGAATCAATGCATCTGCCAAGGCTAACATAGAGAGATTCTGTCTCAGAAAAACAAAAACAAAAACAAAAAACAAAAAACAACAACCAAAAAATTCAATTAATCTGAAAACTAGTTCCTTGAAAAAAAAATAAAGATTGCCAGACCCTTGGCATAACTAAACAAAAGAAAGAAAGAGATGAACCAAAGTAACAGGATCAGAAATGGAAAGAGAAACACTGTAACAGACAGTAAAGAAATAAGAATATCATAAGATAATGTTTAAAAACCTATACTCCTCTAAGTTTGAAAATCTAAAAAATGGATAAATTCTTCATTTATCCAAAATATCAAAGTTATACCAATAAGAGATAAATAACCTAAACAGACCCATAACAAAGGAAGGAATTGAAATCATAATAAAAGGCCTTTACACACACACACACACACACACACACACACACACACAAAAAAAAAAAAAAAGAAAGAAAGAAAAAAGAAAAAAAAGAAAAAAATCCTTAGGCCCAGATGGGTTCACAGCAGAGTTCTACCAGACTCAATATTTCTTAAATTATTAAAAAAATAGAAATATAAGGAATAATCTCAAATTTCTTCTATGAAGCCAGTATTACTCTCAAAGCAAAACCAAGTAATACTACAAGAAAACAAAATTATTGACCAATATCTCTGATTAATCTAGATGCTAAAGTACTAGCAAACTGAATACAGGATCATATCAAGAAGATTATTCACCATGATCAGGTTGGCTTTATCCCAGAAATGCTGTGAGACTGCCTTTTTTAGAAATGGCTGCCAAACAAGATCTGAACAAAGACAATACCAGTAGATATTCTCATGCAGAAGGTAGAAAATCCCATGAGGTCAAAAGAACTACAGGCAATGGATGACTGCTGAGAGAGGAAGAACTATGCTCTCCCAGGCATGAGCCCCCTGACTGTTTACCACAAAGTAGTCAATTCTGAAAGAATACACACAAAAACAACAAAAGGGGACTCAGAATGTTACATTTAGATATTTGTACACATATATGTATATATGCAGCAATAATAATAAAATAAAAGGAGTATCAATTTGAGAGTGTGAGGGACCTGGGAGGGGCTAGAAGGAGAAGACATGGGAGGAATTGGAAGGAGGAAAGGGAAGAAGTGATATAATTTAAAATTTTTTTAAGTGCAAAGAAGATGGAAGATAGAAAAATTCAGCATATATTATCATAATGATCATTGAATTTAATTACTAAAGATAAAATATTGCAGATAGAAAGAAAAGTGTGTAAATTATAAGAAGGTGTGTAGTCTACACATTGGCCCATGAACAAGAAAGCCACACAATTCTCTTCAAAAGTATGAACATTCTTTCTATGGACTCAAGACTTCTTCCATGTAAAGTTCCAACTCATTAGGGAGCTCTCTACCCATGAAGATTTGTCAGTACCTCTGAGTAAGAGGGGTAGTTTTCAAAATTTAACATCACTGGGTAGAAAAAAGAATGCCACAATACAGAGACCACAATCTGCACTGAATTAAGCCATACACCACAGGGGTGGGTAATAGGTAATAATATTTTATGAAACTTAAGAATTTCTGGATTAGAATTTAGGAAAACATAGCTGACCTAGTAGAAAACAGATATGATAGATATTGATTTACATTCAGAACTCTAGACTCACCAAGATAGGAAAGATATTTTCTTCAAGGTTGCCAATAAAAATCACCAAAACAGGAATTTCTGAAATTTGTGGACAAATGGATTGAACTAGAAATTATCATAATGAGTGAGTTCACCCAGAAGCAAAAAGAGTCAAATGGTATATACTCACTTATATCGAGACACTAGTCCAAGGGGTACGCCCCCATGAAAAACTTTACCTACCAGGAAAGTGGGTCAGAGGGGAGAAAATCCTATTGAGACTTTAGGGGTGAGAAGCCTGGGAGAATGAGGAAATAGAAGGATCCAGAGGGTCCTGGAAAAATACAGGCGGGTCTGGGCCCTGGGGTCCTCCTCAAACTATGGCACCAGCCAAGGAAAATATAGGCAGTAAACTTCGAACCCCTACCCAGTCTAGCCGATGGACAGGACATTCTCCACCGTTAAGTGGAGAAGGAGATCTGACTTTCACACAAAATCTGGTGCCCCATATTGGACCATGTCCCTTGGATGGGGAGGCCTGGTGGCACTCAGAGGAAAGATAATAAGTCACCAAGAAGAGACTTGATACCCTAGGAGCATATACAGGGGGAGGAGGTCCCCCTCAATCACAGACATAGGGGAAGGGATTAGAGGGGGAAGTGGAAGGGAGGAAAGAAAGGGAGGATACAAGGGATGGGCTAACAATTTAGATGGAATATGAATAAATTAATAAAAAAATAAAAAATAAAAAAATCACCAAAACACTATGAATGTAACATTTATTTAATTCTTGATTGTTTCATGGTTCTTCCTGCTGTAGGTAGTTTATTTTGATTATGTGTAATAATATAAATGTGTATGTCAAAAAAGAAGCATAATTAAAAACAACCTCTTTACCTCCCAGAAACACATGTGCCAACTAAAGCAATGTAACAGACAGGGAAGCCATGCCTTCGCAGGAATTTTCAATGAATTATTATTTCTACACTTATGAACTGATAATCCAATTAATACTTCTCAAGACAACAAACTAAAAGGCACGTACTTCATAGGGACCTGGTATTACACAAATAATTCATGGTTAGGGGATATTTTAATAACAACCACTCAAGGAAACCCACATATGTATAAAGATTCAAAACTAATGTGCACATATGATGGAAGACAATATTTGTATTTCTAGCCCTAGTTTACATTACTCAGGATGATATTTTTCCAGCTCCATTCAAGTGAATTCTATAATATTTACATGTGAATTTCATAAAATTTTATTAACAGCTAGATAATTTGTATCACATTTTAATTATCTGTTCATCAATTGATGGGCATCCAGGCTGTTTTCCTATCATGGCTATTGTGAATAGAGCAGCAATGAAGAAGCAAGTATGTTTATAGTAAGATGTAGAGTCTTGTCAGTAAAGCCCAAGAGTTTTATATCTAAATCACGTGGTAGACCTATTTCAAGCTTTGTAAAGAATCTCCACACCTTTTGAGGTCAAGAACCTGCAGCTAGACAAGTCATAGGCTCTATGAGATAACCTAATACTATTATTCTGTCAAATGGACATAGTATTAAATCAAGTCCTAATGATGTACCTTTATACTCCGGAGGAATCGCCATACCTGATCTCAAATTGTACTATAAAGCAATAGTAATTAAAACAGCAAGGTACTGGCACAGCAACAGGCTGGTTGATCAGTGGAATCGAATTGAAGACCCAGATATGAATCCATGCACATATGGTCACTTGATTTTTGACAAAGAAGCCAAATCCATTCAATGGAAAAAGGATAGCATCTTCAACAAATGGTGCTGGTCTAACTGGATGTCTATGTGTAAAAAAATGCAACTGGACCCATATTTGTCACCTTGTACAAAACTCAAATCCAAGTGGATTAAAGACCTCAACATAAAACCAGAGACACTAAGTCACTTAGAAGAAAAAGTGGGGAAGAGCCTGGAACATATTGGCACAGGAGACAACTTCCTGAACAGAACACCAACAGCCCAGGCCTTACGGTCAACAATTAATAAATGGGACCTCATGAGGCTGAGAAGCTTCTGTAAGGCTAGAGACACTGTCAAGAGAACAAAGCGACAGCCTACAGACTGGGAAAAGATCTTCACCAACCCTAATCTGACAAAGGTCTAATATCCAAAATATATAAAGAACTCAAGAAATTAAACACCACCAAACCAAATAACCCAATTGAGAAATGGGGCTTGGAACTAAACAGAGAATTCTCAACAGAAGAATATCAAA
>OU015760.1:74491536-74508350 GCA_907169655.1 Acomys percivali | reverse complement strand
TCTCTCTCTCTCTCTCTCTCTCTCTCTCTCTCTCTCTCTCTCTCTCTCTCTCTCTCTCTCACACACACACACACACACACACACACACACACAGGCTGCACGATTTTCTATGGAGTTACACAATGATAAACCCATGTAAAATTTAAAATCATAAGTTGATCTTTCATAAGTCTTGATGTTTCTCAACTAATGATGGAGCTAAATGATGATCAATGCCTCATAAAAGAGGAAAAGTGTAATTAGAATTATTGTAAATCCAGGACCTTCTGTAGAGCCAGAAAAGTTTTTGAAAAGGGGTGCCAGGAGCATTCATTATGTGAAAAGTGGTCTTTATAATAAATAATTTTGGGAATATAAGTCCACATGTCAAAATATGATGCTAGAACCAGAGAGATGGTTTAACAGGTAAAAAAGGCACATGTCACCAAGCCTGACAATCCAAGTTTAATCCACAGGATCCATACAGTGGAAGGAGAGAATTGTCTCCCACAAGTCAATTCTCTGACCTACACATGTATGTCCCACATACATGTACAGACAGACACACAAACACGCACATACATATGCACGCATACACACTGAATATACAAATATAGTTTAATAAACCATGAGTCTGCATGCTTACATCTTGTTGCACATACATTTAAGTCAAATTCGTCAACAAATTTAAACATAAAAGTTTTATGCAATGTTTAGAAGATTATACAATAAAGAAATCTTCATGATCTAACTCTTAGCAAAAGGTTAGCCATAGCACCAAATCATGGTCAAAATCTGGGGAGGCGGAGGGAAGTACTTAACGGAAAATGACTGTGCTTAAAAGGTAATTGTCAATATAGTAAGAAGACATCCCAAAGAATACTAATTACAAATCATGTCTGATAAATGATTGCCATTAAAAATACATAAAGAGACAATTTTCTAGTGAAAAATAGGGTGAAGGTTCTGGAATAATATATGTCCAAAACTCATACACACATATTTAAGAAGTATGGAAAGATGCCCAGCATCCGTAATCATCAGGAAAATGTAAATACAATGGGAATACCATTGCACACCTAATAAGATAACAAGCAATAGTCCTAATACAATGACTAGATAACAATATTTGAGAAGGATACAGATGGATGGGAATGTTTTCTGGTGGAAATATAAAATAATGAAGATGCTTTAAAAAACAGGACCATATGACCCAGTAATTTTATTCTAAGTTATAATAAATACAAAACAAATCTTAAAAATAGCCCCATATAAGCTTTCTGTATATGTAAGTTTACAGAGAAGCTTCATTCACAATGTCCATATGTCCAGCAGGAAATGAATAGATAAAAATATGTAATATATCCATATGATGAAATATTCTTCAGTCGGTGAAAGATTGTATACTGCGATGCAGATAAAAATGTAAAAATTTGCTAAATGAAAGAAGTTATTTACAAAGAATTCCATACCATATGATTTAATTCATAAGAAAACAAAAAATCCAGACATTTATAGAGACTGAAAGATTTATGATTGCTTGGTGCTGATAGTAAAGGATGAGATGATAGGGGCAATAGTGATAGGATTTATAGCTTCTTTGTGGAGAAATTAAAATTTTCTAAAATCTAAAATTACCTGTAGTGATGGTTGTACATATTTATTTATAAACTAGAAACAACAGAACTATATAATTTAATGTGTGTAAATTCTATGCTGCATGAATTATTCCTTAATAAAGGTACTTTCAGAAAAATAGAAGTAATCAAAAATAAGCAGGCTACCAAGACGAGACTTGATAGTCTATGACCATATAGTGGGGGAGGAGGTCCCCCTCGGTCTTAGACCTAGGGGAGGGGAATAGGGTGAAAGCAGGAGGGAGGGAGGAAGGGGAGGATACAAGTGATGGGACAACAATTGAGATGTAATCTGAATAAATTAATTAAATAAAAAATGAGAGAAATTTATGATAGTCAAAATAAGAATCAAGTCTCTTTTTCAGAGGTGGTAAACTGAGGAACAATGCTGGATTCTTTTTCACATGAGAAAATCCCTCTTTGTACTTATGGCTATGGTGTGACTTTTAAATCAGATCTTAGTGTGTGCGTATGAGGGGTTGTTTTCAGTGAGTTTGGTATATATAAACCATGTTCTTGAAGTTTTCACATAAGAATCATATTCAGTCAAACTCTGTCTTCTTACAAAGATAACCACAAAATCACATTATTGTACTGAGTCATTTTTCTAAAGAGAACTTACCCTAGGATGTACTTGACACTAATGACATGCTATTTTTTTCCCCATTAAAGAAGTGGGCGACAATAATATATTCTAGTCTGTGTGCGGCTACTGTGTCTATAATTTCTTTCTCTGCATTAGGGTAATAGTGGCTTCCTTCCTAAGAAGGGCTATTATTCATATAATTGGCAAGCAGAGACTTCCTTAACTAAAGTCATTCATATAAAAACTAGAAAATACGCTGGCTTCAGTCAAAGCCTACAGTGTCTTAATTCATGCTGTATTGTTTTCCTTTACGTTTTTCATTTTATGAAAAGTAGCTTTTTCCCTACAAAGTATATGCTAATTATGGTTTTCCCTCTCTCTACTATTCCAAGTTCCTGTGCATCTCCCCCTAATCAGCATCCATGCCCTGTCTCTTATTCGAGAAAAAGGAATAATAATAAAATAAAGTAAGATAAACAAAAAGTAATAAAAACAGAAGGAAAAGAGCCTAGGAAAAAGCAGATGAAACACATATAGACACAGAGACCCATTCATTCACATGTTCAGGAATCCCATAAAAAACATGAATCTGGAATCGTGTGTGTGTGTGTGTGTGTGTGTGTGTGTGTGTGTGTGTGTGCATGTGTTTGAGAGAGACAGAGACAGAGACAGAGAGACAGAGAGACAGAGAGAGTCAGAGACAGAGCTGCAGGGTAAACTGCAAACTGCATATAGAAAAGTAAAAAGTATATAAAACAAAAGGATAATTCTTTTAAGTCCTGACACAACCTCATGAGACAAGGAACATTCCATGGTTCCTTTGAGTTCATTTTCTTTTGGCCATTTGATGCTGGACATGCAGCCTGCCCTGAAGAGCAGTCTGATTTTCAACTAGGCTTCCCTTAGAGAAAACAGAATTTTCATTTGGAAGTGGCTGTCAATTGGAAATAGTGTCTGTGTTAAAGATGGAAGCATGTGTCCACTTCTCCTTTCATCTCCAAGACTCCATATGATGCAGACCAGTGCAGGCCCTGAGCATACTGCTTCAGTTACTGAGTTCATATTTGCATCAATTCTATTGATTTAGAGGGTCTTGCTTCCTTGGTGTCATCTATGCCCTTTGTCTCTTACATTTTCCACCATATTTTCCACAGGGTTCTCTGAGCTCTGAGGAGAGGGAGTTAATGGAGATATCCCATTTCTTACTGAGTGTTCCAATATCTTTCACTCTGCTTAATGTCTGGCTGTGGGTCTCTGTGTTTGTTCCTATCTGCTGCAGGAGGAAGCTTCTCTGATGATGGCTGAACAAGATACTGTATATGAGAATAACATAATATCATTAGGAGTAATTTTATTCCTACATTCTTTCAGTAGAACAGTAGTATTTGCTTTTACCCTAGGTCCCTGGGCTATCTAGTCTCAGGTTCTTAGTCACCCAGAGAGTGTCATGTATGAGTACCATCTCGTGGAGTGGGCCTTACATCAAATCTGATATTGGTTGGTAACTCCCACAAGCTTTGTGACGCCTTTGCCCTAGCAATCTTGTAATTAGGATACTATTGTAGGGTTTATGATGGGTTGGTGTTAGTTAACGGTTCTCCTTATTAGTGTCCAGAGAGTACTTTCCTGTATTAAAGGTAAATGCTCTGTATAGGCACCAGCTCGACTTCACCGTGTTCAATGAGTTGTGTAGCTGTTGTCTTCAGCAATAGGCCCTGCCATTATTTAGAAAGAGTATTATATAATCTTGGAATCAGCCTTGATTGCTTGAGAGTTCCCATGGGAACTGGACTCAATTAGATATAACCCAATCCCAGTACTGGAAGCTTCATTTGGTGACAAAAGATTGCCAATTGAGGCTCTGTCACCTCTTTATTTGGCAATTTCATTTAGATTGCCTTCATACATTTTTGGAAACATCTACTCTATTATGCTTCCATACTACCCCTTTATCTGTGTTCTTTCCCTTTTCCCCCCTTTTCTCCCCCTCCCTACTTTATCTTCCTTTTCTAGCCTCCTTCCATCTATTCTATATCCCTTTCCTAAAAAGATCTATCTTCCCACCCCAATACCTTACTTTTTAATTAACATTTGTAATTCTGTGGCTTTTACTTTGGTTATCATTGGTTTAACAGCTAATATCCTCATATAAGTGAATACATATTATATTTGTCTCTCTGAAATCTGAGTTACATCACTCAGGAGGATATTATTTTTCTATTTCCATCCATTTACCTATGAATTTCATGATTCATTTTTGGGTGAGTAATATTCCATTGTATAAAAGAAACATGTTTCTTTATCCATTCATCTGTTGAGGGATATCCAAGATGTTTCCAGCTTTATGGATAAAGCCACAATGAACAAAGTTGAGCAAGTGTCCTTATGGTGAGATATCCTTTGGGTATATGTTCAAGAATGGTGTAGATGGGTCTTAAAGTAGATCGATTCCTACTTTCCTGAGTAACTACCACACTGATTTCCAGAGTGGTTGTACAATTTCACACCAGCAGTGTGATACTGATGTATTCCTATTAGTCTACATCCTTGCTAGCATTAGGTGCAATTTGTTTTATTGGTCTTAGCCATTCTGGCTTCTGTAAGATGAAAGCTCAAAGTAGTTTTGATGACTACAGACATTGAGCATTTGGCAAGAGTTCGAGGCTACTCCCTACTTTCTCTTCTATGAGGTGCAGTGTATCTGGTTTTATGTTGAGGTCTTTGATCCATTTGGAGTGAGTGCTGTGCAGTCTGATAACTATGGATCTATTTAGAATCTTCTTCATGCTGCCATCCAGTTTGAGCACCACTATTTGTTGAAGCTGCTTTCTTTTATCCAGTCTATACTTCAGTTATCTTTATCGAAGTCAGGTGCCCAAGGTTGTATGAATTTTGCCTGGGTCTTCAATTCAATTCCACTGATAGCTGTACCTGTTTGGTTCCAGTACCACTCTGTTTTTATTATTCTAGCTCTAAATTACAATTTTATATCAGCAATGATTTTGCTTCTACCAGTTAATTTATTATTCAGGCTTTTTAAATTATTATTATTATTATTATTATTATTATTATTATTATATTATTATTATTCAGTTTCTTTCTTCAATGACTTGAAATTTTTATCATACAAGTTTTTCTCTTGCTTGGTTAGAGTTATCCCAAAATAATGTATATTTTTATATTTGTAAAGTTGTTATTTTACTGATTTCTTTCTCACTAGATTTTTTTGTTTGTATATAGAAAAAGTATACAAAATGAGTTCATTTTGTATCCAGCCACTTTACTCAAAGTGTTTATCAGCTGTAGGATTTTCCCAGTGCAATATATGGGTCACTTATATATACTATCACATAATCTGCAAGTAAATTTCTTTATTTCTTCCTTTCCAATTTTTATCCCCTCGGTCTATTTCAGTTCTCTTATTGTTCTAGCTAAAACTTCAAGTACTATATCAAATAGATATATAGAGAGTGGACAGCCTTGTCTTGTTCCTGATTTTAGTAAAATTGCTATGAATTACTCTCCATTTAATTTGTTGTTTGTTATGGGCTTGCGATAAAGTAACTTTATCATGAAGGTGTGTGGATTTTGGCAAAAGTCTTTTCTGTACATAATCAAGTTAGCATGTAGTATTTTTTTCTTTCAGTTTGCTTATATAGTCGATTACATTGATGGATTTTCATATGTTGTACCATCTCTAGGATGAAGCCAACTTGATCATGGTGTATGACTTTTTTGTTGTTCTGATTTATTTTTCAAAATTCCAAGATGATTACCATCATATTCTGTCACCTTTTTACTTCAAGAACTTAAAAATTCTAACACAAATATATATTCATAAAAATAACTTCATTTCTTTTTTTTATTTTATTAATTTATTCTTGTTACATCTCTATGGTTATCCCATCCCTTGTATCCTCCCATTCTCCCCTCCCTCCCATTTTCCTCTTATTCCCCTCCCCTATGACTGTTCCTGAGAGGGATTACCTCCCCCTGTATATGCTCATAGGGTATCAAGTCTCTTCTCAGTGACCTGCTGTCCTTCCTCTGAGTGCCACTAGGTCTCCCCCTCCAGGGGACATGGTCAAATGTGAGGCACCAGAGTACATGAGAAAGTCATATCCCACTCTCCACTCAAGTGTGGAGAATGTTCTGACCATTGGCTAGATCTGGGTAGGGGTTTAACTTTTACCGCCTGTATTGTCCTTGGCTAGTGCCTTAGTTTGAGCGGGACCCCTGGGCCCAAATCTGCCTATCATAATGTTCTACTTGTAGGTTTCTAGGACCCACTGGATCCTTCTAAATAACTTCATTTCATTCATTGTATTTATATTTTAATTTTAAAAAAGTGTTTATGTCTGTGTATGCCACATGTATAGAGGTCCCCACAGAAATCAAAAGGTTTTCATTTTATGGTTGTAAATCACCAGAAGTACATCTGGGGAAGCAAATTCCAGTCCTCTGAAAGAGCAGCAAGTTCTTTTAACCATTGAGCTTTCTATCCAGACCCTTAAACTTTTAATCTTAATGTAAATTTATCATATCAACTTCAACTGAAGCCCTCACTCTTTTTCCCTCAAACTACCTACGTTTGCTCCTACTACACATGAATGGTTCATAATGGTTAAACAAAAGCAGCATCTGTTTGGCTTCTTTTGTACATTTTATTTTTTCTTTTGTACATTTTAAAGTGAAAATAAATGCATTTAAATTTCCAGCTGAACATTTTAAGGGTAACATTATTAATAGTTATATTAGGTCAAGGAATAAACAAGCTGTGTGAGGAAAAATGGGAAATATGATCATCCTCATGGTCAGTGCACATATAGTCACTTGTACATTTCTAAAGTAACTTACAGGAAAACTAACTTTTTGCTCTGTAATTTTAGGAATTTGAATATATGTGTACAGGTTAACAAAAACAAATTCCATAGTCAGTGTACAGAAAAACTCCACCATAGTGAGTACCTTCATAGTCACATTTTGACTCTACACCTAATCTTTATAAATCTTTCTTTAGTTTTAGCATATTATACTATTCAGGGTTCTGTAGAGTAACAGAACTTATGAGATATAAACATAAATGGGACTTAATAGAATGACTTACAAGCTGTAATCCAGCTATTTCAACAATAGCTGTCTACCAACAAAAGGTGCAAGAACACAGTAGTTGTTCACTGCACAAGGGTGGATGTCTCAGTAGATGGTCTTCAGTAGATGTTAGAATCCTGAAGAAGTAGACTCTAATGCCAATAAAGGAGTTGACTTGCTATGAAGGCAAAATAAGCAAGCAAAGAGAAAGTGTTTCCTTCTTCCACATCCTTATATAGGCTTACAGAAGGTGTAGCCCAATTTAGAGTTAGGTTTTCCCAGCTCCAAATGTCTGGATTAAAAGCATGTCTTCCTACCTCAAAGATTCAGATTAGAAATAGATCTTCCCATGTCAAATTAAGCAAAACTCCCTCCAATTTTGTGTTTTAGCTAATTCCAGATGTAATCAAGTTGACGACCAATAACAGCCATCACATGCTGAGATTTTCATATAAATGAACTCAGAACACATCCAATCTTTTAATCCTGGATTTTATTCAGCACACTGCCCTTGTCGTACTTCTGAGCTGATGTGTGTCAAAAGCTACTTCCCCCTTTTTGCTGAGTGGTGTCCCATCATGTGGACATATCGCAATATGCTTAGCCAATGCACCTGCTGACAGAAATTGTTGGTTTAATCTAAGGTCATAATAAATAATCTTCTATGCATATATGCATACAGGGTTGTGTTAAACATGTTTCTATTTCTCTTGGATAAATGATCAGATGCACAATTTGTCATTTTTATGAAAGTGGTGTGTTCATTTTTATAAAAGACAACTTTTCTCCCAGAGGACCTGAATGTTTCCACTGACAGTGCATGTAAATTTCAGTTGCTCTGTGTTCTCAGCAGTACTGGTATATATTATTTTATTTATTAACATTAGTTCTGATTTAATAATAATAAACTTAACTCTGAAGTCTACATGGGTTTGAAAAGAGTGAGGATATTTTGAAACCCAAATGCTGCAGCCAGAGCACAGAGTACATGATATGGACTTGTGGCTCACTGCATCAAAGATGACAAAATTTTAACTAATTACCTCTGCAGGAAACCTTCCTATTCCACCCAAACATCACATGTGTGAGTATCTTAGTACTGCAGCAATATAGGAAAGAGATTAGTATACAATCTTTAAACCACAGTCTACTTATAATAAAAAATTAAATCAGTAATAGTGACTCTGTATTTGGTTCATGTATTTACCAATTTGATTATATTTTATTGTTTCAAGCCTCACACTTTCTATCTAAAGTTTCCTTTTGCTAATGCCTATATTTTTTAGTTTCTTTTAAAAAATGTTTTCTTATTATATTTCTTTTTACATATACATTTATATTGTTACACATAAGTAAACTACATACAGCAAGAAGAACTATGAAACAATCAGGAATTATATTAATGTTACATTCTTAGTGTTTTGACTATTTGTATTTGACAGCTTTGAAGAAAACATCTTTCTATTTTGTTGAGTCTAAAATTCTGAATGGAAAACCGTATCTATCATATCTCACCTCTAACAATTTAAAACATCTACCTAGACCTAAAATCATCTTAACCCTTCAACAATTAAGCTTGATTGTAAAACTAAACTATCTGGTCTTCAACCCATCAGAGACTTGAGAAGGAACAAAACTTAAATACCTGAGTGAACCAGAAGTGCAATTTAGCAGCTTCCAAAATGAAAAAAAATGACAGACACAGTTTACTGCCTGAACAGTCACCCAAAACTCTCTATAACATTGGAGCATCATCTTCAGCCTTCTGGTCCAATATATCTGACAGACATACTTGTGAGGCAGGAACTATTGAGGACATTAATGCCTGTATTTTATCATTTGTTTCTGCCCAAATACATTTTTGTATTAGATTCAGTATCTATTAAAATTTATGTTTATTTTGCTCATACTCTTCATTTTTCTGCTTTGGCTACTTGAAAATATTATTCCTTTCTCTTTTGTCCTCAGTTATTTTTGCTATGAACTCTAGTTGCTCTCTTTTTCACTCTGTGTAGATGATCTACTTTTCTTTTCTTTTTTTAAAATTTTCCAAAGTAATGGTGTTTTTAGAACATTAGTACATTTTCCTATAGTCTGCTTTGGTCATATTTACCCTCTCTATCACCCTGTTCATGTTCACGTTCCACTTTTCCTCATGTTCAACATCCCTAACAGCCCCCATTTTGTGATATGTGTTTTCTTCTTGGTGACTATTAAGGTTTTCTACTGGGCACTTCCAGTTTTATTTGGAGATGTTTACAGGCAGATTTCTTGTTTACTTACTGAGATGGCTATTCAATGAATTCCTTAAATGTTCATCTTTTATTAGTTCAAAATATAGAGTTCCCAAGGTATAAACAGCAAAAAGGGTGGGAAGTTTTTATCTAAGAATTTCAGTGTTGTGGCTATGTTTTTTCCGGTGTCCTGCTTATCAATATCAAAGCATCTTACATTGTTACTGCTTGAATGAAACATCTTGAAAAAGGCAACAAATTAAAATGATGATGAATCAGAGGCCATGGACCAATCAGCTATGTATTTGGTGGAAATGGGAAGCTGAAAAGTTGAAATTACTCATTGAATGAAGTTTACAATCTTGAGACTTAAAAAAAAAAAAGAAGAAGAAAGAAAGAAAATAAAGGGCCTAATGTTTTTCATATTGCAACTCTGCCTTTCCTTTTCTCAACTCTCTTAATCAGGTGCTAAAGGTTCTCTCACCTTTCTCCCCTAATCCCTCTATCTGGCATTCTCGGTAGTTGTTTATTCCATGCACCATTTATATGTTTGGTTTTACCCCTATATTATTCAATAGTTAATATTAATTTATAGGTTTAATTTCCAAATGGTCTTCATATTTTTGTCCTTAGGAACTCCACCAGGTCTTATTTTCACATCCTTCATTTAATTGTTAGGGTTTTTCAAGTATTTTTAATGGAACAATATTTTATTTTATTTTTTAATTGGGTTATATTTTATTAAACATTTTTATTTATACATTTATATTATTACACATATATATATAATTAACTACCTACACAAGAAGACCCATGACACAAGCAGGAATTATATAAATGTTACATTCTTAGTGTTTTGGCTATTTGTATTTGACGGCCTTGAAGAAAACTTCTTTCCTATATTGATGCCTCTAAAATTCTGAATGTAAATTGCTTTTCAAGTTTTAAATCACTTTTACAAACATTTATTTTAAATTCTCTCCTGTATCTCTAACCTACTTTTCTAGCTCTCACAGATATAAATCTCTTGTGTGTGTTTTTCCTTTTATTTTTATCAGTGGACAGTGTTTCATCATGTGTGTATAGTAACATCCCACTGTGCATTTATTTGCCTTGTGAATTTTGCAAATATTTTACTATTTCATGAATTTGTGACTATTTTCCTGTGTGAATAACTTATACCTATATTGTATATTTTTAAAAAGCTATTTTGACTTTCCTTTTGCCAAGAGTCCCAGGAGGGGAGACCAGTTTAGAATGGATCTTTCTAAATTTGAGAGCAATACAAAATTAAGCACCAAACACAAATTAATTGTAAGCGTATAGTTGCAAATTTGGGGGAGCATGCATTTCTTTGCACAACTTATAAAAAGACAAGTTTCTTGACATTTCTTTTGGAGTAAGATGTATTTTTAAAATTTGGCTATAAAAGCAAAGGTCCATCTATCCTTGGGGAATCTATAATTTCAGAACTCTGTTTTACAAAGAACTGAGACTTCATTTTTGCTGTAAAGTTATTAAAAACAAACTTCTGTGAAGAATGTCCTGTCCATTGGGTAGATCTGGGTAGTGGAGAGTGGGATCTGACTTTCACACAAACTCTATGTGCCCCATATTTGACCACGTCCCCTAAATGGGGAGGCCTGGTGGCACTCAGAGGAAGGATAGCAGGCTACCAAGAAGAGACTTGATACCCTATGAGCATATACAGGGGGAGGAGGTCCCCCTCAGTCACAGTCATAGGGGAGGGGAGTAAGGGGAAAATGGGAGGGAGGGAGGAATGAGAGGACACAAGGGATGGGATAACAATTGAGATGCAATATGAATAAACTAATAAAATACTTTTTAAAAAAACAAATAAAAACAAAATTCTTAATTTCTACACCTTGACAATAATTCCCTAGGAGTTGTTGTCTCCTTTCTGTGTAGGTCTCATTGGAAACTTCGAGTTTTTCTTTCATTGTAAGTTGATATATTATAGCAGAGGGTAACTATGTACAAAATTTTATATCTTTATACAGAAACTTTAAAAACTTACCATATTTTTATCTTACCATATATAATTCTGGAAGTTAATTATATTTAATTTTATTTTTCTACAATTTATAATGATATTCCAGAGATTCTCTTTATTGCATATTTTACATAAAGATTCAGTTCTGCACCTTTGGACACATGAAAATAGATCATGCATTAGCTCAATCAAAATTTATGGTTATATTATTTTATTTTCACTAAATGTTAGAACTAGACAAGTTAATCTAATGTGATAAATGGTTCTCTAGTCCATGGATTAGGGTACCAAAAGTATAAAGTGGCAAAAAAGAGTGACAGGGGTTGGTAAAAATGTTCAAACATTGATTTACATTTTGTCATATGTAAAATTATCCTTAATGTAGTATACTGTAAAAAAAGAAAAACAAGTTCCATCTATAAGTCATTGGACATATCTGAACCACTTCATACTTGCTGAATATCTCCATGAGAAATAAGAAGTGACCATCTTACCATAGCATGGTAAAGAATGAATCCATATATATGGGAGCATGTCTCTTGGTTTTCTTTTATTTTTATCACCATTAAATTAAAAGTAATCATGTATTTAAATTAAATATAAACATTCTAGCAGCAAAATATATCATTATGATAATTCTTCTTTATCACAGTCCCATATATGATTCGTGGGAATGAGGATATAAAGCCATTTCTCATCTTTTGCTATTTATTTTTTATATAACCTGAATATACATACATTTAAGTGTCATCTTTTGCTGACATTTCTTAGTCTATATTTTCTTAGGCTGTACGCAGTCTTTTACTATAAAGCATCACATGGAACAAACATCTGATATTCTTCTAAAGGCAATGGAAAAGTAATATAAGAGATAGTACAAACTGTCCTATTGAGTACTTTCAAATTAAGATTCACTTACATTTGAATATATGGACATTGTTACCACTGTAAGTGAAGGAATGTAACTAGCACAAAACAAAACTGAAAGACCTAGTACAAGAGCATTGCACATAAAAGAACCAATGAATTTTATTGGGATTAGTTACAGGAATATGGGCAAAGGATTCCTTACAGGAGCAGAAATTACTCAAAGACAGCTGACTCATCATTCCAACATGGGTGATAGCTCACAAAAGCTGAGAGCTGGAGCACACTGGACAGCCTGTAGGCAACTCAACAGTTTAGAGAATATTCTTACCATGGGCTGTGTTGGTCTAAATCGCTTTTGGGAAGTTCAGTTGGTTTCTGCTTCTTCCAGGCAGCAGGTCTAATCTCAGATTCCTTGTTGCAATTTGGCTTGTCTGAGAGTGACTCCCAGCAGTCTTTATGGTTTATTATTGGGAGAAAAGGGTTTAGTGAATCTGAGAAGTTTCAGGGACTTTCTGAAGATATTTTGAGTTGTTTACCTTCTGATATAAGGAGACTCCCTGAAGGATGAAATGCTTCAATCTCTGAGTAAACCACTACACAACAGTGAGGAAAGGGTTTGTTTGTTTGTTTGTTTGTTTGTTTGTTTCAAGTTTCAAGTATTTTGCTGGGGATGTCAGGACAAGAACTCAAAAAGGGTAGGAACCTGAAGGCAGGAGTTGATGCAGAGGCCATGAAAGAGTGCTGCTTACTGGTTTATTCCTATGGCTTGCTTAACCTGCTCTTCTATAAAATCCAGGACAACCATTGTCCCAGTGATCTGGGTCCTTCAGATTAGTTATCAATCAAGAAAATGTCCTAAACACTTGCTGACAATCCAATCTTATGGGGACATTTTCTAGATTAAGATTCCTTCTCCCCAGATGACCCTAGCCTATATCAAGTGTATATAAGAACTAGCCAGCATGCTTTCTATGAGCCAAGGGCCCACATATACATTGAATACAAATCCAGTTGATGATTTTGTATAACTCATTATCTAAGAATGTTTTCACATGCTAACTTTGCCTTAAAAAGAACAAAGAGAAGACTATCTTCTGCATAATAAAATGATATGTAGCTCATTTTCCTGTGTCCATAAACAAAAATTTACTTGAATATGGCTAGCTCGTTTGTCTACATGTGAATGGCTGCTTGTTTGCTAGAATTTCAGAGTTGAATACTTTCAATACAGAACTATGCCTGTAAACTTATTGACTGGTTCTTTACAGAAATTCTTGTGAGCCTCCTGTTTATAACTACTGTGTTTTATCAGGGTTAGGATTAGATAAGTCTAATTCTGGGTGTTACCCAAACAAGACACTTTAGGAAGGCAAGGCAGTAGTATAACTAGAATTCTAGCTAAGAACAGCTATGAGACTAAGACACTGTGCTTTAAGTGTCTGAAAGGAAAGGGCCAAATGGGAATAACAGTACACTCTAAACTTCACACCTTTTCCCCCCAAAATAATATGTGAACTAACTCAATCTGGGTAAAAAAACTTAATCCCATCAATTTCAGAATTGTTACTCCTAATAAATGTCATGGATAATAAGAAGTCTAGGTCTGAAAATGAGCATTTGTTAAAATATGAACTTCTTTGTTCATATCTAGGTATGTGTGTTCCACTCAGTTATATTTATATGCGGTGTTTAAATTCTTCCTCGTTTATCAGGAAGTTGGGATAAGGGTATTGCAAATTTACACTTGTTGAAAATTAAGCACAAGAGACTATAGCGGGAAGAGAAAACACAAGCTTTTCTACATGATATATATGTATAATGAAAGCTGCAACAAAGCTATACTCATTTGCTACTGAGCTCCAAATTTAAGAATGTCTAGAAAACATACATTTCCATTCATTTTTTACCCAAACATAGGCCTTAAGGTACGTAATAAATTTGGTTCTTTAAAACATGTATACAGCTAGTAGGTATTTCTTGGAGGTGAAAATGGGACTTTTGAATTATTTTCTCAATTTATGAACATACATGCATTTGGTTTATTTATTTATTTATTTATTTTAGCTAAAATAGATAGGACTCATATATACTAGGATTTAGTAACTATGTATCTGTATATATTCTTTTTCATTTCTGTATAGGATTTAATGTTATTCCTTTCATTATCTAATGCTCAAAGTCCCAAGATTGTAGTCCACCTTAGATCTTAGTGAAGTGTATCTGAAACTTCAGGATGCTTTTATATCACTATTAATAAAACCTAGCACTATAGATTTGTTTCTCATTCTGCATGCCGTGCCTCAAATATTTTTCTCTGTACAATCTTCATTTCTGGTATAATTTTGAGACTTGGAAACTAAAACACGTACATTATTGGATATGGAAATAAAATAAATGTAAGAAATGGTTCAAGGGGTGGGAGAGATGTTTCAGAACTTAGCAGCACTTGCCGCTCTTCCAGAGGACCTGGGTTTGGTCCTTAGTGCCAACAAGGCAGATCACAATTACCTATAACTCCAGCTACATGAGATCAGAAACATTCTTCTGGCCTCTGCAGGCACTGTGCATATGTATTACACTTAAATACATGCAGGCAAAATACTCATAAACATAAACAATATTTTAAAACTCATTTTTAATGAAAAATGCTCAAATTTGTATATTTTGGCATAATATGGAACACCTTCTATGCTTCTTCCATGACAATAAATATATTCTCCATGGCTCTTGCACACATTATTTATGCTCAGTTTGGGAACCTTTAGAAATCACATGGAAGTAATCAATGACCTTTTTGACTATTATTCCCTCCAGCAAGAAGTCTGATCTTCCCTGAGTGAACTCAGGAACTCCATGCAGTATCTAAATTGATTTCAAAAAAATTATACAGAAACAAACTAAATAACCCAATAAAAATGGGGTACAGAACTAAACAGAGAATTCTCAACAGAGGAATATCAAATGGCTGAGAAACACTTAAAGAAATGCTCAACATCTTTAGTCATTAGGGAAATGCAAATCAAAAATGACCCAGAGATTCCATCTTACACCCATTGGGATGGCTAAGATCAAAAATTCAAGTGACAGGACATATTGGTGAGGATGTGGAAAAAGGGGAACACGCCTTCATTGCTGGTGGGAGTGAAAACTTGTTCAACCACTTTGGAAATCAACCTGGCACTTTCTTAGAAAACTGGGAATAGTAATTCCTCAAGACCCAGTTATACCACTCCTAGGCATATACCCAAAAGATGCTTTACCATATACAAGGACACTTGCTCAACTATGTTCATACTGTTGTTATTCATAATAGCCAGAATCTAGAAACAACCTATATGTCCCTCAACTTAAGAATGAATGAAACTGTGGTACATTTACAAAATGGAATACTACTCAGCCATTAAAAACAAGGATATCATGCAATTTTTAGGTAAATAGGTAGAACTAGAAAGGATCATCCTAAGCAAGGTAATCCAGAACCAGAAAGACACATATGGTATATATTCATATATAAATGGATATTAGCTAAGTAGTACACTATAACCATTCTACAATCTACAGATCCAAAGAAGCTAAGTAAAAAGGAGGGTCCAAGGGAGGATACTTGAATCTCCTTCAGAAAGTGAAACAGAATAAAGTGGAAGGGGAAGAAGAGAGGGAACTGGGTTGGGGAGGGGGCAGGAAGGGGACCACAGGTAGGTATTAGGAGTAGAGAGAGTTGAGGCGAGAGGGATAGGTGAGAAAACAGAAATCAGAGGTGTGGGGCATCTCTGGGACTTGCCAGAAAGCTGGGATAGGGAAGTCCTCAGGAATTCTATTGGGGTTCACCCTAGCTGAGACTCCTAGCAGTGAGGGATATGGAACCTGATCTGGTCCCACCTCTTGTATCCAGGCAGGACTTCTAGTGGAGGGATAAGAACACCAACCCACCCACAAAACCTTCAACCCAAAACTTGTCCCACCTACAAGATGTGTAAGAACAAAGATGTTGCAAAGATTGAGAGAATGGCCAACCAAAGACTGGCCTTAATTGAGAACTATCCCATGGGAGAGAACCAATCCCTGATGTTATTAATGTTGCTCTGCTATGCTTATAGACAGGAGCCTAGCATAAATCCTCTGAGAGGCTTCATTCAGCAGAAAGAGATGCAGAGACTCACAGCTAAACATTACACAGAGCTTTGGTAGTCCTATGGAAGAGTTGGGGGGGATGGTTGAGAGCACCAGAAGGGTCAAGTACTCCACAAGAAGACCTAGAGAGTCAACTAACCTGGGCCCATAGCGGACTCACAGAGACTGAACCATGAACCAAAGAGCATACATGAACTGGTCCTAGGCCCCCTGCACATGTGGAGCAGATGGGCAGCATGGTCATCATGTGGATCCCTCAATATCTGGAGCCC
>OU015760.1:74462857-74477188 GCA_907169655.1 Acomys percivali | reverse complement strand
GTGTGTGTGTGTGTGTGTGTGTGTGTGTGTGTGTGTGTGTGTGTGTGTGCAAGAAGAACCATGACACAATCAGGAATTATGTAAATGTTACATTCTTAGTGTTTTGGCTATTTGCATTTGACAGTCTGGAAGAAAACATCTTTCCTATCTTGGTGTCTAAAATTCTGAATGTAAATCAGTCTCCATCACATCTTGTCATTATCAACTTAAAACATCTATCTAAGAAATAAAAAGAACATGAGGTTAAATGTGTAGAGAGAAAGGATATGAGAGCAGTTGGAAGAAGAAAAAGAATATCATCAAAATATATTGTATGAAAATTTAAGCCACATGTTGTAGTTCATGCCTTTAATTCCAACACTTGGGAGGCAGAAGCTGGCAATATCTGCGTTTGGCCAGATCAAGGTCAGCCTGGTTTACAGAGAAACCCTGCCTTAAAAAAAATAAAAACAGTTGTGTTTGGTTTCCAGGTCTGATTGCTTTGTGATAACTGGGTTCTGGAGATGTCATTTATTTTGGCTTTTGTTGTTTGTGTTTTTATGTTGGCCTTTAGTCAGAACAAAACGGTAGCCTACAGACTGGGAAAAGTTCTTCACCATCTTTACATCCAACAAAGGGCTAATATCCAAAATATATAAAGAACTCAAGAAATTAAACACTACCAAACCAAATAATACAGTTAAAATTGGTTGTAGAGCTAAGAAGAGAATTCTCAACAGAGGAATCTCCAATGGCCAAGAAACACTTAAAGAAATATTCAATGTCCTTAGTCATCAGGGAAATTAAAATCAAAATGACCCTGAGATTCCATCTTACGTCCATCGGGATGGCTATGATCAAAAACTAAAGTGGCAGCACTTGCTGGTGAGGATATAGGGAAAGGGGGAACACTCCTCCATTGCTGGTGGGAATGCAAACTTGTACAACCACTTTGGAAATCAATCTGGTGCTTCACCATCTTCTCAGGAATGTCCACCTGCAATGGAGTAGGCTCTCCCACACCAATCATCAATTAAAAAATTCCCCATATAGGCCAATTCACTGAGGAAAGCAATTGTTAGTTGACATGCCCTTTTCCTAGATGGCTTTAGTTTATATCAAGTTGACAGAAAGTAACCATAACACTGTCTCAGGCTGTGGTTCTTTGATAATGCCAAATGCCTACATACTTCATGACTTCATACATTTTAATACTCTTGACAGAAATACTTTTTATGTTTTTTATTAAGCATTTTTTTATTTGACAGAAATACTTTTTACCCAATCTTAGAGATCAAACCTTTGGTGTCAGGAAAACATAACAGCAAAAGCACAGAGTCTCATGAGGAAATAGTATCCAGGAACTATTGAACTATTAGACTTCTCACTTGCTACAGAAATTCCTTCTTAGGCTGTCTCTACCTCTTCTTTGGCAGAACATTTTATGTTACTAGTGAATTGCCACATCTTGGGGATAATTTGTACTAAAATCTGGTATAAAATGAAGCCCAATCAGATCCATAAATTTTAACTTGCTGACTTCCCCAACAGGTGGGCTAAGCTTTACTTGGGTTTGAATCCTGACTCTAGTAGTTAATAGCTATATATTGCAGGCAAATGAGTTATTCCCCTCTGGGATTAATTGTTTTCATTTATATAAGTGTATAAATTCCCATTGGGATAGTTATAATAATTGAATGGAATACATGTTTTTCAGCATTGAGCCACAATTTAGAGTCATCTATTCATATAATATCTGTGAATAGCTCACTTCATGCTAGCTTCTTGTGACACACAGCAAGATAAGACTTTGATGACTTTATGGTCAGAGAAACAGTCATAGATGAGCCAGCTGTATTTTTACCAATCTGCACACAAAACCATTGCCTAACACAAAAGGGCATATGCCCTGTGGTAGAGGGAGCACAACATTGCTGTGAGCATCAACGAGGCAGAGTTGAACTAGTTCATAAAGAAAACCTGTTCAGGAGAGCAGAAGGTCAAAAGAGTCTAGCATTTCATGACAGCCATGTGACACAACTGTGGTCCTACTGACAGTGCAATGACTACTCTGCCTTCATTCTTCAATAGTAGCATTAGATGCTCTAATTTAAATGATTCTAAGCATTAAAAAATAAGACCCAGAAGAGTTGACTTTCTAGGGTAGGGGCACCCTTCTAAGAATTGGTATACTGTCAGGGTAATTGTTTGGATGAAGCTGGTGACTAAGGATGACAAAACAAAAGAAAACAAAACAAAAATAATCTGTGTTTACCAGCAAGATATTTGTCATAACACCCCAGAAGCTGAAGCACATTTGTCCTCATGCTTCCTATCAAATACCTATAAATGTCATCTTTCTTTTATAATAGTTCTATCCCATCTCTACTGTGGGCTTCTTGATGCTCTTTTACAATTTGAGTTCAAGCAAGTATGGAACTCATAATTTCCTTGCCTCAACTTCAGGGCTTTATTTTTTTTTTATTCAGACAAATTTGAGACATCTTTTTTTGCTATTCCTTCAAGGACCACATCTCAGCGCGCGCGCGCGCGCACACACACACACACACACACACACACGGAGACACTTACTTTATAACATAAGAAACATAATAGACAGTGTGTGTGTGTGTGTTTTAGCATTGCCAACACAGAAAAGGCCATTCTGGCATGAATCACACACTGAGGCAACATTACATACTCACTGTAAGATCTCACATATTTTCTTTAAAAGTGTTAAAAATAAATATTACTCACATAAAGGGCAACACAATTTTAACTTAGGTGGGGTTCCTTGATTATGTCAAGCACTTGGCCACATTAAGACTTCGTAAGTGATAATATCCCTAACAGCAATATTTTTTGCCCTTCTTTAGTAATTATTTGTGGCTGTATGTGTAACATGTGCTGAAAAAATCAATCACATAAATTAACTAAGACAATTTGAGATGTGATGTAAACAATTAATATTTCTTTAGACAACTCAGAAATCACACTTATTTAGACAATGGACCTTTAGGACTCCATAAGAAAAGTTTAAAGCCACCAAGAAAATGTGTCATTAAGCATGTTCTAACATAAAAGAACTTAATTGAATTTGATTAGTTTGGTTACTTTCCACAGATACTGGTAGCTGAAAAAAAATACAGGTCTCTTGGGTTATTATTGATAATAGCCAATGAAGAGAAATTAGATGCAACTCTATCACAGCACTTTGGGCCAGGGATACTTTAATGCTTTGTAAACTGCAGAGAGAATGCACCTGTCTCTGGTATCCAACAACCAGTTACTGGGGGATTTGGGAGAAGACAGTGGCTCAGTGCTTCACTTTCTACCACTGTGGAATAAGGCTAGCACTGGAAGTGTTCCTCAGCATCAGCATAAGACATGATCAGTGCAGCATCTGTCATACATCAAGTTTTCATGCCTACAGTAGAGAAGAACTCTAAGGAGAAAATTGCCATGGGAAAAGGAAGAGGAAGACAGTGGAATGAGAAGCTATAAACCCAATCTCTTGAACTAAAAAACGTGTAGTTTTTATTGTCCAGTAGAGCTAAAGCAGTCAACAGATTCATGCCCATCAACAAATTGCAATCACCAGGTGATAGCTGCACTAGCAGAATCCTCAGGTTTCAAAGAACTATTTTTTGAAAAAAAATGCCTAAACTGTATGACACGGCTTATTCACAGACAAGAGCAGACTGACAAGCTTTTGTTAGGACAGATAAATAGAGTCACAGAGTGTCCTAGGACAGCATTAGATTTCAAGGAGGCAACATTTATCACCTGTCAGCTTTCTACCTCTGTTCCCTTATTCGGGGAAGAACCCTCAAAAGGCAACTTTGGCATGAAGTTAGTATATCTGCTTCAGTAACTGATGATACAAATAGGAGTAACTCCTGACCCAGTGGAAGCTGTTGCACGAGTGTACAGAAACTCTAACGACAACTCATCCATTTAGAAATGTGAGCAGAATCACAGAGTGGGGAGAAGACAGAAGAGAACCTTGAGAAATGAGATTGAAGAGATCAATCAAGAAATGGCATGCAATATAACTGGAGTCAGGAGGAAATTATGGTGAGAATAAATGTGTGAGGGAAAAAACATGAATAAGCAGAAAGTGGGATACAGAGAAAAGTGATGACAAAGTACAGTATTAGAATGCCGGTTTTAAGAAGAGAAAGTACACCCACTGAAAAAATTACCTATCCTAATGGTCAGACTTATGTAACAGCCTCAGATTCTGAGTAATAGTCCAGCTATCATTTCTACATAGACCAAGTCTTTATTTCCTAGACACTCTATTATATGTCTGCTTTTAAGACTTTTTACATTTAATTTAATTTCTTCTTTGACATTTTTCATACATTTATATAATGCATACTGGTCACACTAACACCTCTACTAACCACATTTTTCTCCTCCCACTCCCAGCAATTTCCCTTCATCCAAATAAGGCTTCATCCCACATTTATGTCTTTTTCTTTTGTTGTTTTTTTTTTTTGTTTTGTGATGTGGTTTAGCCAGGACTGCTCCAGGGATCATGTGTTTGAAGCTATCTAATGGAGCATGAAAACTCACCAGCAGCTGTGTCACCAAAGACACTGTCTTCCTCCCTTCCTGCAGCTTTACATAGCCATTTGCTCTATTGTGTGTGGTGATGCCCATAAACCTCAACCACATCTAGGATTGAATGTGTATTGGCTCAGTCTTGTGCCTGTCTAGGGAACTGCAGCAACTGTGAGTTCATAGGCACAATAGATACATCTTGATCCTCATAAAGATCTTCAAACCTCTCTTCCCCATTGTCCAGTCTTAAGTTTATTTTCTTTCATTATTTGAAGTCAGCAAATAACATAAAATTACATTTGGGTCTTATGTATCTTATGTTATAAAGTAAGTATCTGCATATGTGTGCATATGTGTATGTGTGTGATACCTACTTAACTAAAATACGTGCTGCTTCGCTTACAATTTTGTTGTCAGCAAACAGATATTACTAAACTCTGTGGCCTTGCAATTCACTGCTCTGTGTGTTACATTATTTAACTGAAAATGAGTGGTAATATTAGTACATGTTATTCATTTTCTTCTTTCCATGAATGTCCTCTGAACACTAAGCAACCCAAATCAAGAGCACATTTCCTTAAATTTATGTGTTGCTGCATGACTAACTTTACCAGTGACTAATGAGCAAAACTGATATGTAAAATTTTGTCTTTATTTTCTTGAAATTAAAGCCCTTCCAATGAATATTTGATCTTTCATTACTCCACAACCTAGAATAAAAACATAGAACAGAACACATGTACAAAGAGTATGCCCTAAAATAGGGGTTAGCACACTTCCCATAAATGTTAAATAATTGATATATAATTAGTCATGTTTTGTTCTGTCTCAGTTGAAATCAGATAGTTCTGTTGTTGTTATGTTAAAACAGATGTCAACAATAAGTAAATAACTAGCCATAAATATGCTCAAATAAAACCTTATTTACAAAAGCAAGATTCGTGAACTACTGCTTAGAAGACAATTGTCCTATAAGCCTGGGCTAACTATGGTGTAGCGAGAAGGAAGAGATTGGAGGCAGAAAAGGGGAACTGATTGAAAGAAAAAGTGAGCAGAACTAAGAGAGTGATGCCCATCTAACTTATGACATCCTAACAGAGGGCCTTTTGTAGAGGTTTGTAGAGTCCTTACCCTGATAGATACCTCTTCCCAACAGTACATTTTCAAGATTCCTTTAGATCACAGTAAATAAATATACTTGCTCTAAATTATTCATTAATAAATACATATTGAGTGAGGTTTTCCTCTAGAAAAAGAGCATAATAAAAACAGGTATGAGAATAAACAAGCCTACCAGAATAGATAACTATGAAAGATGGCATCAACATATACTCACTCAAATGGGGGGCTTTTGTAAAGCTTCTTTCTCAGCAGCCCAGCCATGATGACTAAGATACCAAAAACCAGAGGGTACTTAATAGCTAACATAGTTTCCTTGCCAATCCAAATAATTTTATTAAAACAAACCATGGACTGAAAACAGGGAGCCTGGTCACAACAGCAAGATTAAGAACGACACCAAGCCAGGCATGATGGCGCATGCCTTTAATCCCAGCACTCTGGAGGCAGGGGCAGGTGGATCTCTCTGAGTTCAAAGCTAGCCCGGTCTATAAAGCAAGTTCAGGATAGCCAAGGCTACACAGGGAAACCTTGTCTTGAAAAGCCAATAAAATAAATAAAATAAAAGCCAAAAAAAAAAAAAAAAGAATGACACCAAGAAGAGCATTACAGAGCTACAACATAATTCATATGTTTGCATAGAATATTTCTGTAGTAATGATGCCTCATCTGATACATATATGACCTCATGGAGACTGTAACAGCATGCACAAGACCAGCACAGGTGCAAACTACACTAAAATCCCAGCACTGAAAATGGGAAGTAGACCCCAAATTCCAGCCCTAATCAAGAAGCTATCTGCAACTGATACTCACTGGCAAAGAAAAAAAATCTGTTTACTCCAATAGAGTGTCACTGGAGATATCAATTACACTCTAGATCCATGCCCAACACAAAACACAAAACACAACTCCATGTTCTGTGTGTGTGTGTGTGTGTGTGTGTGTGTGTGTGTGTGTGCAATTTTTGCTTTGCTTTAGGTTTTTTGTTTGTTTTATGGGTTTTGTTTTTTGTCTTACTGCTTTTTGACTTTTTTGTTGTTTTGTTGTTTTATTTTTGAGAGAGAGAGGGAGGGAGAGAGAGAGAGAGAGGACACAAAATGGGTGTGTAGGGAAATGGGGAGTGTTTAGAAGGTTTTAGGAAAAGGGAAAGAATATAATCAATGTATATTGTATGAAAAACTTTAAACAAAAAATTTTAAATGACTATTAATGATACCTGCCTCCTGATACACACACTCTTAGGCATTGCTATCATCTTTGAGGGGACTATTGCTCTCTTTCAGCAAAGCTGGACTTGGTAACTTGTTTCTAAGAAGCAGTATTTAATAAAACCTATGAGCTTCTAGATTAGTTTACCAAAGTCTGATATCTGTCTTTAGGGCATTCTCTTTTCCTTTTGTTTTGTTACATTAATGAAGCAAATGAGTGTGCCATAAGTTGCCTTATGGGAAAATCCCTTATGGCAATTGTAATTGAGGTTGGTCCTTGATGAAATCCAAGAAGAAACTGATGTCCATAACTCAACAAACCAGAAGAAACTGAGTGCTGATGATAAGCATGCAAGTGAGTTTAGAAGTTGATCATTCTTGACTGAGACCTCAGAGCAGCAGCCATAGCCAGTGCCTAGATTGCAACTAGTGAGAAACTCTGAAACATCAGATCCAGCTAAGTTATGGCCAGATGCCTGACTTGTAGAAACCAAGAAATTACAAATGCGTATTTTTTCTTTTTTAAAATTAAATTAAATTAAATTTTTATTTAATTAATTTATTCAGATACAACTCAGTTGCTATCCCATCACTTGTATCCTCCCATTCCTCCCTCCCTCCTTCTTTCACCCTATTCCCCTCCCCTAGGTCTATGACCAAGGGGGACCTTGCTCAGCGGGTAGCAAGTCTCATCTTGGTAGCCTGTTTATATGCGTATTTTTAAAGACTAAGTTTGAGAAATTTCTTATGAGTATAGCTGGCTTGGGTCACAGACAACTTGTCCATGCATCCATAGCATCCTAGAATTCAATCAGGTTAGCTGTTTAGCACACTCCACTAGAAACTGCTTCACTAACTTGGCTGTATTTCCCACAAAACCATATGCTTTAGAGGATCAGAAACTGTATCTTACCAACAGCCACATCCCAAATTCTACCATAGTGACTGCTGGCAATACTACCTGGACAGATAAATGAGTGGGTGGATGGGCAGATGAATATATGAAGCGTCAGAGTTAATTGGCGCCATGTGTTCTGTGAAATGTGGCTTTGGGGGCCATGTACAAAAATAACAAAACTGCCTTTTTTATTTCACTGTTTCCTTCCTAAAACCACAATAAATCTCAGCTCAGTGAACCACTTTAAGTCACAAGTTCAGCTCAATGGACCGTGAAAAATAAAACCTGAAATAGCAGAACTGAAAAGAGGCTTAAAGTCAAAAGTAGTTTGTTCTCCAGAAAGTGCCACTCCCATGTCTTAAAGACAGGTATATGCCAAAATCTTACTTATCCTGAATTCAGTAAGTATTCAGATAATTTTACATATTTGCTTAAGAAAATGACCTTGGTTAATTCAAAACTTTTATGTAAGTTTCTGTTAGGTCAATTTTTGGATGGGATATTTTATTAATTCTTTGAGATTGCCATACATGCATACATCTTGATCATATTTATCTCTATGTCTCCAGACCCACCAATTGCCTTTCACCCCCTTGCAAACTTGATGTCTAAATAGGATCCACTGGGTCTAAGTTATGCTTCTCATATACTCATCAGTATAGCGCCACCCACTGGAAAATGCTGACTCCCCCTAGGTTTTGTTTAGGTCACTTTTTGTTCTCTTTTTTTTTTCTTCAATTTTTATTACATTTTTGAGCTTCATGCAATGTGTGTTGATCACAATCACGCCTCTGTAACAAGGTTACAGTTTTAATAGTGTAAAAAATTGAATTCTAATGTCAATGTTTAATGAGAGTTTACTCGTCAAAGGAAACAAGCGACAATGCACCCTCTGATAAAAAACAAATCATTAATTTAGAATCTGTAAATCTAGATTTCCACAACCATATAGTTCGCTGTTTAAAAATCATTTGTGTGTTTGTATACAGTGACTGAATGCTGGAGAGAGATCTGTGGACCAAGTTTACTTAAAGCAATGAAATCTGTGATCTCCCAAGACAGAAAGGTTAAAAGGTCACCTAGATTATATGCCAAATCTATCCTTTGATCCTATCTCCTGGAAGGACTACACAATTCAAACACTGAATGATAGTTCTGCCATTGAGTACACAAGATGCTATCTAGGTATTCTATTCTTTGGTCCTTCATTCCCTGATGACATAACTCAGCTTCCAAGGAACCAAATGGTGGTGAATGCATTCCTTAGAAGTTCAGTCCACGTAGTCACATTTCTTACCTCTGTATCTCCAATGTTGGCAAAATAATTCCTCGAGTTCCTGCTTTCTTCTCTCTGAAGCCCCACTCATGTCTCTACCTTATACAAATCATTCCACACATATTCAGATTCAGTAAGTCTGGAAAGTATCTAATATCTGGTAAATGTCCTAGGATACAGTAATGTTTTGGGTAAGAAGTGTGTAACAGAATAATACTAGGATAAATTGTGTTGGTTCTTTAACAGATTAGTGCCACCAGCTATTTAACACTGTCACAGTCTGTTTTTAAAGGAGAGATGATAGTTGTTTTATAATTGAAACCTTGGTTTTCTTTTTTTACTTTCATTTATTTTTTGTTAATTTTTACCTTTTGGTTGAAGATAAATTCTTTTATCAAATAGTATATTCTGATTATAGTTTTACCCCCTTCTACACCTTCTAGTTCCTCTCCACCTCCTCTCCCATCCATACCTACTCCCTTTCTGTCTCTCATGAGAAAAGAACAGGCTTCTGAGAGATATAACATAACAAACCAAACATAACAAAATAAAATATAATAAGATGAAGCAAAACATCACATCGAATTTAGACAAAGCAAAACCATAGGGGGAACAAAAGATCCCAAGAGATGGTATCATGAAAGACCCACTCATTCACACACTCAGGAGTACTATAAAAAGAAACTGAAACTATTATATATATGCAGGTCACCCGTTGCAGACCCACGTAGGACCCTGCATTTGCTCCTTCGGTCTCTGTGATTTTATATGAACTTTATTCAGTTAATTCAGAGGGCATGGTTCTCCTGGTGTCTTCCATCCCCTCTGGTTCCTACAGTCTTCTGCCTCTTCTTCCATGGGGTTCCTGAGTTCTGAGGAAAAAGATTTGATGGAGACATCCCATTTAGGGCTGTGTGTTCCAAGACCTCTCTTTTTCTGTGTCATGTATCCCTGTGGGCCTCTGTATTTGTTCCTATCTGCTACAGGAGGAAGCCTCTCTGATGATGGCTAAATAAAGCACCGATCTATACGTGTAGCAGAATATCATTAGGGATCACTTTATTGTTATCCTAATGAAGTCTCCAAATAATGAGGGAAACAGAGTCCCATCTGGACATCTCTTGTCACCAAATGAAGCTTCCAGTATCAGGATTGCATTATAGTCAACTGAGTTGTTGACCAAAGGGGTCCTATGGAAATCCTCAAGCAACCTAAGCTATTGTCAAGATAAATGTTTTGTTTTCAAGCCTAGCTCTCCTGTCAATTAGCTTTGTAAATTTTGGCAAGTTGATTTTTTGTTTGTTAGTGTCCAAAACAGTATTCTACTTTAAGGGGCTATGGTGAGGATTATATAATTTAATACAGACAGGAAACTGAGAACAGAGTCTGAAACATAGTTACCTCTAATTATATGTGTATGCTTAGCCTTTAAATACATTGACTTAATTTAATGCTCTTCTGTTGAAAAGTCCTTTCATCTAGCTTGTTATATCTATTTGACTCACCATGTCATGGTTCTAAGGCTAAGCCACTCATTAAATACATAACAAGACCTTTATTGACAAATTCTTCTTTTTTTTTTTCTCAAAGACTTATTCTAGCCTTATATACATTCATACTCATGTTGGTTCATTTTATGTCAACTTGACATCAGCTAGCCATTTGTGAAGAGGGGCTCTCAGTTGGAGAAATGCTTCTATGAGATTTGCCTGTAGGTATGGCTGTAGAGCATTTTCTTAACTAGTTATAAATGTAGGAGGGCTCAGTCCACAGTGCGAGGTGCCACCTTTGGGCAGGTGTTCCTGGGGTGTATAAGAGAGCAGTCTAAATAACCCATAGAAAGCAAGCCTTTAAGAAGCTGTCATCTATGGTCTGTGCATCAGTTACTGCATCTAGGTTTTCACCTTGAGTTGCTTTGCAGAATTCCCTGGATGATGGCCTTATAAACTGTAATGTGAAACAAATTCTTTCTTCCCCAGTACTTTTAGTCATAGCATTTTTTGTAGGTATAGAAACCTTAAGATAATGTCATATAGAACATCAACCACACATAAATAAGCCACTGTCATAGTGCAATGTCACAGATATGAGGATGACTCGTAGAGGCTTTGCTTGATTCTGGTCCCTTGCAGGGCAGATTTGCACATGCCTCTTATACCACCACTTTGGAGACAGAGATAGACAGATCTCTGTGATTTTGAGGCCTGCCTTGCCTAGACAGTGAGTTCCAAGACAGCTCAAGCTACATAGTGAGACCCTTTATCAAAAAAGAAGGAGAGAGGAATGGAAGCAGGGAGAGAGAGAGGAAGAGAGAGAGAGAGAGAGAGAGAGAGAGAGAGAGAGAGAGAGAGAGAGAGAGAGAGAAGGAGGAGGAGAAGGAGGAGAAGGAGGAGAAGGAGGAGGAAGGGAGAGAGGAGGGAGGGAGGGAGAGTGCTTCTCATCTTATTGGTAATCCTGAGGTCCATATATCATCACCTGACATATACCTTAAGACTGGCTGGCAGAGAATTATCATTGTATTGCAAGATGACATTGTGAGCCCCCACAGTGGCTGGGTACAAGCAGCTTACAAAGAGGCCAACTCATAATGTGACAATCTCATTAAAGCTGTTTACTCTGACATCTTTTACAGTTTTAAAGTGGTCACTCTGTGATAGTATCATTTCAAGGAAGGTGGTTCAGCCCCTGCTGAAAGAGACAATTAACTTGAAGAGAAAAATTTACAAGCCATATTTATTCCAAAATTCTGCCACTCTTCTAATGTTCATTCTTCTATTTACCCTGTTATCTTTAGCGGACTGATCGTATCTTCCACTTAGTTGACCAAATGGATGATACCCCATAGTCCCCAAACTTAACCTAATATGTGGGCACCCTCAACATTTTCTCCTTTTTAGTATTATAATGAAATAAAGATCTCTACACTTTATCCTTGTACCTCTTGAGCTCTACATTACATTTCCCTTCAGCATTAAGATATTCCTGCATTTGTTTACCCTCTTAATTCTGAATATTCAAATTTTATCCCCCATAGTGGCAAAAAGTTCTCTAAGGCAGAGCAGCAATGAAATGGGGCTAGTAAGGAGGAGCCTAGGCTAAGAGTCCATAAAACCAAGAAAAGTTCAGAAAAATATTCTATATCTAGGACAGGAAATAATGCCATTAAATAGAGTGAGTGCTCTAGAATGACCATAATGAAAAAAATACTCCAATTTCACACTGAAACATTTGATTTAGCTTAGCAACATCAACCGTCAGGGCTAGTAAATAGAATGCTGTTCCTGTGCCCCTTCTATAGTCCCTGCTGGCATGGTGGATTTAAGCCTGAAAGCATTAATCATATCCCAAGGAGGCAAAAAGCCTGGAAATGAAGTCTACTCTTACACGAAGAGAGCGGCAGAAGCATTTCACTGGTTCCTTATGGGCAAATTCTAAGGAAATGGCAACAGTGCATATAGATGGGCCCTGAATATGTATGTTTTGGGCTATGGCTACAAGGGGCTTACAAAATCAGATAAAGATATGTCACCTTTTCAGCAGAGCTGCATATAAGGCTTGACCCAAATGCAAGTACATTGACTAACACCAATACTGCAAGAACAGTTGGGGATATTAAAAAATGGAGGACAATTTTAGATTTGGCAGGATTTGCTAGACAGTTCTCTCTGATTCATTATGAGCCATTACTGTCTGCATTATAGAATCAATCCACAAAAGCCAAGCTTTGGACACTTAATTAGGACATATGGAAGCTGCCTTAATATTGGGGGAACTATATTGGAAAGGCAGAGCTAAATTAGGAAGAAAGTGCCAAATTTCATCCCTAAGAACTAAATGGCTGCTTTATGGTTTAAATTATGGATAATCAAAACCATAAAATTTCCCACAGGAAAAGGACAACTGGGATTTCCTTCTGCCACAAATCATTCTTCATAACTATTGTGAATACAGTGAAAATGGGAGAATTTAAATATATAATTAAAGAATAACACACATCTGTGGGCTTTTCCGTGGCCAAGTAATCACCATGTGTCAGACCTTTTCTACAAATTCTTGTCAATGAAGGTGACCTATCATTCTGCAAACACCGGAAATAGCAGCCAGTATTTAACAAGTGACTTTATAATAAGGGTTAGACAACAATGTCATGTCCTTTGTTCTAGGTACCACCCTCTAGAGAGACTCTAAATACAATTTCATTGATATCTTGAGTGTGACCTTGTATAATAAACCTATGTGAATACAGAAAGAAGAGCTCTACGTTGGAGTCTTTGGGGCAAAGGTACAGACAAAAGAGTAAGACATAGGAAAGATTCTACCAAACCTAGTCTCTACATGTTCCTGTTGTTTCCTACCACATGCACAAAAGTAAAAACAAGATACATGCTCAGCTTTGGACAATTCTGAATGGCATGTTTACATTCATTCTCCCCCAAAAGTTTCATTAGCACCACGTATATGCTTACAGAACACTTCAAGAGGTTCAAGAGTCTGGAAAAGTTGTTAAAAGAATCTGCTTCCATTGTTAAAACATGACATTCCTGTAGTGTTTTGTTTTGAAGTGTACAGTATCCCCCAAATAAATTGTGTTATATTATTCTTATAATGTTTTAATAGCAAAACACTATATATTTCTTATCTCTGTCTTTTTTTTGTCAAATCAATTAGCAAAGAAACTAGTGGCTCCATCTTTATGAAAGTAAAACTGAGGCAGCATTCATTCAAAATGCTTTCCCTTAGCCAAGGATAGAGAAAGTATAATCTTCAGGCTAATGCTATGCTAACTACTAACACACAAACATGAAAGCAAGCTTCCACCTTTTACTTTTGTAGGGGCTCTAGCTGCTTCGCTGAACTAGGCTTTGTTTTCTTTTTTCTGCAACAGAGAAACATTGGTACTTGAGGAGACCTAGCTGTCTGATTCCTGTTCTTTCTGGACAAGTGCTTATGACTTCTCAGTGCATTCTAATCATTCAGATATAAGTGATTCAACACAGTCCGCCACGGATAAAACAAGAGGCACACAAACAGGTCTTATCTATTTTGGAATAGAATTCTGGGTTACAGTGCTTAGTGGTAGTGTCCTTATTTTAGATCTCACTAGTAAATCAATTGCCTTTCTAAAGAATCAGGAGGCATATGTTGGTGTGTGTGTGTGTGTGTGTGTGTGTGTGTGTGTGTGTGTGTATGCATGTGTGTATATGCATGTGTGTGTGTGTGTGTGAGAGAGAGAGAGAGAGAGAGAGAGAGAGAGAGAGAGAGAGAGAGAGAGAGAGAGA
>OU015760.1:74402116-74462847 GCA_907169655.1 Acomys percivali | reverse complement strand
AGAGAGAGAGAGAGAGAGAGAGAGAGAGAGAGAGAGAGAGAGAGAGATTATTTTGGTATTGAGGTTTTGAGAGAAAATGCTCTATGAAAAACAAAATTCGTGAACCACTTTATTATATGAAGGTCCCTGCTGTCTTATTAAAGTCAAAACTTAATGGAGAGAAATGTCGCTAAAATTTGTAAATTTACTCAGAGGTTGTATTCATTTGTCTTATTTGTCATTTAATAATAAGCCAGTGAAATACCAACAGACAAACAGACTAAGGTCCTTGGAGTTTGACCAAAATGGCGACATATCCTGAGGTATAAATGAGCCCATTTTCAACACTGATGTGACATTGAGTAGAGCTTTAAAGAAATTCCAGAGCCTTATAAATGTGGAACTGGTAGAGTCTGACTGAAAAGGAAAAACTAACAAGCACAGAACCAGTGGGGAGAAAACACTGTGAAAAAGCTAGGCCTCTGTGCTACAAAAGGCAATACTCTTCTTTCTTAAATATGACGCACAAAGTGCTCATTAGACAACACAAATTTCCAGTTCCCAGCCTTATACCACTTAAAAGCTAATCAAAATCCCAGACCTCACCCAACAACAGTTCTTGAGATCTACCAATTTTGGTTGAGGTAATACACAAAAGATTACAATTCAATTGTTATCTCATCACTTGTATCCTCTTGTTCCTCCCTTCCTCCCGCTTTCACCCTATCAAGTCTCATCTTGGTAGCCTGCTTATTCTTTCTCTGAGTGCCACCAGGCCTCCTCACCAAGAGGAGGTGGTCAAATATGGGGCACCAGAGTTCATGTCAGAGCCAGTCCCCGCTCTCCACATAACTGTGGAGAATGTCCTGTCCACTGGGTAGATCAGAGTAGGTATTCGATATTTACACTGCTTTTTGAATTTTCCAATTTCTCTACCTTTGACCTCGATCAATACAAATGATCTAGAACCACTGAACTGTGACAGCAACATTCTTAAGCTAAACTCATGGAGAGTATGTTATCCAGGTATGTTCATGTAAGTCCTGGGATTTAGTAAAAAAAATTCCAGTCATCATGGCAAATATGAGTAAATATAATTTAACAAACAAGAAGAAAATGGAATACCACACCCAGACCAGAACCAAAGATATTTGTAGTTGAGGATAGAAAAAGGAAAATATTATGAATATCTATTAATTATATAAAACAATAAGTTTCATTATAAGTTTTATACCTGTATGTATTTAACCCTGACAATATGCACCACATTCTCTTGACTATGCTGCTGATTTCCTTCCTATTTTGAAATAGTACTTCTCCTACTTTCATGGCTTCATATTTTCAAAGAAGATGATGCTCCAACCTTATAGAGAATTTTGGGTGACTGTTCAGGCAACAAACTATCTCTGTCATCTTCTCATTTGGGAAGCTGCTAACTTGCAACTTGCACTTATGGGGTACTCAGGTAACCAATTTTATTCCTTCTCAAGTCTCTAATAGGGTTGAAGACCAGGTAGTTTAGTTTTACAATGAAGATTAGTTGTTTAGGGGTTAAGATGTTTTTACATCTAGATGGATGTTTTAAGTTGACAGTGACAATATGTGATGGGGATTGATTTACATTCTGAATTTTAGACTCACCAAGATAGGAAAGATGTTTTCTTCAAGGCTGCGAAATACAAATAGCCAAAACACTAGGAATGTAAAATTCCTGATTGTGTCAGGGTTCTTCTTGCTGTAGGTAGTTTATTGTAAATATGTGTAATAATATAAATGTATATGTAAAAATAAAAATATTTAATAAAAATAATAAAATTAGAGTGTTGGGTGACTGTTCAGGCAGTAAATTGTCTCAGTCATTTTTTTTTTCATTTAGAGGCTGCTAACCTGCACTTCTGGTTCACTCAGGTATTTAAGTTTTATTCCTTCTCCAATCTCTGATAGGGTTGAAGACCAGATAGTTTAGTCTTACAATTAAGGTTAGTTGGTTAGGGTTTAAGATGTTTTTAGATCAAGATAGATGTTTTAGGTTAATAGAGATGAGATATGATAGATATTGATTTTCATTCAGAAAGTTAGACCCAACAAGATAAGAAAGAGGTTTACTTCAAGTTTGCCAAATACAAATAGTCAAATCATTATGATTGTAATATTTATATAATTTCTGATTGTCTCGTGGTTCTTTCTGCTATATGTAGTTTATTTTATTCATGTGTAATAATATAAATGTATACATTAAAAAAGAAAAAAGTATAATAAATGGGTTTCCCCCACAAACACTAATAATAATATTTTTAAAAATAAAAAGAATTTAAAAATTAAAAAAAAGAAATTTTATAAGTCCCGCGCGCTAACCGATTGCACCACTGAGGGAAATGCAAACCAAAACAACTCTGAGATTCCATCTTAGACCCATCAGAATGGCTAAGATAAAAAATTCAAGTAACAGCACATGCTGGCAAGGATGTAGAGAGAGAGGAACAGTCCTTCATTGCTGGTGGGAATACAAACTAGTACAGCCACTTTGGGAATCTATCTGGTGCTATCTCAGAAAACTGGGAATAAGGCTTCCTCAAGACCCAGCTATTCCACTCCTTGGAATATACCCAGAAGATGCGCCAGCACACAACAGGGACATATGCTCAACCATGTTCATAGCAGCCTTATTCATAATAGCCAGATCATGGAAACAGCCTAAGTGTCCCTCAGTAGAAGAATGGATAAAGAAACTGTGGTACATTTGCACTATGGAACACTACTCAGCTATTAAAAACAAGGAATTCCCGAAATTTTTAGACAAATGGATTGAACTAGAAATGATCATACTGAATGAGTTAACCCAGAAGCAGAAAGAGTCAAATGGTATATATTCATTTATATCTGGAAACTAGCCCAAGGAGCATGTGCCATGAAAGTCTTCACTCACCAGGAAAGTGGGTCAGAGGGAAGGACATCCTATTAGGACTCTAGGTGAGAGAAGCATGGGTGAATGGGGAAATAGAAAGATCCAGAGGGTCCTAGAAACCTATAAGAAGAACATTATGATGGGCGGATCTGGGTCCAGGTGTCCTGCGCAAACCATGGCACAAGCCAAGGACAATATGTGCAGTAAACTTCAAACCCCTACCCAGATCTAGCCAATGCATAGGACATTCTTCACAGTTGAGTGGAGAGTGGGGTCTGACTTTCTCACGTACTCTGGTGCCTCACATTTGACCATGTCCCCTGGATAGGGAGGCCTGGTGGCACTCAGAGGAAGGATAGCAGGCTACCAAGAAGAGACTTGATACCCTATGAGCATATACAGGGGGAGGAGGTCCCCCTCATTCACATAGGGGAGAGGAGTAAGGGGAAAATGGGAGGGAGGGAAGAATGGGAGGATACAAGGGATGGGATAACAATTGAGATGTAATATGAATAAATTAATAAAATATATTTTTTAAAAAAAGAAATTTTAAAGGTGGATAAGGTTAATAGATGAGATATTAAAATTCTTTAAGTCTTCAAGTGCCCTCTTAGGAGAGATAGGTTGGGTAAATGAAAGATTATATAAGATTTTAAAATTACTCATACTTATATTTTTTGCCTTTTATGTTAGCTTGGTAATTTGATAATGAGAACAGAATTAGTTGTTGAAACACATCAAGGAAGAAAAGGAAGAAAGACTTGTAGGAGTCAGATGTTTAGATGTTTTGTTGTGGAGGACTGCTGTGAAATAGTGTTTTCTAAGCCATTGAAAGCATGAATTCAAAACTCCTGTGGCTGACTGCACAAGATCAAGCCAGTCATTGGTCAAGCATGGATAGAGGAGGAACTTTTGAGGCCACATACCTAGCAGAGGAACTGTTGGCAGTTTCTGGCTTGCTAGGAAAGGAGAGCCAGGTTTTTTTTTTTTTTTTTAAGGAATATGACCATCTATAAGTTTCCTGTGCTCCAACAGATGGCCCTTCATAGCAGCACTAATTAGACAGTGGGTCAAAAAAGAGGACATGGAATTAGGAACGCATAGGGGCATCTGGTAGGAGTTGAAGGGGGATTGACGGGATGAATCTGATTTAAATACATCATATGCATATACGAGATTACCAAGGAATTAAAAAACGAAAAGAACTACTCATTTCAGTTGGTAGTTGTATATACTGTCCTATTTTTAATACAGACATGTCATTTCTAATATCACTACTGCCTTGTTATCAGAGTAAGTTAAGTATATTTATGGAACATTCAGCATGAATATCACTTGTAAGGCCCTTGGAGATATTGGGATCATTTATTAACTGGTGACACTTAAGAAAGCATTTGATAAGAAAGAAAAATAAGGAATAGTCAAATATAATTTCAAATAAACATTTATTACATTAGGTTTGGAATCCATTCTTCCCTTGAGGCAATTATCTTTGAATAAATGAGTTACTGAATAAAGCAAGCCATTATCACAAGTCAATTCTTCCTATAGACTTTTTTCATGAAGGTAAATTATGGTGACTGCTGATCATAATCTGTTATCTATGTACAAATTTGAAAACGGTGAGTTTTATGATGCAAATTCGTTCTTATAACTCAGTGGTTCCAGTTCACACAGAAAGCACAGGGGAAATAGCAAAGCAAGTCCTGGATAGTTGGGATAGGTTTGCCTGATTCATGCAGCTCTTGCCACAAATATTTTAAATACCTTTGAGTACATTGCCATCTGTGTGTATTCTACTAATGAGCTGCAGCCTAGACGAAGGTCAGTCACTTAGCATTGATTAGTTAGAGTGAGGCTGTTTAATTTCCAGGCCATTAATGAGACACTCACTCTTCTCATTAGATTGAATCTTCCTCTTGTTAGGGCTAGTAATCTATTAATGAGTCTTTAGCGTATTTTGGTAAAGTCAACTTTCCAATAGAATCACAGCACAGAAACTCAACACAAGTTGCACTGGCAACACTGTGGCACTCAGATGTTACTGATAATGAACCGACACAAGTAATTTCTTCTGGAGTTCCCTTTGTTCACCCACTGTTTTTCTTTTGTACATTAGCCTAGGAATAGCTCTTATCAAATAACTGACAGTGGGTACTTTGCCCTATCCGTGAGAGACTTTCTAGACTACCATCCATATACGGTACCCTCCTACTGGGTCCTCCAAATAGCAACAAAGTATGCCATTCGGTTTCAAGGTTTAGTTAGTACACCACAGTCGTCATTTGATTACCACAAGATCTACCCCATTATTTTATTCTAAAAATCACAACTGAATTTGTAATTGTGCCTGATAAAAATGAAAATAGGTTCCATGAGACACAAAGTGGAGAGTGGGGTATGACTTTCACACGAACTCTGGTGCCCCATATTTGACCACGTCCCCTGGAGAGGGGGACCTGGTGGCACTCAGAGGAAGGATAACAGGCTACTAAGAAGAGACTTGATACCTTATGAGCATATACAGGGGGAAGAGGTTCCCCTCAGGAACAGTCATAGGGGAGGGGAATAAGGGGAAAATGGGAAGGAGGGAAGAATGGGAGGATACAAGAGTTGGGATAACCATTGAGATGTAACAAGAATAAATTAATAAAAAATTTTAAAAAGTGTACCTGAGTTTCAAAATGCACATACTAACACCACTGACCTACATTGAACCTACCAACACATATATACCATGTACTCATGATCTGGATGTGTGATTTTTCAGGGTCAGCATTACTGGGGGGTGTTTCTTTTTTTCAGGATCCCTGTGCGTACCCTGAAGGTCAGATCCTACTGAACCATATTGAGACTGGATTTCCACATCTAAAAATGGTTTGGCCATAGCTGAGAAACAGCTGTTGAAGTTTAATGTGTTGCTTCCTCATTTTCCTCTATATTGGATATAACACGTACGTGTGTGTGTGTGTGTGTGTGTGTGTGTGTGTGTTGTTTACTTACATATATGTCTGTGCTCTGTGCTCCACTTGGGTGCCTGGCACCTGTAGAAGTCAGAAGAGTATGGCAGATCCCCTATTAGTGGAGTTACAGATGACGGTGAGCCACCATGTGGGTGCAAAATTTTGGTACTATGGAAGAACAGCAAGTGTTCTGACCCACAGAACCATCCTTTCATTTCCTGCACTAGAATTGTTTAATTCAAAAAAGCCTAAGAATAACATTTAAAATATTCTATTAATTTTAAAAAGAGGAGCTAAATAATATGTTAAAATACTGACTTGCATGATGGCACATGTCTTTAATCCCAACACTCAAGAAGCAGAGGCAAGCAGATCTCTGAGTATGAGGCCAAAGTGGATTATCTATAGTCCCAGCCTAGCCTGGGATACATTGAAAAGGAAAGTTTTAAAATAGTAAATAATTTTAAGAGATTAATAGCTACAATTATAGAATTTAGGTATTACTTTTAGTAATATGTAACTGTTGCCAATCAGTGCTGAATCTAATTTTAGATTTTCCTTTGAAATTCATTTGGACTAATTAAAAGTGGTGAAATTTTTAAGTAGGAAGACATTATCTTAAAAAATATTAAATAATTATATGAAAACCCTACTATAAAAAGTCAAGGCAGAAGTACAAAGATTCACATTCATATATTTCATTATGAAAATTTTGTTGTCCTCCTATAAAGTAGCAAGCAATGCATTAAGGGATGGGGCTATAGCTTCAATAGCTGAACAGTATATACCTTCTGAGAATCCAGAAAGGGTCTCATGGGAAAGAAAGCCACTAAGTAAATGGTAGGTAACTGAAAGGAAAAAACTGGCATTTCATGTCTTTCTTTCATTTCATAGTACACACAAGTTTGTCAAAGGTTCTAAGGAGTCCTACTATTTAAAGAAAAACGCCCCCTTCATTAAACCCAGAAAACTTGTGTGATCCTAATTGTGCATGTGGTTAATCACAACCTATCTGATAAAACGGCATTTAAGCACAGAAGTGACAGGTGAGTGGGAGTTGTAAGACAGGTGATGTAACACTGCAAACAGAAAGAATATGCCCTATAAGGAAGAATCAGCAAGGACTGATAACAGACTCTATCAGAAAGATGGGAAGGATCAAGTTCATGCCCCTCTATGCAGGAGTCCTACATTCCCCTTGAGTGTGATTAGATGTTTTCAAGGGTTTTCTGCACAGCAGTAGAGTAGTTCGGCTTTGTTTTTAGGATCGCTCTGGCTGCAGAATACATTGCAGTTTTTAAGAAAATAGAAAGAAAAACAAGCCAACCATTTTACATGTTAGAGATGATGGTGAATTTGGGTGTGGACAGATTAAGGTCATTGGTTCCATTCTCTAGTGGGTAGACATATTAATAAAATACGCTGCTTTGAGATGACTTATTCTGAGTTTCTTTTGAGTGAGTTTTTATGGAGAGATATTAACAAATGTCTATTCATCCCTGAGAGGACACTGATGACTGACGAACAATTCTACCCAAGTCTGGGCTACTCATCGGCTCCCCAACGAGACTTGAGTAGAATTGTGAGTCAGTTGTCAGCATCCTTTCTGCCCTCATGCTTAGGCTACTACTCCAGTATGTAACTCAGAAAGTTACAACAGCAACACGTTCCCTCTTCTTGGTTATGAATACAATAAACAATTGCTCAGAAGAGGAAGTTGGTGGGGCCGACTGCAAGTCACACAGGGATCTAAATGGTTGCAACAATTCTGTTGCTGCTGAGTTAGGGATTTGAGAAGCATCAGTTATTTCAATAAGTCCTTCAGAACTCTGACTAGAGACGGCTTCATGCATGCTCCCCATGCCCTGTGCCACTGAGCGACATCTCCAAACAAGAATTTTGTTTTTATGTTGGGAGAGTACAGTCCCAAATGCTAAGTTCTGCCTTGCCTAATAAGACATGCAAATAGTATGTCTTATGATAGCTGGTAGGGCCTCATTCTTAGAGTAAACAGAGAAATAAGGAGAATGAAAAGGTTTCTAGGAGCATCAAACACCAACCTACATCTCACATACAGTGCAAACTTCTTTGAGAAACAAAACAGAAACTTGTCTAGAGAGGCATGCCTATTTATTGATTTCCTGCCTCCCCTAGGAGGTAGCAGGACAAGAATCACTGGAAACAAAGGACAACAAACCAACTCTGTAACGTTGAGCTACACTTCCAGTTCTTTTAAAACTGACAAATGTGAACTGGAATGCCTTTCTTGAGAAATTACTTGGTTTAAAAAAAAAACTTCTCTTACAACATTTTGAAATATATCTCAACATCCTAAACAAAATTTAATAAGCTTTCCCGTTACGTTTTAATGTTCTCTACTTTGCCAAAGATGAAAAATAAGGCCTATATTTGAGATATACTCAGTTAAACTTGGTTCCTCTGTGTAAATAGCCTTTCATAAAATGACATCAATATTTTATAACATCCTAAGCATTAAAGAAAACTGCAGGTGACCACAAGTTAGAGAAAAGAAAAGAAAAGAAGTTTTTTTAAACTACTTTTTGTTGCTACATTTTATACATTAATTCACAAAAGGTTTCTTCTGGTCACAGAAGTAGAACCTACCTTAGGACTCCTGTCATATTCATTATGTCTTTTGTAATTAAACAATTCAGAAATAAAGAATGTAGTAACACTAATAAAATAGCTGCCATCTTTTCAGCACTAGGTATCAAGACCTGGGTGGACCTTCTTTCTACATATTTTCTTCAATTTTATGGTGATTCTTACATAGCTCATAACTGTATCTTATTAAAAAATCATTGCAACTTCAATAATGTGCTTAAGATTTCAGAGATAGTTATTGTTATTGAACATAAAGTATTAAACTCAAATGGGTACAATTTAAGAGTAGGGCCTCTTTCTATTGCCTCTTCATTAATAGACATGATGGTTAATAGTGTTAGTTTCACAGGGTCCAGAATCACTCAGGATGATAAACCTCTGGGCACAACTGTGAGGGATTTTCTAAATTACATTCATTGAGATGGGAAGACTCGCCTTATCTGTAAGTGGCACCACTAACCACTGATGGCCAGGGGTTTGGGGCTGAATAAAAAAGGAGAAAGTAGCTGAAAATCAGTGACCATCAGCCTCAAGCTCTTGCCCTGACTTCACTCAGACAGTTTGAAACTTTGGGCTACAAAAAGGATAAAAAGCCCTGAAACCTGGTAGCAGAACTTGTTGGTGGCATTCATGTAGTAATAGTTTTGTAGAAATGAAATATGCAACATCAATAGGGTCATGGAGTCATATGCCTTGATTTCATACAGTCTGGGTGCCAGTGTCATTGCAAAGAGATCCCAATGGTCATTGACTAAAGCTGTGAAGTTGAAACCTAGGTTTCCATAGAGACCCTAGGTTGTTGGAGATAGTAGAATTCAGACATGCAGATCTAAGAAAGGCAGGAAGTGTCTTATAAGCAGCAAGTCTGACAAGGTGGGGCTACTCAAGCTCCTTAAAACCCAAATAGTTCCTCATTGGTTTTGTCTTGCTGTAACCTAATCTTTCCCTATTAAGCACGCATGCCTTTCTTTTGAAATGGTTTAAACATTTTGAAAAGGTTTACTTTGTGTTATTGTACTTGTACATTATACAAATGTGTCATTAAGATATCACCTAAGTTTCAGAAAGACTATGCGCTTCCACTTCTGAATAGTGTTGGAACTGCTTAAGACTCTGAGGACTTTTGAAGTTGTGCTGAATGCATTTTGCATTATGAGCTATTCATGAGCCAATGGTGACATGGAGATGCAGATTGTGGCTTAATGTAACACGTCTGCATGTCAAGTTAACAAGGAGAGGATTTATGATGGTTCATCAACTTGATAGTATCTAGAGTCGCCAAATATATCTGAGCATAACTGAGGAAGTTTCTAGATTAGGTAGACTGAAGTGGGAAGGTCTAATCTTAAAATGGGTACCACTATTTCACCAGCTGTATCTTAGATTGAATTAAAAGGATAAAATGGTCTAAACACCAGCATTTATCTTTCTGTTCTTCCTGACTACAAGCACAATGTGACTAGCTGTCTCGCACTCTTACCACCATGACATGACTCTACCACCATGATGGAATCTATCTTCTAACTGTAAGCTGAATAAACCTCCCTTAAGTGGCTCTTCTTGGGCATTTTGTCATAGTAGTGAGAAAAGTAGCTAATACAGTAAATTAAATAGGATAAACAGGTACTGGTAGTATAAAAGCAGTACATATATATATATATATGTACTAATGTGCAAAATTTATCACACAGTAAAAGGATAATCAATATCCATGATTAAACTATAATTGAGCATAAACAATTCCATAGTTCTTAATTGATCATGATAGTCGTTTTGAAAGAAGAGGCATGCAGGTAAAAGGTTAGTGGACTTATTTTTATTATTCACTTTACATTCTGGCCATAGCCCCATCCCCCCTCTCTTCCCAGTCCCACACTCCCTCCCTCTACCTGACTCCCCTTTCCTATTTCTTAGAAAAGGGGAGGCCCCCTTCCCATCAACACCAGCTCATCAAGTCCTATCAGGGCTGGAGTGTATCCTCTTCTCCTGTGGCCTGCCATGGCAGTCCTGCCAGGGGGAAGAAATTGAAAAGATGGCAAGAGAGTCTGTGTCAGAGACAGCCCCTTGCTCCCCTTACTAGTGGACCCACATGAAGCCTGAGCTGCCCATCAGCTACATTTGTGTAGGGGGTCTAGGGCTTGTCCATGCAAAGTCTTTGGCTGGTGCTTCAGTCTCAGCAAGCCCCTCTGGGTCCTCGTTACTTGACTCTGCTAGTCTTCGTTTGAGGCTCCTGTCACTTCCAGGTCCTTTTCTCTCTCCCAACTCTCCACTTTTCCACAAGACTCACTAATATTACCCAAAGTTTGGCTGTGAGTCTCAGCATCTGTTTTGATCCTCTGCTGGGTGGAGCCTCTCAAAGAACAATTCTGCTCAGCTCCTGTCTGCAAGCATAGCAGAGTATCATTAATAGTGTCAGGGGTTGGTTCTCTCCCATGGGGTGGATTGGACAAGGCATTGGTTGGACATTTCCTCAATCTTTGCTTTATCTGCTCTGTCATTATCCCTGGACATCATGTAGGCGGGGTGAACTTTGGGTCGAAGTTTTTTTTAGGTGGGTAGACGTTCCCCTCCATTAGGTGTCTTGTCTAGTTAGAAGGTGTCCTCTTCAGTCTCTATGGCCCCTGCTACTAGGAGTGTCTGCCATAGTCCCTCTCATATCCTCCTGGAAGCATACACTGACTAGGTCTCCAGCTTGTCACAGAGATGCCCCTGCCCATAGTTTCTCTTTTTTCCTACAGGCCTTTTGTCCTCCTGACATCATTGTCCCCACCCTCATATCTCTCTGTGTCCCCTCTCCTACCTTGTTCCCTCTCTTCAACCACTACCTCTTCTATTCTATTTCCCCTTCTGAGTGAGATTTTGAGGAACAACTTTTGTAGTTCTATCAATTTGCCTGCAAATTAAATTATGTCTTTGTTTTTAATAGCTGAGTAGTATCCCATAGTGTAAATGTACCACAGGTTTTTTTTTATCCATTCTTCTACTGAGGGACACCTAGGTTGTTTCCAGATTCTGGCTACTACTAATAAAGCTGCTATGAACATAGTTGAGCAAACATCCTTGTTGTATGGTGGAGCATCTTTCAGGTATATGCCCAGGAGTAGAATAGTTGGGTCTTGAGGTAGCACTGTTCCCAGTTTTCTGAGAAAGTGACAGATTGATTTCCAAAGTGGTTATACAAGTTTGCACTCCCACCTGCAATGGAGGAGTATTCCCCTTTCTCCACATCCTCACCAGCATGTGCTGTCACTTGTATTTTTCATCTTATCCATTCTGATGGGTATAAGATGGAATCTCAGAGTTGTTTCGATTTGCATTTCCCTCATGACTAGGGATACTGAGCATTTCTTTAAGTGTTTCTCAGCTATTTGATATTTCTCTGTTGAGAATTTTCTGTTTAACTCTATGCCCCATTTTTAATTGGGTTATATGGGTTGTTGGTTTTTAATTTCTTTAGTTCTTTATATATTTTGGATATTAGCCTTTGTCAGATGTAGGGTTGGTGAAGATCCTTTCCCACTCTGTAGGCTGTTGTTTTGTTCTACTGACAGTGTCCTTTGCCTTAGAGAAGCCTTTCATTTTCATGAGGTCCTATTCATTAATTGTTGACATTAGAGCCTGAGCTGTTGGTGTTCTGTTCAAGAAGTTGTTTCCTGTGCCAATAAGTTCAAGGTTCTTCCCCACGTTTTCTTCTATCGGATTTAGTTTATCTGAGGCTAACTACACCCAGAGAAACATAGGAAATAAATAAACCTACATCAGCTTCAGTAGATTTTAAGTTTACTCATTTCTGCTAATTACAAGAATAACAAAGGAATATACCTTTACCTCTTGCAAGACGAAGCAAACAATTTTAATTCATATTTATTTTACAAATAAACCTGGAAAGTTGACTTTGAGCCAGCTATTATTCATCCTTTCTTGGTCTACACTCTTCTCACTTTAAAATAGATTTAAATGTTTTAAGCAAAATAATGCTAATCCTTGAGTGGAGTGGGAAGGTGGAAGCTATTTTGGCTGCCAATTCAGTGTTACACCAGCTTTTAAAGCAAACTGAAGTGTGGAAGGAGCACCACCATGTGAATTCTGAATATAAATCATCCCTACTGGCAACCCAAGATACATCTTATTAAGAAGAATAATTTGGAAGAGTTTATTGTGTTGAAATTCTCAACTATTGATGTCTTATATATAACAATGTCATAACAATTGTACTCCCATCATCCCCTGAAAATATTTTTCAACAGGATTGAATCATTTGTCGTATTGCCCCGATATGGTGAAGCCAGAGTGAGCTCTTCTAATGAGCCTAAATATTAGGGTAGAGCAGGAACCTTCATTGATGCTTTCTAATCAAGGCTGGCTTAGTAAAAGGCTTTATTGGACTTTGTTACTAGAAGACAATCTTAGAATCAGTGATGATATATATTGAAGGGCTTGATAAATCTCCTCTCCAGCTATCTGCTCCTGTTACCAATTTACCCTATGACCTCAGGGCACTTCATTAGTTCCTCCTTGGTCCTCTGCATCCTCATCTATGGATCTGGAATGAGACTGGTTATTATTCACATGACTCTACTCACTGAACACTATACACAGCCAATGCTAAACAGTAATAACAAAATCTAAATAAGAAGTTGGTATTTCTACCGAGAACCCATAACACTTTGGATCACGAATCAGTGAATAACGTGAAAATAAAACCTCCATTTCTGGCCAAAATGCATTTCCCCCTTTTCCTGTATTTCCTCTATCTCTAACATACTATGTGTCTTCTTACCATCCTATTAGGAGCACTAATCATGTTTCCCATGGTCAAGAAACAATTGGGTTTTAAAGGTTGAACGATAATAAAATGATAAAATATTCACTCTAGGAATGACATAATATTCACTCTAGGAATGACATTGTTGTTTGGAGCAATTTAACTTTCAATATATAGGCAACTGATAATTTACAGAAAGTCTAGTACCAGGCCTATGGAGGCAAGACTGAGGGTATATTCAAGACACCCGGTTCAAATCTAGCCAACGGACAGCCCATTCTCCACAGTTGTGGAGAGATCAGGGACTGCCTCTGACAGGAACTCTGGTGCCCTGGATTTGATCACTTCCCCTTGGTGGGGAGGCCCAGAGACACACAGAGGAAGGGGAAGCAGGCTATCCAGATGAGACCTGATAGGCTGTGGTCAGAAGGTGGGGGAGGAGGTTCTCTTCTGTCAGAGGTATAGGAGAGGGAAATAGGGTGGAAGAGAGAGAGAGTGTGGGAAAGGGAAGATACAAGTGAGGGGACAACAACCAGGATACAATCTGAATAAATTATAATAAAAAAGGTTTTAAAAAAGAAATAAAGATACTTAGAAAACGGGGGGGGGGGGTAAGGAACTCTATATTGTCCTGTTAAGAACTATTTGCTTCCCACAGGCTAGAAGCAGCTGTTCAGCTCATTCTTGAACTATCATCTTCAGCTCACTGCCTTCATTCCAGACTTCACCATGCCCATCAGGGTGACTGAGAAATCCTACAAGATATCCACTCACGCCCTTCCCCCCACCCCCACCCTGGCCCTGGCCTTCAGCAGCTGCTCACACATGAGTGTGCCTGGTGCCTGCATCAGCTCTTCCATCTTTTCCTGGGTGGGCAGTGGCAGTAGCCCCTGGAGAAGCCTAGGCACCAGCATGGGTCTGGGCAGCTTTGGCAGGACTGGTATAGGGGGGCATCACAGTGGTTATGGTGAACCAGAGCCTGCTGAGGCCCATGAAGCTGGAGGTGGACCCCAACATCCAGACTGTGCACTCCGGAGAAGGAGCATGTTAACTCTCCTGACAACAAGTTCGCTGACGAAGTGTGCTTCCTGGAGCAGCAGAACAAGATGCTGGAGACCAAATGGAGCACGCCACAGGAGCAGAAGACAAGGAGGAACGTGGACAGCGTGTTTAAAAACTGTGTCAGCACCCTTCGAAGGCAGCTGGGAGCCCTGGGCCAAGAGAAGCTGAAGCTGGGGGCAGACTTGGCAACATGCAGAGCCTGGTGGAGGACTTCAAAAATCAGCACGTACTAGGATGAGATCTACAAGCGTACAGAGATGGAGAATGAATTTGTCGTCATCAAGAAGGATGTGGACGAGGCATCTATACATGAACATGGTGGAACTGGAGTCCCACCTGGAAAGGCTGACTGAGGAGATCAACTTCCTCTGGCGGATCTGTAAAGAGGAGATCCGAGAGCTACAGTCTCAGATCTCAGATTTGAGATATCAGATATGTCTGCAGGGCTTTCCCTGCACAATAGCCCTTCCCTGGGCATGGATACATCATCGCTAAAGCTGCAGCCCAGTATCAGGACGTTACCAATAGCAGCCTTCCATCTGCATTCTTCCCCAAAAGGGACATATGTCTTATATATAATCATGAATGAAGTTGAAAATTCCAGGATGAAAGGCAAATTATAAAAAATAAAATAAAATAAAAGCCCATGCCAGCCTTGGCATATCAGACATACAGAATTTTTGCCCAAGGGTAGAAACTTAGAAATTGAAGTAAACTTAAGAGACCATGTGGTTAAGGATCTTGCCCTAGGTAAGAAAATCTCTAACCAAAGCAAGACATGATTCTCTCAAAAGCAAATGTCACCCTTAATCTTAAATCATCCAGTTCTAAGTGAAAACAGACAACTCTTCATAATAAAAAATGTCTCATCTCTTTCAAGTCATCATTAGATTTCTCTCTTCTAAGACACCATAATTACAGTTTTTGTAACCTTTAATCCTAGACTTTATTTTCATTTTCTTTCCTCTCATACTGCAGAGAGGCTGAGATTTTGATTTCTCTACACCTAAAATCAAGGTTACCAATGAACAACAACAAATTTACCTAGTGACTTTCAGAGAAATCTGTGCTTGGTCTGTTCTTCCAATGACATGATTAATGTGCTATGAACTTCATTACAATAAAATGCCAAGCTAAACTATGCAATTAAAATTTTAAATTAATTTCTTTCTAGTTTGATGTTATAAATTAAATACTTTATTTGGTATAGTAACATATAATTAAGTATATTAAATTTATTAAGAGAATATTATTTATCAGGGGGAAAGTCTCTGATCAATCACAAAAGAGAAAGAGATCAATTTTAAAGCTTTCATACACTGCATGATAACAAAGAACTCCCTAAAATTGAATTAGATGCATCTGAATGGTCTGCTTAAGGATATATTTTTTCTTAAACTCCAGATATTCACAAAGAAAAAGATAAGGACTCTCTTAGTATTAATCAAAGTGCATAATTTTCTTGCATTAGAGGCAACCTAGTCTTTGTGTTTAAATTGGTTTTTAAGTTTGAAATATATAGATAGCATAGATAAGTTATAAAGATAATGGGCAAGGATTCACAGTTAGGATTCTTTGACAGAGGACAGACAAGAAACTAGAGGAAACTTGAAAAGGAAGCAGATTCAGATCAGTGTGTCACACTCAGCCCTCATGAGAGAAGCTTTCTCCTGTAGAAGATGACAGTTAACATGGAGACCCACAGTTGGGTAGTGTGCAGACAGTGGGAGACTTTGGAACTCTCAATTCTAAATGAGATGTCTTTATCCAATCCCTCCCCTCAAGGCTCATGAAATCTGTGTAGAAAAGGAGTCAGAAAGATTGTTAAGAGTCAGAGGTGGTATATGATTCTGAAGAAACAGACTACCAGACACAACAGGACTGATAATGCACATAGGAATCCACTGAGGATGTGTCACCATGCATAAAAACTGCCCGGGTTCAAAATAAAGTCCCAGAACTGAGAAAGAAGGGGAACCCGAAGTTCCATCCTTAACCAAGAAGCTGCAATTGATATGTGCTGGATTAGAAAAAAATATGTTTTTTCCAAAGAAGTGACACTGGGTATATCAACCACATTCCAGGGCAGGCCCCATGCCCACACTAAATAGATGCCAGTTTTTGTGTGCTTTTTGTTTTAGTTTGGTATTTTTGTCTTTATTAGTTATTGTTTGTATGGATTTTAAGTTTGGGGTTTCTTTTTCAGGTTTTTGGGTGGATAGGGAAGTGGGAAGGATCTTGGAGAAATTGGGGGGCGGGAATTGTTCAAATTCTGTTGTATGAAAATAATTTCCACTTTTGTTACTTGTCCACATAACTGAAATGACCACGGGTGCAGAAATTGCAATGTTTAAAGGAGGATTAAAATATAAGCAAAGGCAGTATTTGCATGCCAATAAAATGAATGCCATAAAATTTGTATTTATGATTTAGTAATATGCATGTATGCAAATACACTGTATATAGCAACATCTAATGAAAAAGGAGGCCATAAGTTTGAAAAGAAAACCTAGGAGGCGTATGTGTGAGGGTTTGCAGTAGGAAAATGGAATGAGGAAATGATGCAATTAGATTGTCAAAAATTAAGAGAAATAATTAAAAATAACTAAAGACTACCCTCATTTTATTGTAAACAGTGAAGATAAGTTTGTTGGAACCACAAACAGGACCAGGAGCTGAACAGAAGGCAATGTTAGCCTCTTGAAAATAGAACAATCCAAAGACTCATTGGTCACATGTCTAAAGAAATAAATAAGAACAGCAAATCTGCAACAGCAATGTGGTAATCTAAATCTGGGTTCCTTCAGTGCACAAGGTACTAACTCTATCAGCTATATCCTTATGAACATGACTAGAAAAGAAGGTTATAGAACACCTTTAAATTTTTCAGGAAAGATACAGATATGTACGTATATTCATACATGCTCCTACAAACATTTTTTCATTCAGTTTCAGAGCATTTATAGATTCGTTTAAGCCTTGTCCATCAACCACAAATTCTGATTAAAACGGATTAGACTCATTGTAGGAGGCAGAAATATGACCCATTAGCAGAAATGTATAAAAGAACAGATTTGCTCGCTACCATTAAAAGCTTTCCAAAATTAAAGCAACTGCCTCAGTGGATATTTTGCTCTTAAAGTGAAATTGACCCAGATCATCATTTGCATTATGTGATTTCAATGGGATTTCTACATCAGGGACAAAATTGCTCTGATGCCTCTACATATTAATATTTTGTGAGTAGCTGAGTATGTTGGTGCAAGTCTGTAGTCTCAGCATCTGGGATATCAAAGCAGGAAGATCTCAAACTCAAGACCAGCCTCAGCTACCAAGCAAGAACTTGTCTCTTAATTAATAAAAAAGAAAGAAAAACAAAAAATAAGATTCTGTGATTATTGACAGTAAGAAATTTCACCCTTTGCCTATCTCATTTTCTGGTGCGTTAAATATACTCACTTTCAATTGTCCTGACTTATTTCATTTTCTTTGACAAGGTAAAGGTTGAGCTTCCTGAATGTCAGGTTTATGTAAATTAATCTGTAACCTATGGGTTCATAGAAAAATCAACATGTTAATTTTATGCAAAGCAATGCAAAAGATCATCCTGGTTTCTTGCCTTCCCAAGTGGTCATTCAAAGTAGCATAAATATGTAAGAATGTGAAAATGGCAAACAAAGCTTTCACTGAGAGCACCAAAAAGGGCACCAAGAAATGTGCAGGAGAGGATCCAAGAAGTCTGATGATACAAGTTACTTTGAGTAACACTGGTAAGAGGTCAAAATATGGCAAACCTGATCTTAATATTCAGAGAATTAAAGTGCAGAGGAAGAATTCCAAAAAACCACACTAGAAAAGAGAATCTAAGATTATTCAGGGCACAAAACTGCCCATCCTCTTCTTTGCTTTTATAGGGAAGCAGCTAACCTTTACACCCTGGGCTCCAAAACATGGTGGGGGTCTGAGCTCAGACTTCTTAGAGGAAATAGAAAGGCTCTATTCAGACTAGAAAATAATAGCAGACACAGTAACTTTCTGGCAACAAATTGTCACAACCTCTAATAATATTGTTATATAATGTCCTGGTGACATTCACTGGAAATATTTTTCTCCTGTTATTTTTCTAAGTAGAACAAGTAGGTAAATGACATCTTAGTGTCATTCATAAGCTGTACTCCAGAATATAAAGGAACAATTAGAAAAAGAAGGGGCTAGGTACATGGCTGAACAAGAAAATTGAAACAAATACGTGCTGAAAGCCCCTTCGATATTGGCAGATACTGGGGTTCAGTGAGCACCTCCACAAGGCTTCAAGGTTTTTATTGTACCAAAAAAAGGAAGTAGAAAGAGACATATGGACAGCAACAGAGCCTGCGTGTGTGTGTGTGTGTGTGTGTGTGTGTGAGTGTGTGTGAGTGTGTGTGTATTCTGATGAGGACAGACTTTCAGAGGTACCACTGTTAAATCCTCCTTGTCAAAACATGAAAGCCTATGCACTCAACCATTTAGCTGTTAATTTCAAACTGCCAGGTGTGATCCTTAGGAATTCAGGATGCTCAATAACTGTACTACAAACCCTCTGCTCTTCAAGTCAGCTACTGTTCAGCAATCCATACGCATTTGTTCTACCATTTAGTATGTACTTATTGATCAACTAAGATGTGGCAGGCAATCTACTACAAACAGAAAATTCAAACTAACAATTTCTGCCTTCTAAAAGTCCATACAAAGGACAGACATACAAATAACTAAATCCCAATATAACCAACTCCAGCATAGAAGCACAAACAAAATATAACAGGAACAAAGAGGAAGAAAGACAATTAATTCTAGCCTGAAGAACAGGCTGGGTAAGGGGAATCCAAAGAAAGCTGCCCTGAGAAAACAATGCTTGAAATGGGCCTTTAAATGGGAGCAGTTTTATGAAGACAAAGAGAAAGTAGGAAGGGATTTACAAATGAAGCAAAAGAGAAGAGGAAATAGCCAGAGCTCAGAAGTGATAAATAACTCAGGATGATTTGTATATGGTCTATGAGAGGTATAAGAAACAAGATTGATACCACATGGGGCTAATATGGATCATGTATGCAGTCTACAACTTACAATGCACCAACTTAAAAGTTTTCAACACAAGAATACACATTTGGCAAAAGGGATACTTTAAATTTTGAGTATTGATCTTTTCCCTTAATAATATTAACATGTAGTATGACACCCTCTTAGAACACTGGGCAATTTCAGTTGCAGTTCATAGTCAGGATATTATCAGGACACTTAAAAAATGTAATCTTCTATAGTATACTATATTGCAAAACTCTGCTGCTTTGAAATGCATTTTACACTTAAAATATGTTCCATGTATGATGGTTTTCAAGATGAAAATCTGTAAGAGCTTAAAGAACATCTGTATATATGCGGATATATTTACATCTATACATACCTATGACATAAACATTCTATATTCGTATAAAAATAATTTATAAGCCAGTATGTTCTGGGATATGAATTAGGGAAAGAACCAAGAGGGATCTGAGATGCTACAGACTATGTACCACAGGACACTTGAATTTTATCCAGTGTGTGGTCATGAACCAAAAGGGCATCTATTTCATACGAAAGCATCTTGCAGGAAGTAGTTGATCCACACATATTTAGTAGATGACTAGGGAAAATTTTTACAAACTGCATAATACCTATAATTATAAACTTCACCTGCACACGTTATGGAAGAAGAGTAGCAGAGGAGTAGCTGAAAGCTGAAGGCTTCAGGTTAGAGCCATGTGCTGTGTTCGTTCCCAAGAGAAATAATATGAAGGATGTCCGCTGTGCGTAGAACGAAGAGGAATGGAGTTTTGGAGTGTGGTTCAGCACATAAATTACTAGAACTTGCTAGTTCTGTGCTACAGATGGTTAGGAAGGAGTGGAGGCAATAGCCTTATGTTCACCTGTGTCCCAATCTGTCACCCCGGACTGTTTTACAGATGAACCTGGCTGTGGCCTATTAAAGAACAAGAAAGTTCTGAGGAAAGATCAAGACAATTGTGAATGCTGTGGATACTATTCAAGCCTTAGTGAGTACTAGATGCCAGTAAGGAAGCAAGCATTTTAAAAGCTGAGTGGCTGGGGGGTGGGGGGAAGGCTGCTAAAAGCAAGATCTGCCAACCTTATGGCCTTTCTATGCCTTTAGACTTTGAATCGCTAACTTTGAAGAACTGCTCAGAAAAGTAACTCGAGCTGTGCTTTGCAGTCTCCTTGAGAAAAAGAAAGATCCAGTGAGACCCTGAATTGAGGTGCGATCAGAAACTAGCACAGTATAGAGGGCCTGGTACTTAGGATGTGTGTGTGTGTGTGTGTGTGTGTAAAGATTAAACCAATCTCACCCTGGTGACAAGAAAACAGTTCTTCCTTCTAATTTCAGGCTCCGGAGACAGCCGGCAGAGATGGGGGTTGGGGGGGACAGACAACAAAAACCCAGCTACTTCACTTCTATAGAAGGAATGTATCACACTGCCACCTGCTGGCAATTCGAAGACCAAAAATAAATTCCTTTTGAAAATCATTCGTTCCACTTAGCTGAACATTGAGGGAAACAGAAAAGTAAGCTTCAATTTATAATAGACAGAAATGACTTACTCAGTAATTTCTTTTATTCAAAACTATACTTTTGGAATTGAAAATGAAGCTGTGATTGGCCCTTCCTCTTATAGCTAATGAAAAACACTTGAACAAAAACTCTAGCCAAGGATCTGAATGTCACAGCAACCTTGTCTCCTACTCTCCCAACTGATGCACCACAGCCTACATTTCTTTTTTAGATTCTCAATATATTTCCTATATTTTAAAAACAGGAGATATATTTGAAACGCCATCTGTCTAACTGCTTGTTTCCATGCAAATATGTTTCCTAACTACTTGGGTCTTACACTATCTGGGCTGCTTGTTCTAAGAAGTAACCATCATCACTTTACACACACACCCATACACTTGCTGCTATCATTCTCCCATCGCCATTCAACCCAGCCGTTCACATCTGTGGTTAAACAACATCTCTCATAAGAAGCCTTCCCTGATAACTCTCACCCTAAGACAGAAAGAAAAATACTCTTCATCAGAATTGTTTCTGTGCCTTTCCGATGACTTGTAGTATTTAATACCTTTTATAAGACATACCTGTATTTTAAAGACAAAAGCTTGAATATAAGACAGTGATTTACAGTCTGGATTTGTCTTTGAATAGTTAGAGACCTCAGATGAACTTGCTCTCTTAGCCCTTTAAATATCTCAACCGGAAAAGTGGGTGCGGTGATGTGCACACAAAAGTACAGCATGCCGGATTATTTAGTAGGAAGATGCTGGAGCTAGAGAAACTAGGGTTGCAATCTGGTTCTACCACTACCTAGCTGGAGAGAAGTGGTGAAATTATTTCACTACACGAAGCTTCTGTCTCTGTATCTATAAAAATCGACAAGTGTAGTATCTGCCTAGATTAGTGATTCCGTTTTTATGAGGACTTCTGATGTTTAGCAAAGTGCCTAGCATGTAGTTACGCGACTGGTATTAGTTTCTCCCTTCCTCTGTGATTTACTGAGTTCACCTACAGCAAATAGTATGCCTTTGTCCAGTTCACACTAAGGTACCTGGAAATCCCTTGTGTCACAGTCTGCTTGCATATTTGGTGCATTGATAAACGTAGTGTATCTATGACATTCCTTAGCTGAATTTAGTTTTGTACCGCCACTATCTTATTTCCCCACAAAGCAAGAATGCCAAGTTCATGTCATTCATCTCAAGAGATTAATGAGAATCTCTAAAACAACGTATGTTTTTTGTCTGCAACCATTTAGGGAGTGCTCACTTACAATATAGCTCTCCTAAGTCACACAGGCAGAGAGAAGTAGTGCTGACTCTTCTTTGCCTGGGGGAAGGTCATTGAATGTCAAAGCATTTCTATCAGAGAAGGAAAGTAAAACATTCTGCTTCCCTGTGATGGTTTTAAATAAATACACAGTAGGGAAATGGGAACATTAATTAGGATATGAAAAAAAGGTAGGCTACATATTCAGTATCTTTCTGATTTATTAGGGGGTACCCTGAATATTTTAAGAAATCTCTTGGTATCAGCTTTCCATGGGGGAAAAGTACAGTAAGCATTAAGGGTGTGCTTTGCAGAGCACGTATTTCATTTAGTGCAAATTACACTTGTAGAGTCCCAAGGGATGTGCTTTCCCTTGTCATGGCTACATGAGTTGGGCTATGATGGAAAGTCACCCTAGCAGAAATAACTGGAATTCAAAACGCCTCTCCAGCAAAGACAGTTCCCTGTCACTCTGAAGCAAGGGAAAGGAGGAGACCCCCTTACAATCCTTAACTATTCTTATGGATGGGATAAATCCCAAATCAAAACTAAGAAGGTACAATTATTCTTAATTGTTTTCTCATTCTTCAGTGTTGTAGATAGAAATGAATAGCGGATCCCAAGTTTCCAACTTCTGCCTACAGATGACATAGAACTGGATAGATTTCTCACATGGAATTATTTGCACACTTTTCAGCTTTTAACCTAATGAACCATTTTCATTAGTTTAATTATCTATACATTTCTAATTAAAAAGTAGTGCCATAAAGGACTTCAATATATCAGTCATATTACATATCACAGATATCATATAATAACCAAAGTAATGAACTTAGTTATTAACTCACACTTACTGTTATACTATGCTTCATAACAGAAAGAAATAAATCTATTTCCATTACATTGTTTTTCTTTATATTGAGTCATATTATTATATTCTCTATCTCTCTCTCTCTCTCACACACACACATATATATACACATACACATACATCCATGGACATATGCACATATACACACAAATGTATACACACTTTAAAGTTCATTGAATGCAAGGGTCATATTCATCATAGTCAACTCCCTGGTTATATACAGTTATTAAATGCATAGTAAGAGAAGAACTCAAATACATTATTAGTGGAAATACAGTTAGTATATTTATATTAGTCAGCAATTATATTAGGAACTTTAGAAGTTTAAATCAAAACTGTATACAACAATTCCAGTTTGGATTACCTCACTCAATAGTTTCCAGTTAAAAACATTGGCTCAAACAAAACAAAAACAAACAAACGAACAAAATTATTGCCTCATCTATAGAACAAAGATCTATACAAATGGGAAACTCTAGCAGGATTGTTTTTATTTTATTTTTAATGCTTATTTGTTTGTCTAGTTAGTTTTGAGACCATGTTTCTCTATGTCTTCCTGACTGTCCGAGAATTAACTCTGTAGTCCAGGCTGGCCTCTAATAGAAGTTCACTTGCCTCTGCCTCCAGAGTGCTAAGATTAAAGGCCTGCTTCTCCACCACCCAGCTTGCAGGGTCATTTTTAATTAGTAAAACAAGTCCATACTCCATAAATACAGCACATATTAAAATTTTAAATCAACAGTAAGGTACTGAAAATCATTTATGAATTTGAAGAAGATACATATAATCAGGAATCAACAGTTATATGAAATAACATATTAACTTGAATTTAGTTTAATTTAGTATGATGGCCAATTTGAAAAGTATTTATAATCATTAACACACATACACTATCTGGAAGAATATATATTACACTTAAATGATAAGTTAATTTGGGGAATGAAATTTTTAAAAAGAGAACACCACATATGGTATTCATCTTTCTGAGTTTGGGTTGACTCAATAATTTCCAGATCCATTCACTTTATGCAAATTTTATAATTTCATTTTCCTTTATAGCTACATAAATCCCTATTGTGTATATTTACTACATTTTCATTTCATTATTGTTCTATTCCCTTGTTGCTGTGATTAAAGCAGCAACAAACAAGGATGCCCAAGTGTCTGTATTCCTTGATTATGGTCAGGATGCATAACTGGGCCAGAAGATAGTTCTATTTTTAGTTTTTGAAATTTTCTGTACTGATTCACATAGTGTCTGCACTTTGTACTCCCACCAGAAATGAATAAGGGTTGCTCCTTATCCATATCTTTGCCAGTATTTGTTGCTTGATAGACATGCTGAACAGGATAAGATATCCTCTCAATGCAGTTTTAACTAGCATGTTCTTGAAAGTTAACTTGTCATGCATTTATTAACCATCTATGTTTCTGCCCCCTGCAGTTCTTTATATATTTTCAAGATTAACCACCTCTCTGAAGTATAGCACATAAAGATCTTTCTCTTGTTCTATGATATGTCTGCTTTGCAGTGATGACACTTTCTCATTCTGTGTAGAAGCTTTCTGATGTTGTCTAATCCCATATGTCAATTCTTCAGCTTATTTCTTGTGGTATTGGAAGTATCTTCAGAAATCCATTGGCTATTCCTATATCTTGGAGGATCTTTCCTGTTTTCTCAATGAATTCAGCATTTCAAATTTTTACAATAAGGTCCTTGATCTATTTTGAGATAATTTTTGTACAAGGTGGGAGATATGGATTGAATTTCATTATTTTACAGGTGGATATGCAATTTTTCCAGCACTATTTATTAGATAGGTTTTTCTTATCTCTGTGAAAAACTCAGTCTAGTTTTTTTTGTTTTAGTGTGTGTGTGTGTGTGTGTGTGAGTGTGTGTGTGTGTGTGTGTGTGTGTGTGTTTCCTCTACCATGTTGGCTTATCACTGCCTTAGCTACAACACCGAGGACCTAATATGTTGTGCTAATCTTTTCATTTGTTTCTAGGAATTTTTAGTTTTCTTCTTTAAGTCCTTCAATGACCCAGTATTTATGCAAAAGTATTATATTCGATGTTTAAATATTCATGTGGTTTCTAAGGATTCTTTTGTGTTGATTTCTACTTTTATTCCATATTGTCTTTATGATGATAAGAAAGTGAGTGCTCAATGAGGGCATAGCAAAGATAACAGGAAAACTTCTCATTCAAGATATGAGTTAGCAAACAAAATATACAAAGGATAGCATATAATAATCAAACAAAGACAGAAAAAGAATTACAAACATACACCAAAGCAGAAAAGTATTTTTAAAAGAATCATTTCTTTCCAAATTTCATGAGAAACTTCAAGTAAAAGATTCAATAGTCTTTCCTAGACCTAAGCATGATAAATAAAGATATTATAACAAACTCAGGAATGCCAATATTCTAAAATCCAAAGACAAATTACCAAAAGCAGTCAGGAAAAATATACAACACTATCAGAGGGAGAAAAATAAGATTGACCACTGTATTCTCATGAGAAGTAATGCAATATCATAGAGTAGTGAAATTGCCAATCCATCACTCTACATACATGACAAAGAACTCTTAATATTTAAGATAATATAAAGATATTTTCATATAAAACAAAACACTTTCCAGCATGTGCTCTGAAAAAATAGTATACGATTATTTTATAATATAAGAGAAAAAGGGCACCAAAATATTTCAAATTCTCAGAAATAAAATAGAAGCCAAGTAATAGTAAATACATGAAAAAATATTTTTTAAAAACCCTGTATTTTCTAATTATCTTAATTACCTGAAAAGTAATGAAAGCATAACACCCTTTCTTAATAAATGTAGAATATATGATGATGTAAACACAAAAGACAAGTAGTTCCCTAAACATAAGTTTCACTGTGATAAGGTTATTGTGCTGGTGAACTAAGAAGTAACAAGTATAAATAGTATGCATTATAACATGTATGTAACAAAGCATCCACTGATAATATACAAAAATAAAGAAGATGCCACTATTTCTCAGTACAATTTTATTTACAAAAACATGCTATGAAGAGGTTTGTATGGATCCATGGGCCACAGTTTTTGAGATTTCCTCCTCTAAGTAATCACTAACCATAAGAAAAAGAGCTACAGTTACAAAGTAAGTCAATCTAAGTGACATAAAATTTAATGTCAAAAATTATTTATTTAACCCAAAATAAATAACAAATAAACAACAACAATTGGAAGAAATGAGAAGAGACAAATGGAAAATATGTAACAATAGTATAGACATAATTTCAAGCATATCAAGATTATGTCCATAGCAAATGAACTACATTCTTTACCTAAAGAGAAAAAAAAATTCATGTTGCATAAAAAGCAACAATCAATGATATGCAGTTAACAAAACCATACTTTATATTTAAAACTACAAATTCTAATAAAAAATTACTGCCATATCATTAAAACAGCATGCTTATAACATCTAACAGATATATTAGCATAAACAAAGTAATTTTTAAGTAAAGAAGGTAACTCTTTGCAAAGACAAGACAATTTTGAATTTATTTAACTGACAAGAGACTCAGAATTTCTGAGGCTATACTGTCAAATACAGTGGGAATAATAACACAAATTCACAATTGTAATTAGACATAGGAATAAAAAAAATTCTCTCACCTCACAGAGACTGAACCACCAGTAAAAGAGCATGCATGGACTGGACCTAGGCCCCACCCCATGCACACATGTAGCCTGAAGATTATGTGTGTCCTCTAACAATGGGAGTAGGGGCTGGCTCTGTTGCCTGCCTCTGGATCCATTCCCCCTCACTGTGCTGGCCCGTCTGCCCTCAGTTAGAGAGAATGCACTTAGTCTTCTTGTGACTTGAGGTGCCAGAGTAGGTTGGTACCCATGAGGGACCCTTCCCTTTTTTGAAAAGGAGATGAAGATAGAAGGAGGCGCGTATGAGTGTGGGACTGGGAGGAGAGCAGGGAAGGGGCTGGAATCATACTGTAAAGTGATTAAAGAAATAAAAATTTTAAACAATTATCTCATTTATTCAATGAGTAACACAAAACCAGTAGTGGTGTAAAAGATAAAACTATCATCAATCGCCTTGACTTTATTGATAAATATTGAATAATATGTAGCAAAAATTAACTATCATATGCAGTGTTCACCAATAGTGTCTGTCATAGTTAGAGTTACTATTGTCATAATGGAACATCATGACCAAAAGCAACTTGAAAAGGAAATGGCTTGTTTTTTGTTTTGTTTTGTTTTTTGTTTTTGTTTTTTGGCTTGTACTTCCACATCATAGTCCATCATTGAAGGAAGTTAGGATGGGAACACAAACAGGGCAGGAACCTAAAGGCAGGAACTGATACAGAGGTCATGGAGAGGTGCTGTATAGTTGCTTGCTCCTCATGGCTTGCTCAGCCTCTTATAGAAATCATGACCACCAACCCAGGCGTGGCCCCACCCACAATGCTCTTGGCCTTCCCACATCAATCACTAATTAAGTAAATGCCTTATAGCCCAATCTTATCAAGGTATTTATATTGGGCCAGAAGGCTGAAGATGATGCTCCAGCATTACAGAGAGTTTGGGTGACCGTTCAAGCAGAAAATTATCTCTGTCAAGTTTTCATTTTGGAACCTGCTAACCTGCACTTCCTTTTTACTCGGGTAATCAATTTTTATTCCTTCTCATGTCTCTGATGGGATTGAAAACCAGATAGTTTAGTTTTACAATAAAGCTTAGTTGTTTAGGGGTTATGATATTTTTAGGTCTAGATAGATATATTATAGATACTGATTTACATTCAGAATTTTAGACTCACCAAGATAGGAAAGGTGTTCTCTTCAAAGTTGCCAAATACAAATAGCCAAAACTCTATGTATTTATATAATTCTGATTGTTTCGTGACTCTTCTTGTTGTAGGTAGTTTATTGTACATATGTGTAATAATATAAATATATATGTAAAAAAGAAAAATTAAAATTAAAAAAATATTAAAAAACCCTCCCTCCTCTTAGATGACTTTCGCTTATACCATGGTGGCATAAAACATCTAGCACAGGGTCATATGCTAGAACAAAAAGTGAATTAAATGAACATTAAATGATTGAAATAGTACACTATATTTTCTTCAACATACACACAATGTACTTAAATTAGAATTAAACAAACAATACATTGATAAAATACTATATGCTTCAAAAACTAGCAGAAATTATTTTTAAAGTTTTTACTGTAAGGGACAATAGATGCTTTGGGAGAAAAATATGTTTAACCTTACATAAAAATTACATGGACTATGTAGGAATGAAATACACAACTTTAGCTGAGACCTGTTGACTCAGGCCTATGATTTTTATCTACTCAGGAAGAAGAGGGAAGAGGACACAAATTCAAAACCTGCTTGGGGTACAAGAAACTATGTCTCACCTGAACTTATTCTTTCATGATTTTTGGGGAGGGTTGGTTTTGGGTTTTTAATGTGCTTTAATTTATCTTGAATTTCTTTTTCTTTTAAAGAAAGAATATGAGGTTGGGAGTTGGATTTTAGAGGAATAGAGGAGGAGAAAGAGTATGGCCAAAATACACTACATGGAGAAAAAACCTTTAAAGAGCAGATTGGAGAATATTCTTTTTAGGTGTCTTCCAAGAACTTTGGCTGGTTTTTTGCTTCTTCTAGACTGTCAGCCTGGTCTCAGAGTCTTTGAATTCGATTCATTTGAGGGTGAACCTCAGCAGTCTATACTGTTGATACATTCTTTGGAAGGGATGGGCCACTCAGTGAATCTGGTCAGTTTCAGAGACTTTCTGCAGCTATTTCCATTGTTTACTTTCAGTCTTGACCAGCTTTCCTGCAGGATGGAAGGTTTCAACCTAGGAAGAAACTGCTACGCAACACTCACTACCAAAAAAAAAAAGCTACAACTTTTACCTAGCATATAAAATAAAATTAATTTAATTTTAACTATAAAATCTTTAAATATCTGAAAATTAAGCAACAAACTTACATATAATTCTCATTTAAAGGAGAAATTTCAGGATAAATAAATATTTTGAATTACTAAAAATAAAAGAACAATCTATCAAAATTTTTGCTATGCTGCTAAGGTGACACTGCTTAAAAGGAGATGTCTTTATCAGTAATAAGAAAGGATTAAAATCTATAAGTTGTACATTAAGTATAAGCATTGCAGCTCTGAGTGGATAGGTTTCTGCTACATAAATGTTACCGCTCTGAGAGGAAAGGTATCCTGGCATTTGGGAGCCAAGGAATAGCCAAAGTCACACTGCAGAACAAATGTCACACAACAGAATTCTTGGGAAAGATAAGAGGGTGGCTGCTTCTATTTGAATGAGAAGCATCAGGGGGGTTTTCCAAGGTAGAGATTTCTAGGGTGAGAATTGGTGGGATTTTGAGCTCAGGGATTGACGAGATTTGCAGTTTACAAACCCAGAAGTGTGCTCAGATATTTTATCCTACATTAGGAAATAAGAAACGAACCAATTAAATACAAAAACTGCAAAAGAGAATGGAGCAACATCAAATAAATAACAAAGATTAATAAATTTGATAAATCTCTAAACAAATCATCTAAAATATATTTATATCTAAAATTAAAGAGAGGATTTCTAGAGCTTATAGAAAATAAAACAATACTATGTTCAATACTGTGAACATCAGGCCAGGTGTGGTGGTGCACACCTGTAATCCCAGCACTCGGGAGGCAGAGGCAGGTGGATCTCTGTGAGTTCGAGGTCAGCCTGCTCTACAAAATGAGTCCAGGACAGCCAAGACTACACAGAGAAACCCTGTCTCAAAAAACAAACAAAAAATTAATAAAAAGAAAAGAAATACATAGTCCTGTATCCAATTTTAAAAATCAAAGCATCAAGTTTTCAATGTCCAAGAAACAGAATTCCAAGTTCAAATAATTGCTGGGGCAAATATATTGTAATTTGAAGATGATAAATGTCATTACAGGCGGTAAACTTTAAACCCCTACCCAGATCTAGCCAATGGTCAGAACAGTCTCCACACTTGAGTGGAGAGTGGAATATGACTTTCTCACGTACTCTGGTGCCTCACATTTGACCATGTCCCCTGGAGGGGGAGACCTGGTGGCACTCAGAGGAAGGACAGCAGGTCACCGAGAAGAGACTTGATATCCTATGAGCATATACATGGGGAGGTAATCCCTCTCAGGAACAGTCATAGGGGAGGGGAATAAGGGGGAAATGGGAGGGAGGGGAGAATGGGAGGATACAAGGGATGGGATAACCATTGAGATGTAACAAGAATAAATTAATAAAATTTTAAAAAAAGAAAGCAGAACTTTCCCAAGTCATTTGATGAAGCAAATGTCATCAACATACAATCTAATGAGGAGAATACTAGAAAAAAGTAATGAGTCATTATACTAATGAATAATGTACAAGTATACTCGGCAAAACTAAGCCTGATAGTAGCAAAATATTTTGTGGCAGAGATAAGATACATCATGGTAAAAGGTGTTTGGGAGGCCTGTACTATTTATTTTCTCAAAGCATGTTGACTTGATATTTGAGATAGTCACTGTAACCCATTCTATTAACATAACAATGAAAAATATTTTACCTCAACAGTCATGGAAACAGAATTGAACAATATTTAATCTCAATTCATAATTTTTAAAAATCCTCTCAGCAGACAGCTAGTGAATATGGTTAAAGAATGTATGGCCATTATGTGGCCATTTTAATTTTTGTGTCGGTCTGTAATGTTTCAAATGAAATTTGATTAAACATAAAAATAAACTAATTGCACTTGTCCTCCTAGAGTCAAACTTCCATGTCAAATTCTGGTTTCCCACGTGAGAATCTTTTCAGATTTCTTTCTCGCCCTCCTAGCTAATCTGTACAGTCAGTTAACATTATTCCCATGAAAAATAAAATCTGTATCACTCTATGAGCCAGGATCATCTCTGATTTAACTTGTCGTACCCAAACCCCACCAAGGTAATACATACTTGGGATGGCTAATATTGATTGTGAACTTGATGATATTGAGAATTGCTATTGAAACAACTGTCTGGTCATATATATGTGATAGTTTCTAGACTGTGTTAAATGCAATAGAAAGGTTCACCATAATTGTAGGCCTAGGCTTGGGGCTGGAGGTTTGGCTCAGAGGTTAAGAGCACTGACTGCTCTTCCAGAGGTCCTGAGTTTAATTCCCAGCAACCACATGGTGGCTCACAACCATCTATAGTGTGATTTGATACCTTTTTCTGGACTGCAGCTGTACATACAGGCAGAGCACTGTACACATAATAATAAATAAATCTATTTTTTAAATGTAGGCCCAGGCTGAATATAAAGGAAAAGCTAGCTGAGTACTAGCATTTTCTCTTTGCTTCTTGACTGCAAATGCAATGTGAACAGCTAACTCAAGCTCCCATCACCAAGATTTCCCCACTTATGACAGACTATATAGCCAAACTGAACCTTAAGGCATTTTTCTCAAGTATTTTACCACAACAACGTGAAACTAATGAATACAACACTTCTAGGCACACACACACACACACACACACACACACACACACACACACACACATATACCACATATTACTATCACAAGCCACTCACAATATGTCCTTTCCCATGATGACTCTCCTGCCTCTTTCCAACCCATTCTGGTTCTGCTTGCATATAGAGACTTGCTCTCAATTTCCTGATCTTCTGTCCAATGTCTATTATTAGCATCACCCTTCTTTGACTCCAATCTTTAGAGTCTGTGCTATGAAAGTTTGATATTAAATCAGATTTTCTCCTGTTATTCTCCAGGAGTTTCTTGTGTGACATGCTTCAATAAGAGTACTTACTTCCAGTTAGCAAGGCTTGTTAGTTTGTTTTTCATTTTACTTTTAAATGTATATACGTATTTTCTTTGCATGTATTTCTGTATACTATGTGCATAGTGGAGGCCAAGGCCAAAAGAGGGTATCAATTACAGATAGCTGTGAGCCACCATGTAGATATTGAAACTTGAACTCAAGTCCTCTAGAAGACTAATTATTACTCATAACTTTGGAGACATTTCTCCAAGTCTGAGATATGCTATTTTTGAGTATACACTTAAAAGCATCTTTACAGGAAAAAAACTCCATTTGTCTATAAATGTGAAAATTCACCAGAAATTTGATTTCAATTTTAATCAGTATAAGTACACATTTTAAACATCATTATTTTCTGCTTTATTACTTACTTTCATTTTATAGTCACATATTAGTGTATGGATATGGTCTAAATCCCAATATCATCTTGATAACTATATAATATTCCATTAAAGTACTATAATTTTATTAGCCATTCATTTATCTCCATAAGATTACCTATTTTTGACTGAGTGAGCTTTCATTTCCTTCATCCCATAGACTAGGGCTAGTAGAATGCTGTGTTCTCAGTTAGAATTTTTAATACAGTATGCCTGTGGCCATATAAAACCCAATGAGTAAGAACTCTAAAATTATTTCTTTTTCATCTTCTCCAGTAAGCATTTTATTGAGTGTGATCCAGGCCACAAGTTCTGACTAATTTGCCTAATGTTCTGTCTAGTCTCTAAACTTTGTCTTTTCTCTCCAAACTTTATCCTACAATACTTCCAGTGATGTAGCCAATCAATTCCACCCAATATTTCTTTTCCTGAGAGATCTAATTTCCATTAGAGAACTCACCCTAATTAAAGAAATAAAACCAAGTATTAGAATGTCCCTTTAAATTAAAGTACAGATGGTTGGGTGGAATTTTTCTTGTTGATATGACCTCATTACAATAAGTTTATAAAGTGAAAATCAAGTCACATCTTGTTGATATTCTTATTGATACTGTATGAATATTCTTAAATCAGCTTTATTTCTGCCTCACATTTTTTTAAACAAAACATTATCTTCTTTCAAATAACTCAAAGAAAGGATAACTGGTGTTATTCAGAATTATATAGCAATCTGATTGACAAGAGAAGTTATTTTGTTTACACTCAGAAAGGGGTTTGAGAAACTCTCTGGCTTACGTCAGGCGTGTTAGTTTATATAACCTCCATTTCTGCCTTTATGGTTTATTTTTACTTCTCTAACTGGGAATTTTAAAGGTTGCCCATTTCTAGTGAAAGTAAATAGCTACCTACTCATCAACAACCAGTAAATGCCATAATATCATAAATCTCAAATATAGTAATTCTCTTATTACATGGAGTTGAGTGATTTCATATAAGTCTATCAAAAATATATCTATAAATACCTGGTGTGTGCCAGTAGGTCTTCACATCCTCCTCACTTCTAGAAACTACATTTTCCCTAACTGATTCAAGTATTTTGGTAGCTTTACAATTTTATTCCCAATTGTAGATCACAGAGAAGTTGATTACTATGGTCACCCTACAGATAAACTGACTGCACGATGACCCAGTTTGGGTACAAACTTAAACACATACTCCTTTAACACTGATGTTTTGTCCTCTGATATGGATATCCAAGCTGGAAGAGCTGAATACCAACAACTGCACAACACAGCTTGCAATTTTGTACAGCAGCAACAGAAACAGCAACAAGGGCAGAACCAAAAATCCAAGATGATGTAAGAGGAAAGTACATTCACATGTACCCCACAAACTTCATTTGTCAAGTTTTTAAAAGCACCAAATTGGAACACTTAGAGTAGTCTATTTTTTTAAAGGGGAATTAAGCTCTACAGAGAATACTATTAAAATGTAGTTTTTGCCACATGTGTACTCTAATAGAAAAGGAAATAGGTATTTTTGTCATTGACCTTTATCAAGGTTTTTGCCAATATCTTGCCATAAAGCTTTAAGTAAAGTAAACCAATTTTAACAGACTATACATTTCAAATGATGTTATCCATATACTAAATTTAGAAAATGAAAACACTATAAAGGAAGTAATGAACTCACATTTGGCCAACCAGGTTCTAGTCCTGTTATTTCCTGTGCAAGTTGGGCATGCCCACTATGATATAGATACACAGTATGGACTTTTCCCCCTAAAAACTGCACATCCCAAACAATAAGATTTGCCCCTATATGTTCTTAAAGTAGATTTATTTTTTTTACAACTAGTTCAGTCATAGAATATTTGCCAAATGTGCACGAGGCCTTGGATTCAATCCTCAGTACTGCAAAACAATACGAAGAGGAGGAGGAGGAGGAGGAGGAGGAGGAGGAGGAGGAGGAGGAGAACTTTAAACTGTTAAGTCATTTCTTCCCATTTGGCGAGTGCAGAAGTAGAATGTTTTATCCCTTGGTCTTCTGTCTGGAGCATAAAGACACCCTTTGAATCTGAAATGTGAGGATCTCAGTAAGAGGAATCCCTGTCTAGAATGAGCCACACAAAAATGATTAGAGCTTCACATCTGGAGCTAAACAGTCATGACTGCTAGTGAATAAAGGACTTAATCCTTCTACTGTTTTCAACTAGGGAGAAGGGAAATGAGAAGAAAAATAGAAGCTCTGAGTTTCCTTGGTGACTCTACAAAGAGTAACCATGTATGCTTGAACTTGGATCTCTTTAATTAACAAAAGCAAAGGGCATCATAAACTGCATGAAGAAAAGCTGAATGCTAAAATTTTGATGAAGCATTTTCAATATTATTCAAAACAATCTACTCATATTTGATTATCATAATTAGAGTGAAAATATGTATATTTGTTACCTATAATAATAGTAGTAATAATAATAATAACAATAACAACAATAGCAGCAGCAGATTGTACTGATGCAAAGGAAGAATTTGATGGGGTAACTAAACAGAAGGGACGAAGGAAAAAGTACTCCTCCATTTTCATCACCTATGACCCATTTAGCATTCTTTATCCATTGTACCCCAAATTTCACTGTATTGTGAAATTAAACAATAAACAAATATATAAACAAAAACTATATATATAAGTGCAAGCCAACATTCTCCTGTTAGACTCTCATGTTCTCTATACATCAGAAGCAGGGAGACACTAATAGAAATAGCATAGTATACATTAAAAACATTCCCACTGCCCAACTACAGGAAGATTTTCTTCCATGTCATCATTACCATTGTGCCAAAGGAAGCAGCAACATGACAAGGAAACAAGAGACTTAAAGCAATTTAAAAAAAAAAACAAGTGCTTCTTCTTAAGTAAATAACTTCCTGTATGAAGTTCCTTTAATAAACACAATTGCAATTGACCTCACTGAGAAAACAAAGCTAAGATTCCCAGGAAACCACCAATAACCTCACACTGAGCAAGTGAAAACAAAGAAGCAAAACATTAAGAAGTTGATCTTTGAATGTCACCAGTATATCAATAACCTTCTCTATGCATATAAGCTTAGTCTGTCTCTTCATGAATAAAGAAACCAAAATGGTAACACCTTATTTTGTCCGTTTTGCTCTCATTATGGATTGTACTTTAATTAAGCTATTCCAATGTAGATGGCTTTTTAGATACTTAACTCATTTCTTTTCCTTTCAGGCTGTGCTACAGACACTATAACATAACTGACTTGAGGAAAATGGGATCTGGTCTAACAGATTACATTTGCTAGTAAGTAATCTCTCCAAGTGTTTTAGTTCAGCAACAATCAATCTAAACCAAAATTGAAAGTGAAAATGTGACTTGAAAAGTGAAGGAAAGAAAGTTGGAGAGATGATAGTTAAGACCTTACACACAGATGCAGCAGAAAAAAGATCCTAATTATTCTAATGTGATATAATTGCAGGAGTCTATAGGAGGAAGACACACAAATGAGGTGCCCTGCCATTACCATCCCAGAATTATTCAGACGTAAGACTTGTTCTTCTATTTTATACCTCTATCCAACAATTTTGAAACTTACTAATGTGCTATTAACTGAACAACTTTTTTATTAACTTTTCAATTAGCAAGTACATTTTAACCTCAGAAAATAAACTCTGAGCAGAATGCAGAAAATACTGTTTTGAAAAGCTAGTACGCACTTTGTTGATCTGATTTAAAGAATTAATGATAGTAAAGTGCATACGTTTAATGGAAATAATGGTATTAGAAGTCAGTAGAAAGCACTGGCTTGATTTTTTTGTTTTGATATAATAATGCATTCCTCAATGCCTCAATAGAATGATTATATTCAGAAAATCAATTGTTAAAACCTCATGCATGCTTTGTAATTATAACTAGGATATATAATCAAAAATGAAAGACATATCTCCATGTGTTATTAAACAATGATTAAGTTTTGATTGAAATATCTACTGACAACAGATAATCTTTTAGTATAATCATGATTGGCTGCCAGGCAGCCATGTTTTAGGAATAGATGTTTCTGTTCAAGAAAATTTCTCTTCTGGAAATTAACTATTATTATTTGAAGCTAGATGCTTTAGATGCCTTCCTATTAGAAATTTTGTACAGTTACGGAGAGCTAAAGCTCACTGATATTTTTCAAAAGCATCACTTTAAACCGTATTGTTGTACATTCCATTAGGACACAAAAGATATGTATTTTTTAAAAGATTTCCTATCTTATAATTTATAAATATTTGTTCCCAGATGGTTACTAACCAGCAAATGTAACCAACTCTAAATAGTCCTTTGGTATTTTGTTGTCTGCTGAGAATATACTGGTCATTGAGTTTTAACAAAATACCCCTGGTTTCCCAACATTTTCTCAGTGTTAGGCAACAAATTTCATATTTATTTTGGCTGCTTTCCAATAGAGCTAGAATACAAATGGTTGTATTAAAAGACCTTCCTAGTTAAAGATATAGGTGACCTATGGATGCTCACAAAAAAACAACAACAACAACAACAACAACAACAAACAAAACTCACACACAGTTTGACCATATAGCAGGAAGTTGCCAGCAACTTACCAGAATTTCTTTTTGACACCATCTTCAAATTTGTACTGACTGCAGAACAGATGACCAGGGCCAGAAGAAGTGGCAGCTTCATTGTCCACGATCTCTGACAGCTGAAACACAAAAGAAAAGAAAGAATATGTTGAATCACATACACACACTTGCCTCAATGAAACCACAGCTATAAATTGATACCTTCATCTGGAAATACAAAATCCTCTGAAATACTACTTAGTATGTTCAACTGGTTAAGACTACAGAAAGATTCTAATTATCTAAAAGTCCTAAATATAAAAAATTGTTGGTTCCAAGCATTTCAGGTAAGAGATACTGAAAGTTCTTGTTTATTTTTTCAAAGATCCACAGCACAAGTGATAAGTGACTGGCATCTGGCTTTATTTTTATGGAAATGGAAGAATGTTTGAAAGCACAAAGTTAAATCATGTGAGAGTTCCCAGCACAAAACTTCTCAGTGGCTTCAACTAGATGCAAAGTGAAAACTGGATTCCATCTTTTTGACTTTCCAGGGCATGAAGATAGGTGCCTCAGGTGCTTCTTTGGTCTTAATTCGTGACACTATTCTTTTATTTTGTAATGACATAATTACTAGAATCATCTCATTTCTCTGTGGAATATTTAAGACCATTTACTTCTTATGCCATTTGCAGTTAGCCTTTATCCTGAGCTATGTCTCTCTCAACTTCATTAAGTTAATTTCCAAATATTCTACAGGTGTCAGACTCACAAAGAGACTTCACCAGACCAACTAATTTTACCTATGGCTCTCTTGCTTGCTCTCCTTTTCCCTTTGTTTTTTCTTTCTCTCTCCTTCCCAAGAACGGGTCTCTCTGGTGTTTTCCATACCTCAGCCTCCAGAGTGCCACCATGTCATTCTTTTTAAAAAATATTTATTTACTTGTTTATTTATTTATTTATTATACAATGCTCTATCTGCATGTACACCTGAAGGCTAGAAGAGGGCATTGGATCACATTATAGATGGTTTTGAAACAACATGTGGCTGCTGGGAATTGAACTCAGGACCTCTGAAGGAACAGTCAGTGCCCTAACCTCTGGGCCACCTCTAAAGCCCCACCATGCCATCCTTAAGAATCATCAGAACATACCACTCTTGTCTTTATTTATATGATGGGATGGCATTTTGCATAACAGTGATACCCCCATTTAAAAATGAAATGCACCAAGTCCTTAGCATTTGGAATGAAATGGCCTGATAAGAAGTTGCATTCATACATAATCATCATACTTCTGCATTGCTACTACAAGAATAAAGAACCCTGAGACAGGCAGTATGTTGGAAACTGCCAGATGACAAGGGGATTAAACTACTTTCTGCCTACTCCCAGCACAGAGAAGACAAATTTGCATCCGAATTGTCCAAGTTGTAGTCAATAAAGAGGCTATTCTTGCCAGAAGCTTTGTAACATGAAGTCAGATGTGTGCACAGGAAAGGAGCATGGCAGGGTGGCACCAGCTCATAGTCTGGCTTTCCAATGCCTGGAGGAGATATCTGGGGACATCTTTTATCATCAGCTATCATAGCAACTATAGTCCCCAAAGATGGCCAGTAAACCAATTATGGCCATCAAAGGGAAGAAACACACAACATAAATGTCTCTTTTTCTCCATTGCTCTTCCCAGACACTCTTCTTCTAAGACAATATCAAGGAAGGGAGGAAGGTATCAGGAAGAGGAAGCAAATGCCATACACTTTCACAAACTCTTAGACACTAGTATCATGGGTTTGCTCAGTTGGGGGTAAAGAGGATTATACTGCTCTCAGATGGTAGTTTGGAGCAAACAGAGACAAAGGCCCTAGAGTGAGAATGAGCCTTATCCAAATTGGGAAAGCACATGAAAAGTTATGGAATCAGACCAACATATTTATCAATATTTTTTTTGTCTCTTGGAAAGAAAAGATAAGTGAAATAAAGTATAGCAAGTGATGCTTATTGGGAAGGCAATAATCTTTCATGTTCATATCTAATAAGTTGAAACATTTAATGATTCAGTTGCATTTACTCATTGACTTGTCTTTGTCTCTTCCTTGCCCTAAAACAAAGTGCTATAAAATAATGTGGCCTTCACAAGGGAAGCCACTTAGTTATCACCTATTGTATTTCCAGCCCTTAATATAGAGCTTGGCACATAACTTATACCCAATAAAACTTTAACAAGCAGAGCACAACTGATGTAGATATGATATTCAGTGTTCAAGATTTCAAATGAATAGAATATATTTAAAACATTATTCATTTGTTTAAAATAAAACATCATTTATCTAAAATATGTCTCTCCACATATGATCTATAGCATACTTCTTATTTCCTATAAATACCTTCTCGTCCTACTTTAAAATTCCTTTACGTAAGTCTTCCTAGTTATTTTCTGACATAGGGTTTTCAACTATAAACGCAGCAAGCGTGATGAGTATAGGAGGTAAAATGTAAATGCTATATTAGCAATATGTAGTAAGTGGCTCTCAATCATCTATAAGAGTTTTAACCCCAGCTTCCTCATGCTTTCAGATGTTCCATCAACAAGTAGCTACTCATTCCTTGTTGTATGCTTCATTTGTATTCATTTGCCTGGTGTTCCACTCCCATGCAACATCTTCAAATCAGCCTCCATCAGCTTAATCCTTGTCTTAGGAATCCAAACTAACATTAAGATGGGCAGATCTGGGCCCAGGTGTCTGGCACAAACTACGGTACCAACCAAGGACAATACGTACAGTAAACTTTGAACCCCTACCCAGATCTAGCCATTGGATAGGACGCTCTTCACACTTGAGTGGAGAGTGGGGTCTGACTTTCACACGAACTCTGGTGCCCCATATTTGACCATGTCCCCTGGATGGGGAGGCCTGGTGGCACTCAGAGGAAGGACAGCAGGCTACCAAGAAGAGACTTGATACCCTATGAGCATATACAGGGGGAGGAGGTCCCCCTCAGTCATAGTCTTAGGGGAGGGGAGTAAGGGGAAAATGGGAGGGAGGGCGGAATGGGAGGATACAAGGGATGGGATAACAATCGAGATGTAATATGAATAAATTGATAAAATATATTTTTAAAAAAAGAATCCAAAATAAAACTCTGAAAAGATACATTTTCAATATATCCTTCATTCTCCATTGATCAACAAAATCTCTAGCATAGAGGAAGAAATTTTAGCATTTCCAACTTTACAATTTCCAAATTTTGGGATTTCCAACGTTCCCTGGACCATATGGCCACTCTAGCTTCTCTGCCATACCTTTCTATTTAAAACTTCCATAATCCCCAGTGACTTTGTTTAAAAAAACAACAACAATACAACTGCCTTGTGTCTGAATTAACTCCTCCTGCAGCCGTGCTCAGTTTTGTTTTTTATTTTACCTATTTAGTCATCTGGTTAATTTTTTACTATTTAGCCACACTACCTTACTCAAAAGCTATTATAACTATAATTGTATCATCACTGTTTCTATCCAAAAGTTATATTAACTTCCCAGAAAGGACTGTCTAATGATTTTGATATCTTATAATTAGCAAGCCACAATGATTATTGAGAAGGCACTTTAAGAATCCATTTACCTTTAGATCACTTTCCCCTAGCTGGGCTGCCTTATTGGGCCCCAGTGGGAGAGGATGCACTTAGTCCTGTTGTGACTTGAGATGCCAGGGTGGGTGGTACCCCTTGGGGACCTCTTTCTCTGAGAAGAAGGAGAGGGAGGATAGGGAGGAGGTATGAGGGTGGGACTAAGAGAGGAGTAGGGAGGGGGCTGGGTACAAGCTGTACAATGATTAAATAAATAAATAAATAAATAAATAAATAAATAAATAAATAGGAAAAATAATCTATTTACCAAGTGCTCATGTGCTTAAATTCCCACTATATATAAACTAGGATTGTTAACTGACAAATCAATATTTTAAAACAGCCCAGATATTTCTACCTTACAAAATTAATCTTTCTCTATTCTTAGTGAAAGAAAATACTTAATACTTGACTTTAACTACATAAATCATCACTGGAATAGAATAAGTTAATCTCATAATTATCTCATTCTTCCACTTTCATTTCCCTTTTCACTGAAGATCAGTGAGGATTAGAAAAACTAGGCATATATATTTAGTGCATACATTTAAAATCACTGTGGCAAGAGCTAAGTTAATGAAACATTGGCTGGCTATATTTTATACTAAAAATGTATTGAGAATTTGTGTATATCAGACATGTATTACTAATCTGTTATGTACCATTGTGAGGCATTGTTATCACGATTTTACTGACTTAGCCAAAATCATGACATTAGAAAAATCACAGAAAGGAGGTTTGACTTTGAGTCTGTATGACCAAAAGCCAGATCTTTTAATGAATAATAAATTATTTTTCCCCAGACATTTAATTCTAAACCAAGTCATAAGATGATAAACGTTGTCTCTTTAACATTAAGGAGGAATAACCCAACTGTAGAGATGCATGCATACTCTGGTGCTTAGTCAAGTGGAAGACAATAAAGATCAACTTATATATGCTAAGTGCTGAGGGAAAAGAAAGTAAGAGAAATAGTTTGCAGCATACTCAATGGGTGATTTAGATTTCCCATTGAAAAAGAAAATCTGCCAAACTGCCAATTCAGTCAAGGAGAAAGGCCAGTGTAATCAATCTCTGAGCAATGTTCATCTGCAGTAGCAGTCAGCCTGAAATATCATCATTGATCAAGGAATGTCTTAGGACTGACCAGTGGGCTCACAACATATGGTTCCACACATCTGTTTAAATAATAAAAGTGTCAGAAACAGTTTGAGCTTTGCCATGGAGCTCTTCAGTTTGTTGCATTATAACTTTTTCCTCTTGGTGATTTTTACAACCAGCTTACTGTTGTGTAAAGAAAGTGTACAGGAGCATGCTTAATACCTACTATGATGGCAATTTTGTTACTGTTCAATTATTTCAAAATTACCTCCCCCCAAATAGTCTGTTCTTCCTGCCATTGACATGCATATGTAATAGTTCTTACTTCTAAAATTCATATTGCCCCCCCCACCGAGAGCTTTGTGTTTATTGATTCCCTAGGGTTGGCACACAACCTCTGCCCCCCAAAGGCCATGTGCAAAATTGCCAAGGAGGAATACAATAGGACAGTGGCTAATGAATGCATTAGTATTCCTTTCCTTGGAGTACCAAATTCTGATATAAGTAGTACTCTCTTGACTAGAGAGTCTTTAAAAATGTAATTGAACTAAATCTTCCAACATGATTGCAATATGATGATATTCTCAGATGACATTCAGGTATAGTTTGAAAAATTGCCTTCCACACTTTCTTCTCTTTCTCCCTTAAGGTGACAAACACATTGGGTTCATAGTCTGTCCTCACATTGCACATCTGGAACTAAAATCAAGCTTAATTTATGCATATATGTGATCCAAAAATATTATCTAGTTGCAGAAAACACATATTAATTCTCACAATATTATTGCTAGCAGAGAAATTTTGGTGTCATCTATTCATACATGTGGATCACACCTACATATATAAAAATATATGAAATACTTGCATAATTAATAGAATTTTATCTCAATCCCTTGTCATCTTGTTGTTAGCTATAATGAAATCTAATGATTACAGAGAACAGATCATAAGGTCCTAATGGATACCTAATCAAAAAACAAAGACTCACCAATATTTGTAGGATTCTATTTATAGAAAGGAAAGTTAGTTCTACATCAAACTTAAACTGACAACAAGACTCTAATACTGATCTAATCCAACTTTCAAATAATCATAAAAATTGCTATTCTCCATGCCGCTATCTATCCTATCCTCCAGCACTTTCTATCATTTGAAAACAGCTGCATGAGATGACAGCTGACTCTGATGATAGCTCTAATAGTTAGAAATGGAGGTTAAAACAGACATGAAGAGTATAACATGAAGACCCAGAAATACAAATTTAGGAAAACAAAGTGACAGAAATAAACACAGATAAGACATAGATGGGAAGAAAAATATACATATAAAGAAATTTTAGATAAAACTTACAAAGAGAAAGAGTAAAAAAACAACTAATAAAAATGACTATCCAAAATGCTGGCATAAATGGGAGGATCAGATGTGGGGAGAAATGCTGCAAAAAGACCAACAGAGTCAACTAACATAGACCTGTGGGGCCTTACAGAGGTGGAAGCACCGACCAAAGAGCATGTACAGACTGGACCTAGGCCACCTACACATGTGTAACCGATGGGCAGTTTGATCCTCATATGGGTCCCCTAGTAAGTTCAGCAGGTGCTGTTGCCTACTTTCAATCATTTCACCCTAACTGGGCTGCCTTGCTTGGCTTCAGTGGATGAGGAGGAGCTCAGTGGTGATGCAACTTAACGTGCTGGGGTGGGTTGGTGGGGAGGAGGCTCCCTTTTTCTGAGGACAAGGGTAGGGGATATAGGAGGAAGAGGGTGGGAGGGAAGGGAATATGACTGGGATGTAAAGTGAATATATAAATTAAAAATAAATTTAAGATAAAATAAAATAGACTGCACTAATTGACAAGGTGCATACCCAAAGGGACCTGTGGAAATCATGCACATGGCAGTAGATACATTATATGTTGTGTTGATCCTTCTCTGCTTTAATCAAAGAATAACAAGCAGACTTTTGTTATATTAAAAAATGCTGGCATATTGTACAAATGGGGGCAAAGTTAAGAGGAAGAAAAGTTACTGCTGAGAGAGAACAGAAGGGACATAGATAGTACAAAGAAATGAATACTCAGGGACAAAATGGCAATGAAGCAACATGTGTAGCACAGAATTTCTTCTTTTCAATCATTAGGGATTACAATATGACAGTAACTCAGAAAATTACTTATCAGTCTACATCAAGACCCAGCTAAACCACTCAGGCATATACCCAAATCATGTTCCATCCTACCACAAAGACACTTGCTCAACTATGTTCAGAACAGGTTTATTCATGGTAACCAGAAACTGAAAACAACATAGATCTCCCTCAACCAAAGAATGGATAAAGAAACTGTGGTACAATTACAAAATGAGTATTACTTTGGAAATTACTGGAGGTGGGGGGGGGCGGGAGGAGTGTGGGGAGGGGGTTATGATTGGGATGTAAAGTTAATTAATTAATTAATTAATTAAAAAGAAAAGAAAATGACTGTAAAACACTGAAACTTGGGGATTGTGGCAGCACCATCATAATTTAAATTATCTTAACTGAATGTTGTAATATTATATTGAGGTGAATATTATATTTTCTGGTCATGTTAACTTGGGAAAAATTTTTAAAGCTTTAAATGTTATGTTTATTTAGTCCAAACTCTATGTAAGGTTTAGAAAAAGTCTATTTTTACATGCTATATTTACAATTTATATTTTATATAATCTGTTTTAAAGTCCTGATTTTTAATGTATATTAAACAACCTTCTGTTGGGAGAAGATGCCATGTAGGACTTTCCTAGCTGATGTCTTAGGTTTTGTTGTTGTTTGTTTTTGTTTTTGTTTTTGTTTTTTCTGTGATTAAACACTGACCAAACATGGGTAAAGAAAGGTTTTATTTGCCACAGATACAGTCTATCTTCAAGAGAATCCCGGATAAGAGCCAGAGGAAGTAATTGAAGTAGAGACCATGGAGGAAGCTGTTTACTGGCTTGTTTTCTCTAGCCTTGCTCAGATATTTTTCCCTATACTGCATAGTCTCACCTGCCTGTAGGTGACCCTTCCCACAATAGGCTTGATCCTCCTGCATCAATTTGTAACTAAGAAAATGCCTACTAGACATAGCCACAGGCCAATCCAATGGAGGCAATTTCCCAATCAAAGTTTCCTCTTTCCAAGTAAGTCAGGTTGGCAATTAATACTAACTGTGAGGGGAAGTCAATGTTGTGGGACTCTGCTGGATAAGGTCAAAGTCTGACTTCTCCGGATAGGCATTTTGCATTCTGTCTATGAAGATGGACTCCTTTTTCTCAGTGGGAGTCTCACTCCACCTGATATGGTAACCCCAGACTTTGTAAGGTGTATCATGTAGCCCTCAAGGAAGATTACAGCCCTGACACTTTCCTGATAAGAAGATTGTTTAGCCAGCACAGGAAACTCCTGGAAGTACACCACCCTATGCTAAGGGGATCCTAGCCTATAGCATGTGACCTTTAATCATACCTAGAAGTCATCCCCTCACACATAGGATAATTAAGTACTGATTTCTCCTTCTTGTGATAGAGCCCTTGTTACTGCTTGCAAATGAACTACTGTACTGCTGTATGTAGATTAAGTATCCTGGCACCCTTAGCCCTATTGAATTAGACACATTGACTCTGAAGCCCCTCCCCCACTGCTCATGGTTTATAAATAAAGGCTAGCTGGTATGTTGAGTGCTTGTGCTCTCTTGTTTGTCATTCTGACACCATGACCCTCTGAGAGTCCATTTATTCTGGGAAGGAAGCACCTCTGGATGCCCGGTGACCAGGCAGCAACAGCAGAACTGCTTTTGCAGCCACTGGAGCCTGCTCCACCACTGCGGTCTCACTCTAAAAGAGCAAAACTGTAACACTCTGGAGGAAAATGCACTTTCAACATCTCCTGGAAAGGCTTGGAACTTGCCCTAGGGCCCAGACTATGAGCCTCATGCTCTAGCTGCCCTTGAGTGGGAAATGGGCCCTTGAGACCTTTGATCCCAAGGTCTGTCCATTCTCCTCCGGAGGCAAGCAGTGCTGGGACCAGCCCACAGGATGTGGAACCCAGGCAAATGTATGCCTTCATGTCCTCAAAGGTCAATCTGATTTTCCTGTTAGGATCTAATGTAGCCAGGGTTCATTTACCCTTAGGAAATTCCTTAGGTCCTAAGGACTTGTATATGGAATAATAAAGTCAGGATAATAGCATATCTGCTTGTAGTATATCTTCACGTCACTGTTGAGATCTAGTGCTAGGAAAGACAATGACAAGCTTTCAAAATTGTACTATTAATTGTCAAGTCAACTGGTCACCTAAGCACTCCAAACAAGATGTACAATGGAGTTGACACTGTTCTTGTGCCTACCATCACAGCATTTATCTATAGCTCTTGGATCAAAGAATGTAGAGTAAGACAAAAGCTTCAATGGATAGTGATGCTCTGGTGGATCCAAGAATAGAAAAAGTACATCTTTTGAAGTAGATCTATTTATCAGTGACCTAAGGAAAGAAGTCAAAACCAAAGTATATTAAACAGTCTTCCGCTGGAAGGAGTTTTCGAGAAGATTCCAACCTTCATGGATAACTGAGGGATTCAGCACTTTGGTGGATGAAGTAACTACATTTTGTTTTTGAAGAAAGGGAGATAGAATTATTGGTGAAACCAAAGGCTGTGACTAAATTGCTACAAATTTCACGATTACAAATGAAGAGTTGTTTTTTATGGATTAGAAAAAATAGGTGATTTCTTGAGATACTCTACTCTGGTACATATAGTGTGAACAGCAGTGGAAATAACAACAGTGGATTTATAGTATTTTACAAACGTAGTAGAGAAGGCAGTGGCAGGCCTTAAAAGGATTCAATTTTGGAAGAAGAAGTTCTACTGTTGGTAAAGTGCTGTCAAACAGCATGACAAACTACAGAGAAATCTTTCAAAGGAGATGAATCAATTGATATAGGAGATTTCACTGTGGTCTTATTTTAAGAAGTTGCCATATGCCACTCCAACTTAGAGTAACTGCTACCATCAGTCAGTAGCCATTAGCCTCAAAGCCCTCACCAGGATAAGGTTTATCACTTGCTGAACGTCCAGATAACTGTTGGTGTTTCATAGCAATAAAGTATTTTAAATGAAGGCATTTAAGTTGCCTTGTTAAAAATGTGCTGCTATTCCAGACACTGTAGAAATAAAATTTATAAACACCTGGGGGAGAGTATGTTACTCATTTTCTTTTGATAGTCACTTTGTTCTAGTCATCTGGAACTTAGCCCACAAGGCCTACAGGGTACGCCTGTATTTCAAGGGTAAAGATTATTGGTTTAGTTTTTGTTTATCCCCAGTACCACAGAATACAGCAAGTAAAAGACCAATTATTTTTGAATATTGGACAAAGTAATTTTTGCCCTGACCTGTGGTTTTATGTTATTTCCTATGGCATATAATCATCTCTGGGAAGGGAAGCCAAAGAATCATTCACATACCTTAAAATTACAGTGATGTTAAATGATATTAAGGTATCAAGACTCAAAGGCATCTATTATATTCCCCAGAGGAAAAAACTTTAGACAGAAGAAAACTGCCAAAATAGATAAGTAAAGTAGCACGTTTAGAATGAGACATTATTAAACATAAATGGGACAGAAGGAATGGGCCATTAAGAGGCCACACTAACAATAATTGGCTGCTAGAGATGGGACACACATGTAGCAAGGGCTCAGAGAAAGTCTTTTAAAATAAAATATTGTTTTGCTCACAATTAGACTGGGAGTTATTATGGGTTTTGAGATAATGTCATTTTTTTTCTATTGGTGAGTAAGATATTTAAACAAACTGTAAATGATGAAAGAAATGACTCAGAGTAAAGGGAATGTTTAAAGCAAAAAGAACAGAGTTGCTTTACAGGGTAAGGATATGAAAGTAATGAAGAAATAAACATCTCTGGGGATTAAAGATTCTTCTAATCTTTACTTACAAATGAAAGGAAGGCAAAGATGATCGAAGAAGACACATTTATAGATCTCTTGTTTGCTTTGTTTTTATTTTATTTTTCTTTTAAAAATTAATTTGTTAATTCACTTTATATTCCAATTATGGCCCATTCCCTCCTTTCCTCCTGGTCCCACCCTCCCTCTCTCTACCTTAACCCTCCTTTCCTGTTCCTCAGAGAAGGGGACCTCCCAATCAATCAACCCATGCCAGCTCATCAAATCACATCAGGACTGAGTGCATTCTCTTCCCCTGTGGCTTAGCGAGGTAGCCTTGCCAGGGGGAAATGATAAACAAGCAGGCAAGAGAGTCCATGTCAGCCACAGCCCCTGCTCCACTTATTAGAGGATCCACATGAAGCCTGAGCTTCTCATTGGCTACATCTGTGTAGGAGGCCTACTCCAGTTGCATGGTCCTTGGTTGGTGCTTCAGTCTATGCAAGCCCCTCTGGGCTCTGGTAAGTTGGTCTTCTTGTGTAACTCCTGTCACCTCCAGGCCCTTTTATTCTTCCACTCACTTTTCAACAAGACTCCCTAAGCTTCACCCAATATTCGGCTGTGAGCCTCAGTATTGGCTTCGATCCACTGCTGGGTGAAGCCTCTCAGAGGAAAGCTATGCTAAGCTCCTGTCTGCTAACATAGCAGAGTATCACTAAGAGTGTCAGGGGTTGGTCTCAGGTTGTGCCAGGCATTGGTTTGATAGTCCTTCAATCTCCATTCCATCTTTATTCCGGGCATATCTTGTAGGCAGGGTAAATTTTGAGTTGAAGTTTAGTGGGTGGGTTGGTGTCTTCCCTCCACTAGGAGTCCGATCTAGTTAGGTTTCCTCTTCAGTCTCCATGGCCCCTGTCACTCCCATATACTCCCAGAAGACTTCCCTGTTCTATGTCTCCAGCTTGTTACAGAGATGCCTCTGCCTGTGGTTTCTCTTTTCTCAGCAGGCCCTCTGTCCTCTTGGCCCCAGCCCTCCCTAGGCTTCCTCTCCACCATCATTTCTCTCTGTTTCCCTTTCCTACCTTGAAGTCTCTCTTCAACCACTTCCACTGTCTATTCAATTTCCCCTGTGAGTGAGATTTAAGCAATGCTCCCTTGGGTCCTCCTTGTTACTTAGCTTCTTTGGATCTGTGGATTGTGAATTTTTATCCTGTACTATATGGCTAAAATCGGCTACCTCAAAACTCAGCTGTACTACTCCTGGGCATATATCCAAAAGATGCTCTACCAAACAACCAGGAGACTTACTCAACTATGTTCTTGGCAACTTTATTCACAGTAGCCAGACACTGGAAACAACCTAGATGCCCCTCAACCAAAGAATAGATAAAGAAACTGTGGTACATTTACACAATGGAATACTACTCAGCTATTGAAAAGAAGGACATCTTGAAATTTGTAGGCAAATGGATGAAACTAGAAAAGATCATCCTGAGTGAGGTTATATACTCACTTATAAGCAGAGTTTAGCCATATAGGACAAGTTCATATATATTGTGGGAAGCTATCACCTTGTGACATTTCCATTCATTTTACATTGAAATAGTTGTCAAGCTTATCATGGACAGTGGGGAACTAGCATTTTAATGAAGGAAAATTAGATCATGAAGTTCTATGAAGGTCGTCATTAACTTTCAGCAACCACTTTTTATTTACGTCATTTTGAACTGAGCTTCTTGGCTATATCTAATATTCTTTTCTAATTTTTATTTTATAATTCTCTCTTATCTCCCCATTCCCACTCTCCTGCCTTCTTCTGCCTGATTCCCCTGCCATAGACCTCTGACAGGGGGTCCCTCCTCTCCCACTGGCTGACCTAAGCCAATCAGGTTTCATCAGGATAGTCTGCATCCCCTTCCTCTGTGTGCTCACTAGGCCATTCCACCAAGGGAAAGTGATCAAATCACCAAATCACGGGCACAACAGTTCAGGTCAGAGACAATCCCTGCTCCTCTCTTCCCCTATGCAAACATGGAGCTGCTCATCAGCTATATCTGAACAGGGGATCTAGGTTCTCTGCTTGCAATGTCCTTGGTTGATGCATCAGTTTGTGCAGGCCCCCCTGAGTTCAGATCCACTTGGCTTGATGGTCTTCTTGTAGAGCTCCTGACCCCTCCACTTCCTTCCATCCCCCAACTCTTCTACACAACTCTCAGCCCTTAGCCCAGAGTCCCACTGCAAGTCCCAATATCTGTCCCAATCCCCCACTGGGTGGACTCTCTCAGAGGACATCTATGTTGGGCTAATATCCACTTATGAGTGAGTATACACCATGCATGGCTTTCTGGGTCTGGGTTACCTCACTCAGAATGATGATTTCTTGTTCTATCCATTTGCCTGCAAATTTCAAGATTTCCTTGGTTTTGATATCTGAATAGTATTCCATTGTGTAAATGTACCACAGTTTCTTTATCCATTCTTCAGTTGAGGGACATCTAGGCTGTTTCCAGATTCTGTCTATTGAGAATAAAGCCACTATGAACATAATTGAGCAAATGTCCTTGTTGGTGGACATCTTTTCAATATATGTCCAAGAGTGATATAGCTGGCTCTTGAGATAGCCCTATTCCCAATTTTCTGAGAAAGCACCAGACTGATTCCCAAAGTGGTTGTAAAAGTTTTCACTCCCACCAGCAATGGAGGAGTGTTCCCTTTCTCCACATCATCGCTAGCATGTGCTGTCACTTGATTTTTTTTTATCTTAACCATTCTGATAGCTGTAAGATGGAATTTCAATTTTTTGATTACTTCATTTATCTTTTTCAACAGAAATCTAGTTGGGGTAGCTTAAATGAAACTTTTACAGCTTACAATGATGTAAAACATATTTCTAATTACTGCTGCTTTATAGTAGAGCTTGAGATCAGGTATGAAGATTCCTCCAGAGGATCTTTTATTGTACAAGATTGTTTTAACTATTCTGAGTTTTTTTTATATGAAGTTCAGAATTGAACTTTCAATGTCTTTAAAAAATTGTGTAGGTATTTTGATAGGGATTGCATTGAATCTGTAAATTGCCTTTGGTAAGATGGCCATTTTTACTATGTTAATTCTCCTGATCCACGAGCAATGGGGATCATTCCATCTTCTCATGTCATCTTCAATCCCTTTCTTCAGAGTTTTGAAATTTTTTTCAAACAAGCCCTTCATTTGCTTGGTTAGAGTAACTCCTAGATATTTTATATTGCTTGTGGCTAATGTGAAGAGTGTAGTTTTCTTAATTTCTTCCTCTGCATGATTGTCATTTGTATATAGGAAGGCTACTGACTTTTTTGAGTTAATTTTGTATCCAGCCAATTTGCTGAAGGTGTTTATTAGCTGTAGTAGTTCTCTGGTGGGATTATGGGAGTCACTTATGTACATTATCATATCATCTGCAAATAGGGATAATTTGACTTCCTCCTTTCTCATTTGGGTCCCCTTGATCTCCTTTTGTTGTCTTATTGCTCTGGCTAGAACTTCCAGTACTACATTGAAGAGATATGGAGAGAGTGGGCAGCCTTGCCTCGTTCCCGATTTTAGAGGAATTTCCTTGAGTATCTCTCCATTTAATTTGATTTTGGCTATTGGCTTGCTGTATATAGCCTTTATTATGTTGAAATATGTGCATTGTATCCCTGATCTCTCCAAAACATTAAACATGAATGAGTGTTGGATTTTATCAAACACTTCCCTGCATCTAAGGAGATGATCATGTGGTTTAGGGGCATGTCCCATGAAAGTCTTCATTTACCAGGAAAGTGGGACAAAGGGAAGGACATCCTATTGGGACTCTAGGTGAGAGAAGCATGGGAGAATGGGGAAATAGAAGGATCCAGAAGGTCCTAGAATCCTAAAAGAAGAACATCATGATGGGCAGATCTGGGCCCGGGGGTCCTGCTCAAACTATGGCACCAGCCAAGGACAATACTTACAGTAAACTTCGAACCCCTACTCAGATCTAGCCAATGGACAGGACATTCTCCACAGTTGAGTGGAGAGTGGGGTCTGACTTTCACATGAACTCTGGTGCCTCATATTTGACCACGTCCCCTGGATGGGGAGACCTGGTGGCACTCAGAGGAAGGAGAGTCGACTTGATACCCTATGAGCATATACAGGGGGAAGAGTTCCCCCTCAGTCACAGTCATAGGGGAGGGGAGTTGGGGCAAAGTGGGAGGGAGGGAGAAATGGGAGGATACAAGGGATGGGATAACAATTTAGATGTAATATGAATAAATTAATAAAATATATTAAAACATTTCTAATCCCATTATTTTTATACTTTCTTCTTTCTATACTCCAGACAATTGAGGCTTTATAGAACTTTAAATTTTTCTTAAGCTGCATATAATTGGTCATATGTGAGCTTTTGACCCTCTTCTACACTTTCTTGACATCTGTAGCTCTCTTCTCCTGGTCTCCTATACAGTTTTGTGGTCTATATTTACACTTACAATCCCCTATTTGTATAATATAAACATTACAAGTTAAAATACACAAGTGAGAGAACAGAGGATATTTGTCTTTCTGATATTGAGCCATTTCACTTAATATAATCCTTTCAAGCCCCATCAATTTACTTACAATTTTATATTTTATATTTCACAACATCTCAAAGAATCTTATTTTGTCCACTTGTTCTTTTGTTGGTGGGCATACATACTGGTTCCATTTCATTGATCCACAAACATATTCCTGGGCCCATGAATAGAGCAGCAATAAACATGGATTTCTAACTATCTCTGGGGTAGAATATAGTGTCTTTGGGGTTCATGATCAAAGGAGGTATGACTATAACCCAATGTATCTCAACAAAATAATAAATATATAAAGATGTATGTACTATGTTATATAAGTTATGGTATATCTATGTGATGAAATAATACTTAACAATTGATAGATGTTTAATATTTTAACAATATGAAGATTGGTCACAATAATAGATTGAAAATGTAAAAGAGTGACAATATGATTGATTTATTTAGACTCTACAATATGAAGGAAGCTTAATTTACAAAATGAGTTTAAATTATATTATACACCTGGAGGAGTTGACCAACACAAAAATGGACTTCATTTTTATTTTGTGTGTGTGTGTCTGTGTGTGTGTGTGTATGCCTATGTTTGCTTTGTTTTCTTTTGGGGGGAGGTGTTTTTTGTCTTAATGGTTTTTATTTTTATTTTATCTGATTTTATTTTCATTTGAGGGTTGGTTTTGAAAGAGAAAGAACATGAGGTTGGGTAATGGGGGTTGGGGAGAATCTTGGAAGAGTTGGAAAAGAAGAAAGAATATGATCAAAATATATTGTGTGTATGAAAAACTTTAAATAAAATATTAATTATGCAAATTATATTATACCTGTCTTAACTTGGGTTTCAGTTGGTATGCTAAAACACTATGATCAAAAGGCAAGTTGGGGAGGAAAGGTTTTCTAGATTTCCATATTGCTGTTTATCATTGAAGGAATTCAGGACAGAAACTCAAACAGTGCAGGAACCTGGAGGGAGAAGCTGATGCAAAGGCCATCAAGGGGTGATGCTTACTGGCTTACTTCACATGGTTTGTTCAGCCTGCTTTCTTATAGAACTCAGGACTACTAACAGGCTACAATGGGTTGAGCCCTCCCCCATGAATCACTAATTTAAAAATGCCCTACAGCCAGATCTTATGGAAGCATTTCATCCTTTCAGAGAACTCTTGCTTTTATCAAGCTGACATAAAAGTAGCCAGCACAATTGACTCCTTGTCAACTTGACACACAAACACATCACTGTTAAGCCATAACCTTTCTTTTCTTAGTCATCCCAAGATCACATAGTAAAAATATTACAATATAAAATATTTTACAAACTTAAAAATTCCTACAGTCTTTACAAATTCAAATGTGTTAAAATTCAATCTCTTTAAAAGTCCAAAGTCTCTTTCAAACCCAAATCTCTTAAAATTCAGTCTCTCAACTGTAGGCTCGTGTAAAATCAAAAATAAGTATGTCCTTACTTCAAGAGGGAAATACCAGAGCACAGTCACAATCAGATCAAACCAATGTCCAGTGTTTGAGATTCCCTCACGATCTTGAGCTTCTCCAAAGGGCTTGGGTCACTTCTTCAGTTCTGCCCTCTGCACCACATATGGTTTGTCTTATAAGCTCAGGCCTGCTCTTCTCCCTACTCATGTCATTCTTGTATCTGGTATCTGGTATCTCTGGTCTCACAACTGATCTTCACCCCAAGATAACCAGAACCACAAAATCTTATTACAAAATAGCAAATTGCCCTGATAGGGTCTTTAAACTCTAGGCCTCTCTATCTTCTGCACTGTTCTCTACATTCTTATTCTCCATGATCTCATAGCAAAGCTCTCCAAGTTTTAAACACTCAGTTGCTTTTCTAGCCTAAATTTCCAAAATTCTTCTATATTCTTCCTCAAACAACATGGTCAGGTCTGTCATAGCTATACCTGATTCCCTGGTACAAACTTGTACTAGGTTGGGTTTTTGTTGCTGTAATGAATGAAACACTGTAGAGGAGGAAGGTTAATTCAGAGAATGGTTGCTCTGGCAAGAGATCACATCCTAAGACCTTCTAGGTCTATGTCATCCAGCTGGCAAGAGATCACATCCTAAGACCTTCTATGTCTGTGTGATCCAGCTGGCAAGAGATCACATCCAAAGATCTCCTAGGTCTGTGTGATCCAGCTAGAATATATGCCTGTACATGTTTTTATCTGTTTGTATTGTATGCCTTTAATCCAGGAGACAGAAGCAAACAGATCTTATTTCAAAGACAGCCTAGTACAGAGCAAGTATCAGGTAAAGAAAAGCTTAGATCCAGGCATGGTGATACATGCCTTTAATCTCAAACAAAGGTAAAGTTTGTAGAGGGAAGCACCCATGTTTGAAAGTGATGTCTGATTGAGTTGCAGAAATGGTGACGAATCAGAGCTCTAACAGAATAGGATATGCCCAACTCTCATGAAAAGAGAGAGGAAATGGAAGCTACTTAAGAGGCAGTTTTACCAGGGCAGTTATAGAGAGATGGGTTGCAGAGAGAGAAGTCAGGTGAAGACAGAGCGAGCCAGAAAATGAGAAGAAGCCAGAAGATTAGAGCAGGTTGCTGAGTTAGTTTGAGGCTAAGCAGAGCAATTCTGGGCCGAGAGAGAAGCCAGATTAAATAGGTCAGCTGGGAGAAGAGTTTGAGCCAGAACAGCTGAGTTGGACTAGCCAGCCCAGAGCTCAGAAAGAACAAGTAAAGGTTACCTTATTGAGCACTACGTCCCAGAGACTGAAAATATTCTAGGCCTAGGTTAGATTATAGAAGCTTCAGGGACTAGAACTAGTTTAGCAGAAGGGGATTTCAAGCCTCCCAGACAACAATTGAGCCAGGAGATTAAATGTTACTGTTACAAAACACCATGACCAAAATTTCAGTTTAGGAGTAAAGGAGTTATTTGGCTTATGCTTCCAAATTGCTGATCATCACTGAAAGAAGTCATGACAGGAACTCAAATAGGGCAGGAAGCTGGAGGAAGGAGCTGATACAGAGGCCATGGGGGTTGCTGCTTACTGGCTTGCTCAGTCTGCTTTATTTTTTTGTTATTTTATTTTTTATTGAAAAATAAAATCATTTATATTACATCTCAATTGCTATCTCATCCCGTGTATCCTCCCATTCCTCCCTACCTCCTGCTTTCACATGATTCCCCTTCCCTATGACTGTGACTGAGGGGGACCTCCTCACCCTGTATCTGATCCTAGGGTACCAAGTCTCTTCTTGGAAGTCTGCTATACTTCCTCTGAGTGCCATCGGGCCTCCCCATCTAGGGGTCATGGCCAAATATGGGGCACCACAGTTCCTGTGAAAGTTAGTGCCCACTCTCCACTTAAATGTGGAGAATGTCCTGTCCCCTGGCTAGATCTGGGTAGAGGGTTGATGCTGACTGCATGTATTGTCCTTGGTTGGTGCCATAGTTTGAGCAGAACCGCTGGGCCCAGATTCGCCCATCATAGTGTTCTTCTTGTAGGTTTCTAGGAGCCTCTGGATCCTTCTATTTTGCCATTCTCCCATGCTTCTCTCACCTAGAGTCCCAATAGGATGTCCTCACCTCTATCCCAATTTCCTGGTAAGTGAAGACTTTCATGGGACATGCCCCTTGGGCTAGTGTCCAGTTATAAGTGAGTATATACCATTTGAGTCTCTCTGCTTCTGGGTTAACTCACTCATTATGATCATTTCTAGTTCAATCCATTTGTCCACAAATTTTGGGAATTCCTTATTTTTAATAGCTGAGTAATATTCCATAGTATAAATGTACCACAGTTTCTTTTTATTTATTTATTTTTTGTACCACAGTTTCTTTATCCATTCTTCCACTGAGGGACATTTAGGCTGTTTCCAGGTTCTGGCTATTATGAATAAGGCTGCTATGAACATGGTTGAGGAAATTTTCTTGTTGTGTGCTGGAGCATCTTCTGGGTATATTCCAAGGAGTGGAATAGCTGGGTCTTGAGGAAGCCATATTTCCAGTTTTCTGAGATAGCGCCAGACAGATTTCCAAAGTGTTAGCCTGCTTTCTTATAGAACTCAGGACCGCCAGCCCAGGGATAGCACCACCCAAAATGGATTGGCCTCTCCCCCATTGATCACTAAGTAATGCCTTACAGCCAGATCTTTTGAAGGCATTTTCTCAACTGAGGTCCCCACCTATCAGATAACTCTAGCTTGTGTCAGGTTGACATAAAACTATCCATCATAATACCCATAAAAGGTATACCGAGTTTGTGATTAATAAAAATTAAAATATTGCAAAATAATTTTAATTTTTTGAGGTTATAATATAATTGCATCATCTCTCCATTTCCTTTCCTTCCATCAAACTTTCCATATGCCCCACCATTATTTTATTTCAAATACATAGCCACTTTTTCTTTATTATTTTTACATATCTATATGTATATTCTTAAATCTATAAATACAACATGCTAAACCATATAATGTTACTAGTTTGTATGTTTTCAGGGCACACCATTTGTTATTAGATAACCAATTGCTGTGCTATTCCCTGGGGAAGACTATTTCTTCCCTTCTCAGTGTTCCTTAGTTGTCTGAAGTTCTTTGTCTAGGGTTAAGCCTTGTGAGCTTTGCCACTTCAATGTGAACATGTCTATTGGGATTGTCTTTGATGAAGTTATATTTATGAAGGCATGTTGGTGAGACATCATGTGTGCAGCCTCTAACTTTTCCAAGAATTGTAATCAAACATCAAACTCCCTGGATCCTTTACTCCCCCTCTGAAATAACCCCTGAACATTAGATATGTACACAAGTTGACAAGAGAAACCCCCATGCTAATTTTCATAGTGGTTGTATCAGTTTACACTTACATCAACTTACATCCTCACAAGCATTTGTTGTCATTTGTTGATAATCATTCTGACTGGGGTGATATGGAATATAAAATTAGTTTTATTTTCATTCTCCTGATAACTAAAAATATTGTGCATTTAAAAAATGTTTATTAGCTATTTGTATTTCTTCTTTTGAGAATTGTTTTTTCTCTCCATAGTTCATTTTAAAAATATGTTTAATGTTTAGTTTTTGTGTTCATTACACATCTGGGGTTTTAATTCTCTTTCATGTTATAGCTGGCAAAGTTTTCTTATTTTCATAACTAGTACTTTTCTTAATTTTCATAACTAGTATTGTAGCACAAATGCAAACAATGTGAGAATTAACCTGGAAGCCTTTACTCCCCTGGCTAGAATTCATAGTGCCCGTAGATTGTATGCAGGCTTTGGGGGTGAAAAAGTCGAGAACAATCTTATCCAGCTATAGATCCTGAGTACTACAATACTGATTTCTCAGGCAAGATATTCCTGTGTGTACAATAGTGGTAGCATTGTTGGGGAGTAACCAACTACTTTGTGATTGGACATGAGGCCCAGTCCTTGAGAAAATATATCTATTGCTTTAAATCTAGGCAATAAACTATGGCTACGAATGTCAAATGCTGCCAATATTAAGCTAAATATGTAATAGCCAAATTTCCTTCTAAATATTTCTATTTATACCATTGAAGTAGTGCTACTGTCCTCTTTGGTCAAAAGGAGCTTCAGTTTGTAGTGAGTGATTGTTAATACAGGGACTCACAATAGGTAAAAATGCTAAGAATGAATGAATGCCCTAAATTTTATATCTATGTCATTCATTTCAAGGCCTAAGGAATGCCACAAAAAAGGTGACAGAAAGATTGAAAGAACTGAAGGATAGGGTGGAGTCATATGAAACACTGTCTCCTGGATATACCAATGTAATCAAGAACACACAGATGCTACCTCCATAAAAATTAAGATGTGAAAATAGGAGAGAAAAAATAAAAAAGAAAAAAGGAGAGGACTAGTTAGGAAGAAGAAACAAGTCTGTAGGTGTGGGACAGCATAAGAGAAGTTGTGAAAATAATAATGTAAGAATAATGCCTCTCACTGAGGCATCCCTGCCTTTTTGCTCCATACCCACTAAAATGACTATGCTTTCTTTTAAATTGTGGATGTGCATCTTATATATAGCATAATTGTCTTAACTTGGAATGTCTATATTCTTTGAGAACCAGTTTTGTGGTCCAATTCATACATTTCCTCTGGTCACTAAAGGAGACAGACATATAAACACACAGGAATATTGTCAAGTCGCCTACACATAAGTTTGAAGTTAGTATGTCATCCTTATCATCCAATGTCTATAATACTCACTGATTAAAAATTATCAGCTTACAAATAAGGACAATGGGTCCCAAAAACGTTAAAGAAGTTTTTCGAGATGATATAGCTACAACTTGTGGAGCTAAGATTCAAGACCAAATCTTTTGCATTTAAAGCCCATGTGCTTATCCCTAGTTTATCACATCCTGAAAGTCCAAGTAGCTCTGGGTGAGGGTGTCAGGCACCCCTAAAACACCAAACTATATGTGACCTTCCTTGTTGGCAATTAAGGTGTAAGTCCAAGGACCCACACTTCCTCTTTGGTTTTCTCTTCTCTGTGTCTCTTTTCTTTCTTGTTCTCCTAACTTTTTTACTTAGGAGTACCCTCTACTTATTTGTTCTGCATAAACAACGCCCCCAGTTCAAATATCCAAATGTATATACTGTACCCAGGTTAAATTTGCTATTGTGAGATTTCAAAGACTGAAGGAGCATGCATGGGAGCTGCCTTGGTTTACACTGGTCCTCTGTGTTTACATTATGGCTTCCAGGATAGTGTTTTTGTGGGATTCCTGATGGTGTGAATGAGTAGGCCTCTGTTCCTTGTACCTTTTCTTGGGATCTTCCCTTCCATTTGTTTGTATTGTCCAATTCTGATGTTTTTGCTTTATTGTATCTTATTTTATTTTATTTATTATCTTATATTTTATTATTATCCCTTAGAAGGCTGTTTTTTTTCCCTAATGAGAGACAAAAAGGGAGGGGGCGTGGATGGGAGGAGAGGTGAAGAGGAACTGGGAGGAGAGTGAGAGGAAACCATAATCAGATATATTATGTGAGGGAAAAAAACTATTTTGAATAATAGAAAAATGTTACTATGAGTTTTTTTTTATGATGGCACAGGTAGCCAAAGAAAAGAGTAATAGTATAGGAAAAATAATCAGAAGAGATAATGAAGATTACATTATTACTGTAAAACAATGCTGGTAAGTAAAGACTAATATTATGGTACAAATGACATTTTATTTAATGGCATGAAAATGTACAGAAGGACAGAAATTGTGACAGTAATTGCCTTTCCTTCTAAAGACTATACCTATGCTGAAGTGCTTCCCTTTGTACCTTTTCTACCTATATCGCCTTTACTGTTGTCCTAGTTTCTTCATTCTTTCTTGTTTTAGTGAAAGGCAAACATTGTTTCTATAAATTTAAAGACAAATGGTTTAAATAAGTAATAAAAATATAGCTAGTAGGGTAGTCAGATAAGTAGATCAATCTATTGATGGGAAGGTTAGGGTAGGGAAGGTAGCTGGATGCATTCTACAGTGCAGAATGGGGGGAAATAGTGGTCATTCCACAGTATGTTGTTAGGTAGAGTAGCACAGTCTTGAATAACTGTATAAACATAAAACTATTTTAAACACAACTATAGTTTAAACACAAAGTGGTACTCTTACTAGCTGTTTACTACACAGAAAAAAAGTGCATAGAATTTTCAAATCAAAATGATATTAAAGAATGCATACTGCTGGGGAGCATGTTTTACCTACCACTATATGAGAAAGCATTTCATATGTTAGTACAAGTAAACCTACTTTATATTCCATAGTGTATACAAAATATACCATTGATTCTTTAATCCATAACTAACAATACAAATCACCCACAAGTATAGTTACTGACCACTAAAACAATATTATATATAAAGAATATCCTTATTTGTGTGTATGTATTATAAAATACTCATGAATATACTTCAATAAGATAAACTCAAAAGAGAATCATGTTCCAAAGCTAACTGAATTATATGTTTTGAGTGTTTTTCCAAATATTCTTCAATTAATAGCTTTACCCACTAATAAAACTTTAGTGGACACTTATTTTGCATTCTCAACCAATGTTGATATACTGCTTTAGCTATGGGTTTATGGTTAATGTGTTTATTGACTTTATATTTTAAATTTGTTTTAACTGATACATGAAACATAAAAGTGTAATTTTATCCTGAGTTTCTTGCACTTGAGGGACAGAAAAAACACATAAAAATAAATAATTTAAGGGGTACTAGATCATATTTCAATGCATATATACATGACATAATGTTTAAGTTGGGGTAAGTATGCCTAACTCCTCAAATATGTGTCATTTCTGTATAGTAAAAACATTAAAATCTCTTCTTTTGGTAATTTTTTATAAAGAGATTTCCTCATATATTTTGTTTAATTTCTACTCAAATGCTTGATATTTGAAGTGATTTTAATAAAATATCACTATATTTATTTATAAATATTTTTATCAGCAAAAGCATTTTGCAGTCAAGAAGTATTCTCTAAGTGTTCTGAAAGTCAAAAATATTAACTTCCAAGTAAGGATGAAAACACTAAAACCCAGTTGTTTGAGGCATTCTTCTAAACACACACACACACACACACACACACACACACACACACACACACACACACACA
>OU015760.1:74352735-74392826 GCA_907169655.1 Acomys percivali | reverse complement strand
CTTCTTCTTCTTCTTCTTCTTCTTCTTCTTCTTCTTCTTCTTCTTCTTCTGCTCCTTCTCCTTCTCCTCCTTCCCCTCCTCCTCTTCCTCCTCCTCCTGCTCTTTCTCTTTCTTCTTCCTTTTCCTCCTCCGCATTCTCCATCACATCTGACTATATATTACCTCCACAATATTAGTTGTGTCTTATAATAATATATTCATTTATTTAATAGCTATTGCTTGTATTCCTAGAAGCATTTTTTGCCACCCTGGGGTACTTTTTAACTCATCTTTAGGCTTTAGAGTGTCATCTAAGATAGGAAAACTTCTTACAACTTGGTAGAGAAAGATCATTTGTATTATTTGTAATGGAAAGGTGAAGGTGGGGTAACTACTTGTATTGAATTATCACTCTACCTAATGTAGCTCTACCCTGTGGTCTGAAGGGAACTCAAGGCATTTGCAAATAAATCAATATTTTCATGATCTGGAAGTGAATAGTTTCAAAATTCCCTTAACTGGAAATTGGTAAAGAAGTATATAGAGGCTAGAAAGAAAAAAATACATGCAAGAAGCCATCCAGATATGTGTGCTTATGTGTATTCATTAAATGTGTCTTTTGCATTCTTAAACTAAACAAAACTAATATTTTTACTATGAATACTTTCTATCACCCACAGATATTTTTTGCCATCCTGGGGTACTTTTTAACTCATCTTTAGGCTTTAGAGTGTCATCTAAGATAGGGACATATGGACATTTTAAAACTGAACTAATGTCTCCTAAGACATAAATGGGTAGAAGATGTCAATGTTGCTTCAGTTTACCAAGGAACAAACAAAACACATAAATACCTCCAAATTCCCCATACCTCCCCTAATTTATACTTGAGGGCATAATATCATCATTTCATTCCTAGCTAATATCAGAACTTCAGGCCTTTAAAAGAAGAGAATTACTTGAGTTTGCCATCAGCATAAATAAGATATAATTCCAGATTCTATTAAGTCATACATACAATCACATTTCAGATAAGGGAAACCATGCTTCATAATTTAAGTGCAACAATGCTTCTGTTTTGATATTATCATAAAGAAATTACTTTTGTTCGCAGTGTTATCTGACCTTCATACAGAAACTGATTAAAATGTTTCCCCTTACAACAAAGACGACTGTAAATGAAAGTTGAAATGAAATATATGGCGGAGCATCATTGTAGAGAGCTTTCCTATTCGAATAAAACACCACCTCAAAATAAATCTAGGTAGGCTCATTTTCCCATACAATCAACACATTTGCCTTATACACAAAGGACAGTCCATCAGTCATGACAACAAATTGTCACTTTCAGGGACAGCTTCATATAGCATGGCACGAGTGTTTTATATAGTTTATTCACAATTATTATGTGTATTGAAATGGCTTATGTTTTTTATAGCTAGAACAAATGTGGAAACATTTGATGGGCTTTTTAAAGTCACATATAAATAATGTTAGGGCAAAGGGTCTCAGTATAGTTAACCTGATCCTGTTGTGTTTCTAACTTTCTGCTGGTGATGGAGGTGGGGCAGGTGTAGATTTTCAAGCTTCTTCTCTTAGGTATTTAATGTGATCCCAGTATTAGAATTATTTTCACAGGACAATAGCAAAAGCAAAGTAAATAAAGAAAATCAAGCAGACTGCTTTAAATAATGAAATGTAAAGGAAGAAGGTAGTTTCTAAAATAATTTCATGTTTGCTTATAGTCTATAGAGCATATGCATTTTCTTGCCTTTGTATGTACATCTTCTCTGCATGTGTACAAGATACTAAAGAGATCTGTATTCCTAGAAATCATTATTATGAGATATTTTCTGATTTAGACAAATATTTCAACATAATTATCCATGTGTCCCAATACCTGTACGCCATTAAGAGTATTCGGTGAGAATTCAAAAAAAAGAATATGAACAAAATGAAATAATAGAGCATTTTACAGTTTACAACTAAAAACAGAGTCATGAGCTGTTTGTAACAAACACAAGTAATCATCTTGAAAAATCCAGTTCTCTAAAATCAATGTCAGAAAATTAAGGCTAAACAGATCTTTTAGGGGTCATATAACTATCCAGGGGTGAATCTCAATTTAGAACACAAATCTCCTGACACACATCCTAGCACTCTCTTGTCATGCCTAATCCTACCAAAATAAATATTATAATTTGTCCCTCTTGATATGTACAGCTCTTAAAAAATAAGAACACCATATGCTGGCACACCTATACTGACTGCTACTGGTCCAAATTTGGAGGGAATACAATGTAATGTTTCATCATCTTTTTTACAATGTTCCATCTGGATAAAAACAGCAGGCTTATTCTTTGCAGAACTGGTGATTTCAAAAAGAGTAATATTAAATGTTTGTGGTGAAATATTCAAAACAAGTCTCATATATATGTCAAGAATAAAGACCCAACTTCTTCTAAAAGGGGTGGTATAAAGGCAGTGTCTAGTATATTAATTAGGATTTGCTTTTCATTCTTTTATCAATGCTAACAGTTTATTTGAACTTAAATCTCCTACTTCATTAGTGTCAGTAAGCAAGTGATAAGTCGTTAAAATTTCACTGGCTCTTTTATTTTGCTGTAAGAACAAAAAGGCTGAATCTGATAATAGGTCTCAAAGTAAAGAGTCTTAGCAAGACAAACAGGTGGTTCACTTTCTCGGCACAAATGAGTCAAGCTGTTCCTTTCTTTTTTTTGCCCTTTATTTCTCTTGTAATCATTTTAATTTTAAAAAATCTTTTAAGTTGTCGACCAGATCTTAATTCACACAATTTATAAGTGTGTACTTACTATTGATAGTAACCTACTTTGAGTCTCCCCGTATAACAAACATCTTTTTGCTAATAATCACTAAAAAAAAAATTCATGTCAAAAGTGAACAAGAATGTCACAAAATTACATAGCATTAAACAAAGAAGTTGCATCTATGTGGTGTAAAAAATAAAAAACTAATCTCAAAATATTTTCCCAATACTCAAAAAGACAGACTGCATGTAGTTATGTTTCACATCATTATAAATGTAAGAAACTGATCGTTCTTTTGTATTAAAAGTAATTGTAGCCTCAGGTCTGGAGATATGGTTCAGCAGCTAAGAACGCTTGTTATTACTGCAGAGGGCCCAAGTTGAAATCCCAGAACCTACATAACCAGCAACTATTTGTAAATAACAGTTTCATGTGACCTAAGACCCTCTTCTGGTCTCTGTGAGCATCACACATGCATATGGTGCACATAAATGCATGCAGGCAAACACTCATATATATAAAATAAAAAACAATAAGTATTAAGAAACCACATTATCTGTATAATATTTTAAAAGTTTTGTCTTTAGAACTCACATTACATATCTACTTTAAGAAATATGGTTTCCTCAAAGTAAACATTCAGTTTTTGAGACAGCACTATTTGCTGTTATTAAGAAAACTCCAATGGACATAAGAAATACAAGAATCTGCACTGACACATAAAGGTTGAGTACCCCTTTTATAAAATGCTCTGGGATATAAATAGTTCAGATTTATGTATTTTTCAAATTTTAGAATACCAGTTAATGTTGAATATTCCTTTTCAAAAAATCCAAAACTTTTTAAGTGCTTAATATATAACTTATTTTCTTATATTTATAAATCTGTCCATCATTAATCCCGTTCAATTAACTAAACATTGCCTAGTATATAATTTTTTAAAAATAAAAGATAACTCTCCAAACCTGAAAATACTTTTTCTATTAAACTTTTAAAAATCTTAGACAAAGTTTTATCTGAATGTAAGATAATTTATGTTTCTACATTCCACAAGTAGGTTTAAGACAACAGATTTTGCCACAATAGTAGTCATGCCACTATTGTACTGATGAGTATATTTTGCCAGGATTGTCACTATTGCAGCTTCTTGGGTAGGAGTACTGCTTACTTTTCTCCGACAGCAACTTGCATAGAATTTTCTAGCTATTGATGACCAAACTGTTAGTTCAGATCCAGCTTTGTTTCTCAATGCCTTGCAACCAAGTGAGTTCTCTTAGCGATAATGTCTTACAATTTTGTTCAGGTAGGCAATCAAAAGCACCTGATATAGCTTGTAATGTCTTGAAATCCTATGAGACCTTCCTGTCCTGTTGCTGGAAGGTATCTCATACCTGGTACTGGGATTTTCATTTAATTACCTTTTGCTTCTGCAGGGAAAATCATCTACCCATTAAGCATACTTCCATTCAAAACTTCTTTCACAAGTAATTATGTGTGCACCCAGAACTCCAGGTAAGCCCCTATCTGTGGATCACCAACATTCCCTCAATGTTCACTATCTACTGCCACTCATGTCTCCTCTCTTCCTCACCCTATGCCAGCCTATACCTCCATGCAGAAGCCTCCTACTTAACCAGACACTAAGCCAGCACCCAAGCACTCCAGGTAAGCCCGCTGCCTGGGGACCAACAACACTCCCCCAGCACAGACTCAGCCTCTCCCTACTTGGCTCTCCTCCATCACCATATCCCTGCCCACACCTCTAGGGGAAGATCCCTGGCTCATCAGAGCCCAAGCTAGCAACCAGAAACTCCAGGTAATTCCCCCCTACACACAGACCACCATCATCCCCGCACGCCCAGAGTCCAACTAGCCTACTCCCAACCACCTCTCCTTTCTTCCTCACCATATTTGGGCCCACACTTCAGGAGCAACCCCCTGATCCACCAAAGGTCACACCAGCACCCAAAAACCCATGTATGCTGTTTGCAAGTGAACTGCCTCCAATCTCTCAAGGCCTTCACAGCCAACCCCTCCCCTCCTTTTCACCATATCCTTTTGAACATAAATGTAAAAATATTCAGTAAAATACTTGCAAACTGAATCTAAGAACACATCCAAAATATCATCATCCACAATCAAGTAGGCTTCATTCCAGAGATGTAGGGATGGTTCAACATACAAAAATCAGTCAATGTAATCTGCAATATAAAAACCCAAATGATCATTTCATTATAGGCTAAAAATGCCTTTGACAAAATCCAAAACCCCTTCATGATAAAATGTTTGGAGATATTAGGGATACAAGGGACATACCTAAACATAATGAAGGTTATTTACAGCAAGCCAATAGAAAGCAATTCCATTAAAATCAGGAACAAGACAAGGCAATCTACTCTCTCCATATCTATTCAGTTGAGTAATTAAGAATTGGCTGGAACAATAAGACAACTAAAGGATATCAAGGGCTATAAATTCAAAAGGAAGAAGTCAAAGTATCACAATTTGCAAATGATATGATAATATGACATAAACAACTCCGGAAATTCTACCAGGGAACTCCTACAGCTGATAAACACCTTTAGTGAAGATAAACTAAAAAAATATCTGTAGCCCTCCTATATGCAAATGACAAAGAGACTGAGAAAAAAATCAGGGGAAAAACACCATTCATAATAGTTTCAAATAATATAAAGTATCTTGGGCTAACTCTAAGCAAGCAAGTGAAAGACTTGTACAATAATAACTTCATTTTTTTAAAGAAAGAATTGAAGAACAGAAGATGGAAAGATCTCTCATTCTCATAGATCAGTAGAATTAGCATAGTAAAAATGGCCATCTTACCATAAGCAATCTATATATTCAATTCAATCCCCCATCAAAATTCCAACACAATTCTTTACAGATCTTGAAAGTTCAATTCTTAAGTTTATATGGAAAACCAAAATACCCATGATAGATGAAACAATCCTGAACAACAAAAGAGCATCTGGAGGTATCACCATCCCAAATTTCAAGCTGTACTAGAAAGCTAAAGTAATAAAATATGCATGGTATTGGCATAAAAACAGACAGGTTGATCAATGGAATTGAATTGAAAACCCAGGCATAAATCCACTCACATATGGACACCAATTTTTGGTAAAGAAGCCCACAATACATAATGTAAAAAAAAAAAAAGGGTCTTCAACAAATTGTTCTGGTGTAACTGGATGCCAACATGTAGAAGAATGCAAATAGATTTATATCTATCACCCTGCACAAACTGAAGTCCAAGTGAATCAAAGACCTCAACATAAAGCCAGATACACTGAACCTAATAGAAGACAAAAATGGGAAATAACCTTGAATGCATTGGCATAGGAGACAACTTCCCAAACAGAACACACCAATAACACAGGCACTACGATTGACAATTAATAACTTGGACTTCATGAAACTGAAAAGCTTTTGTAAAGCAAAGGACAGCATCAATAAGACAAAATGGCAGTCTATCAAATGCAAAAAAAAATCACCAATTCCATATCTAACAGAAGGCTAATACCCAAAATATATAAAGAACTCAAGAAACTAGACATCAACAAGTAAAATAATTTAAAAATGGGGTACAGTTCTAAACAGAATTCTCAACAGAGGAATCTCAAATGTCTGAGAGAAAAAGAAATGTTCATCATCCTATGCCTCAAGGAAATGCAAAAGAAAACTACAATGAGGCTCCACCTTACACCTGTCAGAATGGCTAAGATAAAAAACACAAATGACAGATTATGCTGGTGAGGATGCAGAGCAAGGGGTAACACTCTCCCATTGCTGCGGGGGGTGGGGAATACAAACTTTCATAGCCACTGTGGAAATCAATATGGTAGTTACTCAGGAAATGAACAATCCATCTACCTTAAGACCCAGCATATTCACAAACATTCACATGCTACTACAAGGACACCAGCAATGTTCATAGCTATATTAATAATAGCCAGAAATTGAAAACAACCTAGATGTCCTTCAACCAAAGAATGCATAAAGAACACATGATACATTTATACAATAGAGTATTTACCCAGTTGTCAAAAACAATGCCATCATGAAATGTGCAGGCAATTGGATAGAACTAGAAAAATAAAGCATCCTGAGTGAGGTAAACCAGACCCAGAAATATATCATGGTATATACTCACTTAAAAGTAGACATTACCTGTTAAGTAAAAGATAATTATACTACAATCTTTTGATTCAGAGAGGCAAAGCAACAAAGTAACAAAGTGCTCAAGTGAGGACACATGGATCTTCCTGGGAAGGGGAAGTAGAATAGATATTTTCAAGTGGACTGATGAGAACAGCATAGTTCAGGTTGGGGGAGCATGGGGAGTAGTGGAAGAGATGATTGGAACTGTGGGCCTTTTTAGGGGGGCAATATAAGAACTTTATGCAGTGGAAACTCCATGGAATCTATGAGAATGACCCTAGTAATGGGGAATATGGAGCTTGAACTGGCCATCAGGAATCAGGCAAGGCTCCCAGCGGTGCGACTTGGACATCAACACAGCCACATAACCTTCAACCTATGATATGTCCTGTCTGTAAGATGTGCTGGGGTGACGGTGATGCAGAACTTGTGGGAGTAGCCAAACAATGACTGGTCCAACTCGATGGCCCATGCCATGAGAGGGAGCCTGTTCCTCATCCAAAGATCCAGGATTGAACCAAATATGACTGATAAAATGTCAATGAAATGATTCCTAATGATATTCTGCTATGCTTTTTAATTGGAGTCTAGCCCAATTGTCATTATCGAGCACCTTATGGGAGCAGATGCAGAGATACATAGCCAACCACTAGGTGAAGCCAGGGGAACCCAAAAGAAGAGGGGGAATCAGGACTATAGGAGACAGAGGGGCCAATAATACCATAAGAGTACAATCTACAGAATCAACTAAATGGGGTCATGGAGACTCATAGAGACTGAAGTGACAAAGACTGACCCTGTATGGGTCTGAGCTAGGGCCTCTGCACATATATTATAGTTGCATAGCTTGGTATTCTTGTGGGTCCCCTAACAAGCAGTAGTGGGGCGGGGTATCTCTGATTCTTTTGTCTGTGCTTGGGACATTTTTCTTCCTAGGGGTTCACCTTGTCCAGCCTTGATATGAGTATTTGTGCCTTGTCTTATTGTAATTTGTTATGCCATGTTCAATTGATATCCCTGGGAGGCCTGCTTTTTTTTTTAGGGAAATGGAGGAAGAGTGGATAGAGGAGTGAGAGGCAGTAAGGGGAAGAAAGAGGAGTGGGGGCAGGGGAAATTGTGGTTGGCATATAATATGTGTAAAGAGTAAAAGTAAAAATATAAAATAACAACAAAAATAAAGTAGTTCGTAATGGAATTATAAAATCATAGCTTTTCATAGATACTTATTTTTAGTTTGTCCTTCTTTCTTTCTCTTTTCTCCCCTGTCCTCTTACCTAACCCTAACTCCAACTTAAATGTCTCCTGTCCCTGGTTCTCTATCCTTTTACTTTCATGTCACATGAGTTCTGCTGATTTAAGACCTGCAACACAGGAGATATCCCTAAATGGCACTGTAATCCTGATCAAAAACCCATGTCTGTCCTGTCCATTGGGTAGATCTGGGTAGGGGTTCAAAGTTTACTGCATGTATTGTCCTTGGCTTGTGCCATAGTTTGAGCAGGACCCCTGGGCCCAGATCCTCCAGTCATAATGTTCTACTTGTAGGTTTCTAGGACCCTCTGGATCCTTCTATTTTGCAATTCTCCCATGCTTCTCTCATCTAGAGTCCCAATAGGATGCCCTCCCCTCTGTTCCACTTTCCTGGTAAGTGAAGATATTCATGGGACATGCCCCTTGGGCTAGTGTCCAGATATAAATGAGTATATACCATTTGAGTCTTTCTGCTTCTGGGTTAACTCACTCATTATGATCATTTCTAGTTCAATCCATTTGTCCACAAATTTGAGGAATTCCTTGTTTTTAATAGCTGAGTAGTATTCCATAGTGTAAATGTACCACAGTTTCTTTATTAATTCTTCAGAGTGGAGTCTGACTTTCACACGAACTCTAGTGCCCCATATTTGACCATGTCCCCTGGAGGGGGAGACCTGGTGGCACTCAGAGGAAGGACAGCAGGCTACCAAGAAGAGACTTGATACCCTATGAGCATATACAGGGGGAGGTAATCCCCCTCAGTCACAGTCATAGGGGAGGGGAGTAAGGGCTATACAAGATTAGTCCAATTGCCATTTCATCATAAATGGCCCCCTGAGGGTCCTTGGAAAATTAATGGATAATGAAGAAAGAACTACATTATCTTTAATGGTGTGGCCTCTCACCATTTCCAGTAAATAGCCCCCATGCATGGACATACAAGCAAATGTAATTGAACTAAGTGGGATAAAAATGCCTCCAGCTAAGTATGTATATGTTTATAATTATTCACAGGCCTAAGGGAGAGGAATTGGGTGAAAAAGGGAGAGAGGGAGGAACAGGAAGATACAAATGAGGAAAAGACAATCTAGATGTACTCTGAATAAATTATTTAAATAAATGAATAAATAACACATACACACAAAAGAATTTTTAAGTTACTACTAAAGTAAATTTCTGGTTATAAAAAAAAATTCTAATTTTTTTCCTACCACTCCCCCCAAAATAGAGATTTTGACTTTCCATTTTTGGCTTCAAAAAAATGGACTTTAAGAAAGGCCTCCCTCCCCTCATTTCTAATTCCTAACAAATACTAACTAATCCTAAACTACAAAAATAAATAAATTTGCAAATTCCTGCCTCTTATTAAAGTAAGAAAGGAACGATACTCAAAAACTACAGAAGAGAAAGAACTTAGCTGTATGAGTGTACAGCAATACATGTAGGAGCTATATATTAAGCCATGTAGAACTCACTGCTGCAGAGCCACATACATTTTCAAAATGCTATAGAGACCTAGAAAATCACTGTGAAAGGAAAATTCCATTTCTGCAATAAGTGGAGAGCCAGGTGTTGCACAGCATGGGCTAAGGACAAATGAGGATTCAAAATTCCTCAAAGCACTCATTTTTCTTTTTTCAGGTATGACAGAATGGAAATGTATTTCAAAGCAATAAGACACAGCATTTTGCAACTAAAAAGGAAAAAAATCATCAGGTTCATTAAGCAGCAGTGGTGTAATGGATGTCTGGTATAATCTCAAAGCAATACTATCTCCTTCTTCCTGTACTTTTTGTGTATTTATTGGCTAGCCAACTTAGTAATATGATTAGGGCACATTTCTAATGACACAGGGTCAGAGTATGATTTCTATTGTCAAAGGTTATCTTCCTACATGCTAAATTGGCTTTTTTAATTCTGTAGTTAGAGACAACCATTTGGCGGCATCTCCAGCAGCCACTTTGCAATTACATGCCCTTGGGCAGGAGACATAGGATACATACTTGTGCTGACTCATTTCTATGATTGAAAATACTCTGTGGCTTTTGCCTTTTGTCCCACTGAAAGGGAATCAGCAGCACTCCCTGTGTGGTACAGCTGCTCCAATAGTACTTCACTAGTCTTAAAAGATTGTCATGATAAATATACACAAAAGAAAAGTAGTGATAAATATGATTCTTTTACAGCAGTGTTTTTCAGAGAGTAATAAGCAGACCCCTGCATAGAAATTACCCAGGGCAATTTAAAGTTAAAATGCACATTCTTTCCCCAGACTTACTAAAATGCACTTTCTTTCCCCAGACTTAATACTGTACAATATCACAGTGAGTTTAAGGCTATCCTGGGCTATATAAATGTTATCTCAGATGGAGAAAGAAAGATAAAGACAGACACAGAGACATATGGGCATAGAAGTAGATACAGATATACACATAGAGAGAGGGGAGAGGGAGAGGGAGAGAGAGAGAGAGAGAGAACATATAAAGAACATTGTCTATTGAAATATTTTGTAGCTTAAAGGTTGTTGTCAGAGTCCCCAAGGAGTTTTATTAGAACACGTCTGCCTGTGGCACGGCTTTAGGCCTATGAAATCAACTAGATCTCAGAGCATAAACCTGGGCTTCTGTGGTAGCAGCTGTGGAGAATAGCTTAGGCAGGAACTATCCTAAATCTTTTACTTATTTCATTTATCTAATTCCACAAAACTGCTTCAAGTTTGGTACTATTATTGTCTTCATTGTGCACATACAGTAACTGGAGAAGCAGGCTTCCAGAAGGTAAGTGAATTGCCCAGAGCCACAGAACTGGTTAATATGATGCTGAATGGAGCATTCAACCCTAGACATTTATTTAGTTCTTTCCAGAGTCCCTATGGACTAAAAACACTTTGATCCTCTCACAAGAGGCAAGAATACAGGAGGATGCTGTTCTTCCCCTCCTAGGATTCAGAACAGAGAGGCTGATGTTCAATAACCTAAGAAGGCTTACATCACAGATGAAAAGGAAAGATGACATACGCAAGGTCCTTAGTCAAATACTTACAGAACTTCTCAAGAGAAAGAAAAATAAAATAAGGTGGGAAATTTACTTTTAGAGTAACAAAGGAAAAAATCTGTAGTTTAGGCACTTCACAAATAACAAACTGCTTTTGGTCAAATTAAAGCATTAAAAATTAATATATGCTAACTAATATGTTTGGCTTGAAAGCCCAAAGAGAATCCTTGTGGGTGTTTCAGAAATGCTTCTTGTGACCTGACAGCTGGCTATTGCAGGAAATGAAATTTCACAGTCCAAAAGAAAGTTTAGTTTAGTAGCAATTAATCTAAGATCTGGGATAAACCACATACAATGTGAAATTCCATGAATTTAAACAGCATCTCTCAACATACTGACATGAGGTTGTTTTTCTTGAACTGGAGGGTCTGGATGGGCATATTTGAATGGTAAGCCTACCTATTGGGAAGTTTATGAGGAGGAGTCAAAAGAACAAGAAGAAAAGGATGCAGACAAAAGTATCAACAAATGTACCCACATTTTTCAAATTACCATTCAATCAGTGCTGTTTGAAGCTCTACTCTTATCAGAATTTCCCCTATATGCACATACCTTCTTATGCACCTCGCTCCTCAAATGACCTTGTTCTACACTGTTCCTACAGATTCAGTTATACTCATAGCCTCAAAACACCAATAGGAAAGCAAAATGAAATGTTTTTATCACCTCTAACCAAATTCAGTATTGTTGCATTGATTAAAATCTCACTATGATCTTCAAACTGAAAGGCTACCCAGCCTCTAGTCCATTTTAGTATTTCCTGTCCCTGGCTTTTTCTGGTACTTCAATTTGTATGTCCTCCCTGTCATCTTTCTCCCACTGTGTCACCACCAAATAAACACCCATGTTCTGTCATAGCTTTCCAGTTCAGTTCACAGCTGAACAACTATTCATTTTATGAGCATTGCAAGTCAAAATACATGGTCCTACAAGGAATATTACAGTTGTGCTTCAGGCCTGCATACTTTATGATGTCAACAAGAGAGATCCATTAATTTACAGTTCTGTGCTCAGTAGGGGAGCCATATAATATTCTACATATATTTAGTTCTCTACAATGTAGCTTAATCAATATGGCACCTCAGGCAACTTGAAATACTGAAGGCAACATAAAAGAAAGATTGTCAGACCAAGAAATTTTATGTTCACTGATAGGGATTTAACTGCTTTGGAGGCTGCAGAAGCTATATATATTTAGAAGATTATAGTAAAGTCAATGATGGGAAAGAGTCAAACAGATGTGTATAAAAGGTACTGAGGGAGAGAAATTATTCTTCTTAGGACCCTGTGCTGGTTAGTTCTTATTGTCAATGTGACAAAACCTTGACTCACTTGGGAGGAGCAAAATCCATCTGAAGAACTGCCTCAATCAGATTGGCCTGTGGTTATGTCTGTAAAAGATATTCTTGATTGATGATTGATGTGGTAAAGCTCAGCCCACCATGGGTGGCACCATCCCTAGACAAGTGAACCTGTGCTGTTAAGAAAGCAATATGAACATGAGCCAGTAAGCAAGCCACTAAGCAGTCCACAGGTCTTGCCTCAGTTCCTGCTCTGATTTCCTTCAGTTGTGGACTGTGACCGGGAAGTATGAGATGCAGTAAACCTTTTCTTCTGAAGTTTCTTTTAGTCAGAGTATTTAGCAATAGAAAGCAAACTAGAACAGACCCCAAAGCAGATGTTTCTAGGTTCAAGCACTGCTGATTGTTTTGATATTTTCTACCTCAAGAGTGTCATTTGATAATTTTCAAGTAAATGTCACCTTGAATCAATCATCAACCTTCTCTATGTCTTAGATTCAGGACCTTTCAAGTGGGATGGGAGTTAGGCTACTTGCCTATAGATGTCTCTATGCCCCATAGTTCTGTGACTTTTAGAAGCATGCCTTGCTTATCCTAAGGAGCTGTTCTGAGGTCCCAAAGAAATATTCAAATGCAAATGCCATAAAAGTCATAAGGCGCCATATGATATAGAATTATTTTAAATTATGTACCTCCAAATAAAACCAACAACATGTATTTCTCTCCCAATAAAGGAAATAGACTTCTGAGCTTCAATTTTCAATTAGTATCAAGATTTATAATTGTACATCTATGTGATTTTTAGACACAAAAATAATCAAAGGCTCAAATTATGATGTTTATTAAGAAGATACCAGGCCATTTAGAAATGCTGGGCACATTTTATGTCAAGGCAATTTTTTCACTGCTGTATGGATCTCCAAAATAGCTTTTTGCTGTTGTTATTTCATGAAGACTAATAGAAATGATAGGAGGATTGAAACCAAATAATTCAATTATATTTCAACCTATAACCTGTAAGGGGTATTGTTTCTATGTGTATGCATATTTTTCTATATACTACTAAACTCTTCACACAGTTTATAGACCAGCCATTAGTTAATAGTTTTTGGATATGTGATTAATACTTAGGCATTAAACTCTTCATGTGGTGTATGTATGTATGTATGTATATATGTATGTATGTATGTATGCATGTGTACAATGAGGGCCTACATCTGCACACATTATATAAAGATAAAATAATCTTACTTGAATGATACCCCTTTTTAGTTTCCCAAGGGAAATATTGTAGAGGAATTTAACGTCAATCAAGAGACAGTGTATTCTAATGCAGTATAGTCATACCACATACATAAGAAAGAGATGTTTCTTTACAGAAATGTTCATACATTTTGAGAGAATGTTCCAGCTCTGTGACATCAAGACCAACATTCTAGCAAAAAGAGGTCATACTCAGGGAACACCTGCCTGCAATAGACAAGAAACTTAAAGCATATGGGTTTTTTTTTTTTATTAAATCTAAACTGCAATATACCATGCCTAAATAATTCTGTATTGGGAGCACTCCATTGTGAAATCTCTCTTCAGTTGAGACAATATCTGCTACTAATTTCACAAACACAAAGTCTAGTAAGGCCAAGTGCAACCATATAAGTTCCTATGTTTTGATCGTGTACAGAAATCCTTGGATTTAATTAAAGCAAATGCAGCAAATGTTGACGTGCTATTAACTAACAAATTCCTTAGGAGGACTGTCTCCTAATTCCCATTGGATTTGGAACACAGTTTTATAATGAATGAATTAAAAAGATAAAATTAGCAACAGTTTAGGTTTTAATTTTTATTTTGGTGCTAAATATTGAATCCAGGGACTTGTGCATTACATCCTCACCCATGTTTCTACTTGTATTAAATAATATTATACTTTCTTCCAATTTGGCAAATGGTTAATAAGTATACATACACATATATATGCATATATATATGGATTAGTGCAATATACTTTGTAAATCATAAACTTATCCATTGACAGAGTATGATTTACTAAATTTTAGAGTTTTCAGTTTGTAAATATCATAACTATTTTATGACATTTTTGTCAGCCCAGAATGAACGCATTTTGAATGAACAATTGAATACTGATTGTCAATTGTACCCTTTTACATAACTTCAAGAATCAAACCTAGCCACAGGAAATTAATATACTACCTCTACTGATTTGACTATTCTGAACATTTTATATTTAGACAATAGTAGACTGAATTCTTTTTATATCTATTTCCCTTCACTTCTATGTTTTATAATCTCATCTATTCTGTACCAAAGTTTAATTCCTTGAATGATGACATTCATATGTGTGGATATATATAACTATTTGCCTATCCATTCACAAATTGGCAGATATTTTAGATTTTTTTTTACTATTTTGTGGTTATTTAGAATCTATTTTCTTTTTAAAAAGACTTTAAGATTTTAAATTTTATGTGTATGAGTGTTTCCATATATATGTGTGTGTGTGTGTGTGTGTGTGTGTGTGTGTGTGTGTGTGTGTATAATATGTACATGCCTGAGGTTGCAGAGGTCAGAAGAGAGCATAAGATAAACTGGGACTGAACTAACAGATGGTTGTGAACCATCAAATGGGTACTAGGGACTAAAGAGGAATCCTTTACAAGGCCAACAAGCTCTCTTAACAGCTAAACCAAGAGTATAGTCTCATAATCATTTTCTCTCTCAATTTTTAATTAGCATTTATATCACTATGCACTGCTCTATATGTTAAAAACCCACTATTTACATTTTATTGCATGCATTCATTTATATGTATTAGTGTGTAGGTGGGTGGGCATGCATGTGCAATGGTGCCAGTGTGGAGATCAGGAGAACTTGTACAAATCAGTTCTCTCCTTCTACCCCATGGGTCCTGAGGATCAAACCAAGGTCATCAGACTTGGCAGCAAGCACCTTTATCCACTAAGCCATCTAACCAGCTCCAAATAGTAGCATTACTCTCTATTAGGTGATAATTCCCTGGTTTCTCTCTGTGACATGAAAATCAATAAAATATATATGGAGAAACTAGTATGCAATAGGTAGAAAATGGAGACTTAATAAGTATTTGCTGACTCCAGATTTACTGATTGAGAGAAATAATTCCTTCTACTCCACTTCTCCTTTTAAGCACATCCCTACCAAAGCTACCTGGGTGGTATGTAATTGAATATTGGAACTGGAAAAGACTATAGAGGCCATAGTTTCTCAAAATGTGCTTCAAGAACCACTTGTATCAGAACTACCAGGGGATCTTGTTAAAAATGCCTATTTCTGTCCTACCCCTCCCAGATAATCTGATTCAATAAATCAGACTGGGAGACTACAGGAAACTGCCTCTGTAATAAGCACCCTAGATAATTCAAATGCATACTAAACTCTGAAAATCATTGATTTAGTCTAGTCTTCCCACTCTATAGAGGAGGAACTTTGGATCCATCTGGGTGAGTGCCATGGTAAAGGTTTCAGAGCATGGTATAAGGAGAATGACAGAGAATTAAAATTGGGAATACCAATACAGCACCTTCTGTCACCTTGGCTATTCTCTCTTATAAAGTCTTCCTGCCCCTGCAAAGAGGATCCTCCCTCTCAGACTTCCTCCACAACTGTCACTGTCTGACACACTATACATGCTCAGTAAAATAGCTTTTTCATTAACCTTGGTCCTTTGTGAACTAAATGACTAAAGAGTCTCCTTTAGGGCAGTGTTTGTTAAAACTATAAAGTAACAAATATAATGCCCATGAAGAGATCACTGGACTCAGGAAGGAGATCTCTGTATTTCCTGACCCAAATGTTGAAAAAGCTCCTAAGTAGAAAACAGTCTTCAACCATGGGCTTTGGTGTCTAAAGTAGCCCTGTAGTGACATTGCCTGCCCAAGGTCCTGAAACCATTCTGCACACCCACTGTGATCTATTTAAAGGAGCCAATTCTTTTTCTTTTAGAATATACTTTCTGCCAAGCTTTCTATCAGAAGGAAATTATAAATTACATGAGCTACCACCATAACTAAAAGGCAGTAGGAAATTTTGAAATGAAATTTGCTATGCTTATCAGAAAGACTCAGTACAAACCTATTACTATGTGGTAGAGAAAAAGATAGAGTAGCCATTTAAGTCTTTTAGTTTTCTTTTAATTAAAAAAAATTAAACTACAAAATAGTACTTTATTGTAATTAGACAAAAATGTGAGAAGAAAAAAGTTATTAAACACTTTACCCCTTCTCAACTCTCTATAATGCACCAATTTAAAATTTGCATCAATTTAGAAAGAATCCAAATTCTTTCTATCCCTTATTAAACTATGTATCACTTTATAAACACAACACAACACACACACACACACACACACACACACACACATCTTGACATTGAGACTCTTATTCCTTTTATTCTTCATAAGATTTTTTTATTTTACCAGTAGGTAATAAACTATTAATTTTACCAAGGCTAATGCTCCAATGAGAATCTCCCTTTGTCTGGACTCTAGCTCTTTAATGGCTACAAATTCTTAGATGCTCTGTTCATAGACACTCAAGTCACTGGTAACTCAACTTGCCTTACCACCTATGCCCAAGATAGCATCACACAGATCCTAACCACCTCACATAGATCCTAATCACCCTTACTCTTTCTTCCAAATTTTTCTTATATAGTTTTAATCCCTGGCTCATTGCTTCTTGCAACTTGTACTCTTATATTCATCTGCTTGTTCCAATGCTTTTCTGCTAAATCCTCTAATAAAGCCAAGACACGTATTAGCACATCTGCCCACTGCTTCAATTATCATGCTGAGCAAAGCTTGAAGAAATTATACATATAAATTCAAGACTTCTGTCTTCATTTGAGCACTCAATGCTACCTACTCTTCTGTTTTTACTAATGTCCTTCTTCCCTCAAATCCCAAAGTTCTACTTAGGTGATTCAAATTTCTTTATCATCTCTCTCCCAATTTAATCTCAACAAATGGCAGTGACTGGTACTCTCAGAGAGAGCAGAAGTCCAACAAAAGCTTTTTACACCCTTTCCAATAAATCTGTAGTAAAAGTACATGAGCATGCTCTCTCCATATTTTATACACACACACACACACACACACACACACACACACACACACACTTTTTTTTTCTTAAATTGGAGGTAAATCATTCTCACAGTCACATATCTGTGAAGAAAATTAAGGGCATGGAATTCCTAAACATAAAATCCTGTAGAATTATTCACCTTGAACAAAACACTAAGGAATTAGGTGGATAAGAGAAAGGGTATGTTGAAGCAGGAGAGCAGAAATGAGAAGAGAATGTGTATAGCCAGAAAGTCAAGTCTGACCATGAAGTAGAATGCAAAAGTGTATTCTTGAATAGAAATGTATGGTCAGTGTTTGGAACAGCTACCATGGGAAACATATGGTCGAGATGTATGGATGCATTCATGTAAAGTCTGCTTATCAGCACTGTGGGCTGCAGATGTAGTCATAAGCTAAGCGCTGGTTTAAGGACAGGTAGGTGCTAGCATAAATATCTTCCCTGGAAGGCTTCAGGCATACATATATGGGAGTAGAGAAAATGGTCCACGAAAGTGGGAAATTTTCTATAGGTTACTGACCAGATAATGAATCCAGAGCATAATGACCATATCAGCAAAAGTAGCTAGATAAAAATGAAGCAATATTAAAAGTAATAATCCTCAGATTTTAAATGATTGTACATTTTACCTTTCTAAGTACAACTTTCAAGTGTATTATGTTACTACCCATTGCTTACAAAATGCATTATCTTTATGGGAACTGAATTCAATTACCATCTGCAAATTATAACTGGGTTTTTTATTAAAACATGCCATGATACTAGTATTTTAGGATATTTTTAAGAAAAGAAAAAATAAACACATCTCTAATTTAATTAAGCCTTTAATTGAATTTTGAAAACATGTATGCTGTGATAAAGGAGTCACACATCTCAATTATATAAAATTAGAAAATTTGTTAATGTTCCTTACATATATATGTATATATGATTATGTGTCATATTTAAATGCATGGTTTTCAAAACTAGTTTGACTTAGTTTCATCTCAGGCAGCTATTTCAACAGTTCTTTGACTTTAAGAATTCCTTTCTTTTTTATTATAATATAAATACATAATTTTCCCTCCCTTCAAACCCTTCAATTTACCCTTCTTTGCTCTCTTTCAAATTTATAGCCTCTTTAAAGTTCTTTATTCTTTGTGAATTTCACAGCATACACCTCAATCCCATTTATCTCCCTGTCCTTTCCCAAGCTAATAAAAAACAAAAACAAAACAAAAAGTTCTTGTTGTGGAAGCTGTAGTGTGACACCATGTGTTATACTGTATATCCTTTTGTCCAAACATCTTTACTTGCAAATGTTAATTGCAATGAGTCACTGGTCTGGTTCAAGGCCTCTGGATTCTGCTACAATATCAATACTGGATCATCAGTGGGACCTTTATTTAAAACCCTGTAATTTCCCTGTGTCATGGAGGTCAAACAGCTTTAGCACCGGCCCTTTCTTTTTTTTTTAATTTATTTATTTATTAATTTATTCTTGTTACATCTCAATGATTATCCCATCCCTTGTATCCTCCCATTCTCCCCTCCCTCCCATTTTCCCCTTATTCCCCTCCCCTATGACTGTTCCTCAGAGGGATTACCTCTCTCTGTATATGCTCATAGGGTATCAAGTCTTTCATGTTGACCAGTGGTTCATAGATGCAGTAGATGGTGGGCCAAATCAAAGACCTAGATCTGGGCCAGGTAGTAGCTGAGCCAGCCAGTTTTCCTATACCTACACCATCAGGGCCAGCTCTCTAGCACTGCCCCAGCTATTTTATCCAAAGCCTCAGCCATCAATAGGCAAGGCCAGGTCTCCTGTCCCCATGTCCTCCAGGCAAGCTTATCTATGTTCATGCCACCAGGTCCTACTGTGCTGCCCAGGCAAGGTGCAGGGCTATTGCTTCTTTTTTAATCAGTTGCTTTTATGCACATATATGTATGTGACTTCAGGAACTGTATGAAATTTTGTGTTTAAGTTCCCCTTCTGAAAAATAGTAGTGAAATTACTACCAGCCTGGGTGTGTGGCTTGATAGTAGAATGCCTTCTCACTGTGTTCAAGGCCCTGGGGTTAGACCCTTGTACTTCAAAAAGCATGCTACCCACTTCCCTTTCAATGTGATAAATTATGAGACTGAAATTTATTAATTAGTACATACAACTGATTAGAAGAGTACTCAGAACTCAGTACCAAACCCACCTATTAAATGATATAAGAACTGGGAGGGATGCTAAATGGAAATTTCTGTTCCTAAAAAGATTTAAAATCTATCATGTTACAAAATCATTTGAGCCCTCCACATAATGTATAAAATATGTTAACAAAATAGTTCATGAAAGTTGCACTTGAGAATAAATGTAGACCTATATCTGTTATATATTAGTTATTTCTGTTTATCTTTATATCTTGCATGCTTTACAGATATATATTTTTTCAGTGTTTATACAAAATTAGCTATTGATATTTTCATTGTTATCTTTATTTTATTATTATAAAAATTACTCCAAGTTACTTTTATTGTAGCTATATCTGTTGTCTTTTTATTTTTTCATTTAACCCTTAAATTCTTCTCAAGTTAGCATTTAATTTTGACTAGCTTATCTTACAAGTTATATAAGCATAATATTCATTCCCACAACAGATTGGATATCTGAGAACCTCATACTGAGAATAGAAATACTGAGTAGCAATAAGCAATTGCTCCTAGAAACAGAACATGTTCATTACATATTTTAAGAATTTCCACTTATTGTCTTAGAATAAATTCTTAGTGAACCTATGAGACCAAAGAAGGTGTTGCCTGTTTTTATATGAACATCAGCTTAACCTCTAGAATGGAACAACTTAAATTGTGCATTAGCTCAGCCATATTCTCAGTCTCTTCATTACTATGGTTTTCTTTATCCTTCAAGCTTTTTTAATCTGACATGTGAAAAACATTTGTTTGTAGAGAGTATAAAATATCTTCATTTTTGTGAATATTTTCCTCACAGATTTTCCCAGTTTTGTTGTAAGATTGCTTTTATGTGTAAATTTACTTTTATATTCTATCCAATAGTCTATGTAACAGATTTTGGCATTTCTGAAGGTTAAATGTGATAATATTTCCCATTGAGTCTTCATTTTCATGAAATGATTGGAAAATGGTGTCTTCATCTTTAGGTTATAAACACTAATAAATAAAATGTTTTAAAATACAAAATATTTTGATGCCTTTGTTTCATTTTTCCACTTTTTCACTATTAGATCTTAGATTCAGCTTATTAAAATAGTTTTAAACAATAAACATGAGTGTTGATTTATTAAATTTTCCTTCTATTTCTAACCTTGTTGTCACAGACATACTTATAGAAAAAAATCTGTATTTTCCATCTGCACAATTTGAAAGTCTCATTTACCACTTCTTTAAAATCCAGAGTATGCCTGAATTTATTCTTTAGACACTGTGCTGTTACATATTTTTTTTTGCCAATTCCTACATATATACCACTGCCTGTTTATTATTGGTCCGGTGTAATTTGTATGTAGTAGCATGAGTTCCTTGAAATTTTCCTTCAAATATTCATCTGGAATATATAGTGTTTGAAGTGACATAAATATCCAATTTTCTGCCAAAAGGATCAAAATGATTCCTATAATATTACTTACTTACTCGTCTTCTGATGACACTGTAAACTTTCACAAGCTGCATATGCTGGTGAAAGTATACACTTTTGCTTATATATTCTGGCAGAAATAAACCCAATATAACTCTTTATGTTGATTTCAGTGTGCTACATCTCCACATTCTAATAAAGTAATCACTGGCTCCATATGAAATCAGAGCACTTGAAATGTGGCTAATGGACTGATGACAGGAAATTTACGTTACTTAAATACAATCAAACTTAAATTTCCACAGTCTAATGTTTATTGGATAGAGCCCATCTAGAGCATAGCGAATTTTAAAAGGCTATACCACAATATTTCACAGAACTATTAACAGACAATTGGCTTGACAATTTCCCTTTTAATTTGAAACTATCATGTAGCTATACTGACCTTCAGCCAAATGCAAAAGCTAACTAGTTGTGTGTTTTTAAAGCCAATCCCACTATATAAATATGTAAAGGATATGCTCTCTATGATTGACACTGTACAAGTAAAACAGGTAGTACAGCCTTTACAAAATTTAAAATTCACTGGAGGAGATAAATGATACACAAATAACAGTAATTGTTGTATAACAAGGCCAATGCCATAGAACAGAAAATAACAAAGCACCAGGAGAATTCCAAGCAGAAAGTTATTATTTGTGCTATGGGCCATAAGAAAAACAACAGAGGGCTGCATGAAAGAGGTGATAATTAAACTGCCTGTGGGTTGTGTTCAACAAGCAAAAAAGTAGATCATAGAAGTAAAAAAAAAATGAAAGAATGACATAAAGAAGGCACAGAGGATGAGTAACAAAAGTCATGTGAGATGATAAGTGGTGTGGCCCAGATCATCATATGTTCAGGAAAACAGAGAAATAATGCTTATGAAGTAGTGTGATGCTGAATTTTAAAAGCTGTAGATATCCAGATTCGTAGATAATAAAGAGAGAATAACATTTTTCAGATCACTGTCATCAAAGATTATGACACCAGAGCAGTAATAGATATGTGATAACAATAATATACAGTTTTACAACTTATAAATGTTAGTCACTTCATAAGATTATTATAAACATTAAGCAAGGTACAGAAAGGAGGAAGGTCATTAACAGACCATAAACCAAGCAATCATAAATGTTAAAAATCCATTAAAAAGCATAATGGTCTAGATGTCTCCTATATTGACATTCATCCAAGTAAGCCAGAGCAAAGAAACCAACTTGAGAACAGTACTTACTACAAATGAAAGATGATGTTACTGTCATAGCAATTATAAAATGTATAATAACTAAGAGATGGCTCAGTGGTTAATAATAATGACTGTTCTTGTGGTATTCTCTTATTTAATTCACAACTCCCATATGATAGGTCACTATAGTCTATCACAGTAATTTCAGAATATCCAATGCCCTCTTCTGGCCTCCTCTGGCACTGCATGCATGTTGCACACATACATACATGCAGTCAAAATACCCATATATAGAAAATAAAATAAATAAAATCTTAAAACACTAATAAAAGTAAAACATATTAATTTCTGACTGTAAATTGAAAAGAGGCAACACATTATGTGGGTCACCAGATATGGAAAGGAGAATACAAATTTTTCAAAATTAGTAACAAATATCACTTAGTTCAAAGTATCAGACCTGATGTTTGAGCAACTACTAAATGGTTGGTCATCCTACTACATAGGTACAATGGTTGATATGGTTAAAAGGTAATCTATATTATGTACCTAGCAACTTTCTAGTTGTTAGAAATTATTCAGATTTGATAACAATCTGTGCCTCTTACAATAGATTCATTACTTAATATTTTACATAGTTAAATATTTTAATTATAAAAGAATCATGTAGCTGCTAAAATTGAGAAAGATCAAGTCTCTAACCTCATTCTGATTTTATATTAAAGCATGCACATATAAACTATATAAAATAGAAATATATAAATTGTTATAACTATTTTACTAGATTTAAATTTTTAATGATTTTGGTAAAAATTCAGCAAAGGAAAGAACCAAATGAGCCTCTGGAGGATTAATCAAAATATGTTTTGGACAGCAAACCAAAGACAACACGTAGAAACTTTTATAATAGGCCCCATCAAGAATCTCAAAGAACTGAATGATAGCAGAAATATTGCAAAGCAGAGAACACAGTCTAGAGACAAAACTGGAAGTATGCAATTAAAGAAAGGATTACAGAAGCAAGAATGGATGAAGAAGACAGAAGAGTCCTAGATGAATAAGATCATAAGTCCTGAGACTAAGGAATAATAGAATCATTAATAGAAGCAGACAATAAAGTTTGACTTGAGAGAAAACATCAAATTAGTGTTTGAATTCAGTATGTCTCCCATATCCATGGGTTCTGCATTTGTCATAGATCCATAATTCATGGATAAATAATATACATAAAATATATTTACAAATGAACAAGTATAGACTTTATGATTGCCACCACTCCCTAAAACATTCTAGTACAACTATTCATATAGCATTGACTCCATGTTAGATATCAGTAATCTGGAGATGACTTAAAATATACATAAGCATCTATACAAGTTATAGACAAATCCATTATGCCACGTTATATAATGGCCATGAACATCTGTGGATTTTGGTATTCTTGGTGTATTAGAACTAACCTGATACATATGTCAAGAAATGACTTAACATTTTATAAGCTTATAGGATACCCAAAACAAAACAAATCAGGTTTAAAAAAATGAAAGTCAGGCAGGAAGCCAAGGTATAGAAACTTGAAGATGGGAGATTTAAAGGAAAATATTAGGTAAGAAAGTGGCCAAAGTCAGGGTCATTGAAAAAGAAAATGTATGTTTTCACAATGATGGATAGAAAGTTGGCTGGAGAAATCCTGATAGCCCAGATTTAAAGGAAAATATTAGGTAAGAAAGTGGCCAAAGTCAGGGTCATTGAAAAAAAAAATGTATGTTTTCACAATGATGGATAGAAAGTTGGCTGGAGAAATCCTGATAACCCACATTTAAAGGATAGGTGCACATTTGTCTTACTTTTGCATTTTATTGCTAAAGAGCTTAAACTGTGGAGTATTTAATAATATTTCTACTTTATTACATTATCTCTTCATTGAGAATCATATGGCATTCTCAAATGAAGGAGGCATTGTGTGCATCCTTCTAACTGACCCTCATGTGATCCTTACTACCTAGTTATATAAATACCTAGATATAAGAAACAGAATGCATTTCCCCTTAAAGAGTACTCATACTGCTGCAACTCTCATGGAATGTATTCAAATCACCACACATTCCTTTTAAGGAGCAGATGTGAACACAGAATTTCATTTTACTGAAGTGTATGATCATTTCAACCAGATTTTGACTCCTTTTCTTTTGCTAGTTTCCTCTATGTTTTTTTTTTCAAAACAGCAGAAGTTCTGAACTGAGCCACTTCCTTAAACTAGACAATCTAGCATTTTAAATAAAATAGTGTTTATTGCCTTAAGCAAGTCTGGAATTGTCACTTTATAATTTGCTGTTTTCAGATGGCAAGGTCTTTCATAGTAGTCCTTCTTAAAGCTAAATAAAACATCATTTGTTTTTGCACCTGTGGATACATATTTCAGGTGACTAATCAGGCTGTTTTCCAAGTAGCCAGAGGACCAGTCGACACTGGAAAACAAAGCATGCGTGTTGGCAAACAGGAACCATGCATTCATTTGAGTAGCTGTGGCTCAGTTCACTATTTGGTAAACCAAGACACCTGCAAAAGCCACTATCCAGACACCCTATTTCCCCCAAACCCCATCCTCAGGATTGTTTTAGCTTCTGTACATAACAGAAGTACGATCCCTCAAACATTGAAACTATGCCAGTGTTCAATCTGCAGGCAGCTATCTCACAAAACTATTTCAATTCCAAGCCAAATGCTCTAATGCCTGGCCTAAGTCTGTTGGGCAAAAGCTTAGCCAGCCACGGCTGGGTATCACAAAGACAAGTCAAGTAGCCTCAGCAACTAGAAACGGAATGCAAGTGGCTAGAGCAAGTGAGCCAGGAGCCTTTGATGCAGCAGCCTTTTACCCACATTTAAATGCTTTTGATTTAAATCAGCTGCCCCCAGTTTGGTAATTTCAGGCTGTTTAGGCCATGGTGGCCCATAGATTAGAAAGTCTGTACCATAAGCCAGCAGCTCAGAGCTGTAGCCACTGCTTCCGGTCCAGCCGCTCAGCAGCGTGACAGCAGTGAGGCCAGACAGCAGAGTTGGTGAAGGCAGCAGGAAAGGCTGATAGGCAAAGCCAGCTGAAGCCTAGACTCTGAGACAGCTGGGAATTTCCAGCACCCTAGGTCCCAGGCTAATTGCCTGATTTTCCATCAGGGAGAGAAATACGTGTTCTTCGGAGCCACCTGACAAGAAGGAAAGCCGAAAGCAAAGTGTCTGTGACCCTGTAGGCAGAGCCCAGTAACACAGCAGCATTGCCATTATAGCCCTGAAATTGTCAGGGACAACCTATGCCCAGCACAGTGGAGTGGAGATATAGGCGTGTTAGTGTTTTCATTGGTCCCTAATCTCCCACACCTGTCCCTGACACAGGCACTGTGTAGCTGAGATACTCTTTCCGGCCTGTACAATGCCCAAGAAAGTTGCAAGTTTTTCAAGAACACATAGTTCCTCTCTCCCTTCTTGGGGTCTGTTGTGGTTGCACCGCATGTTTCCTCTGACTGGAAAAGGAGCAACGTTGTTCCCTGAAATTCCTACACAAAATCAGTGATTGAATATGTCACGTGCTGCTTCTAAGTCACCAGCAAGATACTCTTAAACAGATCCCCTCCCCAGCACTGCCACCAGTGTGTACCTTCCAGGGCACTTTCCCCTGGTACTTTAAATACCAATTGCAACTTTTGCAGGGAAGAATGGGTCTTAAATACTATTCCTTTGCTAATGTCCACTCACTCCTAAGTCCCTAGGTGGCACTGGGCTGGGGGTAGTTACAGAGACCGGAAGAAACCACTGGAGCAGACAAATATAACATATAACATACACTCAGTCTTCCAGGTCTCGCTGCCAAAGCCTTCTTTTTTTCTTTTCTTTTCTTTAGTTTTTCCCCTTCAAAGTGTGATAGAAAAGTCAAGCTCTTTGCTCCACTCCAGAGTTTCAAATCAAGACTAGCCACCTGAGGGTTACTCTTTCTTAACTCCTTTTCTGAGATCCCCTCACAAAGACTCTAAAGGGCATCTTGATAATGGAGCCCCAAGCAACAGTGAGGAAAGGTTCATGCAACCTGGAAAAAAAAAAACCTGCTCAAAAGGGCAGGAAGGATTTTTCTCAGGATGAAGAGAGACTATCTCAAGGTGTAGAGGTGTAAAGACAGAGATGGCTCTGGATCACCAGCATTCTCTCCAGCCTTGTGCTCCAACGGAATTCCCGGATGCAAGAGCCCAAATTGCGAACCCCCTGCTGTTCTACCTGGCAACCACCTGAACCCCATCCTTTGCTTGCGGGTGGCTTTCCTGGCCATAGGCTAAATAAATAAATAACCCAGAAGCACCCAGTGGGAAATTGCCTTTCAGATTGCAAAGCCAAACCTTGAGTCACCAGCAGACCTGTAAAGGTCTTGCTGGAAAATACAAAGCTAAGGCTCTCACCTATCTGACACACCAAGCTGACCCCGACAAGTTAGGAGCCCCTGGTCGCAAACTTGCAATGGGGGCTTAAAGAGAAAAAAAGAAACTGGCGAGTTTCCAAGTGGGAAAACTCGCAGTTCAGGACAACTAGAGCTTCTACTCGGCCTTAGACTCCCAGATGCCCCTGAGAGCACCTATCCCCAAGAGCCCGCGAGTCCGTGAGTCGAGTTTGCATTACCTGAGTCTTGCAAAAAGGAAAAAATTAACCCAGCAAGGTCCAGCAAGTTTCAGGCATGTAGTTCCATGTCTAGGGCGAGGTGGAGAGCGGAGTTCCAAAGAGCTTTAGCTTCCAAGGCGGTCAGTAAAGCTGCCCAAAGATGAATGGGGTGCTGGAAGCGGTTGTAAGATTGTGTCTCCCAAGCCGCTGAGAACACAAAGTCTCCCACCAGGTTCCCTCTACTCTCAGTCCGTAGCTGATGAGGATGCCTGAGAAGTTCGGAAGATTCCTGGAGTTCAGTGACGCTTCCGTGGACTTTGGGGTGAACCGGAGAGGGGACAGGTTACAGGAGAGTTCCTAAATCATTAGGTCTTTTAGTTAAAAGGGCAGATACCACTGCTCAGCTCAGCCTGCCTCCAGGATTCTTCAGAGCGACTTAGCTTTGGTGCAGCCTCCTTCCAGCCGCACCTTGTCCAGGCCAAATGGTGCGTGCCAGTGCCACACTGGGACATCCGGAAAAGGGGCGCCTCAGCAGGCGGCGCAACCACCGCTGGCGGGGCAAGCGAGCTCCAGAAGGCAGCGGAGCTACAGGCTCAGCCGCGCTGCGGTGCAGGCAGCCTGGTGTAAACCCCGCTCGCCTGCCACCTCCTGAGCGTCTCTAGAGCTTGCTGGAGTCCTTTCTTTGGCCGGTGCGCAGAAGCCACTCGCCCCAGCACTCAGAGAGGAGTGTGGAGAGTAAGAGCTGCGCACTCTTCTCACATCCTGCCACCTTCGCAGGCGCCTCCTAAATATGCCTGGAGTAAGGAAGTGAGAGGGTAGTGGAAGTCACCCAGAGCCTTGGGCTTCGTTGCTAACAGTTTGGTGCCTCCTGGCTGATTGACTGCAACCAGGAGGTGCGAAATAGAGAAGGACCGCTCTGGCGCGTCACCGCTATGGGGCTCTTCTGTTCCTCCTTCTCCTCCTCCTTCTTTTTCACACCCCCTTTGGATTTGAAAGCGCTGAGAGAGGAAACCGAATTAGGAGAGTGGAGGGGAGAAGCTGCTAACCCCAAGTCCCCCATCCCCTAGCTTAAAAACGCGCTTCTCTTACCTTTCTCGGGAGAAGGGAAGCGTGTCGCTGCAGCGCCGTCTAGCGTCCTTCCCAGACTAGGTTACCATAAAGGGATGAAGAAAAGCCTTCAGCTCAGTGCAGGTGTGGAAAGTCAAGAAAGCAAAGTTTTTCAGTTTTTCTGGTCCCCAGTTCCAGCCACCAAACAAGATAGCTAGTCTATCCGGCTATGTACCTGCTTGGTTCTCTGCAGGCCAGAACTTTTTTTATTTTTTTTTAAGAAGAAGGCTATCCGGTTGCCTAATTTTAGTCATAATTAAGCTTTCCCGAACCTAAGAGAACTCTTTTTCCAGACCCTCCTGTGTTAAAGATCCTGAACTCCCAGGGTTCTCCACTCTACCCAGGCCTGAGAGAAGGCAGGTAACATTATCCAAAACCTGCAAGATCTACACCGCAGCGGTGCAGAGTGCAGTTTCTACGCTAAATATCTTCCATCTTCCGCAGCATTCCCACGGGCTCTCTCCATACCCTGCTGATTAACGTACTTAACAGGATTGCTCATTTAACGGGTCAGCTGAGTGCTGTGCGCTAGACTTTGCTGCTACACTGAGCTTCTATTAATTTATCTTTCTGTGCACTTTCTCCAGCTGTTCTCCCTAGGCTGCTCTGATCCTCTGCCTTAGCCACAGAAAACCAGCTAGGGAGGAAGACAGAAAGAAGGACCGACTGGGAGGGGGGATGAGCGCTTGGTGTGTCTTTGCACAGCGCAGATCCATGCCTTTCAATTTGGCTTTCTTTGCCTGATCCCCAGGCAGAACGCACGCAGCTTTTCAGACTAAAGCCTCTGCGTGGTTCAAGTTGCTCTCCCTGTCTCACCAAGTTCGCTCACTCACGCTCCTTTTCCTCTTACAGCTAACTCTTCTTAGCATATCTCACAATTGGCAGTGCCAAGGCGCTCTCCCGGGCTTTTGTTGTTTATGGGCATGCTTGGGAGGAGGTGTTTTAGAAACAAGGCGAATGCCCTACAATTTCTGTTTCTGTTTGTTCGCTATTCTTTGTTTTCACAGAAAACACATTCCCTAGACAGGGATGGCCAGCTGGTTCTCCTTTGTCCTTTGTTAAAGTACTCCTGAAATTTTCCCTACCAGCAGCAACCTTCATCTGCATTTCCAGGCAGCCCCTTGCTGGGCCTACATCCCTGTAACTGGTGCTCATGACACTTGCTTCCACCCAGATGGCAGACCACCAGCAATACATACAGGCTGTGACCCACAGTAGAAGAACCCTATTTCAAGTTGTGTCCCTGAGTTAGGACACAACTGACCTACTGTACTGAAGTCAGTCCTCAGGCTCTGGGCTTTAGATGATCAGCTGAGATGTCCTGGGTAGAAAGGCTAAGCCAGCCACAAGAGCCTTCACTTACATTAGAAGCCAGTAGGTGGGGTTTATGGAACTCATTCACAATATTGGCTGGTGTTATCCCTCAGCAAAGCATAAAGTAGAAAGTCTATACATTTAAAAGAAAACACAACCTAGGGGAGGGGAATAGGGTGAAAGAGGGAAGAACGGGAGGATACAAGTGAGGGGATAACAATTGAGATGTAATCTGAATAAATCAATTAAATAAAAACAAACACACAAAACACAAATCCAAGCATGGAGAGCCTCAGGCAGTAGAATGGCCCTGAGTTCAAGGTCAGCCTTGGGCTACATAGTGAAACTCTGTCTCAAAAATAATACATAAATCTTTTTAAATGTGGGTATCTCATTGGTCAATTTCTCATCAAACTTCTGTACTCAGTTTTACAAAACTTCAACAACATGTATCTGTTTATATATCATATTCCATACCTTCAGTACCTACCAATGTACGCTCTTTTTTATGACTTGAGTACTTTCTCTATTGACCTGGGCTGGTATTTAAGTCTCATGAATGTCTTAGTCTGGCTAACCTTACTGTCTTAGGTAACATCACCCTTCACCAAAGACTTTAGGAAGACTTTCCATAATTGGGAATTTAAAGTACCATGGCACATCAGTGTTTTTTTTTCCTCTGTACAGGAGTGAAGTTGTTGATTTCGATCAAATATAGCTTCTTTGTAGTCTCTTTAATGGTTAAACTATGTGATCTCAAATGAGTCAGGGTTATGGGACCAAACAATACAGAAAAGAAATATACTCAGAAAAAAAAATGAGAACAACACCAGCATTCTTTCAAAATCAACTTGGTAATACTTTATCCTTTAGTCGTTTTTAAAAGTCCACCCTAATCCATGTCCCAGCTGCACTGAGACATGACCTATGAGCTTGTTAGAAATGCAAACACTTGGGCTCTCAGTTTGCCCTAATAAATGAGGATTTGTGAGTAAATAATAAGATTCCCAGCTAATTCCATAAACACAGTAACATTTGAGAAAGCATTTATTCAAGAAAATCTTTCAGTTCACCAAGCCCAGGAGAGGAAAGTGGACAGTAAGTTTAACTTTCCAAACCCTACTAACAAACCCTTGCTCATTGAGAAGTACCTAAAAACAAAGCCACATTCATTTCTGTTTTGGCTAAATGAGACCAGTCTGTTTCAAAACCAGGCACCATCTTGAAATTATTGTATGTGCCCTTCCAACAGATGGCCTTGCTGTGCAAATGAATACCCTAAGTTACATGACAGAAAAAGGGAGAGGATGGATATGGCTTAATACAGCTCAGCTGTTACTGCTAAACTAACAAACCAATCCCCCTACTTGATGCTGAGAAGAGCTGGCTGCATCTAATGAGGCAAACACCTTTAAAATGTTAAGAAATGGTATAACTAACCTTTTTTTAAAAAAAAAAAAGTTGAAATGTACTCCTTCTACCAAGACAAATTTAAAAATTGTCTCACAAAAAAAGTTAGAGGAGAGACTATAAGACAACTGTTTACTGTGTGCCTACCACATAAAAGTACCTTTACATCCTTGGTTTTATCTCGTTCTTGTTCCTAAACCAGTTGATGGTCAAAACTACTTGTTGAGGAGCTTCTAAAAGATTCCTTATACCGTACCCTAGATTTTTCTATCTAGACATTTCATATTAGGTTTCCTTAAGTACTGGCTATGTTTCTAGGCAAAACTTACAACTCATGAACCATAAACGAAATTATAATTCTTACTGCAAACAAATTAATTCTTTATGAAAACCAAAAATACTATAAACATGGTAAAAATAAAAAAGAAACTATAATAGGGGAGGAAAATTAGGACACTTTAAAGAGCAGTATTTGATAAAGATATAAAGTGCTCTTACAAATCAAGTTGTGAAAATCATTCCAACAGGAAAATAGTCAGGGCCAGTGAGAGGGGCCAGTAAGTAAACTGGCCTTAGTGAACTGAAATATCTTCTTTAATAAATGTTTTCTCAAATGTTACTGTGTTTATGGAATTAGCTGAGAATCTTAGTATTTACTCACAAATCCTGATTCATTAGGCCAATGAGAGGGTCCAATGCTATGCAAGCCTGGACTAGTTTGATATCCAGAACCTAAATAAAGGTATAAGGAGAGAATCAACTACACAAGTTGTCCTCTGACCAAACAAATGTGATGATAAATATCCATGCATGCACACAAGTGCACACACACCAACACACATATACACACAATAATAATAATACTTAAAAAGAAAAATTGGCAAAGGACATAAGTAAGCATTGCTAAAATTTTAGAATTAAGTTGGCATATATAGATTTTAAAAGAATTGCAACTTGAACTATAATGGCGAACAATGAACAGTGTATTCAAACACAAGAAAAAATAGATTGTCTCACTCAGCTGGCTGGAGTTAAAAATGAGGGTAATCACATTGGAAAACAATGTGCTAACATCTACTGAAATTGTAGATACATGTGTAGTCATATTCAAAGATATTTCAAAGTGAGCACACAAGAACAGGTGACTGTGGCTGTTTTGGTTTGTTTGTTTAAGAAGAGAAGGTGATGTTAGGTAATAAACAAGAGAGACAAATTTCTGTTCCATTGTATATTTTGGTAGGCTGGATTATTTTTCATATGCTTATTGTATAATTCCACATTTTTGCCTTTTAGTTTATGATGTTGAGTTCCTTCCACTCCACAGTGGCTACCAAGAGAATTGGTTTAACTAAAGAAATATGAGTAGACATAATCTTGTGTTGTTGCCCTCCACCTGAGTAGATCTTGGTTCAAGTAGATTGTATGGTGCAGCAGTAACTAATTAATGTATTTGACTTTACATTTAGGAGTATTAGTTATATGCATAATTTTTCCATTTAACAAGTGTTTCATTTGGTCAAATCCACATAACAATCTAGCTCTAAGTTTAACATTGGGACATCCATATGATGAAATGCTATGAAGATTTTAAATAGAAGGGGGAAACTGTGTACTTACATGGAAGTGTTTGAAAAACAGTGGAGGGAGGGGGACACCAGCCCACCCACAAAACCTTCGAACCAAACAAAATCTGCCCTGCCTAGAAGTAGGCAGAGATAAAGATGGAGCAGAGATCAAACATAACTGTCTTCTGAGAGGCTTCATTCAGCAGCTGATAGAAAGAGATGCAGAGACCCACAGTTAAACAATAAGCTAAGTTAGGGGAGTTTTGTGGACTAGGGAAAGGAAGGATTGAGGGCATCAGATGGGTCAAGAAGACCTACAGAGTCAACTACCCTGGGCCCATGATGATCACAAAGACTGAACTACAACCAAGGAACATGCCAAGACTAGAGCTAGACCTCCTTACACATACGAAGCAGACGTGCAGCTTGGTCTTCATGTGGGACCTTTAACACCAGGAATTAACTGCTTTTGGATTCCTTTCCCCTACCTGAGCTGCCTTGTCTGGCCTCAATAGGAGAGGATGCATCCAGTCCTGCAACTTGTATACCAGGGAAGGTTGGTACACATGGAGGGGGGAGGCTTCCCTTTCTCTAAGAATAAAGGGATCAGAGGAGGGGAGAGGTGTGAGGATGGGACTGGGAGGAAAGGAGGGATGGGGCTGTGATCAGGCTGTAAAGTGAATTAAAAATTAGAATAAATAGTGTTGACAATGAGTTGCAGAACAATATGTATATGATGCTTGCATTTGGGTTAACAAGTTTGAGCAGAATGAGAATAATGTATAGCTATGTTTGCTTGAAGAGTGCATGTGGAATTAATTGTATTTTTACCTTTAAGATTTCAGCACTGGATAAAGAGAGAAGGAAGGAACTCTAAAAACAGTTTATACTCTTCCGGTCCTTTCAGTGCTTGAACTCGGGCAATATATTACCCCTTCTAAAATATTTTAAATTAAATTTATATACAATTTGTTTATGTTTAAATAAGGTCAAGTGTTAATAAATTAATACATAAGAAACTGGGAACAAGCAACTCTTGCTAATGTGGGCCTGTAATCCCAGATTATGAGGCAGAAAGTTCTACCTTGGCTACAAAACAAGAGGCTATATATTTTATTGTATCTATGTACAAAATTGTCAAAATTATAGACATTTATTTTCAGATGGGATGGACAGGACAATTTAGAAAGACCCAGTCTAAGAATGAAATTAAAACTGAAGACCTGGGGATATAGCTCAGTGATAAAACACTTGCCTAGCATTTGTAAGCTCCTATGTTCAGTCTCTCATGCTGAGAAAGATGGTTGAGGGTGATGAAGGTGTATACAATCAAATTACATTGTATACATCCTCAAGAATAAATGGTAATTAAAAAATAAAATTCTTGGAATTCAATCTTGTATGAGAAAAGACTCATTTTTCAATGAAAGAGAAGAAACAATTTAAAAAATAGGTTTGAACCCTCAAAGACAAAGTACAGTAAAAGTATAGTTGTAGAGATATGGCAAGTTCACTGAGCTCCAAATTACAGAAAGTGCTGCTAAGTTAACAATTGTTATGGTCTAAGTACACATGCCCACCCCCACCCTTCCTGAAAGTTAGGAGTGTCCACGTTACAGGATCTAGAATCCGCTAGGAAACAAACCTCTAAAGATGTCTATAAATGATTTTTTTTAGATTGGGTTAACTGAGGTTTGAAGACCCGTTCCAAATGTGGGTAGCATTATTACATGGACTGGGTCCAAGGCTGATTAAAAAGAAAGCACACTGAACATGAACAGGAGGAGGAGGAAGAGGGGACAGAAGATGGTGGATAGATGGAAGGAAGGAAGGAAGGAAGGAAGGAAGGAAGGAAGGAACAAAAGAAAAAACTCATAGTATTTGTTTTGGTTTTAAAAGGGACTGGGGTGTTGGCTATAAGATACTGGGAGACAAATATCATATTAAATATTTGTAAATCTCAAGAATTAGCCAGGTTTGGGAACAATTAACTTTAGACATAGCATTGCTGCATAAATCTCTATCTGTTTTCATGACTGAGGAAGCTATAGAGTTTGGAATGATCATACACTTAAGCTGCCTCATTTACAGTCTGTAGTTCCACTACTGTCTTGCTGCCTCACTCATTAGAGTACACAGGCTGAAAAAAATACCTCAGCGATTAAAACTAAATGCAGAAATTCAATCTTTAACTTAGGACTCTGCCTTTTCCTATAAGTCTCCTGTCTTTTTATTCCTCCATGCATCCTTACTGCTCTCATTGAATCAAGTTACTTTTCATTGAATTAAGTTGCTCAGATAATATAGATTGATTTTCATCACATGAGCCAAGTTTTCTGCCATTCTCTCTTGAAATATTTTTTTCTGCTCTGTTCCTTCCTTTCTTTTGCTTTTGTGCATAATTTGGTATATTTGACAACATTTCATGTTTCTCCAAAGTTTCCTTTTTGTTATCTCCCTCTTCATATTTTATTAAATTTATCATCAAGTTTATTGGTTCATTTTCATCTTCCATATTTCATTCAGGTTATTGTACTTTTCAACTCTGGACTTGCCATTTTAGTCTTCTTAAAATAATTTCTGTATTTTTCTTGATGTCCTCTATTGCATTGTTATACACTTCAAAGCTTTGTGCACTTTTAAAAGCATAGTTTATTACTTTGAACATACTAACATCTTTGAAAGTTGTCTGTTAAGCAAGATATCTTGGTCCCCACACAGCCAGCTTCTGTAGTCTGTTCTTCAATGAAGGTGCTGTTGGTGGTGACCTTTTGTTATTTGTGGTGGTAGAGATAGTAGCAGTACTAATACTAGTTCGTAGTAGTAGTATTTATGTAGATTAATAACACTTTTCTTTTTGTACCTTTTGTACTGTCTTTTGAAGCCTGTACATTGTGGCAATATATAATGGCAGTTCTCAATGCTGAGTCTTCTCACTAAGCTCTTATTTTTTTTTTACTAGTTTATTTACTTACCTAGGCTATTTTAATTAAGGTTATCTTTCCCATAGAGTAGAATTTGGATATTATTTCTCAGAGGAAACCACAGTGAACATAAACATATTTATCACAGTATGACTGGTTTTAATGGGCTTCTTCTGGGCTAGGTTCTGACCTTCTGTGGAATTCTATGCATTGTTTCATATCCATTTGCTATGTTCCATCAGTTGGGGTTGATTTGCTATCACTTTCAATAATGGTCATTAAACAAATTGATTTACAATTCAGTCCAGTTAAATATGGGCAGGACTAGCCTTGTGGCTAACCTTTGAGGGTTCTTTTAAAATATATATTTTCTGGCATCTCTGTAGTAAACTAGCTAGCCTATGTTTAATCTGTTTTTCTCAATTAATTAAAAGAAGCTAATATTTTATTTGCTTCTACCAAAAAAAAAGCCCTCTTTCTATTTCAAGAGAGCCACCTTTAACTTGAACTTCCCCATATGATGTTAAATAAAGTCTTTTGGTGAAAATTTCAGATTTATGATCTTATATCTCTCTCATTGGACAAAAGTTCTAAGCCAGTACTTCAGGCACTGGGCAGAAATAATAGTTGTCATCTTCTTAGCTCCTTTGAGTCTCTTATTTATTAATTTATTCAGATTACAACTCAATTGTTATCACTTATAATCTCCCATTCTTCCCTCCCTCCCACCCCCACCCTATTCCCCTCCCCTAGGTCTATGACCAAGGGGGGACCTCCTCCCCCAATATATTGTCATAGGCTATCAAGTCTCATCTTGGTAGCCTGCCTATTCTTTCTTTGAGTGCCACCAGGGCTCCCTACCAAGAGGAGGTGGTCGAATATGGGGCACCAGAGTTCATGTCTTCATAGAAATAGAGGCAGTCTCCGGATTTTTATTTTGCTTGACCTCAGGTAGACTCTATGCGTGGTTGCTGGGAGGAATGGATGCTGGAAATTAACATCCTCAGCTTCTACCAGGATCAGTTAGGAAAACCAGATTAATTTTCCTTCTCAATAAAAGACAAGACTAGGGGAGAGGGGAAGGGGGACAAGGGAGGGATGAAACTGAAGGAGATTGGGAGTGAGGCTGTAAAATGAATAAATTAAAATTTTACATTTAAATAAATAAAAAATAAACCTAAAAAAAAAACAAAAAGCAACCAATCAATCAAACAAAAGAGACAAGTTCCCTTATTTGCGAGCTAAGAAAGACAGTCCTTGCTTTTACCACCCCCACAGAGAGGCAGCTTCCATGAAGCTGAGTAGAGAAGCTGAAGAAAAGAACAGATTACAGATCATATGCCATAGACTCTTAATGTTTTTCATTGAATATGACTATATCTTTCTTGACTGTGAATCTTCTAAATTAATTTTATTATTACATTGTTTTCCAGTCTATTTCCTCCCAAAAAACACTACCATATATCCACTCTTTCAAATCCATGGGATTTCTTCTTTAATTATTCTTACATGTGTGCACATGCATGTATGCATGTGTTTGTGTAGGTGAAGGGGACATGTGTGGGCACATGTGTATATTCCTAAATACATAAATACAACTTTCTCAATGCTGACCATTCAGTACTGGATAATCAATTGGTGTGATCTTCTCTGGGGAAGACTATTTCTCCTGCTCTCAGCATTCCATAGTTGCCTAGTGTTGAGCATGTATTTCTTTATTTGTCAAAATAACCTTTAAGATAATATCCAGACTTTGTGCCTTCATTACCTATGCTTGTTTCATTGGGACTAGATCTGTGGGGCTCTTAATATTGCTCCTCAGCAAATACCAGAAGGAATAAGATTCACAGATTAATATGAAACAGACAAGAGTTCAGAAACTTCTTCAAAAACAGGAGGTTTTATTGTAAGAGTTACAGGAAAGATAAACAATGTTAGGGGAACCAGAGAAAGTGTCACTGAAGGGGTAGCATCTAATGATAGGTCCAAAACCAGGTTAATATAAAGAAGGAGAATTTTAGGCAGATGGAGTAACATCAGCTTATTTACTTTTCAGTGATTGAACCCACTTTGTAATAGACACTATTTTTATGCATTGGATATATAGCACTGAAATTTACAGACAAAAAAATCTGTTCCTGCATTGAAATTCTGGTGTTGTAGTGGAGAACAGAAAATAAATATATATAAGCAAGGTATACAATATAGCATAAAATGTTGTTGTAGAAAACATAAAGCAGAATAGGTGATATGGAGGACAAGAAAAGTGTAATTTGAAATAAGGTGCCCAAAGAAAGCGTTAGAGGAAGTATAAAACTTGAGAAGAATTTTAAACAGAATGTAGGAAGACGTTTATCCTGTATCTAGTGAGAAATGTTGAAGACAGGACTAATAGAATGTGTAAAGGTCTTGAGGCAGGATCACGCCTGACAAAGAACACAGAGACCAGTATGGCAGTGATAAAATGCAAGCAGTAAGGTTTAAGATGGAAAAAATAATGAGCATTTCAGAACGTGTAAGGATCAGCAAGTATATGCAACAGATAATTGGTGCACTTTAGGAGAAAGGGAGACAAGTCCAATGTGTCTGTGGCACAGCATCTAGAGAAAGGTGTGAGAAAAAGAACGGCCTGGAAAAGTAGATTGGGGCAAAATTGTGAGGAGCTTCAAATGTAAGAATGAAGATCTTATCATTGAGTTAGCAGGAAAGAGAAGGGTTTTTGTTTGTTTGTTTGTTTGTTTTGTTTTGTTTTGTTTTTTAGCTATTAACCTCTCCAACCCAGAGTCATAAAGATGTACTGTATAACACCTGCTGTTCTCTCCCCATCCTTTTCACTTTCCTACCTGTACCTGGTCAAGCATCAGGGTCAAAATCAGAACAGCAGTAACCACTGTTCAAGCTTTCCCCGCTACCATTTCTATCTTTGATTGGCCTTGTGACATGTAGGAGACCTATGCCTGAAATGCCATTGTTTTAGTTTTTTAAAAATAGCCCCTGTCATACTACATTTTCAGGCAGGAAATTTCTCCTTAAATCTCAGCTAAATCTTTTTTATCTTTGGTTTACTCCTTACTGAGGCAAGAAATTCTTCATCATCCTGGATTTCTGAAGAGAGTAATAGAAAAATAAGCCCCAGACTGAAAACCCTATGTCTCTCACAAAGAAAGGAAGTCAATATTTATTTATTTTTATAATCACCAGGAAAACCCTTGCCAAAGGAAAGTCAGATATTAGTAGGCATCAGCACATTTGCCAGCATGGGTAAAGTCAGTTATAAATAGCTTTCTAAATCAATTGATTGGAGTTTGGAGTTTTTAATCATTGACAGAAGAAAATTCTCTGCATTATAATAAAAGAAAATCTCAATCAAAGAAGAAAAAGGCAGAAATATGGATCAAATTAATGCAACTGACAGAAATGCTTTCGCTATAGTAGTAGCTAATAGTCTACATAGAGTGATGCTTTAAATTGGAACTAGAATTCAAACAGCAATGCTGCAGGTCAGGTTATAGCAGGGGTGACTTTAAAATACTAAGAAGCTGAGGCTAATTTTAAAGAAAGCGAACTCCATAAGACAATTAATTAATGCTGTGTATTGTTAGAGTAACACGCACACAGAATTCTAGCAGTTTAAACCATCAGCTGTCACTTGAGCTCATTTGTGGCACAAGTAAAACTGCTCTTTTTCAAGATGCTCTGACAGCATGTGATTGTGTGGCATCTTCTAGGTCTCGGCTTCTTAAACTGCAGGTCATGGCACAATAAGGAGTCACAGAACTGAACGGAGGAGTCTTGAAATTTTTTTGGCAATAGCAAAAGGTTTCTAGATGCACAACAACCGAAATTAAATTCAAAATCAAGTGTAAAATAGATCAGAGGTGCTTTTGGCAGCTCTTAACTTGTACTGTATCACATGGCTTTACTGCATGCAGCCTTGGCTCTCAAAGCATAACACAAGTATGAGTACTTCACACTCTATGTTGCTGCCTTGAGTTTTATAAAAAAAAAAAAAAAAGTTGTTAAATTAACTTTGGCTTAGAATTAGGACAGAATTTCCAACAATTTCTTAAGAGGCCCTAAACATACTTTGCCATTTTGTACTACATATTTATACAAAGTGACATTTTCAATACAGACAATTAGAAAATTAAAATATCTATCAGATCTGAAAAATGTTGAATGAAGATGCTCTGCATCCTGCAGTATCAGATATTCAGAAAAATGTAATTCTTTTAAAAAGATCTATTTTTATTATTTTTAATGATGTGCACTGTATAGGGCAGTAGGTGTGTGTGAGTAGAAGTGTCTGAAGAGACCAAAGGTGTCAGATCCTCTGGATCTGGAATTGCAGGCAATTGGAAACCTCTTGTTGTGGGTACTGAGAACCAAACTCTGACCCTCTGTAAGAGCAATACGTGCTCTTAACCACTGAGACATATCTCCAGTGTTTAAATTTTTAAAAATCACTTTCATTTGCAATTTTAAATTAAAATATAATAATTACATCATTTCCCACTTCCAACCCCTCCCATGCCCCTACTTCCCCCCCCAAACTCATGGGTTCTTCTTCTTTAATTATTACACACACACACACACACACACACACACACACACACACACACACACAC
>OU015760.1:74318191-74352725 GCA_907169655.1 Acomys percivali | reverse complement strand
CACACACACACACACACACACACACACACACACACACACACACACACGTAAATGCAACCAACAGGTTTTGTTTAGTGTTGCTTGTATGCATATGTTTTCAAGGCTGACTACTTGCCATTAACTCATCCCTGGGGAAAGGCAAATTCTACCTTTCTCAGCATTCCTTAGTTGCCTGTATCTTTGTCTAGGGGTAGGGCCATTTGAGATTTCTTCCTTCCAATTTACCTTGTCTATTGGTGTTGTCATTGTGCTGGTCTTGTTTAAGTAGCCATACTGATGACAAAGCATGACTGGAGCATGCGTGTAATTTCTAGGAGACACAGAAGTCTCACAGAAGACTTCTTAGTCCTCTGGTGCTTATAATCCCTGAGCTTTAGGCGTGGGGGTTGTGTAGTAGGTTCTTCTCTATGATCATCTAGGAGCGTCATTCTCAACCTATGGGTCACGACCGCTTTAAGGGTTGAATGACTCTTTCACAGGGGTCACCTAAGACCGTCAAAGACACAGAGATTTACATTATGATTCACCACAGTAGAAAAAGTACAGTTATGAAGTAGCAACAAAAATAATTTTATGGTTGAGGGTCACCACAGCATGAAGAACTTTATTAAAGAGTCTCAGCATTAGAAAGGTTGCGAACCACTACTCTAACATCACCTCACTAACCAGGAGTGGTTGGCTAAGTCTAATATAATAGGCATTATTTCCCTACTGTGTAATGGGCCTTAAGTCTAATTAAGCAGCTGTTGGTTGCCACCAAGATGGAAGTGCCACTGTTGCGACTTTAGGGATATCTAGCTATGCTGGTTCAGCTGGGTAAGACTATTGATTTCTTTCCTCTTCTGGCAGCTTATACAGCTAGCTCCTTCTGGTACTATGAAAGCTAATCCTCGGGGAGGGGGCATTTGTGTCAGCCCCTGAGTCCTGCATCAAAAGGGTGTCATGTTTTCAAGACTCAGGACTTACTTTGAACTTCTGGGAGACAACCAAGGGCAACAGCTACACCAACAGCCTGTATTATCTGGGGAGTCTCTTTGACTCCTTTCACCAGCAACAAGAAAGGAGGCTTCCAATGTTTCTTACTGGAGTTATTTTTGTGTAGTCTATCCAGCCTCTATAATTTAATTCTTTCTGTAAAGATAAATAAGTGCATCCATCTCCTTATGCAAGTTTGACTTCATCATTTACAAATGGTAAAACTGTATGTACGCCAAAGAACTTTTACATTTTTTTATTTATTATCAGCAAGTGTTTGATAATAAACCATTTTTATACCTAAATATTTAAGCTTACACAAAGTTCTTATGCAAAGAAGGGGTCACAAGTGGAAAAACTGAAAGAACCTTTGCTGTTCAACATTATCAGAAACTATTTTAAGTATCCTTAAAAATCAATTTTCTGTTAAGTATATAATGCTGCTGTGAGTGGTTTTTTAAGCCTTTTATACATGCCAATTTTTACTGAGCTTTAAAAGAATTCTTGATTATCAGAAAAGTATTTTCTTTAGTAAGAATCATGGTTTCTAAGAAGCATTATTACAGAACAAGAACAAACATCAGCGGTGGCTTTGTCACTTCATGTCATAAACAGATGGCCATATAATCTGTTTGAAATTTAAAGAGAAAGATCTTTTCTAAAAGTGCCTACTTTGGGCAGTGTAACTTCAAAACATCAATAGCCATTAAAAGCCTCTGAGAAAAACTGCTCCCAATACCCTGCTCTATACCTACCTCAGATATGAATAGTCACATCTTACAACATCCCTGAGACAGCATCTCAGGGATCTGGGTAAGTTTTATTTACTTCCTGTGAAGGTACCAGAGAAAGCTCACACTTGTCAAAAATATCACTAATTAACTTTCAGAAACTAAAATTTCACTTTGCTGGGGTTTCATTGCATACTGGGTATTTTAGATCACACACATTGAAGCAAAGCAGCAAGGCTTCGTGCACAACATACCAGAGTAGGAATCAGAAAGTCTGGGCTGTTTCTCTGTTGTTGTTTTTGAAACTGCACTTCTGTTATTCATCTGTTCCTCATTTGGTATCACTGTTATTTTTTTTTCTTGAATTTGCAAGGAATATTGTCACCTGACAAGAATATGGTGCAGAAAAAAAAAGTTCCTGCAAAGCACTAAATGCCTTCGAGATAAATACCAACTAGTTACTATTATAGTACCATTAATAAGCTAAAAATAATAATGAGACATACTTTGTGAAATGCTGGGTTAACATAAAACACCCAATCACAAAAGTATGGATTTAAATCTTGACATTCTACTTTCTGTTCCTAATATTGCCAATCCATGGTGAGTTGCTGTGGACATCCATTCTCAGGTCCTCTGAGTCTGTCCCCTCATGTCCTCGTCATCTCCAGGACACAAATCTATTTCTCTCATTTTTGTCATGTTCACAAGTTTCAGAAACATTAGGGATCAAGGAATTCATTCTAAGTCAACAAAAATCAATATCAACTTTGAATCTTCTCTAAATTATTCAATAAGAATGTGTCAATAAACATCAATTTATCACACACCAAAACTTCATGTAATACTAGTATTTTTTGTCATTTAGAACTTTTGCAACTTTACTTCATCTTTCACTACTCTTGTCAAGATTAAGGCATAAAATGTGATGCCTTAAAATATTTATCATATCACTTCTTACAGTCAATCTTTTTTAGCAGAATTAAGAGGTTAGAAGCACTGGCATAAGATAACCCAGGGACTTTGATATATATAGTAAGGTCAAATTGTATCTAATGATACCTTTGATTTATATTTTCATTTTAAATGCATAGATAGAGTAGTATCATTAAACATATTTTAACTTTTAGCAATAAATCAATGGTATATTAATTATTACATTATAAAGTAAAGACACATAAATTATTCATAAAAATCTACTGCAAATTGAATTTTTAAAGCTACCTTTAGTTTCCATATTCTGGTCTCACTAGTTGAAAATAATTCATTTCACAACCACCACTAATATAACACAGATGGTTGTCTTTATTCAAGATAGGCTTAGGACTGAATGAAAAGAGAAATGTCCATGTTTTAGACTATAGAACAAATGAGAATACACTTTTAGCAAAACTGAACATTCTGACAATGGCATAATAAGAAATGATTTCTCAAGATTATAGCATTTGCTTAAAAATAATTTAAATGTCCAAATCCTTTACAATGTGTTTGTATTTTCATGATTTGAAAGCATACTATTAGGGGATGAGGAAGGACTGAATGCAGGTAATGAATATGAGTTATAAAAGAGGACATAAAGGTAATCTATTTTCTATTTCTAACCCTGTCATGGAATTTTGCTTGGTTAACGGTGGATATGTGAATGAAAAAATATACTCGACAGTGAAACTGTGGACTCCAATATGAAGACTCATAGATTCAGAATGGCTATTCTGAATGAATTCTAATGGTACAGAAGCTCATTGAGACATATAGATACTAGGTCTGGTAAATTATTGTGCCTGATGTTGTTTATTTGTTTGTTTGTATGCAACTTTTAAAATAATAGTTTATTTTTTAAAAGGATAAATGGCAGTTGTTACAAGAATTTAAACATCCAAATCTGGTTTGTTTGTTTGTTTGTTTGTTTGTTTGTGGCTACCCAAAATTTAAGTCACTATTATATAACCTTCACATCTCCCTCTCCATTTGCTCCAGTTCTGTCATGCATTTACTCATATCGTCCTAAGGACCTTGGTGAGCACAGCATTTTCGCTTCACATCTAGTTAGGTGTAAAAAAAATGGCAAGGGTCAGAATCAGTGAATCTGCTGGATCAGTGGTCTGATGGGAGCTGTGTATTCAACCCTTTAACACATTTTTCCTCCCTGCTTTTCTAGGCTGCTGCAGAAATACAGAGTGAAGGATTGCATCCTTCTTTGCCCTTCTCTATAGTATCAACTGACATGTCACAGAGGCTGCACAGGTGAGGAAAACATTACCAAAATGGTCAATTGGATTCTATTCCTATTTCCTTTTACTATCCCACCTCCATGAACTTAGGCTATCTCTTAACTATCCAGTGCCACCCAGGAAGTCAGCTCACATTGGCCCTTCTGTTTCCTTCCAGCCATCTACGCTTCTAAACTTTTTGTGGCTCTAACCTTTCAAATTTGACCTTCTCTTTGTTGCACCCTTGGATCTTGGCTTTTTATTTGGAAACTATGAAAGTGCTGCAGTGACAAACTGCTTTACAAACTTATGTACACTGGTGTACCACAACTGAATGCTAACAAAGGCTCTTGTCATATTCCTCAAGAAGAGCCCAGGAGTGTTCTGTTCCAGAGCCATACAAAGCATCTCTTATAGAACCAACAAATGTACTATCCTCCACCCAATCGTTTTCTAAGAGAAATATATTCTGAAAGATATGTTAATACTGGGCAGGAGGAGACACAAAAGAAAGTAAGAAATTTCTTGTATGGGAAAAAAATGGAGATCTTTTAAGAACTTTCAATCCCTTTAAGGAAAAATTGACTTTTTAAATTAGGTGTAATATTAGTATTTATGACCTCTAAAGCCTTATCCCTGCCACAACTCTTCTGCTTTTGTAAGATCAAACACACATCTAAGATGTACAGATTAACAAGGTGTATCACATTGGAGGCAGAGCAGAGTAACTGTATCTTTAGCTGTTTTTAGGTAGACAATGGCTGCAGAGATGGCTCAGTGTTTAAGAGCACTGGATGCTCTTCCAGAGGACCCGGGTTCAGTTCCCAGCAGCCATACAGCAAGCAGTTCATATAATTCCAGTTCCAGGGAATCAGATGTCCTCTTCTGGCTTCCATGTGTACTGAACACATGTGATGCATAGACAAGCTTGCAGTCAAAATACCCCTACACATAAAATCAATAAATCAATAAATACATAAATATATAGGGAGATAATTATTAGAGAGAATTACTAAGCCACACTAATTAGCATATCCATCACTTAAAATACTTAGAATAATTTCATTCCGACTGGCTCTCACTTGTGGGCCTGGGAGTCTCCTTTGTTCCTCTGATAAGCACCAAGGTCTTATTAGCAAAGCGGTAAATTCAACCCTCAAGGAGATTGCTTTGGTGACATTCCTAACTCTGACTGTTCCGAGATGTCTGTCCTTTGGAGCCTGTGATGCCTAAGTGTGCCCCTGAAGCTCATCAACCAATCAGGTTTATACTTGTCTTTAATGTCTTTGATGCTCTTCTTCCTCCGCCCCTTGCCCTCCTCTCAAACCATTAAAAAAACTAATTTAGTGAATGCATTTCCAATAATGAGTTAAGAGGAGTGGTCATTTGCAAAACAAATTATATGAAGCTAGAAATCCAAAAGACTTGAACTGAAACACTAGCAGTCCCAAATACTGAGTGAGCTGTATGACCTTGAACAAAGCAACCAGCTATGCTGTGCCTTGCTTCCTTTTGTGCTAGGTGGAGAGACAGGATTTTTCTGATGCTCATAGAATCCATAAGAGAAATGGAGGATATTATTAGAAAGAATCAATCAGTAAAGCCATTTTAATAATCCTTACAGGGACATACAGGTTATCAAACATATCTGTGCAAGTTGGTAAAGATTAAACAAAACACAAACATAAAGTACCAATTCTCTGAACCCCATTCCAGATTAATTTAATCTGGTCCAGTGAGGGTTGGAGTCTGCTCAGGTTTAAATATTTTCATTTACTCAACAGTTGATATTTCTCCTAAGGGACATGCAATAGTTAAGGCTACTGACCAATTCAGAAGTCTGAACCCATCACGTGGCTTTTGAAAGAGCTCCATAGGTGCTAAGCTCCTAGGAATACCATTGGCTTTAGTTGACTATGTTGCCTGGACCATGTGCTACATAACCTCAGAATGTTGTCACAATACATATATTTCTAAACCCTTCCACAATTGCTGTCATAGTTAGTTATTTGTCTCCCACTGAAAGCTGTTTTCTCAACTTTCCAATTTGAAGCCATATTGCTACCCATGCTATGAGATCTCTCTTTTATCTCTGTCCTATATCATGTGTCAAAGACAGGGAAGTTTTGGCCATTTTAAGCACAACACAATGTTTCCTTTATCCTATCACCACACTTGAAGCTTAGAGCATACCTCAGAGGTTCTGTGCAAATACAAAAGCAGCATTTGGCAGTGCTTCCTAGCACATTAAAATTATTAAGAAAACTTTCTAAATCATGCCCACATTTATGGCTCCTCCCACACTAACTGAACTGGAATGTGTGGTTATGTGGTCTAAATATCTGGGAAGAAGCTCACTAGTTTTGTTTCATTTACAAGTATAGTTGAGAATCCTTTTCTGTATCTGTGAGCATTAGTTTATCACTACACTTTGCTTCATTTTAAATTCTTTCTATAGTTAACCTAAGGAGAAACACAAAAATATCTTATTGCAGCCATGTGCATTACTGCATACCTGTAATTCTACCACTGGGGAGACACAGGCAGAAAGAACGCTACAAGTCAATGACAATCTAGTCTACATTACAAATTCTAGGCCAGCCAGAATAACATAGTAAGACATTGCCTCACAATAATAAAAATGAGAATATCTTATTCAAAGAACTTATAACTTTAATAATACTAACATACCATAGTTTATCATGGTTAAGATATCAAAACAATTTTCCAGAGTATAAGCAAAAAGGATATTTTTTATGTGCGTGTGTTGTACATGTATGTGTGCATTCATGTTTGCCTATATGTAGGCCCATGTGTGGGAGTACATGTGGAAGCATGAAATTGATGACCTAAGTCGTCCTGCATTACTCTTCTACCTTATGTAAGAAGGCAGAGTCTATCAATCAAAGTCAGAGCTGTCCAGTGTGGCTAGTATTGACTATCAGCATGCTCTACATTTATCTATACATTCTAACGATGGAATTTCAGGCAGGTCTCCAGGCCCACTAGGCACTTGTGTGGGTTCTGGGGATATGAATTCTGGTCTTCATACTTACCCAAGCATTCTAAGCACTGGGATATCTCCCCAGCCCAAGGGATATATGCATATTACAACTAAAGAGGCCATGAATTTGAAAAAGAACAAAAAGCATATATGGAAGGCTTTGGAAGGAGGAAAAGGAAGGGCAAATGATGTAATTATATTAAAATCTTAAATCATAAATGATTTTTTAAAAGAATGAATGATAAAGAGGGTAAATATGATTAAAGTACATAATATTTATTCATGGAAATATTACATAATTATTTGTGAAATTAATATATGCTAATGAATGAAAAATTTCAAATTTAACAATAAAAATTACTAGAATTCTTTTCTTGTTTATTATCACAATGTCCTATCATCTATAAGCAATGCTAATGGCAAAAATATTTTCAAAAGGGCAATTGTTTCTTCTGATCTTGCTTCTTAATATGCATCAGCTACCAAATAATCACTTTCATATATAGGTGGGTGAAGTGCAATTGCTATCATCTGGTTGCAACTCTGATTTTGCAATGGTGAGAATAAGAAAGACATTTCTGCATAAAGTATTTTTCTGACTTGTTAAAGCAATTTAATGGAGATAAGGCATTCTTTATACTAGCTCTGCATAATAAGTTCCCCCATTTCTCACAAGAGATATTTCAATAAGAACACATTGTTCATTTGGTAGTATGTGCAATGAATTGACACCATCCACACCTTCTGGTATGTTAGCTATGAGGATACAAAAACTTCAAGATTCTGAATGCAAATTGGAAAAAATTAAAGTAGTAATATCATCTTGCCACTTTGACCATTGTTAAACAACAAAACCAAATCTGGGAACCTTAGACCTTATTGTAGTAACAACCCAGAATCCAATCAGGAACCTGACTTCTGAGACTATTGGGAAAACAGTTGTAATGATAATAGAAAATTATTTGTCTTCAGATTACAGATATGTTTTTCAAATCAGCTTTGTTGGTTATATACTCCTCTCAGAGTTACTCACTACATTTTTTTTATTTTTATTAATTTATTCTTGTTACATCTCTATGGTTATCCCATCCCTTGTATCCTCCCATTCTCCCCTCCCTCCCATTTTCCCCTTATTCCCCTCCCCTATGACTGTTCCTCAGAGGGATTACCTCCCTCTGTATCTGCTCATAGGGTATCAAGTCTCTTCTTGGTAGCCTGCTGTCCTTCCTCTGAGTGCCACTAGGTCTCTCCCGCCAGGGGACATAGTCAAATGTGAGGCACCAGAGTACATGAGAAAGTCAAATCCCTCACTACATTTTTTGAGTGAAGCAGAGTTATCATTGGCTCATAATGAACCAGATTAACAGTGCTGATTTGAGAGTCTTATTGGACTATTAGTCTCTACCGTATTCCTCTAGGTCCTAGAGAAATTGCCTCGAATCTAGGCAATGTTTTGTGTGGCCATGATTCCCTGTAGTAAAGTGACTTTAATTAAAAATAACTGAAGTGAGTTTTTCCATTTAAATGAATGTTGACTGATGTGTTCGTTGTTACTAACCAATCTTTCAAAAATATTTACTAAACAATTACAGTGAACAAGACAAAAGTTTCTGCTTTTCATATAGCTTACATTTTGGTGGCACAATGCCAACAACAAAAACAAATATACTTTATGAAAGCAAATGATACCTAATATTAGAAAAGAATAAGACTACAACATTAAAATAGGAAGAATAAGTTCTAGAATTTGGAAAAGGAATCTCTATGAAGAGGTTACCATTTCAAGATTCCAAATATAATTGAAATACTTCTTTATTTGCTTATCTATGCATTAATTATTTAATATTATAATTTATTATCACATATTTAAATTTTTAAAAAGAACAGCCAAATAAAAATGATGGTTATGCTTTCCTAGAGGGGGAAGAGTCAGGGAAAGAAGAGAAGTTGACCAAGAGTACTAAGCTGCAGTTACAGAGGGAGAATAAGTTTCTGAAATCCATTGCAAAGGAGTATGTGTACAGCTAATAACAATACACTGTGTATTTCAGAGCTACTAAAATATGTTTAAAATGTTCTAACTACAGAAAACAAGTGTATGATGTTATATGTCAGTCAGCTTCATATAATCACTCCACAATGTGTGTACAGAACAGAACACAACATTGTGAATATATGCAATTTATTTTGTTTTTTTCTGTTAACTTTTATCCTTAAATTAATTTATGTATTTATTAACTTTACATCCCAATTGTAGCCCCTTCCCTCCTCTCCTCCTGGTCCAACCCTCCTTCTTTCACTATACCCCTCCCTCCCCTATTCTTCAGAAGGGGAGCCCCCTCCCTCCCCTATTCTTCAGAAGGGGAGCCCCCTCCCTCCCCTATTCTTCAGAAGGGGAGCCCCCACCCACCCACCCCAGCTCATCAAGTTGTTTCTGAACTGAGAACTGAGTGCATCTTCTTCCCCTGTGGCCTGTGGCATCAGCCCCACCAGGGGGGAAGTAATAAAAAATCAGGCAAAAGAGTCCATGTCAGAGACAGCCCCCACACCCCTTAAGAGGACACAAGGGAAGGTGCTTAAATCTCACTCAAAAGGGGAAATAGAATAGACAGAAGTGACTGAAGAGAAGTAACAAGGTGGGAAAGGGAGCAGAAAGAAATAAGGATGGAGACCATACCTGGGGAGTACAGGGGTAGGAAGATGCAGGGCCTGCAGAGAAAAGAGAAACCATGGGCAGGGGCATCTCTATGACCAGTTGGAGACCTAAGACAGCATAGGCTTCTGGGAGGATAAGGGGGTGACTCTAGCTGAGATTCCTAGTAGCAGGGATCATAGAGACTGAAAAGGACACTTTCTAACTACAACGGACTCCTAGTGGAGGGAAAGGAAACACCACCTACCCATAAAAACTTCAACCCAAAATTTACCCTGCCTACAAGATGTACAGGGATAAAGATAGAGCAGAGATTGAGGGAATTTCCAACCAATGCCTGGCTTAACCTGAGACCCACCCCATGTTAGAGAGCCAACCCCTGAAACTACTAACTATATTCTGATATGCTCACAAACAGAAGCCTAACATAGCTGTCCCTCTGAGAGGCTCCACCCAGCAGCACTTTGAAACAGATGCTGAGATTAACAGCCAAACATTGGCTAAAGAGTAGGGAGTCTTGTAGAAGAGTGGGGTGAAAGATAGAAGGACCTGGAGGGGACAGGAGCTACACAAGAAGACCAACAGAACCAACTAACCAGAGACCAGAGGAGCTTGCAGACACTAAAGCACCAACCAAGAGGCATGCATATACTGGACCTAGGCCCACAACCATTGGAATCTGGGGACCAAATCTGGATCCTCTGCAAAGTGAGCAAGTGTCCTTAAGTACTGAGCCAGTATCTCACCAAACCCTCTCTTATGGCTAAAAATAGGAAAAGCAAAATATCAATAGAATTTATATTTGTTTTTTTATTATTAATTTATTCTTGTTACATCTCTATGGTTATCCCATCCCTTGTATCCTCCCATTCTCCCCTCCCTCCCATTTTCCCCTTATTCCCTTCCCCTATGACTGTTCCTCAGAGGGATTTCCTCCCTCTGTATATGCTCATAGGGTGTCAAGTCTCTTCTCGGTGACCTGCTGAGAAGAGTCCACCTAAAATGTTTTCTGGATTTTGTGCACTATCCCAGGTATTTCATGATGATTAACCACTCCAATGATGGTATAAGCTCTGGCAAAATCCTTATACATAAAATTTAAATCTTAGATAGTAGCACCTTAAGACTTGTAGTGAAGCAAAAGCAAACAGCTTTCACAGAGATTGAAGATGAGCTCTGAGTCATTTTAGTAAATCAGACTAGCTTACTCTTAATACTAATATAATCCCAGATTGCTGGTTTTCTCATGTTTCTGGCAGAAGCAGCAAAAAACAAACAAACAAAACAAAACAAAACAAAACACACACACACACACACACACACACACACACACACAAAAACAACTCCAGAAAAGAGAGTAATGTTGCCTACACTGTCAAGGTATTTCTAAAACAAATGTTTTAACATAGATGCTGGCACAAATAAGATAGCAGCAAAAGCAAGAAAATGAACAGGAAAGACAAACAAGTAAGAGGGTCGAGAAGTAGAATCACTGAGATTCAAATATTAAATTATTTCCAGACATAGACTTAAAAACAATTGGTTCGCTAGGTTCAAGGAAGATAAAGAAATATTTTAGCAGAGAATAGGCAGGAGAACATAGTCAATATAGTGAAAAATAGAGACTCTAAGTATAAGTAAGGTAGTACTTGAGGATAAAATTAGGGCTTGAGAATATATGCAATAGAAGAAAGAATTAGGGAACTGAATATAGCTCTGACAATATGTAAAAAAAGGAAGCAAGTAGAGAAAAGTGTGGGATAATAGAAAGAAGAGTAATTCTATTTCTGAATATAAGCCAAACTGAAAAACATACACATTGACACAAATGTGTACTATTACCACTGTGTTCTAAATGTTTGTGAAACTCCAAAATCCACAGATTCACATATGATCCCTAATGTCTTATTATTGAGAAGTTGAGGCCTTTAAAAAGGAAGTACCTGCATTAGTCTATTTTCTGACATTATCACACACCCAAAACTGAAGAATTTACAAAGAATAGAAATTGTTTCTCATAGTTCTGAAGCATGCAATGTCCTAAATCATCTCCTCTGCATCTTCTGTAGAGCAAGCTCCTCTTACTGCACATTATATGATAGAAGATAGTATTTAAACTGATTGTCACATTTCACATGAGAAAATGTGGACAAATGGCTCTTCATGTAATAGAGGAGTGACAAAGGCAAACTCACTTCCACAAGCTTTTATATGTGACATTAATCCTTTCACTACGATACTTTCTCCAATAACTGAGCACCCTCCATTAAGCCCCTATTGTTTAGTACTTTCGAACTGGGGATAAAGTTTCAATATAATTTTTGTGGAAAATAAAAAATCTAAATATCCATAGAATGAATGCTATATAACAATGAAAATAGAGCTTTGCATAAAGTTTACAATTATAACAATGAGTAAACTGGACAACATAACATATACCCAATCTACTAATTATTAATCCATTACATACATACTTCCATTTTAGCAGCATTCAAAAATGTGTTGTTTTACTTGTATGATTACAGATACATGCTTAAATGGTAAAAATAAAAAATGCATAGATTCATATTATAAAGAATATGATAATTATTATACCACAGTGTGAGGGAAAGAGAATGAAGAAAGGACAGATACACAGACAGAAAATGTGCATCAAGTGGTCTAGGCTCCAGCATAGAGAAGCCACAGCACTCTGAAATCTCAGTATGTTAATTATATACAGATGAACAGAGAGACAATTCTATTATATACGGCTGAACAAGGAGGCAGAGTTCTCACATACAGATAAACTAGAAGGCAGGGTTATTATATAGAGCTAAAAAAAAGGAGACAAGTTTAGCTGTCTCAGTATGATCTGGCTCTGTAGAAATGCAGTCTTCAGGCCTAAATATCTGGGTGGAGAAAAATACAGTGGACATTTTGGGCTCACACTGTCAACACCTGAGGAAGGCTTTGCCGTCCCTCCAAGCCTCACCCAGGGTCTGAGGCATTGGTTACTAGGACTTCACTTGTTCATTTTGACAGGGAATACTCTATCTTGTAATATACATTATTATTATTTAAAAGTTTATAATAGCTCTTTAGACTGCACATGTGTGCTTTATAACTTTTTTGGGAATGTGTGTTATATTTCACATGCAAAAGATGATTTTGAAGTAAAGCATCACATACAATGCCTGACTTTGTAAATTGGGGATAAAGGTGGGAGAACCACTATAGAAACTGGGTCCCTTCTAGATGAGAATTAAGCATTCTCCCTAGGGCCCTCCTTGTTATTTTGTTTCTTTAGGTCTGTATATTATAGTGTGGTTACCCTGTATTATGTGGCTAATATCCGCTTATTAGTGAGTATACACCATGTGTGTCTTTCGGCATCTGGGTTACCTTACTCAGGATGATCATTTCTAGTTCTATCCATTTGCCTACAAATTTCAAGATTTCCTTTTTTAACAGCTGGGTGGTATTTCATTGTGTAAATGTACCACAGTTTCTTTATCCATTCTTCAGTTAAAGGACATCTAGGTTGTTTCTAGTTTCTGGCTATTACAAATAAAGCTGCTATGAACGTAGTTGAATAAATGTCCTTCTTGTATGGTGGAGCATCTTTAGGATATATGCCCAGGGGTGGTATGTCTCATTCAGAAGGGCAAATACACTAGACACCGAAAGCAGTTGGAGAGGAGGAACAGGAAGGTAGCCTACCATAGACATTCTCTGAAAGCTCCACCCAGCAGGAGACACAAGCAGAAGCTGAGACACATGGACAAAATTTGGGATGGAATGCAGGGAGTCTTATGGAAGAGGAGTCGGGGAATAGAGGGACTTGAAGGGGTCAGGAACTCCACAAGGATACCAATGGAGCCAAAAAAAAAAACTGGGTGGAGGAGGGAGGTGCTGTAGAGACTGGTACACCCACCAAGGACCATGCATGGGGAGGACCTAGACCCTCTGCTCAGATGTAGTAGATAGGCAGCACAGTCTCGTTGTGGGTCCCACAACATGGGGAGTAAGGACTACTCCTGACATGGACTCTGGCCTGAACATGTTGATCAGTTCCACCTGATGAGGCTGCTTTGCCAGGCCACAGAGGAAGAGGATACAGGCAGTCCTGATGAGACTTGATAGGCTGAGGTCAGATGTTAGAGGAGGAGGGCTCCTCCTTTCTGAGGACTAGAGGAGGGAGGGAGAGGGTATGAGTAAGGAAGAGTGAGATTGGGAGGTGACAAGGGAGGGAGCTACAATTAGATGTAAAGTGAACAAAATTTTTAAAAATTAAGTAAAAGTTTTGTTTACAAAGTAAAATAATAATAATAATAATAATAATAATAATAATAATAATAATAATAATAATATAAAATAAGCCCCTTAGTTAAAAAAGAGTAAAGATGTTTAATAACAGCAGACATTTAGCAATACTGATCCTCTAAAGACAAAGTTAGCACTCCTGTAATCAGCAGTGCTAGAACGCTAGGTTTAAATTTTTTATTAATTTTTTATACAATATGCATTTATTATGTTTTCATCTCCTTCAATTCCTCCCTGATCCTTCTTACCTCTGTATCTATCTAACTTCATGTTCTTTCTCTCTCCTTTCTCTTTATTTCATAAAATTAAAAAAAATGAATAACATTTTATTATTTAGAATAAAGTCAGAGGCAAAGGAACTAAGTAGTAGGGAAGTATTTGTGATGCCCTTAGACTAAATTAAATGGAAATGCCAGTAATGTCATACCCCTAGGACAATTTTCAAAACTAAGCCAGATCACAGATCAAGGGCCCATTAAGGAAGGATACTCTAGTATCACAACAAATACATACTGTACATTTTCCTCCCTAGTTTCATCAAAAGGAATATTTAGATACTTGTCATGGTAACTGTATGCTGGCAAAAGAGAAAAACCCAACACGTTTAGGAATTATTAGACAATAGCTATAAGTTACACTAATCCCTAGGGTCTATTAGCAAATGCCAATAATTAAGGAATAAGATGACCAATCGGAATAGTGAGATGACAAGATGGAATCATGGTTATACCTCGGTTGCTGCAGTGGTCTATAAGCCAATCCCATAATTTCCTCAATTCCAAACTATACATGTTGCAGTACATGCTTTGAAAATGAAACATGCTTCTCATTAGGTTTCTATCCAATAAAAAAGACGATTGCATACAGAAGAGCAGTGAAAGTCTATGGAATTTCCATGGCTACCAAAACAGCAAACTAAAAATGAGACGCAAAAAATGATGCCATCAAAGATGTGGGAGGATTCTTATTCCTTTCATGTCCAATTTAAATACCATATTTTGGTTTCATTCAAGAGTCAGATCTTAGAAACTGACAGTGAATTATCTTCATCTTAATCAGTATGATGCTCTAATTTACAGCTGCTCTTATCAATGTAGTCATTTAAAGAGCCTGAAGAAACTCAACATAGTATCTAGCACCTGGTATATAGTTAGCATTCTGTCCATTGCTTTTTTTCCTTCTTTGTATCATTAGGCAGAAATGACCCAAAGCAGTTTTCATTACCCTAACATGAATCCACTTTTCTGTACATTTCACCATCTTATTCAAAGAACTTATTCAAATAATGAATTACTAGTAAATGTGTAACCCAGTGGTCTTTTGTTATCTCATAGGATATCACTAACTAACCTATGTATATTATTGATAATATTATGTTTACAATGCATTACCAACAGGAACTTCATAAATGTTGATATTTTAAAGATAAAACATCTGAAAATCAAGGGCCTATGTAGTGGATGTAAACATGTCTTTGTTTTGATGCCAGGTGTAAGATGTGAAACAGATTTGTGTGATGGTGTGCAGTGTTTGTCCACTGGAAACAGACTTGTGAGAGGACTCATGCAATTTGTCTGCTAGAAGAGGAACTATCTCTTGCAGCAGCATGGTCTTTGACAGCTGATAAACATCCTAGTATGGACTTTGTTGGTTTTGGCATTGCTTCCTATCATTTGGCTATTCATTGCTCCACTTCAAGACACTCCTAGAAAGAACTGCTCCAGAAAATGCTTTGAGGTTCCCTGTTCAAGCTGCTGCTCTGGATTCCAATTGCTGTGGTTGCAGTCACCTTTGCTGAGTTGCTGGTGTGCTCTTTAATTGGTCTGCTGAAATCCTGCCTACAAACAGTGGTATCCTTCCAAGGAATTGAATCTAAGAAGGTCTACTTCTGTTCCCATTAAAATCTTTTCTCTCCTATGTAGGGCAGGTGGGTTGGAAGGGAGGTATAAGCATTAAACAACCCCAAATAAAGTAGGTTTGAAAAAGTTCAAAGTCTACAGGCCTACTTTTTTCCTGAAGTTTCTGGAGACCACTGTCCTGGGATATGTTTATATGTCTTTATTAATTACAAAGATATCTTTCTGATCTCCCATGCTCATGAACTGGGAGGATCAACATAGAAAAAACGGCCATCTTACCAAAAGCAATCTACAGATTCAATGAAATCTTACACAATTCTTTACAGACCTAGAAAGATCAATTCTCAACTTCATATGGAAAAACAAAAACCCAAAATAGCTAAAAACAATCCTGTACAATAAAAGATCTTCCAGATGAATCTCAATCCCTGATCTCAAGATGTACTATAGAGCAACAGTAATAAAAACAACATAGTACTGGCATAGAAATAGACTTGTTAATCAATAGAACCAAATCGAAGGCCCAGAAATAAACCCACACACCTATGTACACTTTATTTTTGACGAAGACGCCAAAACCATACAATGGAAAAAAAATAGTATCTTCAACAAATGGTGCTGGTCTAAGTGGATGTCTACATGTAGAAAAATGCAAATAGATCCATATTTATCACCATGCACAAACTAAAGTCCAAGTGGATTAAAGATCTCAATATAAAATCAGACATACTAAATCTGTTAGAAGAAAAAGTGGGGAAGAGCCTAGAACTCATTGTCACAGGAGACAACTTCCTGAACAGAACACCAACGGCTCAGGCTCTAAGATCAATGATTAATAAATGGGACCTCATGAAACTGAAAAGCTTCTGTAAGGTGAAGGACACTGTCAACAGAACAAAACAACAGCCTACAAAATCATAGAAGAAAACATTTCTAATTTAAGGAGATGCCTATCAGGATATAAGAAGCATATAGAACAGCAAATAGACTTGACCAAATATAGTCCCCTTGCCACATAATAATCAAATACTGAACATACAGAACAAAGAAGGATATCAAAAGCTACAAGCATCACATAAAGGCAAACCTATTAAAATTATACCTGAACTCTCAGAGAAGACTCTAAAAGCCAGAAGGGCCTGGGCAGATGTGCTCTAGACTCTAAGAGATCACAGATGCTATACCCAGGAACCGAGATTACCATAAGTGGTAAAAATAAGATATTCCAAAATAAAGTCAAATTTAAATAATATCTACTACAAACCCTGCCCTACAGAAGGTAAGATAGCTACCATATGTCCCTGATATATACTATAGACAAAATCCATATTTAAACTTTATGAAAGCATAGATTAATATATTTAGTAAATGAAAGAGCAGTATATTTTAGTGATATACTAAAATGATTAGTATTTTTAACTATGCCGAGACTCATTTTTCAAAACACTTTAAGGAATATGAATAAGAAAAGGAAGATTCTGGAAGATGTTATCCAGAGTACCCCAAAACAATCAATAATTAGTTGGAGAGATACATAAATTCCATACAGCTGTGAGAAACATGAATAACCTAATAGAAAATTAATGATAAGATTCAGTCAAGCTGGATGAATTATTATAACTATTATAGTTGTGTGTGAATTTTATTAAAATAACATTAAGCAAAATGAGAATAAAGGCTAGTTATTTCATACACCAGGTTTCCTATTTTATAAGTTTAACATAGCTAACAATTTAGACTATATCCTTTAAGAGTACATTTCCATAGCAAAACAACCGAATTAGGACAAGAGTCATGAAAAGAAAAACTAGATTAGTGCTACTTCAAATGAAGTGAAATAGGAAAGGAGACTGTGTAGAACTGTAATTTCACCTGCAATCTTGAATTTTGGATGGCTGAGTTGAGAATAGTTGTGCATTTCTTAAAGCTACAATTAACCCCTGGTGACACCCAGCCTACCTCAAAGAAGATGATAAGCATCAAAGAACCTCCTTATAGTAATGGCTTCAAATGTGGCAAACAAGCCACTGGGCAAAATGTCCTCATTTCTACTACAGAGAGAATTTTGCCTAAAAATGGGCAAGCTTGGGTGCAGGCAGAGTTGATGTCCAAACTCTGCCAAGACAGGGTAAGCAAGTCCTCAATAGTTCCTGCCTTACAAATGTGTCTGTCAGATATATTGGGCCAGAAGGCTGAAGATGATGCTCCACTGTTATAGAGAGTTTGGGGTGACTGTTCAGGTAGCAAACTGTCTCTGTCACCTTTTCATTTTGGGAAGCTGCTAATGTGCATTTACTTTCTACTCAAGTAATTAATTTTATTCCTTCTCAAGTCTCTGATGGTGTTGAAGACCAGATGGTTTAGTTTTACAATTAAGCTTAATTGTTTAGGGGTTAAGATGTTTTTAGGTATAGATAGATGGTTTTAAGTTGATAACAATGAGATACGATAGATATTGATTTACATTCAGTATTTTAGACTCACCAAGATAGGAAAGATGTTTTCTTCAAGGTTGCCAAGTACAAATAGCCAAAATGCTATGAATGTAACATTGATATAACGCTTGATTGTTTTGTGGTTCTTCTTGATGTATATAGTTTATTTTACGTATGGGTAATAATATGAATGTATATGTAAAAAAAGAAAAATATTATTATTTAAAAAACAAAAATAAGTAGGCTGTGTTTGAGGCAGAGATGAAGGTGCTTTTGAATTCCAGCAAAAGGAAAACTTAATAGAAGACTAGAGAAATTATTCCTCCAGAATAGTTTCAGACAGCTTAAGAAGTAAAATGTCTAACTAAAAGTTGTATGAGTAAGAAGATGAGGAGGATCAAAGAGTTGAGGTAAGGCAAAGAATATGATCAAAATATATTTTGTTTAAGTTTTTAATTAAAAAGAAATAAAACATCCTAACTTCCAGAAGTGCTAGCTGATGGCAAAAGGGTAGATGAAAGATAGAAAAGGAGTACTTTATAATCACAGACAAGATTCAAACTGAGAATTGTAATAGTAACCCATATTTTCTGCATTGCTTATATACAGACATAAGTATGTACGTTGGTGTTTTTCTTTTTCAATTTCTAGTTTAGTTTTATGTTTTAAAATTAATATATAATTACATCATTTTCCCCATTTCCTTTTCCTCTCTAGCACACCTCCCCTGTACCCCCACCCTATGTTGCTTTCTTAAATTCATGGCCTATTCCCTCTTTTTTCTTTAATTGCTGTTATATATATATATATATTTTAGCCACGTGTCCTGTATTTGATTACCCCACTCTTCCTTATCACTGATTTTTACTTCCTTTTGTTCCCCTCCTACCTTTTAGATCTGGTGCCTTCACTTAGTATGTTTTCCAATTCCCTCTATTCCCCTACACATTTTATAATTTCACTTTTCTGTTCTGCTGAATAAAAGCACATCATGTATATCCATTTCATTACCCATTTATCTGTTGATGGAAATCTAGGATGTTTTCATTTCTTTGCCATCATGAATAAAACAGAAATAAGCATTTATGTTTAAGTATCTCTGTGGTAGGAGATATAGTCCTTTGGATATATGCCAAGGAATGATATAGCTGGATCATACCATAGTGCTTTTTTTTTTTTACTTTAAAAAAAAACCCTCCATACTGTTTTTGATAATAGATATGTGAAAATTTTCACTCTCACCCATAGTAAATAAGGTTCCTCTTTCCCCACAACATTTTTTGTCAGATTTCTTAATGATGGCCATTCTGACTGGGGTATGGTGGAGCCTCAAAATAGTTATAATTTGCAATTCTTTGATGACTGGGGATGTTGAACACAATTTAAAATAGTTGCAGAGGCTCTCTTTGACTACATTGTCTGCCTTTGGATCCCTTTCCTCTGAGTTGCCTTGTCTAGCTTCAATAGAAGAAGATGCACCTAATCTTACTGCAAGTAATATGTCAAGGCTGCTGATATCCTTGGAAGGAATCCCCTTTTCTGAGAAAAAGGGAAGAGGGCTTGGGAGAGGGAAGGGAGGGGAGGGGGAGGGACTGGGAGGAGATGAGGGCGGGAAAGCTCTGATCAGGATGTAGAGTAAATAAATCACTTAATTTAAAAAAGGGAAACATAAAACAATTGTTACTAGCCATTTGTGTTTCTTCTTTTAAGAACTATCTGTTCATTTCTTTAGCACATTTGTTGATTGGCAGTTTTATTTCCTTGGTGTTTAATTCTGCAGTTCTTTGTAAATTCTGGTATTAGCCCCCTGTCTAAAGAACAGCAGATAAAGATGTTTTCCCATTCTGTGGGCTGTCTGTTTGTTCTGTTGATGTTTTCTTTTGCTGTGCAGAAACATTCTAATTTCATGTAGTCCCATCTGGTGATTCTTGGAGTTTTGATCAAATAGTTCTTGCCTAAAACTTTATCTCGAAGTCCATTTCCTGTTTTCCTCTGCCATTGTCAGAATTTCAGGTTCTAAGTTAAGGTCTTTGATCCACTTTTAGGTGGTTTTTATACAAGGTGAGTGAGATGACTCTCATTTCATTCTCCTGCAAGAAGACACTGGGTTTTGCCAGCACCATTTGTTGAATAGCAAGTCTTTTTTTCCCCAGTGTATGTTTATTACACATTTTTTTCAAAAATTAGGTCCCCATAACTTTACCATACTTCCTTAGTCCTCTATTCTATTCCATTGGTCTGCCTGTTTTTATGCCAGTATCTGTCTCCTTTGTAACTTTGTTGTATAAATTGAGGCCAGGTATTGCAATATCCCCTGTTATGTTCTTTCTCCTTAGGATTGCTCTGGCTACTTGTGATCATTTGCGATTGCCTATGCATTCTTGGATTGATTATCATTGTGTTTTGTGGGTTTTCATTTGTTGGTTTATTTTATGATTTCACATAAATCTACCTACCATCTCTGGATTGCTTCTTTCTACTTCCATAAAGAATGACACCAAAAGGTTAATGAACCTACATTGAACCTGAAGTCACTCCTTAAACATTTGCAAGAATTTGGCGGTGAATCAATATGGACCTGGGCTTTCTTTTATGAGGAAATTGTATTTGTGCGATTTACATTAAAATTTTTTAAAGTAAAACATAACTGCACTACTTCTCTTCTTTCCCATCCTCCCACTAAGTCCTCCAATGTCCCCTCCCTCTAAGTTCTCCCATGTCCCTCTCCATCTCCCCCACAAATTATGATCTATTTTTTACTATTATTGTTATATACATATTTTAGATAAACAAACAGATGAATAAATATATAAATATAACCTTCTGAGTGTGTTTAGTGGGGTTTGTGTATATATGGTTTCAGGGCTGAACAATTTACGTTAAAAAATCGGATGGGGGCTCAGCCCTGGGAGAGGGTAATTTTCCCTCAGCAGTTGTTAGTTGCCTATAGTTCTTTGTGTAGAGGTGGGATCCATGCAATTCCCACTTCTTCTTTTTTTTTTTTATTCAGAATTTTTTTTATTTTATTTATTTTTAATTAATTTATTCTTGTTACATCTCTATGGTTATCCCATCCCATATCTGCATACTAGCCCAATGGGCATGTCCCATGAAAGCCTTCCCTTACCAGGAAACTGGGACCGAGGGGAGGACATCCTATTGGGACTCTAGATGAGAGAACAATGGGAGAATAGCAATGTAGAAGGATCCAGTGGGTCCTAGAAACCTACAAGTAGAACATTATGATAGGCAGATTTGGGTCATGGGGTCCCGCTCAAACTAAGGCCCTAGCCAAGGACAATACAGGCGGTAAACTTTAAACCCCTACCCAGATCTAGCCCATGGACAGGACAGTCTCCACACTTGAGTGGAGAGAGGGATTTGACTTTCTCACTTACTCTGGTGCAATTCCCACTTCTTGTGTTAGCATGTCTATTGATGTACTGTTCAGTCAGATCTTGCTTTGTCTGACTTATTACTGAAGTTTTATGCATGAAGATTCTCTGTCACAGCCGACTTCCTGATCCCCTGGTTCCTATAATCTTTCTACCCTATCTTCAGTGATATTCCCTGAGCTTTAAGTGCAGAAGTTATGTTGTATCAGTTAGGGATGGGGTCTTCATGATCTGTCAATCTCTGCATTATGACCAGTTGTAGTTTTCTGTGATGGTCTCCATTTGCTACAAACAGAAGCTTCTAAGAAATGGAAGAGATGCTCATCTGTGAGTATAAGGATTTTAAAGAGAAGTTAGGAATTGCGGTGCTTTAATGAAGTTACAGTGGTAGATTCTCTTCTAAAATCTATGGCCTAGCTAGTCCTGAGTTGTTACCCAGGTGTCCAGTCCAATCATGCTTTCTCTTCTATTGTGTGGGCCTAAAGTCCAGCAACATAGTTGTGGTTACAGCCAAGATATGAGTGACAAACTCTTAGCCAAACTAGCAAAAAGAGGGAGAAGACACAAATTACCAAAATTACCATTAGAGATGAAAAGGTATTGGTATAAAAGATGCCAATGAAATCCAGACAATCACTAAATAATATTCTGAACACTTTCACTCGAAAACCTGGAAAACCTAGAAGAAATAGCTGCATTTCTAAATGTAAATGACTTACAAAAAAAGGCAAGAAAATATAAACACTTAATAATTGGCTTCTTTTATTATGCTTAGAGCTTTGAGATGTATCATTAGGTGGGTTATTTCAAATTTCTGTTTTTTGCATATATGAGCACCTACAGCTATCAAAGGGCTGCTATGGCTGTGCCTCCAGGCTCTGGTAGGTTGTAGTTACATTTTGATTTGATGTCAACAATGTTTTTTTTCCCTCTGATTTCTTCAGTGACACAACGTTCACTTTAAAAATTTATTGGTTTTTTTTTTCAGCTCCAAGTACTTTTGTAGTTTCTATTGTTGCTGATTTCTACCTTTATTCTACCATGGTCTGATAGTATACAAATAATTAATTAACTGTTTTATATTTCTTAATGCCTATGATATGTCAATTTTGGAGAATGTTCTATGTGTTGATGAGAAGAATGTGTAGTTTTTAACTGTTGGCTAAATTTTTTGTATATGTTTGTTAAATAGTTGTTTTATACTATATTTATGTGGGGCCAAGGTACCCTGGAACCAAGAAGAGCCAGTCTGGAACACGAGTGGGGTTGAGTCCTGTCCAACCCCAGAAATCTCACCTCTATGGCCACTCCCTCCTCTGCCTGGGATATACATTTACCTTTGCACATAGACTTGTGCCCCCCCACCTTTGCCCACCAGAGGACATCTAGTAGTCACAACCAGGTTAAACTTCCTTTCTCTTTATAAGGTCATGCCCAACAAGCAATTACAATTCTTCTTCTTCATGCAAATAAGGCATTCCCAGCATCTTGGCCCAGGCAATGGTATACATTCACCTTGAATACCTCTACCCACTTCCTGAAGGTTTAACTAGCCTTTGTTCCCTCAATTAAAAGAGGTGCTACAGTTGAGTGGAGGGTGGGGACTGACTTTCACATTAACTCTGGTGCCCCATATTTGACCACATCCCTTGGATGGGGAGGCCTGGTGGCACTCAGAGGAAGGATAGCAGGTTACCAAGAAAAGATTTGATACCCTATGAGCATATACAGGGGGAAGAGGTCTCCCTCAGTAACAGTCATAGGGGAGGGGAGTAAGGGGGAAATGAGAAGGAGGGAGGGATGGGAGGATACAAGGGATGGGATAACCATTGAGATGTAATATGAATAAATTAATAAAAATATTTTTAAAAAGAGGTACTAAGCAAAGCCTGCCCTGCCTTTGTTCCTGCCCTCCACTTCTTCCCCTTGGGAAACAGAGCCCTAATGGCATTATTTAAGCTATGAAATCTCTTTGTTTTAGTTGAAAAACCTGTCTAAATAGACAAGTAAAGCACTGAAATCCCACACTATTGCTATGTCAGGACCTATGTGTCTTTTTATGTCTTTTAGTGTTTGTTTTGTGAAATTGAGGGCTGTGGTATGCAGTACATAAATGTTAACAATTGCTACAACTTCTTGATATATTGTTACCTTTATTAATATGTAGCATCCTTCTTTATCTTTTTGGGTGGTTTTAATACCAAGTCTGTTAAATACAAAAATAGTCATATTGGCTGATTTATAGTTTCTCTTTGCTTGATAATTTGATTTCCATTCCTTCAATACTCAGGTATTGGATATCTTTTCTAGCTAACTGTTTTTCTTGGAAGTTACAGACACTTGATTCCTATTTTTAATCCAGTTGTTTGGCCTACAGCTTTTCTCTTGGTGAGCTGAGGCCATTTGTGCTTCAAGCTCGTTATTTTTTAAAGAATTTATTAGGTGATGTTCTGATTTACAGGATCATTAGTCTTACTTTTTCTTCTCTCTTCTTCATTTTTGGAGTTGGCTGATTTGCTGTACTAGACATGGCTGTTGTTTTTTTCCTCTTTTCTTTGTTCATCTGTTCCTTTCATGGAGTATATACTTCCATGTAGTCTCATAGAAGAGGCTGTCTTTCTTCTTATTTTCTATAGTATTCTTTAATATTTTCTGCAGTTCTGGATTGGTTGTCATTAACTGCCTTAATTTGTGTTTGCTTTGAAATATCCTCATTTCTCCATCAATTTTGTAGGGTAACTTTGCTTAGTATAACATCCTTGGTTCATAGTTATTTATCTTCAAAGATTGAAATTTTTAAGATTGAAATATTTTGTTTCATGTGTTTCTGGCTTTTATAGTTACTGGTAAAAAATTTGAGGTTATTGTAATATTTCTGCTACTGTATGCAAATTAACATTTCACAGCACTGCTTTTCAGATTGTTTCTTAACATTTTTTCCTATCCTGAGTATGATATATCATGGAAATTTTCTTCTCTAGTTGTGTGTGTTTGAGGTTTTAAATACTTCTTGTGTTTGGGTGTTTACTTTGTTCTCTAAGTTTGATATTTTTTCTGCAGTAATTTTATTAAATAATCTCCATGGATTTTGTTTTTATCCATGTTCCTTCTTCTACCAGATGAAGTCTAAATTTGGTTTCGACCTGCTGTCCTCTGTCCTCCAAGAATATCACTCTCTACTACTAGCAAATTCCATCATTGTTTCTCATCTCCAAATCTTCTGTCGACTTTTTTTTTTTGGAATGTGCTAATATTTTACTAGCAACATTTTAAGTACTTGAGAATATATTATATTTAATATAAAGTACAAAATACATATGAATAAAATTTATGAATGAACTTCACCATTTTCCTAAGTTTTGTAATTTCCCTAGGCATCTGTCTTCTTTATTTATTTATTTTAGTCAAGTTGACATAAGCTAGAGTAATCTGAGAAATGGGGCTTCATTTCAGAAGATTCACTTATCAGGTTGCTTGTAGGCAACTCTGTAGGGCATTTTTTGTGATTTACAGTTGTTGTTGGAGTATCCAGGCCAATGTGGGCAGCAACATCCTCCTGTATGTGGGTCTTGAGAGAATTAGTGGAGCATTGACCTAGGAGTAACCCAGAAGCCAGTAAGCAGCATTCCTCACTGATTTCAGTTCTGCATCTAGGTTCACCCTTTGAATTTCTACCTTGACTTCCCTCAGTTATGGATGGTTTCTTGAAAGTATAAATGAAATAAACCCTTTGCTTTCCAAAAATAAAAATAAATAAATGAATAAGTTTGGTCTCGAATGTTTTCCAGGATTCTTAGAAAGACCATTTATCATTCATATTTTCTTTTCATTATATAGGTCTGATTGCATTATTGTCTTCCATCTTAAAAGTTCATTCTTCTGCGTGACTTTTCTATAGATTTATAAAATATTTTATTAGTTCCTTGGGAATTTCATATATTTTTATTATATTCACCTCCCACCAGTTCCTTCTATATCTACCTTCCTTCCTTATCCATTTAACTTTGTTTCTTCCTTTTCTTTTTTATTAAACATTTTTTATTTTATACATTTTTATATAGACATTTATATTACACACACACACACACACACACACACACATATATATATATATATATATATATATATATATCAAACTACCTATAGCAAGAAGAAGCATGATACAATCAGGAATTATATAAATGTTACATTCTTAGTGTTTTGGCAATTTGTATTTGACAGCCTTGAAGAAACCATCTTTCCTATCTCGGTGCATGTAAAATTCTGAACATAAATAAATGTCTACCATATCTCATCATTATCAACTTAAAACATCTATCTAGACCTAAAAACATCTTTTTTTAATTTTATTAATTTATTCTTGTTACATCTCTATGGTTATCCCATCCCTTGTATCTGCCCATTCTTCCCTCCCTCCCATTTTCCCCTTATTGCCCTCCCCTATGACTGTTCCTGAGAGGGATTACCTCCCCCTGTATATGCTCATAGGGTATCAAGTCTCTTCTCGGTGACCTGCTGTCATTCCTCTGAGTGCCACCAGGTCTCCCCCTCAGGGGACATAGTCAAATGTGAGGCACCAGAGTACGTGAGAAAGTCATATCCCACTCTCCACTCAAGTGTGGAGACTGTTCTGACCATTGGCTAGATCTGGGTAGGGGTTTAAAGTTTACCGCCTGGGGAAGAGCCTGGAACATATTGGCACAGGAGACAACTTCCTGAACAGAACACCAACAGCCCAGGCCTTAATGTCAACAATTAATAAATGGGACCTCATGAGGCTGAGAAGCTTCTGTAAGGCTGGAGACACTGTCAAGAGAACAAAGCAACAGCCTACAGACTGGGAAAAGGTCTTCACCAACCCTACATCTGACAAAGGTCTAATATCCAAAATATATAAAGAACTCAAGAAATTAAACACCACCAAACCAAATAACCCAATTGAGAAATGGGGCTTGGAACTAAACAGAGAATTCTCAACAGAAGAATATCAAATGGCGGAGAAACACTTAAAGAAATGCTCAACCTCCTTAGTCATCAGGGAAATGCAAATCAAAACAACTCTGAGATTCCATCTTACACCCATCAGAATGGCTAAGACCTAAAAACATCTTAACCCCTAAACAACTAAGCTTAATTTTAGAACTAAACTATCTGGTCTTCAACCTCACAAGGTTATTTTTAATTAACTAGTATAGAATTTTGTATATAGAAGCAAAATAAGTTTAATTTTAGATACAGTGGTATAGAATTCAAGTGTAAGATTGTTCTTCACACATATTTTATATTTTCTACTCTAATATGAGGTATTGTACCCACACAACTCAATTATAATGCAAGGTTTACTTCCAATACTTTGAAAGTGCTGTTGTAGGCTGCTTAGAATAAATAAGTTATACAAGTTAATAGTTAGTTGATCAAATCATGGTCATATCAATTGCTAGTCTATTTTTTATCACAAGAATATATATCTTAGGTGCAACAGATAGATACGATTCTATAGACAGATAAGGTAAAATAGTTAGACAAGGTCTTCAAAAACCTCAGAGACATACAGAATATTGCACTTAAAATGTTTTTATTATTTTAAAGATTCACTGACAATGAGACAGGTTAACTCTTGGCAACACCCAGCCTACCTCAAAGAAGATGATGAGCATCAAAGAACCTCCTTATGGAGATGGCTTCAAACGTGGCAAACAAGCCAGTGGGCAAATTGTCCTTGTTTCTACCACAGACAGAATTTTGCCCTAAAAAGGTCAAGCTTGGATGTAGGCAGAGTAGATGGACAAACTCTGCCAAGACAAGATAAGGAAGTCCTCAATAATTCCTGCCTCACAAATATATCTATCAGATATATTGGGCCAGAAGGCTAAAGAAGATGATCCAGCTTTTTAGAGAGTTTTTGGTGACTGTTCAGGTAGCAAATTGTGTCTGTTATCTTCTCATTTGGAAAGCTACTAACCTGCATTCCTGGCATACTCAAGTAATTAATTTTGTTTCTTCCTTTTCTAATGTGGCTTTTATTTGATTGACATTTTCTTTCATTTCCAGTATTCCTCTTTGGTTATTTTTCAGTGCTTCAGTTGACTTATTGAATTTTCACTCATAAATTTCTCTTTAAATTTAAGTTTCTGTTTGATATAAGTTTATTAATTATTTTTTTAATTTATTTTTTTATTAATTTATTCTTGTTACATCTCAATGGTTATCCCATTCCTTGTATCCTCCCATTCTCCCCTCCCTCCCATTTTCCCCTTACTCCCCTCCCCTATGACTGTGACTGAGGGGGACCTCCTACCCCTGTATATGCTCATAGGGTATCAAGTCTCTTCTTGGTAACCTGCTATCCTTCCTCTGAGTGCCACCAGGTCTCCCCCTCCAGGGGACATGGTCAAATATGAGGCACCAGAGTACGTGAGAAAGTCATATCCCACTCTCCACTCAACTGTGGAGAATGTTCTGCCCATTGGCTAGATCTGGGTAGGGGTTTAAAGTTTACTGCCTGAAATTTTAAATATTTCTTAAACATTTCAATTATCTCTGTGATTTTCCATTCTATAATAGGAGAAGTGGGAGGTTAGCAATGTATCCTCATGGATTGCTATGTCATGGTCTTTGTATTTCTTTGTTGTGTTGGGTATCTGTTGGAATGGATTTGTGTTCCAGTTTTAACTTCCCTGTGGTCAGTTTGAGTGAATTAATAATAAACTCAGAATCATCAATAATGTATCACTGTCACATTAAGGGAAAAAAATCAAAGTATTTCCTCTTGATGTAATTTAACCAAGATCAACCCTGCCTTTGAATTCTCTAGTTTGTTCTCTTTGTGCCCTCCGTCTCCCTGTATGTCTGTGTATGAGCCTGAACCTGTGTCTTTTTAAAGGTTGTCTTGTGAATTTGTCCCTGTGTCTGTGTCTGTCTGTTTCTGAGTGTCTGCTCCTAACAAATGGCATTTCTCTGTATTTATTAAACAGTACAGAAAGCATCACATGGGGAAAAAATAAGGGATACTTTACAAAAATACTTAAGAGTTTTACAAGGAATTAATCACTAACCCCAACTGACCCCAACGGCCTCAGATAATAAACATTGTTACAAGTATCATTGCTTATCAAGAAATACCTAAATGTTGAGTTCAACTCTTACAGTGAATATTTATTTAAAACATTTCTATAAACCTATATTTTCTGTCTTCAGGAAATTATCAAAGCACATGTAAATGCATACATATTACTCTTGGGTCAGAGACATATAAAATTACTTAAATTAAGATTACAGTTATACATTTGTTTAGGTTATAAAAGGGAAATCCAAGGCAAGCACATTTGGTTTGTTATATTGCTTTCATAAAGGCAGATTTAACAAACAGTCTGAGTACACAGTATGCTAGAAGCCTTAAGACTTAAGTGACCTCAAAGTATATTGTTAACTCTGGATGCATGATCCAACAAAAAGTTCTAGTCTCTTAGAAAGTAAGAGATAATTTTATAATGCATTACCACTCTTCCTCCTCTGGTCATCTTGTCGTCTATGAGCCTTCTAAACAGATGTCTGTATGAAGTTCACTTGTAGGAACTGGTAAAACCTGGATTCCTATGTGGGGTTCCTGACATGATCTAGTTTGACTAGTGACAGCAAAGCCACAGATGGGGACGCATGATGATCCAAGGGCAGCTAGATGAAGTCAAACTCTATGAACTGGCTGGACCCTGGAATCGGAAGAGTCCTATGGCTGACCTCTTTGATCACAGGAGTCAGAACTCTGATCCTGTGCTGAACTCTGGGACTGTTGGAGTCAAAACTTTAGTCCACGATCAACTCTGGGAACACTGTTGTGAGGCATCCCTCCCAACTTTTTGGATTTAGGTTTAATTTTTATTTTATTGAGACTTGGTTTCATGCTCTTGTCCAGGCTGGTGTGGAATTTTCTTTGTAGCCAAGGCTGGTCTAGAACTCACAGTCTTCCTACTATGTGCCAAGAAAGACAGCTCTTTTGCTCTCTTTTCCCATCATTCCATTGAAGACTGAAAAACAGCTTTGCTGAGCATAGCAGTTGTGGTGTAATGTTTTCCTTTGAGACCAACAATATTCCATCCAGCAGAGTAGCTCCTTAAGTGGGGAGGTAAACAATTTAAAAAAAGAGAGCTTCAAGAACTCCCTGAAACTAACCAGATTCACTGGGCCCTTCCTTGCCAGAATGAAGGAGTTCAGTTGCAAAAAAGACTCTGAGACCAGACCTGCCAACTGGAAGAAGCAGAATCCAGCAGGGCTGCCTGGAAGCGGTTTAGACCAACTGAGGATCCTGGAAAAGACACTCTGCAACCTGCTGAGCTGCCTGCAACCAGCTGTGCAGTGTGCTCTAAGTTCCTAGGTTTAGTGAGCTGGTACCCATGGTGGGTTAAGCCTTGGTGATGCATCTATCTTTGGGTTGTATCTGTTCCTATAGTACCCATATTACTATAAGTAACCCCATATTACTCTATTACTATAAGTAATATTACCTATTACTATAAGTAATAACCATATTACTATAAGTAACCCCAAGGAAAAACATTGGTTCACCAAATTGGACTTTGGTAGTATCCATGCTTTGGTCTGTCATGGGTCTCCCCTGGGAGAAAAGACATGAGCAGTGCAACCCAAAATCTATTAAATACTTAATTACAACCCAGCAGAGATTTTTTTGAAACAGGGTCTCACTGTGTAGCCCAGGTTGTCCTATAAATTGAGCTCTTCCTGCCTTTGGCCCTCATGTGTTAATAGGTTTTGGGTTGCAATACATCAAGGAGCAATTAGAACAAAATCATAAAATGGCTAATCATCGTGCAGGGATGGATTTTGTGGCTGGATCTTGCATTTAGGTAGAATATGGACATAGATTCTTTTCTCAGAAACAGGTGCATTATGTTAGACATTGCCATCATGTCCCTGCTATTTGGAGTTTGGACGTTGAAAGTTGAAAAGAAATATGTACAATGTTCAGTTGCAATGGAGGCAGTAAATCTAAAGAAGTGAAGTCACCACTCATTCCCATCCCCTTCAAGCATGCCTTCCTTCACTGCCAAACCTAGGAACTTTAAATTTCCATTTCTGAGACTCCCTTACAGTTGTTTCTGGATGCAAATTAGTTTCTACCAATTAGATGTACTTTCATGAGATTTAAAAGGCAGCCGTGATTTAAGGGTGATTTTCCTGCAAATGTGTTGATTGTTGTGGCCAGCAAGCAGCCTTAAAGTCTTTGCATTTTTCTGCATCAGCATTCCAATGCCCTTTCTCTTAGCTCGTGTTCAGAAGCAATTGTATTGGTAATGGAGGATGCTCTCAGCCACAGTGGCCTGACACCTGAATCATGGGTTGAAAGGTAGCTTCAGCAATGGAGGCCTCCCAAGTCTTCAAGTACCAGCCATCCCACTAAGAGGAAGGATAGCAGGCTACCAAGAAGAGACTTGATACCCTATGAGCATATACAGGGAGAGGAGGTCCCCCTCAGTCACAGTCATAGGGGAGGGGAGTAAGGAGAAATGGGAGGGAGGGAGGGAGGAAAAAAAGGGAGGATACAAGGGATGGGCTAACAATTGATATGTAATATGAATAAATTAATAAAAAAAGGAAAAAAAGAAGCCAAAAAAAAAAAAAAAGAAAAAGAAAAAGAAAAAACCAGCCATCCCTTTGAGTACTTCCACTTAACAGTTCCAGTGGGAGGGTTCTTATTCCTCATTTTTCCCCTGAAGTGAGCCTCTGGCAGATTAGTTGTGAGGTGTTATTCTGAGTTTCCCTTCTGGAAGCTCTATTTAGAACACATTGCTTTAAGCACTGCCAACATATATATGAAAAAAAACCCTTTCCCTTACATTAAATACCTAGAAAAGTAGAGTAAGTAGTTTTTGCTTCTGAGTGAAACTTGACTGAGAGAGATGTGCTCTAGAAAAAAACTTTTTTATTATTATACATATATTTTGTTTATATTTTATTATCACATATTATACAGAATGGTATTCAGAACATTTAAACATATGTATATAGAATATCTTTAATATATGAAAATAGCATAGCCATCTCCCTACTACTTTCTTTTTTACTGTTGCACATTTCCCTTACCCTCCCACACTAAAACTTTCTACTCATCTAATAGTTTTTTCCTACTTTCTTTATTAGTGTATTGAAATTACACAAAATCAGCTTCATTGTGATTTCTTGATATATGCATATCACAGATTTAGATCAAATTTACCTGAACTACCTAACTGCTTTTGTCCCATCTCCTCTTTGTCTCTTTTGTTTTCTCTAATAGTCCCACTTCGGTTTCAACTTAATCTAGATTCTATATATAAATGAAGACATGCAGTATTTATCATTCGGTACCTGACTTATTTTACTTCAGAGGAAGATCTCCAGTTGCATTCATTTCCCTACAAATGTGATTTTGCTCTTGTTTTGAGAAACAAATTTTATAAGGAATGCTTTCTTGCTTGTTAAATAACATGACATAAAAATATAGTTTAATTTTGATTAAATTTCATGGGATGTTTGGTTTGTAAAATGTTAAATTTAAACTTCTCTAATGCCTAGCTTATCTATAAAGCTTTTAATTATACATGCAAACACATTTCCATAAAATAAATAATTAAGCACATGGCAGAGAAAAATCCTGCTCCAAATATTTATGGATTTGTAAATTACTCCTGTCATTTAAACTAAGCTGTTAAACTATGGGCATTGTCACTAAAATAAATCAAATTGAACTTATTCTAAAATCAACATATATTTATTGAGGGCTTATTCTGAGCCAACATCTTGCTTTCAGTTTTTGCTCCTGGCCTTAGATATTTGACCTCAGAAAACAGTCTCAAAGACAAACTAACTGATTCCAAAAGATGAACTTATGTGAAGAATTGGGGGTGGGGGTGGGGCAGCTGGAGGGACTGGTTGGATTAAGATTTTGGTTTGTTGTTGTTGATTTTTTTAAAATTTTTTGAAATGGGGTTTCATGGTCCAAGATGATCTCAAACTCATGATTGTCCTGCCTCAGCCCCACTGAGTGCCTAGTAGTACATCCTTATTACACCATATCCAACTATGTGATATTACTGTAATGGATAAGGTGCATGCTAGTGAGGATGCAGCTTGAGGAAGTGCCATCTTGTATGAATTCGTTCCTAGGGGAAAGTAAATCACTACTGAAAAAGAAATAATACAGAAAAAGTAAACTCTGATCAGTAACTTTCTACGTGTATACTAATAATGGCAGATGGAAAAACATCCAAGCAGACACAGACTTTAGTAATAACCCATGATTTTAAACACAAATATGGGGAGGCACTTTAGCTAGTATATATCATTTAGCCATTCAATGTCAATTGCTTTTCTTCTGGAGCCTACAACTTCCTTGGTCACAGGTTTTAAAGTTCTCAGTACTAGCTGTGAATTTCCCCCTGTGTAGTGAACCTTAAGGCCAATCAAAAGTTGATTCTAACCCCAGCCCTGAGGCCACTATTGCACTAACTGGTACATCTTACCTGCCATTTCCACCGTGAAGCATGCTGGATCCACAACTAAGTAGGACTTTTAGGCATAGTTCTCCCCAGCATCCTTTGTAGTGACTTCTGGCACTACAGGAGCTAGTTTGCAGGGAGGGTACAAGTTCTACCTTTGTTTCTCCAAATCTGGAAGGAAAAGCACTCAACTGGTTCCACAATAGGGTCTTACTACTCAATCCTGGAAAACAACCAACAAATGTAACAAGAGATTCTATTGTTTCAAGAGCCTCAAGGGCCTCTGTTGCCAATGGCTCTAAGGGCGGTAACCTACTCCTAGCACTGAGATTCCTGATTAACAATGTTGTAGCTTCTAGAAGCATCTGTTTTACCTTTTGGATACTCTAACACTTACAGGCCCAGAGTTGCAAACTTTACCCAGTCACCTTGGTAGTTATCACTTGTGTCTTACCCAGCCATAAAGTTCCCAAGAATTCCAGGGTGGCGCCTGACCTTTGCACCCTTTGTGAACAAATTCCCCATGCTTGCTTTTTTGGAAGCAATCTCTTGTCTCTTAAATGGGGCTTCAAATCTGCAAAATGCCCAATGGTTAGCATTGTGCTATCTACATTTAACAAAACCTTTATAGATAAGATGGACAGCCCAGTGGCACAAGGTCCTGAGCCAACATCTCATAATAAAAAGGGAGACTGTGGAGAGCGCCTAGTTGAAGCACTTTAAACGTCTATTATCTATAGTCTCAGTGTTAGGTGATCACAGAAAATCCCAGCTGTTTTATTTCCTAGAGAATTCTGGCTTCACACAAATCTTGTCAGATTTGCCTTTGAGTAGCCCAGACAGACTTCTTCCTCTGCTTTGCCTTCTACTTATCTCTAGGTTGTTTCTCATTTTATAGACACATTTTACATGTTGGTCTGAATTACTTAGAACTGACACAGCCTGTCCTATTTTGTAAAATCCTGCCCCACCAAAGGACTCAGCAAATCTGCTGATGCTCCGTGCCAGTGCTGAAGTCCCTGCTAAATCTAATTCTTCCCTAAGTCTCTGGAGAACACTGTTCTCTTGGGCTCTGTGAATTGCCCATCACACAATGTTTTCCTCAGATGTAGTTCTTTGAGAAGTGCCTATCCTTCCTCTAGTATCCTCCAGCCCGATACCCATTGGCACAATGGTGATGACCAATTGGCACAAACGAGCCAATCTGTCAGATACTGATTCCCCTTGTACTGTATCAGGTTAGGCAGTTTGTGTCTCAAGGAAGGGCATGTGGCTGCATTTCCCAGTTTCTATCCTTCTACAAAACTCAGGCTGATTCTATCTGTTCCCATACTCCACAGCCTCATAAGTCAGGCTGTGAGAGATTCTTTCATTGTTTATTTAAAGATCTCCCATAATTTCTGAAATTCCTGAGTTGAATACTCTTCGATTACCATTCTCTCTCTCTCTCTCTCTCTCTCTCTCTCTCTCTCTCT
>OU015760.1:74208440-74288765 GCA_907169655.1 Acomys percivali | reverse complement strand
GAGAGAGAGAGAGAGAGAGAGAGAGAGAGAGAGAGAGAGAGAGAGAGAGAGAGAGAGAAATAAAAAATAATTTAATACTCTCAGCAAGTTAAGGGCTAAGTTTGAAGGATCAATCTCATGGAATGATTTAGAAATGTCATCTATTTACCTATGAAAATTAAGCCAACTATATGGCACAAGCATATACAATCTTAGAGAAGTAAGCAAGAATTCTACTTTTTCAGCCTTGTGAAACTGTATGGGGAGGAAGAGAAGAGGGAAAAGGATAAAATGGAGCTATGTTTTCATAGAAAAATAGTAAAATAAGTGAAAGTAAGACCACTTGCCACTTGAACACACAAAGTACAAACTAGGATTCTCTGGGAATTCCAGTACAAGCAGTCAGCTATATTGATGCCTCTCGTAGTGAGGCAGAGAGACACTGCAAGTTTGGCTTTCTCTATCTGCCTTTACTTTCCATGAAGAATGTCCATGAAGTGAAAGCCACTGAGTTTGCTATGAGAACCACATTCTAGATAAAGGAACCTGTTGCAGCCACCAGCCAGTTAGTTACCTCTCAAAAAGAGCTAGGGTCCATGAGCAGTGGAGGCTGACAGGATGTAGAGACAACTAGACTACATTAGGAGGCTCTGGCCAATCAAAGAAAGGAAAATGAAATCACAGCTAGTGAAATTTCAATCTTCAACTATAAATACAAATAAAGCAAGCAGCAAACAAATGCTAAGTGATATCAGGCAGTCACCAGAATAGCAAGACTAAACAGAAGCTACTTGTCCATATAACTCTTATCTTCCCTTTAACATCTAACAGTTCCATTATCTTTTTCCCTATACACCTCCATACAATCTTATAAAATGAGTGAGGATCTATTTCTCTGAGACAGCATTTTTATGCTGCAGTAACTACAAACTATCTAAATGGGCCATTTAGATGAGGGCTTGGAAAATTATGGCCTGCGAAGAAAATCTGCCACTCATTTTTAAAATAAAATATAATTCTAACATGACCATTCCTTTGTTTATACACCATCAATAGATAGGATAGCTTTTAGAGATGTGTACTTGCAACCAGAAACATAGAATTCACAAATAGTAAGCTGTTTATTATCCAGTTCTCTTCGGTGAAAGATTGGCAATCCTTGGGTTCAATTATCAAATCAGACTGAATTTTAAATCAATTGGATATATACAGTAGTACTAGCCTTCTACCTATCCGCCAGTTGGTTTGGGTAGACTCAAAGAAAAGGCAAGATTAGATCTAGAGATAATTCTACAAGTTTATTTCCTTCACATGTTCAAGTTACTGTGAGTGTAATATATGCAGCCCTAAAAATCACTTCAGATGATGACAATAGCTTTATAATTAAATAGTGCTTAGAGCTCATAAAGTCCACTCACATCCATTGGCTTATCTATTCTTCAAAAGGGCCCTGTGAAAAGGTGCTGTTACTACATTTTACAGATGAGCATATAACTTGAGTTGCAGTGAGATGAAGCGACTAATTAATGGCCACACATCTAGAGAGAAGGTATTTTGATAACACAATTAAAGTGGAAGTTTCCGGTTTCTTTGAAGATTCAGCTGTGTCACGTGATGTTTTTCTGAAAGAGTAAAAAGGCGTGTGATGTTTTTCTGAGAGCAGACACCTGAGAGGGTGCATGATGTTTGAAAGGTATAAATAGAATCCCACCGATAATGGGAGAAGGCTTTTGCATTGCTATCCTGCTTTCTTTGCTGACATTGTTTCGCAGAAAGAAATGTTCCAGAGAACTTCCTCTGTTACTCTGGCTGATTCTGGCTACTTCCTCTGACTTGTGCAGATTAGTCAGAACCTTAAAGTTTCTTCTGGGAAAGTTTCTTCTGCTAAAGATTCATGTCACTGTTTGGTGTTGGCTATAGGATTGAACTGCTGGTATCCTGATCACGCAGAGTGGTATTGGCCCAAGGAACTACATTTAAACAGGTCTAAAACACCTTTTTCCTATTAACATTATTTCTCCCCTTCCTATGGTTGGTGAGTTATAAGTGAAGTTGAAGTGTTTAAGAACCCTAAATAAAGTAGGTATAGAAAATCTAAGCCTGCTCTTTCCATTTGACTTCTGCCAAACTACTAATATAAATTCCAGCTCAACAAGAACAGAATGGATATACTCTAATGAACTTAGAAACTGGTCCTTTAGCTTTTCATCAATATCCAGATAGATTTCTTTTTTGTCTGTTTCTTTTGTTTTGTTTTCAAGACAGGGTTTCTCTGTGTAGCCCTGGCTATCTCAAACTCGAAGCCAAGCTGGCTTCGAACTCACAGAGACCTGTATGCCTCTGCATCAGGAGTGACAGGATTAGAGGTATGTGCCACCATACTCAGCCAGATGATTTCTTAAAGCCTAAATATCAAACCAGTACCTTCTAATATGCTTTCTGTATTGTTTATTTACTGTGTAGTGTGTCTCAGTGCTTGTTACCTGCATGCTTTGGGATCTTTGAGAAGTGAGTAGTTAGATAGATTATTAAGAGTACATCATGTCTAGAATCAAGTCTACCTTTACACTACAATTTTTAGCTAAAAGTTAAAATGGATATTTTTGAAGATTAAATGAGGTAAAATACTTATCACAAGATCAGAAATGTTGCTATCATGAAGTGAATCACTCAATAAAAAACTGTTAACGCAGATGGTGGAGTAACTTTGGAAAAGAATATATAACAAAGCCTTAACATCTTTTGTAATAAATGTGCAACTCCCACAGGACTAAGCACATGCCCTTCTAGATATTTATCTTACATAAATACTTAGGTTCATATTAAAAATCTGTACCCAAAGACTGGTAAGATACCTAAATATCTCTTTCCAGCACACACACACAAAATAAGTCTATCTTAGAATATACACTTTTTAAAAGTTAAGTATGGTAGTACCTGCTTGTAATCTCAGTAGTAGTGAAGCAAACACAATGGATCCATGGGGTTTCCTGGCCAACAGTTGTGGCCTACTTAGTAAATGCCAGGTCAATGAAAGAATCAGTCTCAAAAAAAGGGACAGAGAATGAATGAATGAATGAATGAATGTTGGACAGGACATGAGGAATGAAATCTAAGGTTGTCTTCTGAACTCTGTATGAACACACTCACACACACACACACACACACACACATACACACACACACACCCCACACTCATTATGAACATACATACACCCCCCTTCTATACATATATACACCAAAACTCTTGTACATTAATGTTTACAACCATTTTGGTGCTAGGGAGATGAATCAGCAGTTTATATCACTGGCTGCTTTTCCAGAAAACCAGCACCAATATGGTGGCTTACAACCATCTGTAACCATCATCTATAGGAGATCTGAGATTCTCTTTTGGCCTCCATAAGTAACAAGCATGCAGTGGAAAAACATGCATGTAGGCAAGGCACCCATACACATTCAATATTTTTATTTTATTTTCTAATTTAAAAAAAACATGCCGGGTAGTGGTGGCGCACGCCTTTAATCCCAGCCTTTGGGAGGCAGAGGCAGGCAGATCTATGAGTTTGAGGCTAGTCTGGTCTACAGAGTAAGTTTCAGGGCAGCCAGGGCTACACAGAGAAGCCCTATCTCAAAAACAAACAAGCAAACAAACAAACAATCCAAATTTAATTAACTATGTGAATGGTTAAGCCTATCATTGTATATCCATATTTTGAAATCCTACTAAGTGATAAAATATATAATTTAGTCATAAATGACAATTTAGTTCGATCACCAAGGAAATGTTATGAGTAAAATGGCCAATACTTATGCCCCATAATATATGATTTAATTTAAATAACACTCTTGAAATGAAATTATGAAGACAGAAAAGATAATAGTGATTGCCAGGAGGTAAGGAATGCAGAACACAGAAGTGCCTTATAACATGGCAGCAAACAGATGCTTGCAGGGATGTTACTCTGTAACTTGATCTTGCTGGTGATCCTAGGAATATGTGTGAAAAAAATATGCAGAATTAAATGCACACAGAGAGAAGGGGGAGGAAAGGAAGAGAGAGAGTGAGCTCACACCAGGCAGCCATGAAAAAGTTCCCATTCCTGTGACAATATTTAATAATAAAAACATTGAAAACATTGTTTGAGGGCCTAGATTTTTGAGGGAGATAATTGGGTGATAATACTGACATTCTTGGCTTTTTCTTGTTGCTGCTGTTCTGGGGATGGAGTTCAAGGATTTCCCCAACTTAGCTGATGATTTACCACTGACTTATATCCTCAGCTCTTAGTTTATGATATAGAGTATCATTATGTAGTCCAAACTGGCATCAAATTTATAATCTTTCTGCCTAGACCTCCCAAATTGTGCAATTACACTAGTTCCACTACATTTGGCTCTGACATTGCATAAACAGTGAAAACTGTAAAAGTTCTATTCTTTCTCTCCAAATCAATTCCCTGAATTATTTTCTTAAAAACTCGGAACTAATGAAACCTCAGAAGTTACCCACACAAATTGTGTCGCTATTGACAAAAGCCAGATTATGGGTGTGCCCATTAGTGGATGAATGGATAAAGAAAATGTAGACTTACATACAACTTATCATAAAGAATGAATTAGACATTTGGAGGGAAATGGGTAAAACTGTGCCCTTCCCTGTTCATGTCAAATGAAATAAACCAAGTTCACAAAGACATATAATGCATATTTTAACTTATATGTGCAATCTGAAGTTCGGGGCAGAGTACATGAAAGTGGCATGGGAATGTGATGAGTGTGGAAAGGGAAGTGGACAGGGAAGGTTAAGAACAGAACAGATAGTAAATATGATAAGTGTAGGTATGAAAATGCTATTGAGACCATCTACTTTGCACTATGAATTTATACTTATAAAAACAATGTATTCTAGATAATATATAAATCCTTTGTATAAGATTGCTAGTAAATTGTTATTCCATTTGTATACCATTTATTAACAGACAATCATTCTTGACCAAAGCAGCCCTATGTATGTAGAGACAGATCTAATAACTTTAAAATGTTTTCTTAATGTCATTCTGAATTTGTTCTCCTTATAATTTCACTCGTGGTTCATATATTTTTACCATTCATCCTTCCCAATAAAGTAAGAAAGCATTTTAGTGGACTCCTTATTATATTCAAATACTTTATCATTTTTTCACGTGGACTAGGAATTGCAAGAGGCGGCTGATAACCCCTCTCTTTCATCCCAAGAGCTGATAATGGCTATAATTTTCTGCAGAGACATCAGACCAATAATCAGCATGATTTCACAAATTCAACAGCATATAGTGATAATAACAAAACTGTACTTTGAATTTACATAACACCTTATCTCTGAAAGCATCTAATAACAAGGCTGGTGTGTGTCTCTTCTGTCGCATAGAAGCAAGGAAGTTCCTATAAACACCTTGTCTTTGTTTTAACTTATGTCATTCGGATAGGAAATTTCCAAATTTGTGCTTTTTAATATCCACTGCATTATAAAAAGCTAAGAGTGAAAGTATATGGTGCAGAGCAGCATCCAGGTGTAAGGGATTAATGGGTCTTTGGATTTTCTGGGAATTTACATGTAAAATCCTCATTAATGCTAATGTGAATTCTGGCCCTGTGTAAATCTTCTCTATCAGTGAAAAATGTGCAATTTAGAGGGTTTCAATTGGCATATTCTATTAACTCTCTGATATTCCTAATTGATTTCCCCTTTATTCGCTGCCTTGCCGTCCTTCCCCATCCAACTGCCTTGACAAAGGGAAAATATATTTTTCATAATGAAAGTCAGTGCAGTTCTTTCTCCTTGACCAAGCTCAGAATGAGAACTGTCAGGATGACCTGACCTTCTAAAACCTTCTTTTTCAGCCAAATCCTCTGCTCTTTCTGACTCCCATGTGACAGCAAGGGCTTCTGGCCCCTGGGGCACTAAGCACTCATAAAAATCCCTTCTTAGTAATTATTGTTATTATTTCCCATTTGGTAAGTGGCAATATTGTTCATCTAAGCTAAGAGGCCACATCCTGTGTCCGCCTCTCAACAACTTATGGGGCCATGCTGACACTGCTTCAGAATACAAATTTCTGTCCTTGGTTGTTGTTAAGCGGCCTGTGAGGGAAAGCAAGATTATCACTTTTAAGGAATATATGTCACTGGGTAGAGAGTGCAGAAGTGAAGGGTGACATGCAGTTGTGACAGGGGAGAATCAACAAAAGAGTAAGCTAGTCGTGGGGGAGGATCTGGGGAACCTGAGAGCCAAAGTGAAGGCGGGTGTAAGCGTTCAACAAGTGGAGTGAAAATCAGGGAGCCAGAAGCCAAAGGACAGGGCCCAGAAAAAAAAAATGAAAACCAACTAAAGAGGCCAGATTCAAGGCACAAAGGCAACACATACATAGTACAGGATATTTACATAGGTAGAAAGCTAGTAAGTATGTTGGTGTGGAAAACTGAAGCAATTTGGTAAATCCCAAAAGGTATACTGGCAGAGAAAGCGGACCAAGGAAAAGTGACAGTAATGAAAAGGACCCCTTACAGCAGAGCTCTTTTGACTTGCCCTTAGCAAAGAACTTATGGGATTCGTGTGAAGACAGTGTCAGTCCTTGTAAAAGCCAGTCTTAGCTGAGCACATAAATGAATATGTCTGAGACACATACTCTCTTGTCACAGAAATATCTTGATTATGTAGACATTCCCCTTAGGGGAGATATGGTCACACTACAGTGTGAAAAGCACATGCCTTAGATCCATTCTCTTAGATTTTGCTGGGCAGGAAGAATATTGAACTATCTTTCAGTCTAACAAATGCAGCTTGTTGCACACCCTTCTGAAATTGCTCCTTCTCGGGAAGAAGTAATCTACATTGTTATAAGTTATATTTAGCAACCAAAGTTTGCCTCGAGAGATATTACTAGGATTTTCCGGGATGATACACAGTGCCAAGCCCAAGGTCCTCTGTGGGTAGGGAGTATACATATGTTTGTGTTTTAATGTGTTTAACTTTCAGGTACAGAGAAATAAGTCATATTTTTTTCAATACACATAATTGCAATTAGCTAATTGTTTTACCAATTAGTCAATTCATTGTGTATTATCCTATTTCCAACTTTTTCTCCCATATTCAATAATTTTAACGTATTGTATTTTAAGATGTGTTTTGACACGTTTGTATGCTAAGGGACCTTTCTCATTTTTATCAAGTTACAGCTGTACTATATCATGGACAACTTTTTAAAAAGATTTATTTAATATTTATAGAATATTCTGTCCATACGTGTGCCTGCCCACCACAAGAAGGCACCAGATCTCATTATAGGTGGTTGTAAGCCACCATGTGGGTGCTGGGAATTGAACTCAGGACCTTCAGAAGAGCAGATAGTGCTCCTAACCTCTGAGCCATCTCTCCAGCCCCTCATGGGCAACTTTTAAGCCACCAGTTCTGGTCACTAAACATCGCCTCCATGTGCGTTCAGAAAAAAAAGGAATTTAATATGGACTAAAGAAATTGTGTGGCTTTTATCTTTAACATTCTCTGGAAAACAGAAATATAGTGCATTTAGTTTTCAAAGTTGCTGCTTATTCTGGGTTGTAAAAGATGAGACTTACATTCTCCACACAGTAATATGATTCATCCATAACACATAAATGTCTATAAGTATCCTTTCACCCAAAGAACATTAAATATCAAAATCTAAGAAGAATTACAAGAAGACTAGATTTCATGTGTTATTATCACAAAGTACAGGGATGTTAATTATCTGGATTTACTCTTTCCATTAAAATGTGTATTTTAAGACATGATATTACTTACTATATCTTATAAGTTATGATGTATATATTACTATTATTGTTATCTATATTGGCATCAATAAAGTGTGATACTTCTGGGGAAAAAAGTTGTGTAGTTATTTTCTTTAGAGTGGAAAAGCCCTAAGCCTCTAGAAGCTCAGGAACTTGTGAAGCTCAAGAAGTCTATGATCCTTACAAAAAACACAAGGCCCCTTCCCCAAGGCTACATGGGAAGTAAACAATTGTCAGGGGAGAAGTGATTCCTTGTTTGGGAGCTGCATGAAAGTTATGCAGGGAGATCCAGAGATGCAACTTTCATTACTCATGCCTGTGGTTGTCATTTTGATTATATAGGTGTATTTTAGTCATTCATGTTTCTGTAAGTAACCCCAATAAACTCATTGGTTCACTAAGCTAGACTTGGGAGAGGTAATTTTTTTTTTGTCTAACATTGATATTTGTACACATCTCTATGAGAAAAAATAATCCAAAGTGTTTTCCCATTTAATTTAAAACTGCAATAACACAAACTACATAGTCATATTTTTTAAATTTACAAACAATACAATGTAATGGATAAAATATAATAAATCTCTTAGAATGACTAGTTCCTATTTGTTGATCTTCAATCAATTAGTGATTAATTACACATTTAGTGAGTACTGAGCTCCATACATTGTAAATGTAATGAAGAAAATGAAACTATCCCTTATTCATATGTTCCTTAAAGTAGAATACACAGAACAAATATTAATTAGAGCAGGCAAATAAATATACAACTTTACACTACAAGAGAAGTACAGAAAGAGAGTGGACACAGGGCTTCCTAGAGCTTCTAGCAGTTCAACAAACATGGAGGGGTAATGAAAACAGAAAGGAATATGAGTATATGCAAAGACTCTAAAGCCAGATGGGAGGAGACATGACAAAATCCAGTATGTGAAAGTCAGCCATAGCAAACAAAGGAATGCAAGAGGAACAAGATGCTGCTTTTGGTTGGAGCTCTTCCCAGATTACCCTACTTAAGAATCATCACCTTCTTTTATGCATGTTTTTTTGCCCTTCAGGCACTCTAGCCTTCTTCATCTTATTCTTTACTCTCCTCTCCAGAAATGAGCATTTGAGTTACATAATAGATTCTAAAACCTCTGGCATTGGGTTACATTGTCACATAGAAGGAAGAGAAGGGGACCTGGGGAAAGCAGAATTGAATGTTGATTTATCTTCCCTCCTATCAGGCTACCCAGAGCTAGCTAAATTCCTAGGTCTAATATCACAGTATCTGGTCAGACAACTTCATCATATAATCCTTAATGTTCTCTCCTCATTCTGCTAGTTTTCCTCCTCTTAACTCTTCAAGTCCTGGAAGAGATATAAGGAAAAGACAGCAGAGAAAAGGGACAATGGATTCACCTGATCCAGGCTGGCATCCAGTCCACATTTTTTTAAGTGGCCCTTCCTCAATTATCCAGTGTCAGTGTTCCATATTTTCCCTGCCAAGACTCTGATTGATATTAATATCCTCCCCTATTCCTCTTTTCCCCCTCACATTTCTCCATGGAACTTTATTATTTTGCCTAGTATGTATTTTACCTTTTGGGTTTGCTTATTGTTACCTTCTTTGCAACAGATTGTCAAATCAGAGCAGAGGTTTTTTATCTGTATTGCCCAATTTACATGCTAAGTACTTATTGAGTCTTTACATATGTAAGGCTACAATCTCAAAAGGTTTTACAGAAATAGTTAAAATTTTGTATTTTAGTCTATGTGTAATGAGAAGCTGCATAAGAATTTTATACAAGGCAATAGAATTTGATTGAAAAATTTAACATCTCTGTGAGTGAACACTTTATGCAGATAAGAATGGACTTTGAGGAACTACTTAAGTGCAAATCATAGCCTAGAACAATATGGTGGTGGTGGTAGAAAAGGAGAAAAAAGATATATAGAGACATTTTCTGGAGTTTCCTCAAACTGTAAGTCATAAGTGAAATGTGTTCAATACTCAAAGTTGGATGCATTTGGCTGAGAGAGAGTGTTGTCAGTACTCCAAGCAATGATATCATCAGGAATTGCCCAGGTTTCTGAACTTAGCAAATCAGAAGACATGGATACAATTTGAGAAAGTCTCCATTTGGAATCCTACTAGACAGGAAAATTTCACTAAAGCACAAAGCCTATATTCAGAACTGGGTTGTCAATGAATCATAGGAACTTCTGAATAATGTGACTTTCAAATAGGAACCTGTGCATTTAAAAGTAAAATAGTACATCTTGAGGCCCATTAATCCAAACAGTAATGTACTGTCTATACTTTGTAGCCCAAATATCAGTCGTTTCCCCCTCCAGAAAGTACTCCATGATTCTATTAGTAGAAAATATGCTTCAAAAAAGTGGTTTCACATGTAAACAAGCTCCAATTCAGTAGCAAGAAATTGTATGTCAATATTTCTGAAATGGAATTAAAGTTTGAGAATAAAAGGATTTGAGTGATAGTCTTCTTCTTTTGTTGTGGTAAGTATTTAGAATAGTTTTACCAACGAGCATCCTCAATATATAATCCATTATAGAAAACTGGCATTTTATCTCATATACTAGGCTAGGTAGATCCAACGGGCTTTTAGCAGACACATCAAAGACATTAAGTCTGTATTCTTCACAGAGTAAATTATTTTAGTAATAGCATCTATAGCTTCTAATATTTTATACTTTTAAATAGGAATGTAATACCATATTAATCCAAAGGTCTTTAGAGAAATCAGACAGTACCCCTGACCAGGCTAACAAGCTAAGTAGTAAGTTCAAAATTTTTCTACAGAATGACTAAATTAAGTTGAAACCTATCGACTTCTGGAGATATTTCTTAGATTTTGAGTTATGTGAAATCTATGGGATAAGATGTTACAGTGGAGGGAATTAATGTTAAAATACCAAGCCCATAATAAGAGGCTTAGGAGGAGGCTGGAAGGTATGAAGGACAAGACTCTAGGGTGGAATGATCAGAGGATATCACTAAAGCCAAAATAGTGGTTCCCAAGTGTGTGCTTGTGAATTCATGCCAACTCATGCTGCGGATTTATTTGACCAAGGTGAAATGAGAAGACTGTAGAAAATCTGTACTGTTCATAATCCTAAAATAGTTCAATAGTTTAATATGAGCATATGTCATATTTCTTTCTTTTAAAAATATTTATTCTTTCATAAAATGAGAATATACGCCAATGACATGTTGAGTTCTGGTGTGTTCAGGTACATGGGTATGTATGTATCTTTACTTGACAAAGTAACACGTTGATACTACTACTGTGCCAATCTACTTGATGGGGTGAGGAAATATTTTTAATTTGTATAATTTAAATTTGGTAGTTGACGACAGGTGGTTTTTTTTAAAAATCTTATCTTATTTTATTTTTGTTTTTATTTTTTAATTTTATTTTATTAATTTATTCATATTATATCTCAATGGTTATCCCATCCCTTGTATCCTCCCATTCCTCCCTCCCTCCCATTTTCCCCTTACTCCCCTCCCCTATGACTGTGACTGAGGGGGACTTCCTTCCCCTGTATATGCTCATAGGGTATCAAGTCTCTTCTCGGTAACCTGCTATCCTTCCTCTGAGTGCCACCAGGTCTCCTCCTCCAGGGGACATGGTCAAATATGAGACACCAGAGTTCATGTGAAACTCATATCCCACTCTCCACTCAAGTGTGGAGACTGTTCTGACCATTGGCTAGATCTGGGTAGGGGTTTGAAGTTTACTGCCTGTATTGTCCTTGGCTGGTGCCATAGTTTGAGTGGGACCCCTGGGCCCAAATCTGCCTAACATAATGTTCTACTTGTAGGTTTCTAGGATGGTCTGCATCCAGAAGATGCTCCAGCACACAACAAGAAAATTTGCTCAACCATGCTCATAGCAGTCTTATTCATAATAGCCAGAACATGGAAACAGCCTAAGTAAGTGTCCTTCAGTAGAAAAATGGATTAAAAAAAAAAACTGAAGTACATTTACACTATGGAATACTACTCAGCTATTAAAAACAAGGAATTCCCAAAATTTGTGGACAAATGCATTGAACTAGAAATGATCATAATGAGTGAGTTAACCCAGAAGCAGAAAAAATTAAATGGTATATACTCACTTATATCTGCATAATAGCCCAAGGGGCATGTTTTTGTTTTTAAAGGTGAGTTCTTTTGTAGTCTAGGTTGGTCTCAAACTAGCTATGCCACTTAAGATGACCTTGAACTTTTGATTATCCTGTCTCTAGCAGCAGAGTTCTGGTATTACATGTATGTACTACCATTCCCAGAGTTATGCAGTGACATTGGCTTTCTGCATGCTACTGAAGTACTCTACTAACTAAGCTACATTCAGCTACATACATACATAAATCTCAGACTTAACTGTTTTAAGATCCACACACCATTCAATGATCTAGGCCCAGGCAAATACCACCCTCCTTCCATTGAACTTTCACAGCATATTACCTTGACAAGTACAATGCATTCACAACTTTGGCCCTCCTCTTTTCCTTCATTCCTGTGAAGTGAGAGGAGTAATAAACACATTCACTTCTTTCCTCAGTGTGGATCTACAAATGAAAATGCCTGAGTATTAACCATGTCAGCAACTCAGCTACCTATAAGAAATGTGATATTATGAGCCCAGCCAAACCACATTATATGGCCACCAAATCAACTGTCAGACAGGCCAGATGGCTAGAAAGGGGATCTTTAGGTTGGATTCTGAAATTCTGCCCTATCACTTCCACATATATAGGTTTAGCAATGTAAGTTAAAGCTGATTCTTCCCCTGTATCAGAAGACAGTTAATGTGTCCAATTTCAGCAAAGTAATAAATTCTTTTGCGTCTGCCATCCTTGTTTCTCAGTACAAAGTTTATTTTTTGAGACAGGGTCTCTGATACTTCAGGCTACCTTCTAACTTCACCATGTAGGTGAAGTATGTAACCTTGAACCCGTGATCATCTTGCTTCCACCTCCCACTTGTGGGGAATATAGATTTGTGCCATCAGGCTCACTATACAATTTTATGCCTCTATAAATTCTAAAATTAGTCTTCATTGGCTTCTCTTCATGGCCAAATCTTAAGTCAGATGGAGTATGGCTATTTAACATTCATCCATTTTTTTCATGATCATAGTTTTGTGAACTTATTGGGTATATTAAGGTTACAATATATAAACATTGAATCCTTATAACTCTTCGTTCTTTAAATTTTTTGAGACAAGGATTCAAGTAACCCAGGCTGGACTTTAACTCACTTAATATAGCTTGAAGTTTTGATCTGCCTTCACTTCATGTTACTTGAATTATTAAAAAGTGCCACCACTAAACTATCTAGTCTTCAACCCCATCAGAGACTTGAGAAGGAATAAAAATTAATTACCTGAGTAAACCAGAAGTGCAGGCTAGCAGCTTCCAAGAGACAGTTTACTGCCTGAACAATCACCCAAAACTATAACATTGGAGCATCATCTTCAGCCCTCTGTCCCAGTATCTGACAGACATATTTAGTTTTACAATTAAGCTTAGTTGTTTAGGGGTTAAGATGTTTTTAGGTCTAGATAGATGTTTTAAGTTGATAGAGATGAGATATTATAGATATTGATTTACACTCAGAATTTTAGACTCACCAAGATAGGAAAGACGTTTACTTCAAGGTTGCCAAATACACATAGCCAAAACATTATGAATGTAACATTTTTATAATTCCCTGATTGTTTCATGGTCCTTCTTGCTATAGGTAATGTATTCTGCCAGTTGCGGTTGCACACACTGGTAGGATTTGCTGAAGGTACTGTACTGTATATATGTGTAATAATATAAATGCATATGTAAAAAATAAAAAATATTTAATAAAAAGATAAAAAATGGATATTAAAAAATTTATACTCTAGACTTGAACCTCCTGGAAGAGAAGCACATCTCTATCACTCTTAGTTGTATGATAATATAAATGTATAAATTAAAAAGGAAAAATAATAATAATCAAAATTATTTTTAAAAGGTAGTACCACACAGTTTTATGTGATACTGGTTATTTTAAGAAATCCTGATGGAAGATCCAATATAGCAGTGCTGATCTCTCATGGTACCTGATCAGCAGGAAAGCAGTGATCACAGAGCAACCTGGAAGCCATGCTGTGGACCCCAAAATGCAAGTTTTTGCATTTCCCAGATGATAGGAGAAGCCACAGTGATAGAAATGAGCAGGTCCAAACTCAGATTACTCTGCTAATTCCGACGAAAGTTCCCAGGTCCTGCCAGTGCACAGTCTCATTCCCTAGCCTTGCACCTGCATGAGGGCCATGCCCACTCTCATTATCTCACCATACCTTGAATACCTTCCAGACATGGGAGGAGAGTAGGGGAGGAAGAGGGCTCAAACCTCTAGCCTCCTAACACTCAGGATTCACAGAAATAGCCCCAGCTGCCACTCCAAAACTCAATCTCTCTATAGGGAGACCTGCCAGACCTCTGTTCTTGCAGATTCCCAAGATGGTTGTACCCAGTGAGCCCAGTGTCTTGACAGCCAGAGCTTATTAACCTGGAACAAGAAATCCAGTAGCAGGGTGGCTGATCCCCAGACTTTTCAGGTGAAGAGAAGAGTGCCCCTGGGCTCCTGAGGAGTCAGTCCAGTCTGTCCTGAGGACCATACAACAGAGGAGAGCCACAGGCAACTTCCCCAAGAACCAACTGCTAGCCTAAGACCATACCCACCAATCCAAAGAGGACTCCTGCAGGAACATCTACCTTTCTGGCCAAAAAGGACTCTTCTCCCACCCTCAAGTACTCCAGCAGGCACCAAGAACTACCAGTCAATGCCAGAGACACAACCATATGGCTAGAGACCAGAATAAAAACATAATTAACAAAGACCAGAGCAATAACAGAACCCAGTTATAATGCAAGCAGCCCTGAATTTCCTAACACAACTGAAACACAAGAAAATGACTTTAAATCTATGCTTATGAAGTTTATAACAGATGAAACGAATAAAATCCTTAAAGAAATACAGAAAGACACAGTCAAACAGATTGAGGAACTTAGAAAAGCCTTTAGAGAGGAAATTAATAAATCACTCAAAGATATATAGGAAAATACAAAGAAATATGTAAAGGAAATCAATAAAATGGTTCAAGATCTGAAGATGAAAATGGAAACAATAAAGAAATTGCAAACTGAGGAAATCCTGGAAATGAAGAACTTAGGAAAGAAAACAGGAACTTCAGAAATAAGCATTGTAAAAAGAATATAAGAAATGAGGGAAAGAACCCCAGGTGTACAAGATACAATGGAAGAAATAGAAGCATCCATCAAAGAAAATGTTGCATCTAAAAAATTCCTGACACAAAACATCCAAGAAATCAGACACCATGAAAATGCAGAATCTAAGAATAATAATAATAGAAGAAAGATAAGATTCCTGTTTTAATTACTGTTGCTCTATAGTACAACTTGAGATCACGAATGGAGATTCTTCCAGAGGATCTTTATTGTACAGGATTGTTTTAGCTATTCTGGGTTTTTTGTTTTTCCATATGAAGTTGAGAATTTATCTTTCAATGTCTTTAAAAAATTGTGTAGGTATTTTGATAGGGATTGCATTGAATCTGTAAATTGCTTTTGGTAAGATGGCCATTTTTAATATGTTAATTCTCCTGATTCACAAACAAGGGAGATTTTTCCATCTTCTAATGTCATTTTCAATCCCTTTCTTCAGAGATTTGAAGTTTTTTTCAGACAAGTCCTTTACTTGCTTCATTAGAGTTACTCTTAGATATTTTATATTGCTTGCAGCTATCATGAAGGATGTAGTTTCTCTAATTTCTTCCTCTGCATGATTGTCTTTTGTATATAGGAAGGCAACTGACTTTTTAGAGTTAATTTTGTATCCAGCCAATTTGCTGAAGGTGTTTATCAGCTGTAGGAGTTCTCTGGTGGAATTTTGGGTGTCATTTATGTACTCTATCATATCATCTGCAAATAGGAATAATTTGACTTCCTCCTTTCCCATTTGGATCCCCTTGATCTCCTTTTATTGTCTTAGTGCCCTGTCTAGAACTTCCAGTACTATATTGAAGACAACATTTATAAGAGAAATTGGTCTAAAATTCTCTTTCTTTGTTATGTTTTTGTGAGGTTTAGGTATCAAGGTGACTGTGGCCTCATAGAATGAATTTGGTAATGTTCCATCCATTTCTACCTTCTGGAGTAGCTTGAACAGTATCAGTTTTAGCTCCTCTTTGAAGGTCTAGTAGAATTCTGCACTGAAACCATCTAGCTCTGGATTTTTTTTTTTTTTTTTTTTGGTTGTGAGATTATCAATGATTGCTTCTATTTCTGTAGGGGAAATGGGACTATTTAGTTTGTTTATCTTTTGGAATCAAATCGAAACCCAGAAATGAATCCACACACATATGGTCACTTGATTTTTGACAAAGAAGCCAAATCTATTCAATAGAAAAACAATAGCATCTTCAACAAATGGTGCTGGTCTAACTGGATGTCTACATGTAGAAAAATGCAAGTATACCCATATTTATCATCATGCACAAAACTCAAGTCTAAATGGATTAAAGACCTCAACATAAAACCAGAGACACTAAGTCAGTGAGAAGAAAAAGTGGGGAAGAGCCTGTAATGTATTGGCACAGGAGACAACTTCCTGAACAGAACACCAATAGCCCAGGCCTTAAGGTAACAATTAATAAATGGTACCTCATGAGGCTGAGAAGCTTCTGTAAGGCAGGAGACACTGTCAACAGAACAAAGCAACAGCCTACAGACTAGGAAAAGATCTTCACAAACCCTACAACTGACAAAGGACTAATATCCAAAATATATAAAAAAGAAAACTCAGGAAATTAAACACCACCAAACCAAATAATCCAATTAAGAAATGGGGCTCTGGGCTGGAAAGATGGCTCAGCCATTAAAGGCCAGGCTCATAAGCAAAAATATAAGAAATGGGGCTCAGACTGAAACAGAGAATTCTCAACAGAGGAATCTTGAATGGCCAAGAAGCACTTAAAGAAATGCTCAATGTCCTTAGTCATCAGGGAAATGCAAATAAAAACAATTCTGAGATTCCATCTTATACCCATCAGAATTGCTAAGATCAAAAACTCAAGTGACAGCACATACTGGAGAGGCTGTGGAGGAAAAGGAACACTCCTTTATTGCTGGTGGGAGTGAAAACTTGTAGAACCACTTTGGAAACTGAGCTGGTCCTTTCTCAGAAAAAGGGGAACAGCTCTACCCCAAGACCCAGCTATACCACTCCTGAGCATATACCAAAAGATGCTCCACCGTACAACAAGGACACTTGCTCAACTATGTTCATAGCAGCTTTATTTGTAGTAGCCAGAAACTGAAAACAACTTAGATGTCTGTCAACCAAATAATGGTTAAAGAAACTATGGTGCATTTACATAATAGAATACTATTCAACTATTGAAAACAAGGACATCAGTAAATCTGCAGGCAAATGGATGGAATTGGAAAAGATCATGCTGAGTGAGGTAACCCAAACCCAGAAAGGCACACATGGTAGATACTCATTTATAAGTGGATATTGGCAATATAATACAGGAAACCATACTATGATTCACAGGGCTAAAGATGCTAAGTGAAAAGAAATACCCCAAGGAAGAGCTTAATTCTCATTCATAAGGGCAAATAGAATAGACACCAAAAGCAGTTGAAGAGAAAGAAGAGAATGGGAGCCTACCATAGATGTCCTCTGAAAGACCCCAACCAGTAGGAGATGGAAGCAGATGCTGAGACTGACAGCCAAACTTTGGGCAGAGCACAGGGAGTCTTATAGAAGAGTTGAAGGGTAGAAGGACATGGAGGGGACAGGATCTCCACAAGAAGACCAACAAAACAAGCAAATCTGGGCACAGGATGGCCAATGGAGACTGATGCACCAATCAAAGACCATGCATAGAGGGGACCTAGGCCCCTTACTCAGATGTAACTGATGGGCAGCTCACTCTCCATGTGGGTCCCCCAGTAAAGAGAGCAGGGGCTGTCTCAGACATGGACTCTGTGGCCTGCTCTTTGGTCACTTCCCTCTGGTGGGATGTCCTTGCCAGGCCACAGAGGAAGAGGACTCAGGAGGTCCTAATGAGACTTAATGGGCTAAGACCAGTTTTTAGGGGAAGAGGGCTCCCCTTTTCTGATGACTAGGGGAGGAGGATAGGGACGTAGAGGGGAGGTGAGAATGGGACAGGGAGGAGACAAGGGAGGGAGCTAAGTTCAGGATGTAAAATGAATAAATTTAAAAATAAATTTAAAAAAGAAATCCTATGTACTGTCTGATACATTATATTTTGGACAAAAGAAGTATGTGAATAGTGAATACACATTCCTTTCCTTCCAACAGTCTTAATTCAGAAATGAGAAACATCCAAAAACATAGTAATAAAATAGCTAACACTTACATAAAACACTCTGAGGTGACTTAGGTAAAATGCTTTACACACTCTGACTTTTTTGATCTTTATAATCCTATTAGGAAGGTGTTATTATTATCTCCACTTTTCAGATCAAGAAACTGAGACATGAGTCAGTTAAGTAAACTCCCAGGTCATAACATAACAGAATTAGCACTAACTCCTGACAGTCTGCTTCTACAATTTGACTTACTAACCACTGATCTATAATAGAGACTATAAGTATACAAAACACATCATTAAAGCTAGCACTCTACTGTCAACACAAACACACAAGGATATAATATTCTGAGGTATGTTGGGCTAGGAGTGTAAGTGTATTTAGAGAGGAGGTTGGTCCAAGAAGCCTTCTTAAAATAAATAATCCTGTGCCGGGTCTTGAATGAAAGGGGCACAATTGTTTGTCATTCTTGCTGTTCTTAACTTCAGCCAACTTAATAAAGAAAAGGCCTTAACAGGATTTAAAACAATTATCCTATGATAAGGTTGCCTGGTTCTTGGCCTCATATATAAATTTGAAGCAGTGCTGGCACATGCATTCTACAGGAACACATAATTAAAAGGAAGTAAGGGCTTATTTACAAGACTTTATGAAATGGACCATAAACTTTAGAAATTGGCCACAGCAATTGGAGAAGCAGTTAATCTTATAGGACTGAAGAATGGTTTAGCTATTGAGAAGAAATCACTGATAGAGAAATCGATGCCTTAGATAAGCCTCAGATCTAAGAACGGTGGGAAAGTGAGAGAGCGGCATAAAATCAATCCCTTACATTATAAAACACACCAGGCATTGATCACCACCAAATGTTATTTGAAAATAGCAATGAAAATTACTACCACTTTCCCCCTCTCTAGTCTATCATCTTAAACACTCAGCCACAACTGCACACTCTTTTCCTCTCAAAGATGGTCTGCTCAGACAAACTTGATGAAGCTTATTTGGTTTTATCACCATTTTTGCTGTCTTGCACTCTAATCTATATCTTAATCACCAAATGACATCATTACCCTTGCTTTCTGTCTTCTATTTATAGACTTTACTACTACATATGGGGAATTTTAGATGAAAACAAAATGGGAGTAATTATTATCTTAAAATACAGTTACATTTGTTTTCAGAACCATCATTGTTTTATAAATTATTTGTGTACATAATCAAATGACTATTTATACAAACCCATAGTTTTGATATTGAAACTTTTTTCTTCTACCAGCTAAGGCTAAAATTATAAAAACTAAAGTCATAATCCTTTTATGAAGCTATTCAGGGTATGTTCTTTCACCTATTATTAGCACGTGAAAAAAAAATAACTGATTCAGCAAAGAAATACTTTTAAAAAGTAAGCCATTAGGCTTTAGTCTCTTTGGGGCTAATTTATACAATGAACATGCTTAAGGGAGATGAAAATTCAGCACCTAGCACAACATGGCTATGTTTCTGCAACAACAAACATTTCAATAAAAGTAAAAATTGGCAATTGGAGAGTTCTGCTGTATGTCCTTTGGCAGAATATCATTGCTAAGATTTTAATATTGTTTAATGTCTGTGTGCATATGTTTGTGAATGTGCTTGTGCCACAGTGTGCTCATGCTCATGGAAGTCCAAGAACAACTTCCAGAAAGTACTTCTCTCCATCTATGCTTTGTGTACCAAACTCAGGTAAGGCTCCAGCACATGCCTATTTTTTAGGCATCTTACTGACCCCTAAAATCTTTACTATCACGTGAGGTGTCCCTATACATTTTTCACTGGGCACTTAGACTATGTGATAAATGAGCCTTCTCCCATGATTACACACAGGTGTCCATGTCCTAACTTGTAAGGCAGAAACTATATCTCTACCATTTATCATCAATAGAGTATAAAGTAGATATAAATGATGAGAACATAAATATATCAATGTTTCCTTCACAGGACTCAGGGGTTATAAAATAAGAACAAAATTGGCCAAGCCAAATTATACTCTTACATATGCCCATTCACATAATTGTATATTGAGATTTTTTTATCTAGGCATGTCTCTAAATAGCACTAAGTCAGAAATATTCACAAGGAGCTACACAGTTGAATAAGCGTCCATAATTTACCAAGTTTCAAATAATACCATGAAACTTCCAAAGAGCCAACATTTGTTGAGTACATATTATAGCCTAAGTCCCATATTAGGTACTAGAGACAGTAAAATTTAATTAAGGTTTATTTTGCTTTCTCAGCATGTTTACAATCAGTGAAAATACTAGACAAGTAAGTGAATAACCACTGATCCTTTATAGTGAAAACCAGGCACAAAAAGCTGTATTGCAGAATACCAAAATATAATCCAACCCTACTGCTTGTATACTTTGACTATACATATCTGTGCCCTTTGTATGCTTTGGCTCTACATATCTATCTGTGCTCTCTGTATACTTTGACTCTACATATCTGTACTCTCACCTTCTGAATACCTTCCACTGAAAGAGAAAAAAAAATTTCCACAAAGGGACAGAGGTTCTGAGGTAGTCGTTTCCACAACACTAAGCAATTTTGTATAAGATGTGGAGTCATGGAATAACATAAGCAAGTCATGAATGTCATTTCTATTGCATGCAATTATGATACAATTGCATCAATTATATGAGGCACAACATGGTTACCAAAGTTGATATATGCAATGACTAGAAATTCTTCTACATTGATATTCCATTCAACAGACGTCATTTTTTTCCCAGTTTACATTACGGTTAGATGTTAACAATTCCTCGGGAAAGGTGACCTTAAGAATTTTTTACTTCTAAAAGAAAATGGCCTCTATCAGCATCTAGCCTAGACTTGCTAGGTATTCTTAACTATTAAGCTTATCTTCTATCTAAGAAAATTACTGCCACTTTCTGGTTAGAAGGAAAAACAAATCTGCAATTCCTCACCCCTCTCTACAAAGGATAACAAAGCACCAATCACAGACCCTACCTGAGTCTGTACTAGGTCCTCTGTATATATGTTCTGGTTTTTTCAGTTTTCAGTTTTTTGTTGGACTCCTAACAGAGGGAGAGAAGGTGTCTATGATTCTTTTGGCTGCTCTTGGGACCCTTTTCCTCCTACTGGGTTGCTCCATCTAGCCTTGATATGATGGTTTATACCTAGACTTGCTGTAACTTGTTATGCCTCTTTCAGTTGATATCCCTAGGAAGCCTGTTCTTTTCTGAATACAAATGGAAGAGGAGTGCATCTGAGGGAGAGGGGAGGTAAGGAGATTGGGAGGAGTGGAGAGGGGACTGTAAATTGGGATGTACTGAAAACAAAACTTTTTAAAATAATAGCAAAAACAATCCTTGAAGAGTTCATATTTCCTATGCTATAACTTACAGTTTACTTTTGACCTTTATATTTATTACTGTTCTTAATTTTTTTTTCCTTTTAGAAGAACCATGAGGTGCCCCAGGTGCATGTGAGCCTGCTCACACACGTGCAAGAAATATTTGACATTGCTCTCATCCACAATGATGTACACAGCACCTGCTGCTGATGGTACCCAGAGCTCTTCCAAGAAAGGAAGCCCAGCCACAGCAGGCCTGCACCACTGGCAGCCCAAGGGTAGTCCAACATTTCAAATGGGAGCCTAAGGTCAATCCGAAACACTCATCTCCGAGCAGAGCTCAGCACCACTGAGAAACTTCCGAGTCCCTTTGGAATCCCATACTCCAAATTGTCCCAGTCAAAGCACATGAAGGCCAGGGCGGATGGCAATCAGTGGGCCCCATCTGACTCTAAGCGCAGGGCCCGAGACCACGAGGAATCCTAGCAGCCCAGATGGATCCCAACCCTCCCCTAGAGGGCAGCAGATGTGGAGTGGGCAATGTTGGCACTCATCTGGTCAGTGCACCAGTACCAGGTGGCCATGATGGTCAGACCAAAGGTCATCCCAGTCCACGGGAGGTCTCCTGTGGAAGGGTCCCGGAACATATGCATGGCATCTGCTCGAGACAGGTGGCAGGTGGTGTTGGGGATGGTCCTGCAGGGGATGGCCTGGGCATATGCCGCCTCCAGCTGCTCATAACCATTGATCTGGTTGAAAGCTGGAGGGTTGGGCAGAATGGGTTGGTTTTGGGTAGTCCTGACTCCCTGGGTCCTACTACCCTCCCCTCATAGATAACTTCATGCGTCAAAATGGAATCTCTACCTCATCTTGCCTGCTCTAGGAATGGCTGAGGTTTAAAAATAGAACAAAAGAAAAAGTTGGGGAAAAAAAGAAGAAACATGTCCCCTGGATGGACTGACTTTCACATGAACTCTGGTACCCCATATTTGACCATGTCCCCTGGATGGGGAGGCCTGGTGGCACTCAGAGGAAGGATAGCAGGATACCAAGAAGAGACTTGATACCCTATGAGCATATACAGGGGGAGGAAATCCCCCTCATTCACAGTCATAGGGGAGGGGAGTAAGGGGGAAATGGGAGGGAAGGAGGAATGGGAGGATACAAGGGATGGGATAACAATTGAGATGTAACAAGAATAAATTAATAAAATATATTTTTAAAAAAGAAGAAGAAACAGTAGGGTTTTTTGGGTGGTTTGTGTTAAGTCCAGAAACACACACACACACATGGGGGAGGGGGAGTGAGAGAGAGAGAGAGAGAGAGAGAGAGAGAGAGAGAGAGAGAGAGAGAGAGAGAGAGAGAGAAAGAGAACTAAGAATGTTCTTCCTGTTATCACTGGGAAAGAGTGAGCAGCGATAGAAAGCAGACTTCTTACTTCCAATGTTGTAATCATGTAAAATGTATTCATATAGATATATCATATATATTCATATTATATAATAGAAATAGATATATATATAAAGAAAGAAACCAGCAATATATCACATGATCAGATCAGAGGCTTTGGAAGAACTTTAGCATCATACTGAAGTATACATATTCACTACTTTGTCATTCAATCAACAACTACAAGCAACAGATCCTCATTATATATCTAGGATTGTGCTGTGTGAAAATGGAGCACCAATGAATTTACCAAAATCTCCACCATAAAACACTTCCATCCTAGCAAATCAGAAAGACAATCAATCAGGAAGCTACATAAATTCACTTCAGATTCTTAGTAGTAATGGCCTTGAGAGGAAAGAAAATCAGATCAGGAAACACAGATTGATTAGGGAACTCTTTGGAATATAAAGTTCTAAGAATGTTTGGAATAGGAGGCAGTCACTAAAATGGTCAATCTCCTTTAAGGATGAAGAATATTATTAGCTCTCCTTTGAAGACTTTTGTGTGAGAGAGAAATAATACATAAAGAGCATCTAATACTCTATCATTAGAAGCACGGCTTCTGTGAACATTACTAAAAGTTACTTTATTGTTAGGGAAACTGTGATGAAAGTTCTGTGTAACAAAAACTCTAATGAGTCAAACACTGTTCTTCCTTTAATGGATATTGAGCCTCTTGAAACTGGTTTTTTAAGACTGCTGTTTGGACATAACATGGTTTTGTGTATGACCAAACAATTTTAATGAAGCACATTCCTCTAATGCCATGATGCCCCTCACTGACCCTGGATGACTCTAATTCTTTCCCACAGCACTGAAATGTCATGCCTATTTTCTCCATCAGAAAATCCCTGCATCAAGGAGTGAGATATCTCAGTGTGTGTGCTGCCTTTGAATGGGAGCGCCTGTGAGTGTCAGTAACAATATGTGGTGAGTATTACATTTTTTCACAGCCTCATACATGTTGCACTCTGATTTTTATCCCCATTCTTTCTCCCTTCAAAGGATGTTATTCTTCTAGGAAAAGACAAACCACTAAGATCAACAAGAAAAAAATCCAGCTCACTCTGAAAGCTGCCTTTCCTCTTTGTTCTCTGACCCTGACTATCCAGCTTACTTTCCAGTTTGTCAGGTCCCCTTGGTGTGTGCAGAGGTCAGCCTCTTTCCCCCTCCCCCTAATGTGAACTTTCTTTTAATTTAAAGCTTGTGCTGTTCCACCTCCACTGCCACCTAATATTTGACACACCTCAAGCCCAACTCAGAAATTCAATAGAAACTGGTTTTAAAGGAACAAGTACTATCCAAAGCATTTATTTTCTGTCTTCTTACAGCTCAGGCAGGTGAGTGGGACAAAGGTAATTAGTTACTTTTAGAAGTACAAATGGACAAGGGATGGGATAACCATTGAGATGTAACAAGAATAAATTAATAAAAATTAAAAAAATTTAAAAAAAAAGAAGTACAAATGGAACCTTGGAAGTGAAAAGCATTACAAAGGCCATACAGTAAGTCAGTGCTGGAACCTGACTGAAGAACTTCTAAAGCCAGGTGTATTTCCACACATGTGAAAGGAAACATTAGTCAAACATCCTTGTATAGAAAATTGTTCTTACTTTGGTCACTGACAGTAGCAAAGAAGCAGTATATCTAGTGGTTAAAAGCTTTAATGGCAAGCTCATATTCCCAAGATGATGAAAAATAAGACTGTGATTATTTTTGTTAGCTTTATAAACTTGACACATGACTTCATCTGTTTTGGGTGTTTTAATCTGTAAACTCAGGAAACAGTAGTAGCTTATTTTATTATAGTAATGACAACATAATTCCCACTTGTTTATACAAATCTTTGGTACATAGTAAGTACTCAATAAATATTATCTATTATTATCAGTAATAATATACTTAATATATAATATTTCTACTGTCAACTGTCAATTATGTCAAGGCCAATTTCATATTAATAAATCATTTCTGTCTTAGCCCAGCCAGGTCCTTCACATATTGTCAAAGGGCTGAAAAGGTTGAGTTCCCTGATCTTGGCCTCTGCTTCCTCCCCAATCCTCAGTTCTATCCCAGGTTCTACACCAGTGCCTCAGCCTAGCACATATACACAATGGCATGCTATTCAGCTGCAAAGAAAAGCAAAATTGTGGAATTTGTGCATAAATGGGGAATGGAAAGAACTAGAAAATATATTGAATGAAGTAACCCAGCCTTAGAATTATAAATGGTATATATTCTCTCTCATCTGTGGCTTCTAGCTCTAAATCTTCAGACATGCCTAATGAACTTGTATAACTGAAAAAACAGGAAAGTAATAAGGGGACTATGACATAGGAGAGACCACTATAGTAGGGGGATAGAGGAATACAAGTAATTTGTAAAAGAGTTTGAGTGAAATAGGGAGGGAGCTTTAATTGGGTTTGGAGAAAGAAAATACAGAAAGAGATGTGGAAAGGAAGATAAAATAACATTACCTAAACTACATAAAACATATTAAGCCTATGTGTATTTGCAAAAATATATAGATCAAATGAAATTATCCTGCTTGGGTTGACAATGCTCCATTACTAAGAACCAGACACTAACAACAACAACGAACAACAAAAACTACCAGACATAAGTTGTTGGTCAGGGCAGTCCAAGAGACACCCCAAACAGAAAATTGGGAATACTACTACCTCAAGAACCAGCTATACCACTCCTGGGCATATACCCAAAAGATACTCTACCATATAACAAGGGCATTTTCTCTACTATGTTCATAGCAGCTTTATTCTTAATAGCTAGAATCTGGAAACAACCTAGATATCACACAAGCAAAGAATGGATAAAGAAATTGTGGTTCAATTACATAATGAGTATTACTCAGCTATTAAAAACAAAGACATCTTGAAATTTTCAGGCAAATGAATGAAATTAGAAAAGATCATCCCGAGTGAGGTAATCCAGACCCAGAAAGACATGCATGATATATACTCACTTATAAGTGGATATTATCCCAATATAGGCTAATGTTGTTGCATTTGGTTGCCCACCAGAAGTTGAAAGTAAGTCTTTATTTCTGAAAGACACCATGCACTTTAGACAGAAGTCCTGAAGGATCTTGAGTTGGAAGCTTGAAAGTTGCCTTGAAAGCGTCCTCCCTGAGCACTATCTTTCATAGTACCAGGTGGTGTTATGCAAGCAATCAAGGGAGGGAGGCAACCAATATTCCTACCCAGATGCCAACATCTATGAACAACAATGACCAGCATGCCTAACCCTAAGGGTGCAATAGTTGCACTCATGGCTTGGTGGTAACGGTTCTGTAATGACTTAAGGACCACACAGCAGGAGGGACCTAGACAGTCACTCAGGGACAACAGAGGTCATGTATCACAGAGAATCTATTACTGCCATTTTGTTAAACCAGTGTAATTTCTAACTGCATTCTAAATCTCTATGCTTATACCCACAGGTCAATGTAGCTCTTACCCTTCATCAAAGAAATGTCTCTTTGCAACAGAAGGAGACCATCACAAAAACGCACAAGTGGTTGAAATATAGAGATCCAGTGATTGTGTGGTACCCAGCCCTAGCTGATACATCTATAATATAGCTTCATTGTAGATAAGTGGGCTGAAAGATTGTAAAAGCCAGAAGAAAAGGAAGTCTGCTGGGAGATTGCATCTCCTGGAAACATTAGGAAGCTACACCCATGAAGTCTCAAGAACCTGGCTACCTAATTAAGACCTAAACAAGGATGACAACAATAGACATGCTAATGTGAAATGTGAACCCTCAGGACCCCTAATCCTACACAAAGAACAGGAGAATTAATCTTCCCCAGAGAAAAGCTCTCAACTAGTTATCTAATAAAATTGATCAGTCCTGATTCATATATATATATATACAACTAGTACTGAACAGACTGATCAAGTTGTACTTCTATACTAGACATAATATATACATGTATTATATCTTGTAATGCACACACACATACCTAAAACAAAAGAGGCTGTGATTTTGAGAGAGTTCAAGGATGGAGGGAGGCAAAGGAAAGAGGAAAGTGCAATTATATTTTATTTTGAAAACAAAGAAAAAGGAAATCGTTTCTGTTGTTTGGTGCAGGTTACCAGGGGTTAGAACAGTTCATGGTCTTTGTTCACTCATGAACACTGCAGTAGTTGTTCTGGCTGTGTCAGTAATTATATATGAAAGGTCGGGCAGTCTACAATGACGTCAGTGCTGTGAGCAACATAGCACAACACAATAAAGACTGCTGCTGACCTAGCAATAATTCTCTGCAGAATGTGAATTGGTAGACAGCTCTGAGTTGCTGATCACTATATTATATTTCACAGAAAAGTTCTTTCAAGCAATGCTAAGCAGGTGAAAACCTAGATATGACCTGGAAAATCACCCCCACATGTCCTGGACACCAGTCCATTTCCTTATCTGACTGATAACTGAACTTCTGAGTACTCAAAACCAAAGTCATAGCATTCAATTTCAACATGTCACATCTCAAATCGGGAGTTTCAAAACAGTACCTTCACTGCAAACTTACCATAGAGATGTAACAAGAATAAATTAATAAAAAAAAGATTAAAAAACAAACAAAAAAAAAGATTTAGGTTACAAGCATATGCACCCTACCCCATCCCCAGTCCCAGTATTATGTGTGGCCTATGGCGAAATTCCCAGAAGTCCAAAGAAAATTCCAGTGCTTAAGATTGCTTCACACTCTTCTTCACAGTAAGAAAACATTCTACATTCATTTCAGGAGGAAAGTATTTGCTATGTGTCACTGGGATAGAAATATGTTTCTGTGGTACATTTATGCCAGGTGAACTTCCAAAGGGAATTGCAGCTGCAATACCTCCAGAGAAACATCTGCAAGAAATTTTCTATGTGGGAGGAAAAAAAAGTCTTCATGGCATTCTCCCCAAAGGGAAATTCCTGTAACCTTTTTCTGACAGGCAAGTAATAAGTATTCACAAAGGAGCATATTGCTTATATTCCCCTGACAGGCAAGAACTATTTTTTTTTACTCTGCCAAAAAATAATGGAGGATAAACTGCAGGTATATTTCTTGTCCTGATCCAGGTGCAAGATTTCATTGCTTGAGTGAAGCCAAAGGCAAAGAGTCAATAAAATACTCAAAGCCTGTAATGGGAGAAAAAAGTACATCTTAAGGTGAAGACAAAAGACAGGTCTTCAGGGATTCTACCTGCCTAAGTTGGTTTCAGTCTACAGAACACAGACAAGCCTTAGATGCCTATTTGCTTCTCTCAAAACAGAGATGTGCCTATTAAGAGTGAACGTCTCCTTCCAGGAGTGTGTTAGAAAATGGCCTTGTGGATAATTGTGTGGAGGCCTTTCCTCTCTTTGTACATTCACTCCCCTCCCCCTACATTGTATTGGGAAGTGGTTAGATAATACTGACAAATGAGAGTTAGGTACGATTGAAAGTCAGATATGAAAAGGGAACATCAACTGGCTCTATCATAGAACTTATAAATTATGCTAATATTCAAAGCTTCTGTATTTCATAAAACAGCCTTTGAACAGGAAACAAATACTGTGAGTCTCCTACAGATCATTACAAACATCCAACACTGAGCAGCATTATCTTGGGATCTTCCTTTTATAGAATTGTATTTTTATTCAAAATAACCTACATATGAATAATTAACATTTTGCTTTTGTTGGTACATATGTATATCATTAATTATAATATTAATCATATTTTTAGTGCTAGAATTAAACCTAGGACTTCATGTATGCTAGGCAAGCACTCTGCCACTGAACTATATTTCCAGTCCAATAACAATAATAATAATTATCCCTACAAACTGAATGAAACAGTTTCCTTCCAGACTAGGTAAACACTATTACTGCCAATCCTCCCTAACAATGGTAGCCGTGAGGAAGCAGAAGAAGGTTTTTGAAAGAAAAAAAAAAGTCGGCAGAAATTTCACAGTAGTTGATAGTCATTAGTCAGAAAATATACCTTTATCTTCAATTACAAAAACTGTGCCTATAGTCTTAGATAATTATTGAAGTGATGCTTGGCTGTATCTCAATTATTTAGGTAGGCACTGCTACGTTTTCTTGCTCTGTGGAGATAATGGGATAGCTTTAGTGGCAGCCCAGATGGTTGCAGGCCAGCTTCAGCAAATGAACCACAGATACTAAGGAGGTAGGTAGTGAATAGCATTAAATGTTTTTATACTGAATTAGTAAGGCAATGAAAGTTTGATGCCAATGAGCAGTAATGTGCTTTTCCTTCCCCAGTGGCATGGTTTGGTATATGATTCTGCAGAGATGTGGCTTCATCTGTTGATATCTCTCTCTTCAAATCCTGACTTTCCAGCCTACATTTCATTTTTTTTATTTCATTAATTTATTCATATTACATCTCAGTTGTTATACCATCCTTTGTATCCTCCCATTCCTCCCTCCCTCCCATTTTCCCCTTACTCCCCTCCCCTATGGCTGTGAATGAGGGGGACCCTCTCCCCATGTATATGCTCATAGGGTATCAAGTCTCTTCTTGGTAGCCTGCTATCCTTCATGAACTCTGGTGCCCCATATTTGACCACATCCCCTGGATGGGGAGGCCTGGTGGCACTCAGAAGAAGGATAGCCCCCTACGTTTCTTTTTCCTTCTCATTCTCTAATCTTTTCTGCACATTCTAAATTTCATACCTTATTTTAATTCTTGTCATTCCCTACTATTTCTGGTTCTGTGTAGACTATTTCCTTTCCAAGTGTTCTAAAGGCAAGGTCTGAGGCTCATTTTCTGTAATAGATTGAGATTAATTTCTTTCAGAGATTCTAATGAATATCTTTACTGTCTGCAGCAGATGATGCCCTGTTTGGTCAGATTTTGCCAACCTCAATGCCATATTAACAATACCTTATTTGTTTATTTATTTTAAGTGTATGAGTATTTGCCTGCATGTGTATCTGTCCTTCCACATGCATTCTTGGTGCCCTGGAGGGCAAAAGAGGCTATCAGTTACAGGTGGTTGTGAGCCACTGTATAGGTACTAGAACCACTGAGCTACCTCTCCAGAGTAGAGTCAATGCTTAATTTTTTGGTGAAGTATGAGGAGGCTTATACATATATATGGATAATGGGTTTCTCTAGCCCTATGATTTACTGCTTTTTTTCCTTAAAGGACACTTCATTGGAGACAATCTCACAGTCTTCAAATAGTTACTCTAATAATGCAATTACTAGGCAACCTTTTCAGGACACAGAGAGATCCTTGTGGTCAGGTGGCAACTCAGGGGCAGGAGAGTGGCTTCTGGATCCCATCTTTAACAGGATCTAATAGTAGGATGGTCATATAGCAAACCTTCTGCAGGTTAGAAGTTGTCAGTACTTTGCTGCATGATCTTTGGAAAGCAGATGGTAAAATGTGAGAACATACTGCCAGAAAAGATGACTAGGAAGCATACAAGGCCAGGTGACACCTGGCCCACTGAATGACGGTTACACTTCTATACTACCTAATGATTAATAAATGTTAGTGACAACTTTTTCTGGAAAAATACATATAAGACTCCTACTACAGGGAACAATTAAACAAACAGGTAATTATGAAAATTCAAATGGCAAGACCTTCACAGGTTTCTAAGTCAGTTGCTGAAGTCTTTTCACTCCTTTCTATTGAGGAAGAGCTAGAACATCATTATGCCAAGGCTGTTTTTTACCAAGAGCTTGAGGAGGCACTTGAGTTTAATTGCAGCCAGCCAACCTACTTCCCAGGAGTTTTTAGGCAGGTGTGGAGCTGGGGAAAGGCAGGATGTGGGCAGGATATGAATTAAGTGCTTCCCAGTGCATGCTAATATGCTTTCAGCTACCCTTGCCTTATCCAATAAGGCTTAAATGGGGCTGAAGTAACTGAACTCCCCTATTTCATTGAAATGTTTGTTTTTGCATCCCTTATTTCTTGCCAAAGGGATTTAAGGGTAGAGGAATGTTATTCAGGGGTCCTGGTTATTAAACAACATATGGAAATATACAAACGCATCTTGGAAATATTGATATGTTTTATGATATAATACAATGGTAAAACTTGATATAGGTACAATGGAAATATTATTAGGTCAGGGAGGTGGTGGATAGAAATATACAAACAAAGGCAGTGATCACAACTGTACACTCTATCTCTATCATTCTGGTTCCTACAATGTTAAGATAAACTGGAGTCTTTAACAGAAAACTTCGGACATCTCAATTTCTTAAAACACAAGTCTTAACTGAAACACACACACACACACACACACACACACACACACAAATATATATTCCTTATGGGTCAGCAGAGTCAGTCATTCAGGCAAATATTCTGCTTGGTCTTCTGGCATGTTTACTACACTGATACAAAAGTCACTCTGAACACCAAGATCTAGCCAGTAGTCAGGAGAAACAATGGAAAGTCACTTGGGAAGATTTTATAAATATAGACACAATAGAGACCCAATTTCTATCTATATTCCATTCCAAGACTCACATGGCCATGTTTCACTTTTTAGATGCCCAGAAATAGTCAGTCTATGTGCTGAGGAGCAAAAGAAAATGATTTGTGGTGCTGGGGAGATGGCCCAATTCGTAAGGAGTGCTTGATGTCCAAAGATGAAGAACTGAGTTTGGATCCACTGTGGCCACCTGAAAAGCTGGGCATGGTCATGTGTGCCCATAACCTAAGCACTAAAGTGGTGGAGGGCATACCTAACCTCAGCAGTACATGAGGATCACTGAGGCTTGCTGGCCAGACAGCTTAAAGTAAAGGGGTGGGGGAGGGACCAGCATGCTCGAGGTTCAGTCCTTTGTGCCAAAGGACTAAGGATACTCAGAGTCTCCTCCTTTGACCTCCCCACACATATTCACAGGTGTGCGTGCACACACACACACACACACATACACACACACCCACATGCACATACCACACACATACAAAATGTTTAAAAAGCAGACTAAGGAAACAGGCAATACCTGCAAGATATTTCATGATTATCCCTCCCTCCAGGAATCCTCTCAGAAACTCTTATCCAAATTCTTTCTACCTTGAGGGCTTGAGGGCTCCAATCAGATCTTCTTTAGTCAACTTCAGTCCTTGTGTGTCTTCTTATTTTCAAAAACAATCACAGCCACCTGCTTCTCAAAATATGGATCAGACTTGATACCCTATGAACATATATAGGGGGAGGAGGTCCCCCTCAGTCACAGTCATAGGGGAAGGAAGTAAGGGGAAAATGGGAGGGAGGGAGGAATGGGAGGATACAAGGGATGGGATAACAACTGAGATGTAATATGAATGAATTAATAAAAATGATATTAAAAAATATGGATCAGAGAGCTCCAGTAGCAGAAGCACTTCATAAGCTTGATAAAATGCATATTCCTGGATACCACTGTCAAGTTACAGAATTTGTATGTTTATCTCATGTGATTCTAAAGTTCACTGTGAATGTGATCACTGACCTGGAAGGCTTGGAGTTTATGCCCTCGATTAGGCAAGATCTACAACTGGTCTGTAGCTTGTTTATATCTCAAAATACTTTCTAACAAAGTCTTAGGTACTGGGGGTGTTTCTTCCAGTCTATGGTTCCACACAGTGTCTGATTCCACAAGAGGCACATGATAGGTGCACAAAGCACAAAGCTGGTCTCTTGGTCAATGCAATGGGCAGCTGCCAAATAAAATATGTTAAAGAAGACTTTTCCATTTAGAAAGATACAGAAAGAGGGAACATGGTGAGAGCATAGAAATCATGAATGACAGTATTAGAGTGAAATAGAATTTGCTCTTTTTTTTTTCCTGGCAACACTAGAATCTGTCTTCTTCCTTCAATAAGAAAACAACCAATCACTTTCTAAAGAAAAGAAGCAAATGGGTGGTCCTATATCTTTATAAATATGCTCAAAGAGCTCTTTTCCTTAAGAAAAGAAAAATGTAGATCTAATACTCAGATAGGAACTGAGAGATTGGAGGACATACCTAACTTCTTAAGAGTTTTGATGTCATAAAAATGTCAACATCATAACAAAAGCCACACTTCCCCTACAATTGTGCTCAGGTTCTACTTTTAAAAATAGAATGTTGAGACTTCAGAGTAACCCTCCACAATAGAGTATATCATCTATTTTTACATGGACAGAGGTGTGGCAAGATGGAATGGATGATTTGCCTCAAGCCATATACACTTAAATCAGATCATTATCCTTGGCCTTATGTGGCCATGAGCTTGAAGAAAAAAGCCCTAGAGGCTCTGCCTCTGTTTCCAGTGTTCATCTTGGCCTGGTCTTGCCTGTTCTTACTGCTTTTCTCTTTTTCCCCTTCTCTGAACCAATCATTGTGTTTGTACATTATGACATTGGTATAGGACGGTAAATGTTCTTAGCCCACAGCAAGGATGCTTTAAAGGAAAGATCCAATTCCTGAGTACTGAAATAAAATGCCATTTAAATTAAATCAATTATGTAAAATAAACTTACAAAGAAAGTTTGTGAATATATCATAATTTTATTAAAGTTCTTGGTAACCTAATAAATTAATAGAAGCAAATCAGTAACAAAGATACTTATTGACTTCCTGTTACTTTCCAAGCAAGATAGAGCAGATGTTTATGTAAAAATTCTTTATACTGTCAGTTTACATTTTCCCAACATCCTTGATCCTAATTTATCATTCAAACATTAGATTCACAAAAGTACTTATTCTGCTTTTCTCTCACCACTGAATGTAAAATGTTAGAAGACTAAGCCTCCAATTCCTTATTAGAACAGATTAACAACTTAATGAGTGAACATTCAAACAAATACTGCTGGCAGACAGTATTAGACTCATCATCACAGCCATCCTTACCAGAAAGGTCAATTGGAGTTAAAGAGAAACTCTCCCAAAAAAGTGTCTCACTGCCTTTCACTTTTTCAGTTCCAATCACCATTTTCACTGTGTGTGTGGGGGGGGGTTGTTGGAGGGTGCTAGATAGGTCAACAGTAAAAGAGATCACTTTCTATGACATTAAATGTATTTGTTTTGCCATAGCCATAATTAGTTGTTTAAGACATGGCATGGCTATGTCCCTACAAGGCAATAAAGTAATAAAAAGGTTTACCTATTTTTCTTCACCAACTAGTTTTCAAACTACATATGTTTTGTTCACAAAGCCTCATATACAATCAGATCACCAAAGAAGGGCAAGCCACTAACCTCTTATTGAAAAGCTGTATGTCAAATTTACATTTGACACCAAATGTCACAGACTAGCAGTTCATCAAGTCAATTTCCTTTCCATCCAATTTGCATAGCTTGAATTCATTTTTGGAAACAAAGACAAAAGCAGGCAGAAAATTGCTACCTATACTACATATCCCACAACCCCAACCAGCATAGAATGGACACAGTTTCCACTTCTAGTAGAGACGGGAAATTAAGTCTAGTCATTATGACTTGAAGCACAGTACAAGAACCAGTATGGTGAAACATGGTACTGAGCAGGGCAGAGCCCTACAGACTTCGCCTCCAGGTTAGACTACACTAAAGCTGTATAGGGAGAGAGAAAAGGGATTGTCTCTACCATCCCTTCTCCAAGGTCTAGCTGCTGAACACAGAAAAAGATTCTATCTGCTAGGAAGCAGGATACAAAAACCAAAACAAGAATAGCTAACAGCCCTGTGTTATAGCTGCTTTGTGAGACTTAGCAATGGTAGAAACAAAAGGCTCAATTCACAGGCTATAGCCCATAGAAGAAAGCCTTTAGACCTACAGAACTGTGTACAGGTTGCAACATATTTAAGATTGTAATATGAATAAATCAATAAAATATATTTTTTAAAAAGATTTGGCTTCACGGATGTCAGACATGGAGTGGGCCTGGAGCACAGTCCTTCTGCTCCAGAGACCACAGAGGATGCATGTCAGCCAATCAACAGTTTGGGTGTCCACAGACTCGGTGCTGCTCACTTTCCAGCCTCAAGAGACACAACAATCCCAAAGCAGGTAGTGTTACAAGGAATTCTAGGACCTACGTCCTGAACCCAAATTGAATGAAGTCAGATTTGGGACTGCATCAAAACCAGTAGGTTGTTGTGACTCTGACATTCAGCTACAACCTAGCTCAGATTATCCGCAGAGCTACTTTCAACAATACTATTCCAACATAGGACAGCATAATACAGTATAACACCCCCACTCACTGGATGTAAGGGAGAGTCCACAAGCACAGGTTTTTGCCCTAAAACTTAATGCTGACTTGGTGGACCCTACATTGGGAGTATCTTTTTAAAAATATTTTATTAATTTATTCATATTACATCTCAATTGTTATCCCATCCCTTGTTTCCTACCATTCCTCTCTCCCTCCCATTTTCCCCTTATTCCCCTTCCCTATGACTGTGACTGAGGGGGATTACCTCCCCCTGTATATGCTCATAGGGTATCAAGTCTCTCCTTGGTAGCCTGCTATCCTTACTCTGAGTGCCAACAGGCCTCCCCATCCAGGGGACATGGTCAAATGTGAGGCACTAGAGTACGTGTGAAAGACAGACTCCACTCTCCACTCAAGTGTGGAGAATGTCCTGTCCATTGGCTAGATTTGGGTAGGGGTTTGAAGTTTACTGCACGTATTGTCCTTGGCTGGTGCCATAGTTTGAGCAGGACCCCTGGCCCAGATTTGCCCATCATAATGTTCTTCTTGTAGGTTTCTAGGACCCCCTGGATCCTTCTATTTCCCCATTCTCCCATGCTTTTCTCACCTAGAGTGCCAATAGGATGTCCTCCCCTCTGTCCCACTTTCCTAGTAAGTGAAGACTTTCATGGGACATATCCCTTGGGCTAGTGTCCAGCTATAAATGAGTATTTACCATTTGACTCTTTCTGACTCTGAGTTAACTCACTCATTATGATCATTTCTTGTTCAATCCATTTGTCCACAAATTTCAGGAATTACCTTGTTTTTAATAGCTGAGTAGTATTCCATAATGTAAATGTACCACAGTTTCTTTATCCATTCTACTGAGGGACACTTTGGCTGTTTGCATAATCTCGCTATTATGAATAAGGCTGCTATGAACATGATTGAGCAAATTTTCTTGTTGTGTGCTGGAGCATCTTCTGGGTATATTCCAAGGAGTGGAATAGCTGGGTCTTGAGGAAGCCACATTGGGAATATCTTGATGGTCCACATCCCCAGGCCTGACTATAGTGTGTCCGTGCTAGAAAAAGACAGGTGTTCCTAGTCTGTTGAAATTCTCTGCATGTGGCTGGTCCTGTCATTGGTCTTGGACTACCAGAGACCTCAACAACAGGCAGTTTATAGGTATCTGCTTCTTAGGCCTAGCTCAGTGCAGTGCTGGCCTTATTGATCTGTGGGCACAGAATGTGACAAAGGTTGATAACATGGTGACCTCAAGCATAAAGACTTTAGGGACCAGTCCAAACAGTGATTCTGTACAAAGCCTGGTTGACTCTCATAAAGAGTAAACAGAGACATCGTCACCTGCCTTGGCAACAAGGAGAGCATTGTAGGCATTGATTACTTGTTATAGATACTCCTTTAATTCAGTCTAAGCAACATTGATTTGGAACAAATCTGACTTTGTGTCGCCCCTCTAATGGTGAAACAAGGACAACATGTACTAAGTCTATTCCAGGCAATCCTGGATTCTGGTGCCACATAGTGCTAATATAGTGAAAGTGACTAACTGTGCAAAGAGTATCCATGGCCTATATAGACTTTCTAGAGATAGGCACAAAGCCAGGATAGAAAGAGTAGATTAACACTTCCTTCGATGCACATACAACATCATCCACCATAAACACCAAGAAATTTCAGAAAACCATGACCTCCTTAGACAAAAAAAGGAGCCAGAAACTAGTCAGATAGTAATGAGTACAAGAAAAGTTGAGGTACAGAATTAAAATCGCCTTCTTTGAAAAAAATACTTGAAGAAAACAAACAAAAACATGAGTCAATACTCCAACAGAGAAACTCACAAAGAGATGGAAGCAATTCATGAAGAGAAACAGGAGCTCTTGAGTTGAGACATACACTCAGTAAAAATTAAGGTGAGTAAAGGTATTAATCACAGTCATTAGTATGTCAAAGAAACATCATTTGTAAATGCACCTTCAACGGCGGAAAAATGGTAAATAAAAGTAAATGGAGAAAGACTAAAGGAATTTTGGACAGTATTAAATGAATAAGTATTCAGTTTACTGGTATCTAAGTAAGTCTTGAGAACAGTAAAGATAAAAATGTCAAATGTTCTACAACATCCACTCAAAGAAATAGTAACAAGGAAGTCCAACACCTAGGAAGAGATAGAAATCTCTAAAGTATATGATGATCAAAGGTATCAGTCTCATTTAATTCAGGAAAACTACCCCCAATGTATCTTACACTCAAAAGGTTAGAAACAAATAACACATAGGTCTGACCAAATAGGCTTCATTCCAGGCATGCAGGGATGGTTTAATATATGGAAATCCATCAATGTAATCCACCATATAAACAAACTGAAAATAAAAAACCACATGATCATCTCCTTAGATGCAGAGAAAGCATTTGATAAAATCCAACACCCATTCATGTTTAAAGTTTTAGAGAGATTAGGGATACAAGGCACTTTCCTCAACATAATAAAGGCTATCTACAGCAAGCCAATAGCCAAAATCAAAGTAAATGGTGAGATACTCAAGGAAATTCCTCTAAAATCGGGAACAAGGCAAGGCTGCCCACTCTCTCCATATCTCTTCAATATAGTACTCGAAGTTCTAGCCAGAGCAATAAGACAACAAAAGGAGATCAAGGGTATCCAAATGGGAAAGGAGGAAGTCAAACTATCCCTATTTGCAGATGATATGATAGTGTACATAAGTGACCCTCAAAATTCCACCAGAGAACTCCTACAGCTGATAAACACCTTCAGCAAATTGGCTGGATACAAAATTAACTAAAAAAAGTCTGTAGCCTTCCTATACACAAATGACAAGCTTGCAGAGGAAGAAATTAGGAAAGCCACACCCTTCACATTAGCCACAAGCAATATAAAATATTTAGGAGTTACTCTAACTAAGCAAGTGAAGGACTCGTTTGAAAAAAATTTCAAAACTCTGAAGAAGGAGATTGAAGATGACATGAGAAGATGGAATGATCTTCCTTGCTCATGGGTCGGGAGAATTAACATAGTAAAAATGGCCATCCTACCAAAAGCAATCTACAGATTCAATGCAATCCCTATCAAAATACCTACACAATTTTTTAAAGACATTAAAAGTTTAATTCTGAACTTCATATGGAAAACCAAAAAACCCAGAATAACTAAAACAATCTTGTACAATAAAAGGTGCTCTGGAGGAATCTCCATAGCTGATCTCAAACTGTACTATAAAGCAATAGTAATTAAAACAGCATGGTACTGGCACAGCAACAGGCTGGTTGATCAGTGGAATCGAATCGAAGACCAAGATATGAATCCACACACATATGGTCACTTGATTTTTGACAAAGAAGCCAAATCCATTCAATGGAAAAAGGATAGCATCTTCAACAAATGGTGCTGCCTTAACTGGATGTCTATGTGTAAAAAAATGCAACTGGACCCATATTTGTCACCTTGCACAAAACTCAAATCCAAGTGGATTAAAGACCTCAACATAAAACCAGAGACACTAAGTCAGTTGGAAGAAAAAGTGGGGAAGAGCCTGGAACATATTGGCACAGGAGACAACTTCCTGAACAGAACACCAACAGCCCAGGCCTTAATGTCAACAATTAATAAATGGGACCTCATGAGGCTGAGAAGCTTCTGTAAGGCTAGAGACACTGTCAAGAGAACAAAGCAATAGCGTACAGACTGGGAAAAGATCTTCACCAACCCTACATCTGACAAAGGTCTAATATCCAAAATATATAAAGAACTCAAGAAATTAAACACCACCAAACCAAATAACCCATTGAGAAATGGGGCTTGGAAATAAACAGAGAATTCTCAACAGAGGAATATCAAATGGCTGAGAAACACTTAAAGAAATGCTCAACCTCCTTAGTCATCAGGGAAATGCAAATCAAAACAACTCTGAGATTCCATCTTACACCCATCAGAATGGCTAAGATCAAAAACTCAAGCAACACCACATGCTGGAGAGGATGTGGAGAGAGAGGAACACTCCTTCATTGCTGGTGGGAATGCAAACTATTACAACCACTTTGGAAATCTATCTGGTGCTATCTCAGAAAACTGGGAATAGGGCTTCCTCAAGACCCATCCTTGGAATATACCCAGAAGATGCTCCAGCACACAACAAGAAAATTTGCTCAACCATGTTCATAGCAGCCTTATTCATAATAGCCAGATCATGGAAACAGCCTAAATGTCCCTCAGTAGAAGAATGGATAAAGAAACTGTGGTACATATACACTATGGAATACTACTCAGCTATTAAAAACAAAGAATTCCCCAAATTTGTGGATAAATGGATTGAGCTAGAAATGATCATAATGAGTGAGTTAACCCAGAAGCAGAAAGACTCAAATGGTATATACTCACTTACATCTGCATACTAGCCCAAGGGGCATGTCCCATGAAAGCCTTCCCATAACAGGAAACTGGGACAGAGGGGAGGACATCCTATTGGGACTCTAGATGAGAGAACCATGTGAGAATAGCAATGTAGAAGGATCCAGAGGGTCCTAGAAACCTACAAGTAGAACATTATGATAGGCAGATTTGGGCCCAGAGGTCCCGCTCAAACTAAGGCACCAGCCAAGGACAATACAGGTGATAAACTTTAAACCCCTACCCAGATCTAGCCCATAGACAGGACAGTCTCCACACTTGAGTGGAGAGAGGGATATGACTTTCTCATGTACTCTGGTGCCTCACATTTGACTATGTCCCCTGGAGGGGGAGACCTGGTGGCACTCAGAGGAAGGACAGCAGGTTACCGAGAAGAGACTTGATATCCTATGAGCATATACAGGGGGAGGTAATCCCTCTGAGGAACAGTCATAGGGGAGGGGAATAAGGGGAAAATGGGAGGGAGGGGAGAATGGGAGGATACAAAGGATGGGATAACCATAGAGATGTAACAAGAATAAATTAATAATAATAATAAATAAAGATACAAAAATAGTAAAGGGGTTAATTTGACTGGAGGAAACAATTTTCAACATATATTCACTGAATACTGGAAGACTCAACTATACAAAACAAAACAAGAATTAGTGGAACTAAAAGGAAAAAGAAACTCCAGTACAATATCAGCAAGTATCTGAAAAACCCCTTTTCAGAAATGGATGGATAATCTACACCAAAACTAAATAAAGAAGGGTCATAGTTAAATTGCACTCTATAGTATATTTACAACTTTTCCTTAGCATTATTTGTGGTCTGGGACTGTGAACACAAGCCATCCTACCTGTTCTGGCCCATGAAAATGCCAACACATGATTCTCTATCTCCTGGTTTCTTCTGCCAGTTTGATGACAACTTGGGAATACACATACTGAAGTTGATAGTCACAAATGATGTAGGTAACATTAGTCATTGACGTAGAGCCTCAAGCCCAATCAGGAGCATCTGATTTACACTTATATCCATGAAAGAAAAGCAGCAGTGTAAAACTATTGAGATCTAGAGGTTTTATGTTACTACTCTACTATACTAATATCCAGGAAGATACCCTAATGATGAAATGTGGGACAGATACATTTTTGATGCCATAGGGAAGAAACCATAGCTGGACAAGTCCTACAGTAGCAGATAGTGGCCAATTCAGTAGAACAGCTCAGTTCTGGAATATAAGAAGGTGAAGGGTCATCATCCTAAATCTCTGTTATTTCACCTAAGGATGGCCCTTGTTACAGAAATAAGGCTGAAGCCACAAAATGGATCACCTCAGTATGGTACTATTTATACCTCTGATTCCTACTCATGTTCCTGCTCAAAAAGAACAGATTTATAATTGCAATTATCTGAAACTTAGAGAGATGAAAATATCTTTTATAAGCATTCAATAAACATTATATAAGCAATCCATTTTTCCTTAAGCTGAGCAATAATTTACAGGTTTCTGTGACTTGCACAACTCATTGTAGCCAATACCCAAGGGAGAACTTAAGAGAGAAGCAGGGGGCACTTTAATTAGCCCACAATTACTTCTGTTTAGGCTGCCTCCATGAAATGTGGCAACCCTAAAGAACACAAAATCATTCAATTACCAATATTGACATATTATTTATCCCTGAGGACAAAAACAAAAAAAAAGTATTCATATGTTCAGCATTGGATTTAGGAGATGATCCAGTTGCCACCTGTCCAGAATGAGCAACATTTCGGAGGCATTTTAGTGATTCCAAAGCTATCACCTATTCTAAAGAATAAATATTTGTCTTATGAGCCTTTACTGTTGGATTCAGGACTTTTAATGTATCTGTTGCTAAATCATCAGAAAATAGTGGTTTCTTTAGAAAAAATGGGGACAGGAGATATAGGTCAATTGTAGAGTATTTGTCTATTATCTTCAAGGCCCTAATTTCAATCCACAGAACTGAAAAATAAATTTAAATTAAATGAATAAAAGACACAGGCACCAACAAGAAAATACAGTAAATTTGGAGACATGTTCCTAGAATTAAATAGTTAATTTTTGGAGACTTTAATTGGTATAAAATCTCTAAAATTCCTGTAGAGAGAAGGTACACATTCAAATGAGAAAAAAATGGTGGATTAGAATAATCAACAGCAGGTAATGCAAACCCAGCTTACAGTAAACCCAATGTATAAATTCACAAATCTGAACAGAGTGGATTTCTCAAAATGTTTACCAACAGGAGTGAAAATATGACCTTAGATCCATGGAATCTTACTAAAATCTGGCCATGATAGCACATATCTGTATCCCCAGTGCCTCTATGTGGAGATGGGAGGTAAAGGCATGAGAACTTTTGGAACTGTGTGGACCAGCTAGTTTGGCATATGCAATAGGAAACTAGAAGAAACCCTGTTTAAAACAAGGTAGAAAGTATTGATCAACACCAGAGATTGTCCTCTGACAGCCACATGTGTCATCCCCGCCCCAACACATGCATGCTCACACATCAGACATATATACACACAAAGATTAAAAAAAACAGAAGATTTTTTTTGTCCAAATAGTTTCCACTGGTTCTTTAGGTTTATGTTCAAAATGTTCCTTCCTGAGGCAGGCCTTCTCTGCACCCTCAAGGCAGCTGAGGCCATCCACTACCTGCTCTTATAGAAGCCTCTTTATTTTTACAATTTGTAAACTTCTACAATATGACTTCAAACCACCTTTAGAAACACCAAAGTAGCAGGATACACAGAACCTGAGGGAGGAGGGTAGGAAATGAGTTTTAAAGTCCTGAGTAAGCATCTAGAACATGCACACACGCACACACGCACGCACGCACGCACATACACATATTTGTTTATTTTTAGTTTATTCACTTTGCATCCTGATTTTAGCCCCCTCCCAGGTCCACCCTCCCTTCCTCTTCCCCCTCTCCCCTTCCCCTAGCCTCAGAAAGGGGAGTCCTCCTCCCCTTGCATCTCATGTCTGCTGAATTTAACTCAAAGACTCTTAGAAAGTTCCTGAGGAAGAAGGAACAGAGACTGAAAAGTAGCTCCATAACTTGGCTGATCGTCCCCCTTGTTTCACTACACACTGATAGGTCTGATTTGTGACACATGATATTTCGATGCTCCCTTTCTGAATCTATCATTCCTGAGCAGCCTGAAGACAAACCACTGGGTCCTTTTGATTTGAGTTTTTCTTTATTAGTAACTAAGTAATGTGTATATGAATCAGGGTCAGAGGACACCCAGGTAGGGATCACTCACATCCTGCAACACCTCTGTATTTAACTAATAGTCCCATGGTTCTAAGAGCTCAACTCAAAGTGGATAGATATTGATCATTCTTATCCTACAGTGTGAGAGCTGAGAATTCAGTGGTCATCTGCATCACTTGATTCTCGTGGTTTCCTATTTATTTATTTATTTATTTATTTATTTATTTATTTATTTATTTTGGTTTTTTTGGTTTGTTTGTTTGGTTGGTTGGTTGGTTGGTTGGTTGGTTGGTTGGTTCATTTTGGTTTTTGATTTTTGGAGACAAAGTTTCTCTGTGTAGCCTTGGCTGTCCTGGTACTCTCTCATGTAGATCAGACTGGTCTCAAACTCAGAGATCCACCTGCCTCTGCCTCTCAAGTTCTGGGATTAAAGGCATTCGCCACTGCTGCCCAGCTTCAAGTTTTCTTAAGGCTCCTTTAGGGTTACAACTTACATCAAGTTTAACTGCTTGGAAATAAAGCTTACATATAACAACTAGCAAATCTGTAAGACTAGAGCCTTGTGGCATGCACCTAGCTTCTCAGGAGGCTGAGACAGAAGGATCTCAAGTTTGTTTGACACTAAGTGAGCACATATAATTCTGTAGACTTCCAAAATGCGCATAAGTCATCTAACCAGACATTTAACTGTGTGGTGTAGAAAAACAAACAAACAAGACACAATTGAACTGCAACCCAATCCTTTCTTTTTAGTTTTAGACTGCATAGCTCCTGCAGAATTTTTACCACATATGTGTATATTCAATACCAGTAACTTAATTTATGCTGTTTTAAAACAAGACTAAAGGCTGTTCTTGTTTTAACAGCATTTCAAAAAGCCAGCTGGGAAGCAAAGAGATGGCTCACTGAGTAAAAGCACTTGCCACACAAACCTAGTGGCCTGAGTTAGATCCATGTGACCCATAGTGGAAGGCGAAAACCAATTCCACAAAGTCATCCTCTGATATCTACACATGTGCTGTGCATGTGCACTCCCAAACACCACACACACACACACATACACACACACACACACACACACACACACACACACAATAAAAAATGATGCTTTTTTTAAAAAAAAAAAGTCATCCAGATGTGGTGGCACACACCTGTAATCCCAATACTCAGGAAGCTGACGCAAAATGATTCTCACGACTTTTGAACCAGCCTAGGCTGCAGAGTGAGTACCAGGCCAACCAGAATTGTACAGCAGTATCTTGTCTAAAAAGAAAACCAGAGAAAAGCTTTATTATATTTAATGTAATTGTTTAAAAGTGCTGAATATAATTTTAGTACCAGTTCACATTGTCCAAACACTAATATGTTATGATAACTAATATCTCCAAAACACTACTAATATCATTTCCATCTTACAGAAGAGGGAATTGGAAGCTCAAACCATATCATCCAGTTTTCTTGAGCATACATGGCAAGTAAGCATAGAGACCAGACCCAGGACAGGACATAATGGCTCACCTGGCTTAACTGTTAGTCTATACCACACAACAAAGACATTTGCTCAACTATGTCCATAGCAGCCTTATTCGTAATACCCAGAAACTAGAAACAATCTAGATGTCCCACAACTGAAGAATGGATAAAGAAACTCTGGTACATTTGCACTATGAAATACTATTCAGCTATTAAAAACAAGGGAATCTTGAAATTTGCAGGCAAATGGAATCATCCTGAGTGAGGTAACCTAGACCCAGAAAGACATGCATGGTATATATTCACTTAGAAGTGGATATTAGCCCAACATACAGGATAATGACAGGGATCTTTTGATGCAATCTTTTAACAAATGACTCTAGTAGGACTCTGAGAAACAGATCAGAAGTTAAGAGCAGTGGTCGCTCTTCCATGGGGCCCAGCTTAGGTTCTCAATAATCCTGTGGTAAAACTCACAACACTCTGCATCTCCAATTGCAGGGAATGAGTTACCCTCTTCTGGCTTTCGCAGCCTCACATGTGCACATAGTCTTCTGTCATGCTTCCTACCATGCTGGTCATCTGAAACCATGAGCTCCAAATTAAAGGTTTTCTTTCCTTTTTTATTAATTTATTCAGATTACATCTAAATTCTTATCCCATCACTTATATCCTCCCATTCCTCTCTCCCTCCCACTTTCACTCTAGGTCTACGACCGAGGGGGACCTCCTCCCCCACTATATCATCATAGGTTATCAAGTGTCATCTTGGTAGCCTGCTTATTCTTTCTTTGAGTACCACCAGGCCTCCCCACCAAGAGGAGGTGGTCAAATATGGGGCACCAGAGTTCATGTCAGAGCCAGTCCCCGCTCTTCACATAACTGTGGAGAATGTCCTGTCCATTGGGTAGATCAGAGTAGGGGTTCGATGTTTACTACTTGTATTGTCCTTGCTTAGTGCAATAGCTTGAGCAGACACACCTGGGCCCCGATCCACCCATCACGATGTTCTTCTTATAGGTTTCTAAGATCCTCTGGGTCCTTCTATTTCCCCATCTCTTATATTTCTCTTACCTAGAGTTTCAGTGGGATGTCCTCACATCTATCCCAATCTCCTGGTAAGTGAAGACTTTTGGTTTTCTTTTATAAGTTGTCTTGGTCATGGTGTTTTATCTCAAGAATAGAAAAACAACTAACTCATTCATAAAATCAAAATAAATGGGAAAACCTTAAATGATTGTGCTAAAGTGTCTGGCTTCTGAATTCAACACAAAACCCCCTAAACAGAAAGTTTGTGGAGGGAGATGAAAGAACTAACAATGGCCACATCTGCTCTTACATGGCTCCCCTCTCCTCTCCTTCCTTACCTGCCACTCCCCTCCTCGTTCCTTTCCAATCACCCTGGAATAGAATTGTGACAGACATTCCAAAAATATGATTTCATTTCCCAGTACTGAGCCAGGAAATATTCAGCTTCTCAGAGCAATCGCACTGAGGACAGCAGCTGCCTGGGCCCCTCAAGGCCCTGCTTTTGTGTGAAAAGTCACAGCAGGCCTGATTCAGCTGCTAACCATTCCCAGACCCATATTACTGTAGCTCTCTGACATCTTCAAGCTGGTTCAAGGGAGTCGTGAAACTCCCAGGCCTTTTTAAGGAGATGATTTTTTTTTCTTTTTTGAAAACTGTCTTGATCTAAATCTGCCCTGACTGGAGTTCCCATGAGATCAGGGACTGGTAGCTGAGAAGACATGTTCTCAGCAAGATGACATTCTACCATCTGAACTAGAATCTTTCTTGAAAATAATGCATTGGAGTAGATGCCTCAAGAAGTTGATTGAAGGGCACCCTTTTGAGTCAGTTGAACCCATTTCCCTCCCAAGTACCAAACCAATGTGTCACACTCTCCCTAGACTTTAAACTGGAAAAGAAAACATAAATTTGGACATAGTGAGGAAAGCTGAACTCACACACACACACACACACACACACACACACACACACACCTCACATTCCAATTAGAGGAGTAGGAACCAATGAGAAAAATCCTTAGTATGGTTAGTCGCTTATGGGCTGTGGCCACTATTTCCCCTGTAGCTCTCTTAAAATAAACATAGCTGATTATTTTCTCAATAGTCTCTGAGACAGGAAGTTTATTATTTGGTATCTCTTATACCCACTGCTATATTAGTCATTTACTCTTATAAACATTCATTTTTGCTTATGTTGTCTGACTACTCTAGCCTCTCTCCATCTTTCTATAGCTGTTAACCATTTCTTTTTCATTCATCAAACTTTAACCTCTTCTTCCCTTACTCAAGCCCACTCATCATTCTTGGTGACATCAATATGCATACAGATTTTATTCTCAGTTCATAGGCTCTTAGTTCACTGATCTGTGTTCCACTTGATCTTCCCGTGCTCCTGATCTTAAGCATCTGTCCCTAAGATTCCTGAATCTACTTCATCTTCCATTATTAGTCACTCTAGTAAAAATGGTCTCTGTCTAGAACTGCTTCTATTTATATTTTGAGTTTTCAAATGCATCCACTACAACCAATATTTTTACTTCATTAAAATCTCCAGTCCACTAACATCTGTACTTCTTACTAACCTATCAACTACTTTTCTGTTATTTTGCTTTGCATCCATCCATCTTTTCAATAATTTTTGTCAATTCCTTAAATGCTCTTTGACCCTGTGTAATTTGGTCCAATCCATCTGAAAAAAATATGCATGAATGCTATTACGTGCTTCTTATCATACCTGCATCAAAGTGCTCAATATGTGGGAGAAACTTATACAGGGAAAGACAGGAAGCATATCTTTTAACGACTGCCATTTTCATGCATGTTCTTAACACACCTTCAATTCTGATGAGTGTCTTTAATCAATTCAATTTCCCACTCTCTAAAGATAATTTCAACATTTCTCATTATTCCTAAAGCCTTTAACTTCTCTAACTCTCTATACTGATAACAAAAAAATTAGTCACCTCTTTATGATCATAAACTTAAAAGCCAGTGAAGCATAGTGGCATACACCAATGATCCCATCATTTAGGAAATGGAGGCAGAAGGACCATGAGTTCAAACCTAGTCTTGCTACATTAGATATTGTCCTTTTAAAAACCATATATAATTTTGTGTGTCCTATTAGTTAAGAACGTGTTCTACCATGTACTGCCTGTGGCAACTATATCAAACCATATATCCTTTTTTTTTTTTTTTTGGCTTGTAAATTTTTATGGAATAGCAGTAGCTAATTAAAATGAGGTCATAAAATGCATTGTGCTACCATAGGTAAAGAGCTTATATAATGTCTGCTACACAAGGCCCCTTCAACTACTTGCTGCTTGATGTAGTATTGTCCCTCTTGTCTACCATTATAATGAAAGAGCTGTCATTCTTTTAAGTGAAAGCAAATTCATCAGTCATTTGCTGGTAGCCTTTTTTTCATTTTTATTAAGAGCTTCATTTAACAAAATACTAAACAAATGTTGGCTATGTGCCATACACTTCCCTAGACACTGAGCACATAAGCAAGTATGAACTTGTAACATTTAACTTAAAATAAGTCCACCAAGGCTGAATCAGAATGTGAAAAGTAGCCATCGGGGAGACAAGAAAGGTTTGTGGGTTCATAATACACAGGATCCTTCAGGGCAAATGTTTGACAAATGCTCACTGGTTACTATTTTGTTTCAAGACTATGGATACAGAGTAAATTCAACTTTACATATGACTTGGTAGCTGATGTTGATTAGCCATAAAAATCAGTCAACTTCCTCAGAAAGCAATGTGGAATGCCAGGAGTCCAGTTGAATTATAGATCTTCAACTACCAAAAATGAGCACATCAAAATCCTATCTTACCAAACTTACCCACCACCGTCTATCTCTATTACTTATATTTTAGACTTTGACCTCTAAGTGGGCCACTATCTTTGCTATAGGACTTTCTATTAGGTCTCACATAATGTGGTATTTCATAACACCATTTAAATAGTACTGTCCTGGGTACCATTCCTCTTTTAAACCTCAATAATTGTGTGATCTCAGGTGAGTTACTTCTTTAAGCCTCCATTATCTTATCTGTAAGTTGGGAACAGTATTAATGCTTACCTTACAGGCTACTCTGGTTACAAAATGAGAAATAACACATAGGAACCGTTTATACAGTAGTTGACCTTCTTATAATGAATAGTCTCAAACCTTTAGCATTGAAAGTCAGATTCCTGAGTCTCCTCCTCATGTAAAACTCCATTATTGCATCTATGCATTTTCTTCTGCTTAATCTCTTAATTATCTTTCTTACTGTAATAGGATCCCTTCAAAGCTAATGTTTCTCTCTAAATTCTGACAACCAAACTAACATTTTGTGTACATTTCTATCATGAAAAGCAATGGCCACAGATAGAAATGAACACATTTCAACTCTCACTTGATTTCATCTTTACCCTAATTTTCACGAGTGACTTTCACATTTTGGAGTACATCTTAAACTAAAGTAGTTACCTACAACAACACAGAAAGTCTAAGATGGGCTATGCCCTGATCATGGAAAATCCCTTGTAAAGGAGATCAACTTTCTTATTGAGAGAATGGAAAAGGGTGAGGAGAGCAGTTGATATTTTAGGGCCACGAGAGATCAGATGTGCAGACTCTTATATATTAGCATTGCTTTTTGTGAATCACACTGAGAAACTGGGAAATGTCTCCTGGTTACCTAGCTGGTTAAAGGCAGAATTTGGAACTTCTAGTTTCCTTGGTTTCATGTTTCCCTTAGAAACTAGACTCTCCACCTCGCTGGCATTCTGGAGCCCATATTATGTGTCCTTTTCTATCCCATTTCAAAGACTTAGAACCACCAGAGTTAAATGATAAGGTTGAAACCATTTCATTAGGGAACTAGATAGTGCTTGGCTAAAAGTTCTTTGGGATTTTATACATCATCCTTTTTTAATCTGACCTGTGTGTGGTTCCTCTATGAGGCCTTGAGCTGTGAGCAGACGCCATCAGGACCACTGCATACTTCTCTGTATAGGTGAGGCACGCAGCCTGGGGGTTCTGGGGCTAAGCTTGAGTGCCACTTCCTCTTGGATAGCAGCACACCACTCACCTGGCAGGCTTGGGAAATCCAAGCTATTGCCTATTTGTCATTTGCCCTAGCAGATGGAGTTAAGATGGACAGATGGAAACAAGAAAGCTGTGGGAAGCAAACAGCATGTGGACATTGCTTTAAAGTAGATATGCTTGGAAAGTCTGTAGAAATTAAAAACACAAAGTCATACTTTGAATATATAAGTGAGATGTATTAGGGGATGAAGTCATTTTGCTGTAAGTTGAAGTAGTATATACTCTCACATTTTTTCTGTATACTATATATTTCCTATGTGGAGCAAGAACTCTTACTCTGGGAGAGGCTAAGCTAATTAATCTGTAGGGCCTTAAATCAGAGGTAAAGAGTTCCCTATTATTCCTCCAGTTCCACTATATTACCAGGGTCTACCCTCCCTGAACTCCAGAATCAGACACTTCTACCTTAAAATCATAGACCTGGAGAAACAGCTTGACCAGACTACAGATGATCTAGTTTCTATCACTTCTAATATTATCTGGTTTCTCCTTAAAGTTTGAAAGGATGTGTAAACTTGGAAATATGAGTAGGTGACAGCATCGTAGACATTCATCAGGAAATACGCCAGTCCTAGCACAGAACATCTATTGCTTTCTCTCGAAGCAAGTCCCTGTTAACAAAAACCAGATCATTGGAAAGACCTCTCGCAGAGAAACATGTGTGGACCAGCTGTATTGAGTGCTGCATTGGATGATCAGGGATTGGTTCAGAGAGGTGACATTTCTCTTGCTGGTAACACATTTAGGCAGTGTTTATAATGCCTAGAATGGGTATACCTATTTTCACAAGATTGTATTTTCTTATTTTGGAATAGTCAGATATTATACTTTTGCTCAAAATTACATGAGTTTTAGACACACTTGAGAAACTGTGCTTTTATTAAATGACTTTTTCAATAAACTTTTAGTGTTCCAGAGGGGAAAGTTCAACATTTTACAGAATCAGTTTAGAAATCCTGACTGGTGTGAAAGGATGTCCATGAATTATTCTAGACATCCATTACTAACGCAGCAGGTGATAATCGGCAGGTTCAGATATGAAAGGTATCTACAATGAACTGCTACAACCTGGGATTATGGTGTGGCTAAAGTCTCCCATGCTCATTGTCCCTAAGCCCTGAAAGCCACTATATGGTCACATTACTTCAATATACATTATTTAAACATGTCACTGCCACAGGTTCTACCAAGGCACCTTTTAAGATACCCACGTGCATAGGAAGTGATGCAAATCATAGAGGATCATTTCTTCCTGTTTCTAAGTCTGTAACATAGCATATGCAGTCTTCCAACCAGATGCTCATCAGCCAGCACAAACCCTCTTCCATACACACTTTCTTCAAGGAGATAATCGTCCTGACCTTCCCTCTAGCATATGAAAAGAAAAACAGTGACTGATGTTACCCATTCCAATTATTCGCCTCTGGTGGTATAGGAAACCCATTTTAAGAATGTGTTTTTGTAAGGGTCTCTTTGCCCTTAAAAAAAGGATATGACTGACTTTTGTGTTCTGGTCATGGTCCTCCTTGCCATTTTCAGGGATGGGGGAGAGTGAATTGTTTTGGAAATTACAGTATATGGGAAAATGGAATGTTTCCTGTCATGTTACTTTGGAGTCCTGTGCTTGGGCATGAGCTGAATCCGTGAGCCACCTCTCTGGGGCATATTACCCTAATTTACATGATGGTAGATGATTTATGACTCATGTTCTTCCTTATTAATAAATCAACAAAGTAAAATTCTTAAAGCAAAACAGAATGTGTTTTTAATTCTGATCATATTTTGGGGGACCATATTATTCATGGGACCAAAAATTTGCCAAATAAGTAGAGATGTTCTGGCTTGGAGTTACTCCATGATCCTGACACATTACATACAGCAATACTCAGATTTAAATATTTTTCAAAATCTAGACCTTGAATAACACCCACAACTTGCTAGTAACTGTTTAAGTACTTTAGTACCATATAGGCTAAACTAATTTAGATTTTACAGTGACAAAACTGAGAAAAATAACTATTGACATTAAATGACTTTCCAAAGGTTGTAGAGATAACATGTGGCAGAGACAAAAATAAAATCCAGTGTCTGGCTCAAGAGTTTATGTAATAAAAATCACTTATTTTATTGGAAATAGCCGTTTCATCTCTGAGAAGCTGCGGTTTATTCCCAACCAAGTGGACATCCTCTTTCCCTTTTCATCCCCACCAACCACTCTCACCACACCTCAGGGGTCCCCTTTTTAGATACTCTACCCTATGCTTGTATACATGTAGCTTTAAAGGACATACCACTAAAATTTGTAGGGAAATGACACAAGACCACAGATGGAAGTACACATATCCTATATCCCAAAGTTTTAAAGAACAGTTAAATAAAATATGTTTTATCCTCCTAATTTGATTTTTTTTAAAACTCTCAGAAGAAACTGCAAGTCCAGATTTGCAGTATTCCTGAGCTTTTCAGAGCTCTTCACAAAAATGCAATGATGCAAAAGAAGCCAAACTACCTCCCTTCCTCCTCCCACCTGGGCTCTGTCTTGCATCTAATGTTTTTATTATATGTATATACAGACACTGTATGTGTGAAAGACCCATCCACACTCTCCACAGTAGCCACATTTAGACACAGAGATGTAGCTATTACTGGGCATCTGCCTTTCAGAGAGCAGACTCCTGTTGGAAGGATCCTGCTGTTTGAGGTTGAAGTTCTCCCAGTCTGGATAGCCACTCTGAGGTCAGGCACTAGATGGAGAACTCCCTCTCCCCAGCAGGGCATCCTATTCTCTGCCTGACCTAATCTAGAGTGTCTTTAGGCATAGATGCCCTTGACCACATTTGATATATGGCCTTTGATACACTTATCTGCTAGCTCTTCCCTCCCTGCGCCTATAGGATAATTAGGTACTGTGTTCCTGCTCATATGATAGGAGCATGCAGCTAAATGCAAATCAAACCTCTTTGAAGTACCTAGTTGCAACCAATTATGTAGACCTATCTAGGAGGCGTCCCCACTACCCAAAGACTATACAACCGAATACAGACTATTCGGTTCTCGCCGAATAAAGTTGAACTATCTCCCTCAAGTGGTTCCTGAAGGGTCACTCTCCATTGTGCTCACAGCCTTCCTAGCCCTGTGCCTCACTTTCTGTTCCTCTTGTCTTCATGAGCTAGTGGCCAACAGCCACCCCGCAGGGAAGAGGAGACCCAGAACCCCAGAAAAAGACTTGAGAGAGCTCACCAAAAGATTCTACGCCATTTGAAAGAGAAAGAAAGAGAATTCACACATAGGAAGTACTATATAAATCTTAGCTATGATTACTCATCTCATGAAAATATAGGCATTAATATGACTGTATGTGCGAATGAGACAGATTCCCATCCCTTAAAGTGGCATGACAGCTCTGATTGCCCATGCACAGACTTCCAACATATTTTGGCAAGACTGGGTTTCTGAGGTGTGGAAACACAATCTTCTAGTCCAGTTTTCATGTGTGAATTCAAACAGATAGGGAAATAAATGTGCAACATCATGTTGTAAGCAAATTCCTTAACTCTTGCTAAAGAAGATTAAGCAAAGAAAATGAAGTGAGAGGATGTCACAAGCACATTCTCATGAAACAGACACAGCTGTGAGGAGGATTAGTTTTTCATCCATCATATATAAAAATATTGAGTTAAAAAGAAGATATATAATACATAAAAATCAGATAAATGAAGTTCAGGACTACCTAAATAGTATATATACAGAAAACAGAAAGGTGTCCTACCATTATTATTTTCCCCAGTACTGGAAATTTCACCAACTGCAACACATTTCTTTGAATTATGGGTTTACATTTTCTAGGAGCAATATATGAAATGTAATTATGAGCTGAGAGACTATGTATTTGTGCATTTTCACTCAATAGTAAGTTATTAGCAATAATCTCAACACCAGATGACCAGGAGCTGGAAAACATATTCTTAAAGGCATGGGTTTTCCCTGCATTGTAAGTGAATCCTTTGCTTTGGGGTCAGAGTCTGAAAATCAACACACCAAGAATTTCTGAAATTCAACAATTATATCATTAAAATAAATAACCAACATACACATGTCATTTTAAGTGGGCAAATGATTTTAATAAAAATTATTATAAGTAAGCTCAATGGATAGCAAATAAGTACATTAAAAGATGCCTAATATCATTAATTCATGTGGGATAAAAAATTAAAAATCACAGTAATATACCACCAAAATCCCATTAGTGAAGCTACTAATAAAACAAGCAAGTGTATACAGTGGATATAGAATTACCAGATGACCCAGTAATTCTAATTCTTAGTCTGACACCAACGGTTTTGAAAATAGGTACATCCACGTGCATAGAAATATTGTACACAAAGTTAAGTTGTACACAGTATACAAATGCTAATGTAATCCACATCCTTCAGTAAATAAAGGGATAAGAAAAATATGGTATACATATATAATGGAATATTATTCAGTTTTAAAATGAGAGGTCTTCAGACATGAATGAATCAAAGAATCATGACTAATATAAGTCATTAATAAAAGGAGGACATTGTCCAATCACAAATATATTTAATATTTAAAATGTTATAGATATCTAAAAAGTGGAAAATTAATGTCTGTAAAACACATAAAGAAATTCTCAATATCCTAAGCTATCAGGGAAATGCAAATAAGAACTACTTTGAGATTTCATCTTATATCAGTCAGAATGGCTAAGAGCAATAGAACAAATGATGACTCATGCTAGCAAGGATGTGAAGTAAGGATAACACTCATACACTGTTAGTGGGAGTGCAAACTTGTACAGCTGCTAGGGAAATCAGTGTGGTGGTTCCATAGAAAGATGTGAATTGATCTACCGCAAAATCTAGCTATACTACTCTTAGACATATGTCCAAAGGACATTCCATTCTGCCACAAGGACACTTGTCCAACCATGTTCATAGGAGCTTTATTCATAATAACAAGAAGGTGCAAACAACCTAAATGTCCTTCAACAAAAGAATGGATAAAGAAAATGTGGTTCATTAACTTGATGGAGTACTACTCAGCTGTTAGAAAGATAGCATCGTGAAATTTGCAGATAAATGGATGGAGATTGAAAAAAAATCTATGTGCAGTGTGGTCAAAATGTGAGTTCCCTAACAATGGACGTAGGGCCTGTCTCCAACTCTGCTGCCTGCCACTGGATCCCTTCTCCCTAGCTGGGCTGCCTTGTCAGGCCCCAGTGGAGTGGAAGAGGATGAGCTTAGTCCTGATGAGATTTGAGGTGCCCAGGTAGATTGATACACCTTGGGGGCCTTCCTTCTCTGAGAAAAAGGAGAGGGGGTAAAGAGGGTTAGGAAGCATGAAGGTAGGACTGGGAGGCAGGAGGGAGGGGGCTGGAAAGAAAATAAATAAATACATAAATAAATACATAAATAAAGCATGACTGTATAATAATATACATACAAGAACATTTAATAATATATTGCTTATGATGGTAAAAATAGAATATTCACTAGGTCATAAATTATTTTAAATGTATCATATTCTGTAATCCTCTGTTGAAATTAACAAAATGAAGTAAAAGTGAATATATCTGAACACTGAAAAAAGAAAAAAGAAAAAAATCATCCTGAGTGTAGTAACACAGACATAGAAAGACAGATATGGTATATATTCCTTTATATATGGATGTTAGCTGTTAAAGTCTTCAATAAACAAGCTATAATCAATATAACCACAAAGATAAAGTATAGAGTAAAGAAATAGAGAGGACAGATAGATTTCCTTAGAATTGGGAAATAGAAAAGGTAGTTATGGTTGGACAAGGGGAGGATTGGAATGGGATGTTCAAACAGGGTGGGGTAGGAAAAAGGGAAGTAAGTGGGGGAATATGGGTAGGAACAACTGAAACTAAGGGCCATTTGAGGGATAGTATGAAAACCTGGTACAGTAGAAACTGCCTATAACATATACATGTATAAAGGTGATCTAAATGAAATCTTCAATAATGGTGCAGACAGAGCCCCAACTGGGCATCTCTCATAACCAAACTAAGCTTCCAGTACCAGAAATTGGTTACATCTAATTAAGTTGTTGGGTGAAGGGGCCCCCATAGGAACCCCCAAACTACCCAGGCTATTGCCAAGGCTATTAGTTGCCCTTCACAAATTGCTGGTATGGCCTTATTTCTGAAGACAACACCTATACAATTCACTAAACACGGAAAATTCAAGATGATACCTACCTAGAGCCTTTATCCCTACTTCCTAGTGTTTGTGGTACCAGAAAGTACTCTGCATGCTACTAGAGGAGAAAGATAAATGGTACACTAACTACAAACCCTTCAATCCATAATAATGACGTCCTTGCAAGATTAGTTAGTGCAAGAGAGTAATAAAACTTATAGAAGTAACCAACCAATATGTAATTGGATATAAGTCCCACTCCATGAGATGGAACCTATTCCTAACATTGCTTGGGTACCCAAGAAATATGAGACCAGATAGGCTAGGATTTGGGGGGAAACAAAATATTACTGTTCTGTTAATGAAACCTAGCAATTTAAATGACTGCAAACAACATTGTACTATACTCATAGATCAGTGCCTTGCTCAGCTGTCATCAGAGAAGCTTCCTCCTCAACCAATGGGAAGAAATATAAAGACCCACATCCAGACTTTAGAACACTTAATCATAAATGGGGTATCTTAATCAAATCCCTCTGCCTCAGGGCTCAGAGAATGCTGTGGAAGAGGAGATGAAAAGAGTAAGGACCAGAGGGGATGAAGGACATCAAGGAAGTAAGGCCTTCTAAACACAGAAGAACTGATGCACATATGAACTGCCAAGACTGTGGGAGCATGTACAGGGCCTTCACAGGTCTGTGCCAGATGGAGACCCAGTACTGAGAGAAGTGGGCACATGCTCCCAGCCCTAACCCAGAAGCCATCTCCAATTGGTAATCACTTGCAAATGAAGAATTAGTTTTCCCCAACAAATAGTGGTAATAAATTCTCACTGGAGATACACCCACTCTTAAGGGCAGGTTCCACACTCAGCAGTAGATGGCCAAAGTGAACTCAATAGCATCTTCAGAGGTTCTTTGCTCCATAATATTTGTCAAGGCATTTTTAACCTAACATGTCCTTTGTGTATGCTTTTTTGCCTTCCAATTTTGAGTTTTTATAAGATTTACATGTATACAAGCATCGGTGTCTTTGTATCTACATGTGTTTTTTTCTATATGTGTTTCTTGTACTTTTTCTTTGGCTCATATTTTTCTGTTTTTGATTGTTTCTTTTGTCCTGTTCTAGTTTGCCTGATTTTACTTTTTAAAATAATTATTCTTTATTTTTATTTTTTATTAATTTATTCTTGTTACATCTCAATGGTTATCCCATCCCTTGTATCCTCCCATTCTTCCCTCCCTCCCATTTTCCCCTTATTCCCCTCCCCTATGACTGTTCCTGATGGGGATTTCCTCCCCCTGTATATGCTCATAGGGTATCAATTCTCTTCTTGGTAGCCTGCTATCCTTCCTCTGAGTGCCACCAGGTCTCTCCCTCCAGGAGACATGGTCAAATATGAGGCACCAGAGTACGTGAGAAAGTCATATCCCACTTTCCACTCAACTGTGGAGAATGTTCTGCCCACTGGCTAGATCTGGGTAGGGGTTTAAAGTTTACCGCTTGTATTGTCCTTGGCTGGTGCCTTAGTTTGAGCAGGACCCCTGGGCCCAAATCTGCCTGTCATAATGTTCTACTTGTAGGTTTCTAGGAGTCTCTGGATCCTTCTACTTTGCTATTCTCCCATGCTTCTCTCATCTAGAATCCCAAAAGGATGTCCTCCCCTCTGTCCCAGTTTCCTGGTAAGTGAAGACCCCTTGGGCTAGTATGCAGATATAAGTGAGTATATACCATTTGAGTCTTTCTGCTTTTGGGTTAACTCACTCATTATGAACATTTCTAGCTCAATCCATTTATCCACAAATTTCGGGAATTCCTTGTTTTTAATAGCTGAGATAATTATTTTTTAGATGCCTCTTTGTTTTCTAACAAGAGTGTGGGTCCAGAAGGAAGGAAAGGTGGGGAAGATCTCAAAGGAACTGAGGGAGAGAAAACTTTAATCAGAATACATTGTATGAAAAAAAACCTTTTCTTTTTTTAAATATATCTTATTAATTTATTCATATTACATCTTAATTGTTATCCCATCCCTTGTATCCTCCCATTCTTCCCTCCCTCTCATTTTCCCCTTACTCCCCTACCCTATGACTGTGACTGAAGGGGACCTCCTCCCCCATATATGCTCATAGGGTATCAAGTCTTTTCTTGGTAGCCTGCTATCCTTCCCCTGAGTGCCACCAGGCCTCCACATCCAGAGGACGTGGTCAAATATGGGGCACCAGAGTTCATGTGAAAGTCAGACCTCACTCTACACTCATCTGTGGAGAATGTCCTGTCCATTGGATAGATCTGGGTAGGGGTTTGAAGTTTACTGCCTGCATTGTCCTTGGCTGGTGCCATAGTTTGAGCATGACCCCTGGGCCCAGCCAGATCTGCCCATCATAATGTTCTACTTGTAGGTTTCTAGGATCCTCTGGATCCTTCTATTTTCCCATTCTCTCTTGCTTCCTATTGGGACTCTAGGTGAGAGAAGCAATGAAGAAAAAACTCTTTTCAGTAAAAAAAACAGGGGGGACCATAATTTCGGGGAGTAAAAAGGAAGTACATGAGAAGGATTGGGGGAAGGGAATGGGGAAATGTAATTGTATTTTAATTTAATATATACTAAGTATAAACTGTAAGATAAAAATCATTGTCTTCCTCTCTCTTAAGAAAAAGCACAAAAAATGCATGAAGCCCATTTTTATTGGTCAACTACTTTTAAGCATGAAGTCTGCCCTTAAACTCTGGTTGATAAACCCAGTGTCACTCCACTGAAGAAAACTGATTTTCCCTTTGCCAGCAGGTAGAAATTGAAAATAGCTTCTAGGTTAGGGATAGGATTTTATGACCACTTCCCCTCCTCTGTGTTGCCCTTCAGATTTTGTCTGGCTTGAACATGTACAGTCTTCTGGCTTAAATATATACACTCTTATGCATGGTCATAGTCTCTGTAAGTTCATATGTGCATCAAGCCTTTTGTGTCTGGAAAATGCTATTCCCTTGCAATCATCTACCAGCTCTGGATCTTATCATCTTTCTACCTTCTCTACCGCATAAACCTCTGAGCCTTGAGAAAAGGGAAAAAGAACATGAGATTTGGTGAGTATGGAGCAAGGGTTTGGAAAAGGAGAATCCAGGAAGAGTTGAAGGAAAGTAAAAAATATTATCAAATCATTTACATGAACATTTTTGAAAAAATTTAATTTTAAAGAAAAATATCTGGAAAAGATTTAAAAACATCACTTTTTTCATATTTAAGTTTTGTTAGATTATTGTATATTTTAGGCAATATTTGCTTCTCAACAATCAAGCCACTTCAAACATAAACCTTTGCTGAACTGTTTTTTTCCATCTTTTAGAATATATAAACATGTGCCTTATTAATATATACATTTTAAAATTTAAAGTAAATATTCAAAATATAAAATGGAATAACATTTCATATGTTTTAGATTCTAGATATAATGTATCCATATTTATTTTAGTGTTTTCAAATGAATTTCAAAATCTTGGAATAAACTTGATGCTCCAGGAATGTATTTGCCCTGAGGCTGTAAAACAGGTCACACTGTCCTTTGATTTGAGCAATTTGAAAACTAAAAGCCTAGCACAGAGTTTTTCAACCATGGGACAATTGATATTTAGGACCAAATAATTGTTGCTGAAGAGCTATCCAATGCAATATGTTAGCAGGCTGGGTCCCTTAGCCCTACACATTTACATCACAGTGGCAAGAAAAATGGATTAAGCCCTTGAACAGAGAACATATTTATTTTTTATTATTTAATTAATTTATTCAGATTATAACTCAATTGTTATCCCATCACTTGTATCTTCCAGTTCCTCCCTCCCTCCCGCTTTCACCCTATTCCCCTCCCCTAGGTAAGGATGCAAACTTTGACTACATGAAAAAAATTGCTGAAATTGTTGGATGGATGTAGGAAGATCTATTTACTATAAATGTTCAAATGATTGGTACTTTGTTAACACTGGTTACTCTCCAGGTCAACCAAAGGGCTATTTACCCTTGAATTTTATTTCTATGACAGAAAATGGCATCCTTGGGATATCTTCTGTACTGTTGTGAGGATATATCATATATAAGAGGATTATTATGAGGAATTGGTTCGTGCTATTATATAGAGAGAAAATTCCTAAAATGTGCCACATGTATGATTAAAATACAGGAAAACTAATTATATAATTACCATCTATGTCTAAGAGCCTGGGGAATATGGGAAACCATGGTATAAATTCTAGTCTGTGATGGCTATTATTATCTGTCAACTTGAATACATCTTGAATTAACCAAAATTCAAGTGTCTAGGTACACCTATGAGTGATTTTTTCTTTTTTTTATTAAAAAACTTTTTTACATATACATTTATATTATTACACATATATACAATAGATTACTTACAGCAAGAAGAACCATGACACAATCAGGAATTATATAAATGTTACATTCTTAGTGTTTTGGCTATTTGTATTTGACAGCCTTGAAGAAGACATCTTTCCCATCTTGGTGCATCTAAAATTCTGAATGTAAATCAATCTCCATCACATATTGTCATTATCAACTTAGAACACCTAGCAAGACCTAAAAACATCGTAACCCCTAAACAACTAAGCTTCATTGTAAAACTAAGCTACCTGGTCTTCAACTCCATCAGAGACTTAAGAAGGAATAAACTTGATTACCTGAGTATGCCAGGAGTTCAGGTTAGTAGATTTCCAAATGAAATCATGACAGAGACAGTTTTCTACCTGAATAGTCACCCAAAACTCTCTATAACATTGTAGCATCTTCTTCAGCCTTCTGGCCCTATATATCTGACAGACATACTTGTGAGGTAGGAACTATCAAGCACTTGCTTACCCTGTCTTGGCAGAGTTTGGCCGTTGACTCTTCCTGCATCCAAGCTTGCCTTTTTTTAGGCAGAATTCTGTCTATGGTAGAAATGAGGACCTTACACTTATAATTTTAGGACTGTATAATGCTTGTGAGAAATTACATGCTTTCAGAACAAAAGAACCAGACACTGACATTGGAGCAGACGTAACAGGATGCATTCCTTTCAGCATACTGGACATGGATATCCTGTTTGGAGATAGGAGTTGGAAAGAAAGAAGGGAGAATATAGAAATATATAGGTAAGATAGAACAAAAAGTAGATTAGTGAATCTACTCCTCAACTTAATGCATCAATTATCACACACAGGTATTTTTAATTTACTGGTATAGAATTTTGTATATAGATGCAAAATAAGTAACTCTAGATACAGTGTTATAGAAATCAAGTGTAAAACTCCAGTGACACCACATGCTGGCGAGGATGTGGGGAGAGAGGAACATTCCTTCATTGCTGGTGGGAATGCAAACTAGTACAACCACTTTGGAAATCTGTCTGGTGCTTTCTCAGAAAAATGGGAATAGGGCTTCCTCAAGACCCAGCTATTCCACTCCTTGGAATATACCCAGAAGATGCACTACCACACAACAGGAACATATGCTCAACTATCTTCATAGCTCCCTTATTCATAATAGCCAGAACATGGAAACAGCCTAAATGTCCCTCAGTAGAAGAATGGATAAAGAAACTGTGGTACATTTACACTATGGAATACTTCTCAGCTATTAAAAACAAGGAATTCCTGAAATTTGTGGACAAATGGATTGAACTAGAAATGATCATAATGAGTGAGTTCACCCAGAAGCAGAAAGAGTCACATGGTATATACTCACTTATATCGAGACACTAGTCCAAGGGTTACATCCCATGAAAAACTTTACTTACCAGGAAAGTGGATCAGAGGGGAGTATACCCTATTGGGACTTTAGGTGAGAGAAACATGGGAGAATGGTGAAATAGAAGGATCCAAAGGGTCTGGAAACCTACAAGAAGAACATTATGATGGGCAAATCTGGGTCCTGGGGTCCTGCTCAAACTATAGCACCAGCCAAGGAAAATATAGGCAGTAAACTTTGAACCCTTATCCAGATCTACCCAATGGACAGGACACTCTCCACTGTTGAGTGGAGAGTGGGGACTGACTTTCACATGAACTCTGGTGTCCCATATTTGACCACTTCCCCTGAATGGGGAGACCTGGTGGCACTCAGAGGAAAGATAGCAGGCTACCAAGAAGAGACTTGATACCCTATGAGCATATATAGGGGAAGGAGGTCCCCCTCAGTCACAGACATAGGGGAGGGGAGTAGGGGGGAAGCGGGAGGGGGGGAGGAACAGGAGGATACAAGGGATGGGCTAACAATTTAGATGTAATATGAATAAATTAATAAAATAAAATTTTAAAAAAGAATATTCTTCACATATTATATATATTATATAATATATATATATATATATTTCTACTCTAGTATGAGATATTGCACCCATACAATTCAACTATAATACAGGGTTTACTTCCAATGCTTTAAAAGTGGTATAGCAAGCTGTTTAGGAAAAATACGTTATACAAATTAAATGTTAGTAAATTAAATCATGGTCATGTCAATTGCTAGTCTACTCTTATCAAAAGAACCATGTGAGAATAGCAAAGTAGAAGGATCCAGTGGGTCCTAGAAACCTACAAGTAGAACATTATGGTAGGCAGATTTGGGCCAAGGGGTCCCGCTCAAACTAAAGCACCAGCCAAGGACAATACAGGCGGTAAACTTTAAACCCCTACCCAGATCTAGCCAATGGTCAGAACATTCTCCACACTTGAGTGGAGAGTGGGATATGACTTTCTCACGTACTCTGGTGCCTCACATTTGACTACGTCCCCTGGAGGGGGAGACCTGGTGGCACTCAGAGGAATGACAGCAGGTCACCTAGAAGAGACTTGATACCCTATGAGCATATACAGGGGGAGTTAATCCCTCTCAGGAACAGTCCTAGGGGAGGGGAATAAGGGGAAAATGGGAGGGAGGGAAGAATGGGAGGATACAAGGGATGGGATAACCATTGAGATGTAACAAGAATAAATTAATAAAATTTAAAAAAAAGAATATACATCTTAGGTGCAGCAGATAGAAATGATTCTATAGAAAGATAAGGAAGGATAGGTAGAAAAGGTCTCCCAAAACCCCAGAGATATGCCAAATATGGCATTTTAAAACGTTTTTATTACTTTAAAGATTCATTGACAATGAGACAAGTTAACTCCTGGCAACACCCAGCCTACCTTAAAGAGGACAATGAGCATCAAAGAACCTCCTTGTGGAGATGGCTTCAAATGTGGCAAACTAGTCACTGGGATTTTTTTCTTAATTAAGTCATTTAAAGTGGGAAAGCCCACTTTAAATCCAGATCTTCTGAGGTGGGAAGATCCACCTTTAATCTGGACCACACCTTCTGCTGGCAGCCTATATAAAAGCCACTCAGTATTTCAGTGTATACTGAAAAATCACACCCAGCCTCATGGGCTGAACAACTGCTGGATTCTTGGACCTTCTGTTGCTAGGCAGCCATTTTTGGATTAGCTGGACCACAGCCTGTAAGCAATTCTTGTAAATCCCCAATATATAAATATGAATATATAGTCATTTTGTCAGTTCTGTTCCTCTAAAGTCGCCTGATGCACTGTCCAAAATAAATCATTTTGATGGCCTAAAAAAATATGCAGTTTGTCCTTCAGGATAATTTCAAGCTGTCTTTTCATCTAAGCCTACAAATGAAACATGTTATTGAAAGCAAGCATGTTGCTTTTGTTTCATTTTGTTTTATCTTTCTAAGCTTTATGTTATTATTAGGTCAAAGCTTCATAGGAAATAAATTAATAGATTATTTAAATATTTATTGAATACCTACTGTAATTTGATTATATTTCCTACCATATTATGTTAATGCTTTCTATCTAATGTTTGGCAATTATGTTGCCTATAAATTGGATATTATCTGATGTTGATTAATCAATAATATAGCATTTTGGATGGGATTTTGTATATTCTTATCAGCTAAAAATAAATGCCTATTTTACCATCATCAACATGGCATTCTTTTCTATAAGGCTGAGCTTAGAATAAAAGCCAAATATGGTACGGCATGCTTGTCATCCTGCACTTGGGATACTGAAGCAGGAGGATTGTCAGAAGTTCAAGGTCAACTTGAGCTGTATAGACATTACCAAGTCAACCAGTGCTACTACATAGCAAGACCTTTTTCTGGGAAAAAAAGAGTTTAAAATAGAAAGGAAATTTTGGGTCTGGATGTACATGCATATGTGTGTGTGAAATTTTTGGTAAAATTAGATCCTTGTAAATTACATGTCTAAGTTTTGACCTACATAGCTGAAAAATACATGATGAAAACTGTAAGAGGATGCATAGCAGAGAAGAACTTAACAGGAACAACTTAGCAGGATTAGAGATGCTAGCACTGAAGGCCTAACTGCAAAGAAGGGACTCAACAACAAAGTGCAGCAACAAGTGTCTGCTAAAAGAAAAAAAGGAAAAAAAGCAAAGGAGTCAGAATGGGACTGATTCAAACTGCAACATGCTTGATCCTATCCAATATTTTCAATTATAGCTATTAAATTATGTTGTAAGATGGGTTTATTAGTAATACATTAACTCATTAACTCTGAGAGTCTAACCACCTTGTGCTCTATAAGAATGGCATTTCATTCATTCATACAGGTTTTCCAGAGAGAAAAATAAAACTCATAACTTAAAAAGTGAGAGAGACACAATACCACAATAATTCTAAGAAATTATTCATTATTAATTATTATTAACAATTATGCCTTCAAATTTTGATAGCATAAATCCAAACCTACTTTAGGCAGGAACTTGTAAAAATAACAGACAGATGGTATGTAGAAATTCATGCAGCTTTTTAAAAAAGCAATAATATTGTGCTTTGCATTGGGCAAACTTCATCCTTGAAAGAAACTCAGGTCTCAATACATGAGCTCTGTCTCTCTCTTTTTTTAACAATTGTTTTTATTTAGTCTTTGAAAAATTTGGACACATAAACAGTTGATCTTGAATCATATCCACTCTCTGCTTCCCGGCTCCAACTCACCCCAGGTGCTCTCCAGCTTTCTACAAGATGCCCCAACAAAGCTGTCCCCCAAGTTTATGTCCTTTTATTTTATTGCTTATCTATCTATCTATCTATCTATCTATCTGTCTATCATCTAAGCTCTGTCTCTTTACTTCAGTGTACTTTATGAGTTACCCATAAGTCTAGGTGCAGATAACCAAGCTGTATGAGGGCTTCTAGAGTCATGTGCCTCACCTTTTTTTTATACTGTAGGAAACAAATGGGCTTCCAGAGACAACTGCTACCTCTTCCCTTGCTCTAGACACTGTGATGGCTACAGAGGCGAGGCTGAACATCATTGCTCATCAATGTATTGGTTCATTGAGTCAGTCCAAACAGAATACAGACATTCATTCCCTTAGTAAAAAAAAAATTTATTGACGTTCTGACTCCATTCTCAAGACTTGTGACTTCTCATGTACAGCTAATAAGATAATATCAGATATAAAGCATGTAGCTAGAGGTCTTCTTAATAACACACTATTAAGATAAAATTCATATGTGATACAATTCATTTATCAAAAGCATGCAATTCAATGGTTTTTAATGTATATACAGAATTATGCAACCATAGCCACAATTAATTTTAGACCCTTTTCATCATACCCCCAAGTAAATCTGGACCTAAGACAATCCAAAATCTGACTTATACCATCTATTCTTGGGCAACTCACTTAACATTTGCTAATATGCTCAAAATACATTGTGCAAAATTCTCAAGAATTTATAAAAACATATTTAAAAATTAAACTCTGAGATCCTGCATTCAATCCTTACTACTGGGGTGGGGGAAAGAGAAGTAAAAACAAATGGCATATTAGTTCTCACATCCACCTTAAGCTTAGGAAAATGTTAAACTACTTTCTATTTGTATTTTTAAAGACATGTCTCTTACGGATACTTTATATAAATAGGATCATATGTGGTATTTTGTGTCTGGATTTGTTCATTTATTATAGTGTTTTTAAGATTTATCAATATTGCAGCATCAGTCAGTACTTCACTCATTTTTATAACCAAATGTAACTCTCTGGTGGATATTTGCACCATTTGCACCTTTGGCTATTATAAATGATACTAAGATGAATGTATGTGTACAAACTTTTATGTGAATCTATATATTCAACTTTCTTAGGAATACATCTAGAAGGAAATTGTGTCAAATCAAATGGTAATTCAATGTTTAAGTCTTGAAGGTCTCCATGCTCTTTTCCAAAGTAGCTGCCCCAGTTTATAACACTGTTAGTAATATATGAGGACTTAAATTTCTCTACATACCCACTCAAACTAGTTATCTGGCTTTTAAAAATAGTCACCCTTGGGCTGGAGAGATGTCTCAGAGGTTAAGAGTGCTGCCTGCTCTTCCAAAAGTCCTGAGTTCATTTCTTGGCAACCAGATGGTGGCTCACAACCATCTATAATGTGATCTAATGCCCTCTTCTATCATGCAGGTGAACATGCAGGTAGAGCTTTGTACGCATAAAAAAAAATAAGTAAAGCTTTAAAAAATTAGTCACCTTCTTAAGTGTTTATGTTATACTTCATTTTTGTTTGATTAACACTTCCTTTATGAAGTGTTATTGAGCATTTTTATAATTTATTTAATTTTATTTTAGCGTGAGGGTGTCAGAGCCATTGGAACTGGAATTACAGACAGTTGTGAGCTGCCATGTGGTGCCTGGGAATTGAACTCGGGTCCTTTGGAAGAGCAGGCAGTGCTCTTAACCACTGAGCCATCTCTCCAGCCCCAGTATTGAGCATTTTTAATGTGCTTATTGGCCATCTGTGTATGTTCATTGATGGATTATCTTTCAGTTCCTTTAACTACTTTTAATTGATCTCTCAGAGGAAAGATTAGTGAATTATCAATATGCTTTATATATTGTGCATGTGTGTTCTTTATCAAACATATAATTCAAAAGAATTTTATCAAATTTTGTGAGTAATTTTTTTCACTCTTTTTATACAGAGTCTCACTATGTAGCCCCGGCTGGTCTGGAACTTTCTATGTAAATAAGGCTGGCTTCAAACTCAGAGATTCACCTACCCCTGTCCCTACCTCTTACCCTGTCCCCTGCCTCTGCATCTCCACCACCTTCCCTTGAATCTTTGCCCCTGCCCCTGCCCCTAGCTCTGCTTCATAAGTACTTGAGTTAAAGGCACAATTCTACACTCTATTTTCTTTTTATGTTAACATTTCTTGAGAGTCTCAAAAGTTTGCAATGTTGAAGTCGAATTTATCTATTGTGTTGTTGTTGTTGCTCAACTTTTTAGCGTCCTATCAGAGAATCCATTCATAGAGTCAGAGTTTTGGAGGTTTTCTAGTTTGAGTTTGAACATCTCTGTCTTTCATCCATTTTAAATCAAAGTATACATATTGTGGGAGATGAAGGTCCAACTATTTTTTTTTTCCATATTGGTCTCCAGTTGTCTGGGCACCATTTGTTGAACATGCACTTCATCCTCATTGAAATGTGTTGGCATGAGTTTGTCAAAAGCTGCCTGGTTGGACATGGTGACATGTGACTGTAATATCTGCACTCGGAAGGTAGAAGCAGGAGAAAGAGCAGTTCAACATCATTTTCAACTACAGACTAAGTTCAACTCCAGGTAGGACTCCATAAAACCTTTTCTCAAATGGATTAAAGATAAAAAATAAAGACACTTTGGCTGAAAAGATGGTTCAGTCATTAAGAGCACTTCTGAACAACCACGTGGCAGCTCACAGCCATATATAGCTCCAGTTATGGACTTCATAAACACAAGGAACACATGTATGAGTGTAGGCACACACACACACACACATACACACACACACACACACACACACACACACAAATAAACCAGTACTAAAACACTTTTAACCCCTAGAGGCATTACAGGTGTGGTTGCTGTGTCACATGTACATCAGTAGGTGGCAGAGAGGAGAGAAACCATGTCCATGCTTAGTGTTGGCGCCCAAATAGGGAGCTAGCCTAAGATGATCACCAGTCCAGTGCTGCACAGATCTTGGGGAGGGGGACAGACCATGACCAAGATGACCCCTGCCCAGTGCCATAATGCTCCAGTGGGGGCACAGCACACCTGAGATGACTCCTGAGCTGACCCCAGACATGCAGAGACCCCAGGTGCCACTAAAGAGGAGCAAGTAAGTGGGGGAGAAATGGAAGAGAAAGAGACACAGAAGAATGTGGGCACAATGAAGAGAGGCAAACGGGGGCCTTGAGGGTAGTGAGGAACTGCCTGATGTGAGTACTCAGTGATGCCACCTGGGACCATGGTGGGGTCCTGGTCTGTGCTACCTCTCGGGGCCACACAATTATGGGTTCCTGGCCCTGCAGCAGTGGGGGGTCTGTTACCACCAAAGGTCACACAGATGTCCCTGGTCTGGACGGCTGCTTGGGAACATAATTGATGTCTGAGCAAGGGCTGTGCAGAGCTTTCACCATCCCTTACCTAGGCTGAGTGGGAGAGCTGGCCCTAGGGACATGAGAGCAGGAAAGTTGACCCCACCCCTAGCCAGCTGCAGTACTTAGGAGAGGGAGCCCTGCACATTGCAGGAATTGCAGGTGAGCAGGCTCTGAGGATACCTGGATGGGAGATCTGGACCTACCATTCATCTCCCATGTGTCAGTGTGGATGAGGGAGAGACACCCTCCTTGACCCCTACCCTTCACCACCTGCCGCAGATGAGACAGTGGCCTGGGAGTCATGAGAGCAGGAGAGATATTCCTGACCCTCACCAGCTGCAGCAGTCAGGAGAATGGGCCGTGTATTTCACTTGGGCAGCACAGTAGAGCTGACTCTTAGGGTAGGGGCACGGGGGAGCCAACACTAAGGACTTGGGCATGGGAGAGCTGGCTCCACAACTTATCTGCTGTGTGACAGCATGGGTAAGGTTGAGATGCCCTTCCCTACCTTGACTCCTTGCCACCTACAGCAGGCAGGAGAGCTGGCCCTGGATATAGGGGTTTCAGGTGAGCCAGCCCTAAGGAGCATAATCACAGGAGAGCAGGCCCTGCCTCTTATCTTCTGAGCAGTGGCCTGAATGAGATAGAGATGCTTTCCTCCCCTCCCTCATCCCTTGCCATCTATGGCAGGTGGGAAAGCTAGTCCCGGGGTCATGAGAGTGGGAGGACTGCCATGTACCTCACCAATTGCAACACTGGGGAGAGTGGGCCCTGTGCCTTGCCTAGGTAGCAGGGTAGAGCTGGCTCTCATTGCAGGGGTTACTGGTAAGCTAGCCCTGGGGTGTGATACCAGGGAAACCTGCAGGCTGGCCAACTCAAACACCTCTCAGGTCCAGATCCAGGGTTTTGAATTGGCCCATGAACTGCTGGAGTGTATGAATTGGCTGCCCCTACAGATCCAAAACTACAGAATCTCCATGGCACAGGGCAATAGCAGGATATCTGAGAGTCCCAGTGAGATTCCTATATTGATACTGTAGAAGAAGCCAGAGGCCTTGCCCCAGACCAACAAGTCCTTACACTGAACATCTGTACGCAAGCAAACAAATGTGGAAAAAGGGGGTCACACTGTGACACACTACAGCTTACACAATAAGATTTCTTTTCTCCATCATGGGGGAGGTTGCAAGCGTGGAGGGTGGGTATGCAGGGAAGTGGACATGAGAAGGATGGGGTACATGATGTGAAATTCACAAAGAACGAATAGGCTGTGGTCATATGGTGGGGGAAGAGGTCCCCTTCTGTCTCAGGCCTAGGGGAGGGGAATAGGGTGAAAGAGGGAGGGAGGGGGAACGGGAAGATACAAGTGAGGGGATAACAATCAGGATGTAATCTGAATAAATTATAATAAAATTAAAAAGATAAAATAGACCAGCCAATGCCATAATGTCAGACTCAGCCTTAAAAACTATGAGTTTTATAATCATCATTTGAATTTCTACAAAGAAGCTGGCTCAAATTCTAACAGTATAGTGCCTTCAGTTTATTTAGCCATTATAAAAAAGTCCAATGAACATTTACCAGTTAGTGTTGATACGCTACAAAATACAACATAGGATACATCTTTGAATAATTTACTGTTCTTAGGTCACTACGGAATATTTATAAGAGAGTCAAGTAAGATAGTAAGCATATAATAAAAGTCTAATTTATTCCAATACATAGCTTCAAATAGGCTGCTACTCAGTTCTTTCCCAAGAGTCAGTAGAAGAAAAAAAGAATGAAGATGTATGAAGTGGATAGCAGACATGTTCCAAAATACTACCAGTTTCAGTAGAACAAAGGGTCCTGCTCAGTGCTTACCTCACATAACGTACACATAATTTACATATACACATAAATATTTAATACTTGGTTCTTCTGTATTCTATTAAGTATACTTGTGCATACCAACAATAAAGAGCAGACAGAAAAAGAGCAGAATAAAGAAAATTATTTCTGATTCCTATTATGTACCAGACACTGTGCTGTAGGCAGACATATGCCTTGGCTTGCTTTCATTAAATATAAGAAGAGCTTCCTAATTCCAGAGCACCACCTATATTCTAGTTAGGGAGAGAAATACAGAACATCATGGAAAAACACATGCCCTCTGTAATGGTTAATGCTATCAACTTTTTAGGCTCTAAGTTCACTGAAGAGATAATGTCTAGGTATATCTGTGATGGACTATTTATATTGGTAATTGAGGTAGAAAGATCCAGCCTAAGTGTGTGGGCCAGGTAGCATCCTGAGGGATAGGCACTGAACTCTGTAAAAAGGAAAAAGTGAGATGAGTATAAGCATTCATCCTCTGCTTCTTGACCCATGACACAATGTGACCAGCTGCCTCAACCTCCTGCTGCTGTGAGTCTTTCCAGCCCCAAAACTCTTGAACTGGAAGGCAAAATACGATTGTCCTTCCTTAAGTTGATTTTGTCACAACAATGAGACAGCTAATATGTCACTGCATTATTCAAGGTTCTAAATAATGTGGGGACTAGTAAAGGCTATGGGGACATTTGAAGTCATACTAAATGCATTTGCATCATATAATAGCTATATTTGGAGAGTCTGAAGAATCTTTAGGTAGTGGTTCTTTGTTGAAAAAAAAAGTTTATCACTGAGGGCAGGCTTTGAGGTTTCAGAGCCCAGCTCGAACGCCTGTCCTCTTTCTGTTTCCTAACTATAAATGCAAGGTAACAGGCCAGCTTCATGCTCCCGCTGCCATGACTTCCCTGCCATGATGAACTAAATCCCTCTGGGACTGGAAGCCAAAATCAACCCTTATTCCCTTAAGTTGCCTTTTCCAGGTCATCTTACCACAGCAATGAGAAAGTAACTAAGATAACTGTCTTATTTACAAATCATGTAAAATTGTCTGGTTTATATTTTTCTTATTTTTTATTTTTTACATATACATTTATATTATATATATATATATATACAATAAATACCTGCACCAAGAAGAACCATGACAAAATCAGGAATTATATAAATGTTACATTCATAGTGTTTTGACTATTTGTATTTGGCAGCCTTGAAGAAAACATCTTTCCTATCTTGGCACATCTAAAATTCTGAGTGTAAATCAATCTCCATTTCATCTTGTCATTATCAACTTAAAACATCTATCTAGACCTAAGAACATCTTAACCCCTAAACAACTAGACTTCTTTGTAAAACTAAGCTACCTCGTCTTCAACTCCATCAGAGACTTGAGCTACTAATCTATTCTATATTTTAAGTGTGAGAGCCCAAAGGGGGAAAAAAAGTCAATGACACCAGAAGATAGGAGAAACAATCTGGGCTAGTGGCTGTGGTTATATAAAGTCACATTCAATAACATATAGAATTCTAGTTGCAGATGAATGGGGCTCCTAGACAGCAAAGAGGCAGCAATAAACATGAGTTCTAAATGGTACCATTAAATAACAGTGATCCCATACTAAACCATCTCTTCCAAGCTAGACTTTGTTAGAAACAAAGGCTCTACTTCGTACTCCATCTTCTCTATAGTCAATTGCTTCAAGGCTTGGTTAGGACATTGTGAAAGTAACAATCACAGTGCCTGACTTTTTCTTTGAAACCCACATATGAAACTCAGGCACAGAGAGAATGCTAAAGAAGACAGCCCTCATTTCCAAGCTATACTAATGCCTAGCATTGCTAGGAAGTCTGAGTAATGAGATGTTCAGAAAAATCTAATTTATATTTTGGAAAGTAACCTGGCAAAGGAGTTTAAGAGCACAAACTCTGGGCTCAGAATCGCCAGGTTTGAATCCTAGCTCATTATAGGTTGTGTGGGCCTTGAACACATTATTTTACCCCCTGTTGACTCTGTTACCTGTAAAATTTAGCGGGATGGTATGAAAGGTGAAGTTATCAATGAATATAAATTGTTCAATGTACCATCTAGCATGTTGAAAATAATGTGTCAATTTTAGCACTGTCATTGGACAGATTCTGCATGTGAATCTCTCTATACATAAGAGGTGGAATGTGTTGCATAAAGTGACAATCATTCGTTCTTGTGGAAATTTCAGAAGATTTTTCTCGCTCAGTGACAGTATTAATTGATGCAGGGAAAGAAGGTGAGGTTGGGTCAGATAAGTAATTAGTACTCATTACAGAAATATATTCTGGTCTCTAATGAATGAGTGGGTTCATTATTCTTCTTAGTTCAGATAGGAAGTAGAGCCAGGCAGTCTATTCTTTACTTAAATAGCATCTAGAAACTTGAATCAATCTTCAAATATTGTTGATTTGGCACTTTACTCAGAAACTAGTTTACATTAAATTGTTTTCCAAAGTGATATTCCCTTTATTATTAAAAGAGGGAATATACTTTATAGTTCAGGCAATAGAAAGGATATATTTTGTGCACTCGGTATTCATATGTCATCGAGCATTTTTTCCCTCTTCTTCTGGTAACTTTGCATGTCACACTAGCACTCAGAAATATCAAAATATAAACCTTTTAACTAAATGATCTTCTGTGAGTTTGTGCCTGTGTGGTTTCCTTCAAAAACTTGACAAACTGGGTTCCATATATCCTCAATGCAGTCCTTTTGTTGGTTTAAAAAAAATTTTTGTGAGAAAGATGTTTGAAGGATTCTTAGATGTCAAAATTCTAAACAGGTGATATTAGTAATAGCCGTCAGTTTTTGAGTACCTACTCTTATGCCTGGGTCAGAACTGCATGCATATTTCATTTGATTCTCACAATAACCCCATGAGATAGATATTATGATCTCCATTTGGCATATGTGGGAGCTGAAGCATAAAGAGGTTAAACAAATTTGGCAAGGTCACAGAGCTCGCAAGTGATAGAGTTGAGATTGAAGCCCGGCACTTCCCTATGCTGCATTCTGTCAACAGTATTCTTCCCTTCTATATGGGTGGATCCTGGATAGGTATACTCTACCTCTTTGCTAGGAAGATGGGGAGCACGTGACAGAAACAGCATTTATTATTGTCCTCGTAACAAAAGAGAGAGAGAGAGAGAGAGAGAGAGAGAGAGAGAGAGAGAGAGAGAGAGAGAGAGAGAGAGAGAGAAATGTAGCTAGTCCTCCTGCTGAATTGTTCACTTCTTCAGACAGATATGGATCAAGAGCCTGAAATATTCCCTGTACTAAATCCCCTATTTCAAATGTCCTCCTTTCTGCTAAACTCTCTCTTTTGTCCTTCACAGTTCATTTCAAGACCCCTCTCCCAATAAGGGTTTCTGAGAGCCTAATTCAACTCTCACAGCTCTGACCCCTCTCTTCTGTGCATGCCGTCAATCCCCCCTCTTTACCAAGTATCCTATCAAAGCATCATAGAAGAAAATGTATACCATCAGAATATACTAAATGCAAATGTATATTTCGATCCAAAGTAAAAAGTGAGGAGACATTCATTGTCAATCCTAGGCAGAAACACCAAGCACAAATACAGGAGACACTAGGATGGAGTTGTAGTATAGTTAGGTCCATGTAAGTTTGCTTTGCTACTGTTTATCTGTGAAACTTAGGACCAGTGACTTCTTTCAATCACATTTCTCATATGGTAAATTAAACAACAAGACTTACACAGTGCTTGTGTGAGAGTTCAATGAATTCGATCTAAATTACTTGGCACAGAATCTGACATATAAAGACATTCAATGAGAGATACGTTTTGCCCTTGAAATTATCTAATGAAGTGCCCATGAATCCTTCCCAAGGAGCGTACTTAACCCTGGGGAAGGAATAACATAGAAGAAGGAAACAACAAACGGTAGCTACAGTGGTGATTACCAATACCATCCCCCGGTAAGCACATGACCAAAAAGAAGTTAAGTGTTCCAGAACTCCACAGTTTACCCATTCCCAAGATAGATAGAAAGGGACCCCAGGCTTCACACAGGCACAGCACATAAGCTCCCACTACCTCCAAATGACAGAGAAAAAGAAGCAAACCTCAGAGTACCTCCTTCCAATGGTAAAGCCCATTCCCTAAGTGAGCTGTTATTCCAGCACCTTTGCACTATGGCTATCATAGGGTAAACATCTAAAGCAGCAGATATCCCTGAGTGTCCTCCTGAGTGTTCTGTCCCATGCAAAGCTCCACTCCCCTTTACACAGTGTCTAGGTGCTTCATTGCTCTCGATTTAGTGTTTAGTTTAGACAAAAAGGACAGAGACACTGACTTGATCCTATTCATAATACTCTGACCCTCACCTTCTGATGACCTTGATAAGCACTCCACATTCAACTATTAATTTTCACTTCAGAGTTCATTGATTTTTTTTTCTCCCATGGTAAATCTTGGAAGCATAAAAATTCTTTTATGCCTAACACATAAAGCAAATCAAATGAGATTTAAGCTATGAAAATCTGATGGTCTCTGACAAAATAGGACCCCTCCCCAATCCAAGAGTCTGCCGTCTGCAGAAGCTTGTCCTACTTCAAGTGCATTTGAAATGACAATTGTTTTACCGTGAGCAGCTGCTCTATGTCTTTTGCACCACACGTTCAAATAATAAGAAAACCACTCACCTGTTTCTCTGCTGTAAAGGCTGACTTGTCTGAACACTCTGGATGGCAGAAGCCTCAGGGATCCTGGAGAGAAGCAGTTGTTCGCTGATTGGCATTTTATCTAAGTACTAAGGACATCCACTGAAGAAAAGACACTAGATGTTACTTCGGCTGGCAAGTAAACAAAGATTTCTCAAGGTTGAAGCTTGTACATAGCTGTCCCCTGTCCTCTTGCCTTCTGTGTTCTAGCCTGTGACTCAACCAAAGCTGGCCTTTGGAGAACACAGCCCTTAGCCTTTATGCTGCAAAGAAGAACATCCTCCGGACATACTCTGTGTTTTCAGCTCAGAGAGAAGGTACCTCTCATTAGTGAGGTAGTTGTGACTTGAAGCTCACTTCCCAAGACATTGTCTCCATTCCATTCTTCCTCTGAACATCTGCACCATCCCTTAACAACAAGATAAAGATGATCAATTTCTTTCTGCTCTTGTCAGCTTTTTTAGCCAAATTTGTCCCTTCCCTAACAATTTTGCTCATCTACCTTGTAAGTTCTTCAAGCCTGTATAATTTTCCCTTACAACAGTTATCACTCTCACTTCTCAATGACCTAAACCTATCTTTAATTGGGACCTATTATGTGATAAAAACAAATAAGACAGTGTGTACACAGTGATTAACAAAGAAAAATAAACTAATGACCTTCACTTGAATGTTATTGGTTAATACTTGGAACTTAATGGGTCCTTTACTATCCTTAGAAACATAATTGAAAGCACCTAGAGTTAGAGCATATGCTATGATAACTGCCCTAGAATCATTTCTGTTGCTGTGATAAAATACCCTGACAAAAATAACATGGGAGGAAGAGTTTATTTGGTTCACAATTCCAGGATATTTTCCATCATTGTGTCAAGGCAGGAACTTGAAGCAGCTGATCACATCACAGTCAAGATCAGAGAGAAATTAATGTGTGCACACTCAATAACCAGCTACCTTTCTCTACTATTTTACAATCCAGAGCCCAAATATAGGAAATGGTGCAACCCACTTTCAGGCTGGGATTTCCCACACCAATTAAAGCAATCAAGACAATTCCCCTCAGACATGCCTACAGGCCAAACTAATCTATCCAATTCCTCATTGAGACTCTTCCCAGGTGATTCCTGGTTGTGTCAAATTGACTTTTAAAACTAACCAGCATGGTAGCCAATACATACTCCCTATTTTAACTTAAAGTAAATAAAAATAAATGTTCAGGTTTTTCTGGTGACCGATAGCCACATATGTCTCATGTCTACTAAACTGGAGAGTGCAGATTAGAATGTTTTCATCACATAAATATTCAGTGAATAAAATCATTCTGAGGAAGACTTTAACATTGGTTTTCAGGCCTTCTTATAGGGTAGGCAAGAAAGACAAGAGAGATGAGTAAAGTAAACAGATCATTATCAATCCCTTTTGAGGTATCTTCTGCTTGTACAGAATTTTCTCTCTGCTGCTACTTCCCAAAGAGACTCAGGCTTTGCCAACAAGTTATTTTATGATGCCTTCCCCCAACTAAGGTGTTGCATAACATTTAGAAATAATAGGAATGGGCTTCAGTTGAGTTCTGATTTTAATTTATGAAAAATCCTTGAGAGAAGTATGGGAGAATAGGGAAATAAAAGGATCCAGACGGTCTTAGAAACCTACAAGAAATACATTATGATGGGTGGATCTGGGCCCAGGAGTTCTCCTCAAACTATGGCACCAACCAAGGACAATACATGCAGTAAACATCGAACCCCTATCCAGATCTAGCCAATGCACAGGACATTCTCCACAGTTGAGTGGAGAGCAGGGTCTGACTTTCACACGAACTCTGGTGCCCCATATTTGATCATGTCCCATTGATGGGGAGACCTGGTGGCACTCAGAGGAAGGACAGCAGGCTACGAAGAAGAGACTTGATACCCTATGATCATATACAGAGGGAGGAGGTCCCCCTCAGTCACAGTCATAGAGGAGGGGAGTAAAGGGAAAGCAGGAGGGAGGGAAGAATGGGAGGATACAAGGGATGGGATAACAATTGAGATGTAAATGAATAAGCTAATTAAAAAAATAAAATAAAGTAAATTTATGAAAAATCCTTCAAGACAAAAGGGAACTGTTTAAGGCTAGGTAGTCTAATTGACTGTAGTGATATGGTAGCCTCCTTTTATCTTGAAGGACCTTTGCCTCTATAAAAGACATGGGGGAAGCCACTAAACTCCATTTACTAAGAAGTAAAGTGGCTATGGACATTTTTAAAAGATTTCCAACTAAAAGGAATAAAATCAATAATGTGTTCTAGTCAGCCCCTAGGTGATTAAGAAGTTAAGTTCAGCCAAATACCTTATATAGGACACGCAAGGATCAGCAGAGTGGCTCCAAATGGTTAACATCACCTCAAGTTTAAACCATTTCTATAACTCATTTAGGAACCTCTTTTCAGTCTCTAAGATAATATTACTTCCATTATTTCATATAAGAGAGCAAACCATACCAACCAAGAATGCAAAAAAAAAGTATGCTTACTATGTTACAGGCACTAGTCTAGGTATGTAAAAATACATAGCACACACATAATATATCTTTAGCATATATTACTTAATAAATTCCCTGAAATGTTTGATGAATCAAGAATAGATAAGTCTGCTAATTATATTTATCCTGCTTAATTCTCAAAGGAATATTAGTGCTATTATTGCAACACTATTACCATTCCCAGATTTTAAAATTGAGGAAACTGAGACACAACAAAGCTAAACTATTTGAAGATTACAGAGCTAGAAAATGGTATAGAAAGTATCTAAACCTAAATCAATTTACACTCTTGAATGAATAAATGAATGACTTCTGTCTGTCATGTACTTTTATTTGTTGTATCAAGTGTGAGCTACCTCTGATTCCTCAGAAGTCTTATCAAGGTATTTGTGAGTTCCCGGAGACAGGATCCACACTTCACTTCTCTTTCCTCTCACAAACTCATTTCCCAGTGTTGAGCACAGACTTTGTATTCAATAAGTACTTGTTAATAGAATCAGCACCCCACTGAGGAAGGGATTTCTATTCCAAGCCTGCTGAGTGGTTTCCTGTCTTGAGTTCTCACCTTATAAAGCATCTCTTGCTCCATCAGAAGGTATGGTAAGAAGAAGACTGAATATTGGCACAGGCTGAACAACCTTGAAGAGCCATGCTTCCATGGAAAGAGTGGTGGGAGTTCTTCACTCCTCTGGGGAGAATTATTTTATCTCTCTTGTTTAGAATTGCTAAGAAATCATAGCAAAGGGGTAAAAGATCAGAGAACAACTCATGGGAGTTGGTTCTCTCCTTCTACCATGTGGTCACAGGGAGGCAACTTAGTTAAGTACCTTTTCCCACTGAGTAATCAATCACCCCATCCTTCCCTGGTACATATTTAACCTAATAACGCAATGGCAAGAAGTTTAAAGACATAAAGAAGGACTCTAGGGGATGGTTTCCCTGAAGAGTCCTTGACAAGCATGGAGAACTGATGCAAATGTTTCAACTATCTTCCTGTACATCACAACTGACAGGACTGCTCTGCTGAAATTAAGTCCAAAGAAGCCCAATGTACTGTCATATTAGAAAGCATTCCCAAGGCTTACCATCATTGACTAAGGCAGAGATGCATCAAAAGGTCTTTGTTTGGTGGTTAATGTAGCAATGACATTTCAATGAAAACTGACATCTCAAAATGTAATACTGATCCACAAATGGGTGAGAGTCCATCATAATTCTCTGTTTCTCCTTTACATTCCACAGATGATTGCCTCAGAAGGCTCCAGCAGAATATCATGTCTCTGGGAAAGAATTAGCAATTAATAGAATATCGATGCCAAAGAACATTTTAACGCATAGAGCCCAGCTTGTTAAATCATAGAGGAGAAAAATGAGGCACAGGGAAGTTAACTGAGGAATTCAAACTCACTGACAGATGGTACTAAAACTCAGGTCTTCTGACACTCAGGCACATGTCCTTTCAGAACCATAAATTTATATAGATATAGGTAGGTAGGTAGGTAGGTAGATAGATAGATAGATAGATAGATAGATAGATAGATAGATAGATAGATAGATAGATAGATGATAGACTGACAGAGTTACAAGTAAAAAAAATATTTTGCTATGATTTTTGTTCATATGAACCCTACTGTCTGATGTTATTTCTCCTACAGAACACTGATGGAAGAGTAAGATGAATTTTGATTATCAGCTTTCCCTCATGGAGTATGTTGAGACCTTTAGCAGTTTGCAGACCCTTAATTTACAAAAGATTGTGGCTAAATCTAGAGCTAGAAAATTCTGTTCTTGGCTAGAAATTCATCTCAATAACAGCAAGGAATTATAATCATCTGAGGAATACCAATGAATAAACATGACCTGAGATTACCTGAGTCAAAACTAGGAAATAGCCAAAAATCCGGATTTCTTGAAATGACCCTGATGTGAAACCACAGCCAAGAACTGCAAGACTAGGGTAAAGATTGCCTACTGTAGCTTTTGGGTGAAAGCCAGTTAGCCATTTGTTTTCATACCTCTCATAATATAATAACAGTGTTTAACACTTCGAAATGTTGGAGGAAAAACCAAAAGAAGAACAAATCATAACACATGAAAAATGTAAAATATATAACATTCAAATTCACATGTCCACAAGTAAAATCTATGGAAACATAGCCATGCCCGTTCATTTACATATTGTCTCTGGCTGCATTCATACTATGATGGCAGAGCTGAGTGACTACAACATAGACCAAAATATAAAAATTGCTAATCTGTGGTCTAGGTCATCTCCTTTCTAAGTGATTCAGTTGCACAGCATCTCTACACTTAACTAGCGCAGGAATGATCACTGACTTAGAGATTCCAAACCTGGGTCAAAACCTTGGTTGGGATCACTGTGCGAATACCTATATGAATGGAATTTTGAATGGGTTTACATTTTTTTCTGAAGAAAGTGTCCCCAGTAGGGTAATTTCTTCACAAATATCTCCAAATAATTAACGAGTCTTATTGCATAGGTGGATGACAGAAAGTAATCTGGATGTGTGGAAAATGAACAATAATTGAGATGACATAAAAATGAAATTCCATCAAATTCTAGTTGGATTCCGGAAGAATTCAACTTAAAGAGCATTATAATATTTCACTGAAAAGAGAAACACCTCAAAGCCTAGGCACCTGCTTAGCTGTTACTAAACGTCTTCATCTAGGAAAAGGCAATGATGAATTCCAACCTGACAGATTTTATAGACCAGTTAAAGACCATACATAAGGAACTGCTTAGTAAATGAATTAAACTTGCTATTTCTTATTTTAAAATTAATTTCTCTTAATTACAGAAGAAAATCATATTCCATTAAGAAAGCAAACAGGGAGGGAAGGATGGGAGGAGAAGATAGGAGGAGCCTTAATAAGTAATACACTTGGACTGTGGCATTATATACATGGGTCAGATTTTTCCAAATACTTGAAATATACAGGATCATTTATGCAAAGTCAACACATTTCTAGAAACTTCAGAATTACTTACTCACGGATCATAGTTTTGAAATTTTAAACATCTATGTTAAAGTCTTTCTTAGTTTTGAAAGCATGATATCTCCACCACCACCACCTTCACACACACACACACACACACACACACACACACACACACACACACAC
>OU015760.1:74187111-74208430 GCA_907169655.1 Acomys percivali | reverse complement strand
CACACACACACACACACACACACACACACACACACACACACACACACCAAAACGCAAGCAAGGACATAAATAAACAAATAAAGGATTCTTCATCTAAGGAGGAATGCTGCTGTTAGGGGAAAATGCTAACCAAGTTGGCATAGCCAATTTCTTTTCAAGTTTTTTGTTGTATATATTTAGATTGCTTTACATATTAACAGCTTATGATTTGTTGATTTCATAGTCCATGTGCAGAAAGGAAAAAATTGTGGATGCCAATTTAAAAGTACTTCTAAAATATAAGTACTGTCATGTACACATGAAACTGTTGGCCTATTACACCTCATCTTCTGGAACTGTAAACTCCTCAGAGACTTTCAGGACCATAGTAATTATCCCAAGACCAATGAGAAGAGCTTGTGAGTCAGGCTCTTGTGCATATATATGATTACAAACCACTTATGTTAATGTTTCAAACTCCATGACCCACATTGCGAGCCCCAGATGTCGTTTGACCCTCCCGTTTTCCAACAGTTAACCTATCTTTCCCCAAAGTAATTCGCTCATGCCTATAAACAAATTCTGAAAGAAAATCTTCCACAAGTAAAAATTTAAAGGCCCACTCGTTAAGTTCTTGGAAGATTCATGGTATGCATATGCTAAACTTTGTTGCTGCTGAAGACAAGCAAAATCAGCACATGGCTCATTAAGAAAAACCAAATGCTATAGATTGTTAGCATTTTTAATTGTGGGTGGGATTTCAAACTTCACAGAATTGTCTATGTACAGAAGTTGTATACAATACAAGGTAAATTTCTGCAGAAGTCCGTTACTTAATTCTCCCAGCTCTTGCTCCATACCTGAGGAGAAGAGCAACTATAAGTGGAAGGTATATTTCACAAGCAGATTTGGGAGTTGGATTTATTACTTGATACTCATAGCATACACACCCAGTCATTGAAGAGAAATCAATAAGCAAGAAGCCCTTCTAAAGCCCATACTATTTTCTATTCTGATAGACAGCAAATGTTCTTTCCCGAAGGCACAGGAAGGGCACATGAGCACAACTTGGCTACAACATATGGTGCTGAAACAGCAAGCTGATAAGTCTTTAGCAGTACTTGACAGTGGTAAGAGATCAACTACTGTCACATAAATATTAAAAGGATCCTCTAGTACTCTGTTGGAATGAGATTGTGTTTAACTATGTGTATGCTTTCCTGTTAATAGCAACTAAATTTGCCTAGAAACAATGCATTACCTACTCCATCAGGTCAAGTCCAGTTAAATGCTCAGTTGGCTCAAAGTCATATTGCTGCTGTTGTTGCTTTCATCTGGTGAAAATGGGGTATTTCTTATATTCCATGGGGACCATGATCCATCCTGTAGATAATAGGATTTGCTAGGGACTACCAATATGAATTTTGTCTAGAAAACTCTTAACCTGTGGAATTCCTATTTAAAATAAAAAACATTGGATCTGGCCCTAGACACTGAAACACAATCTCATTTATTCTAAAAGTTCTGTAATATATTTTAGCACTCAGCCACCAGTAGCCATTGACTGAATACCAGCATGATAATAACTCATCTTTTCTCCCCAGTGTTCTCTAGTCCCCTAGGCAAGATGAAAAAAGCAGTAATATCTAAGAGGTTGAAAATTCCAAGATCCTTATACTTTTGTAATATCTTAAGATTCTGTATCTGGTGGGAAGAACTTGGGTGTGAATTTAAAGTTCAGATTATGGGTAACAGCTTGCTATTTCTCTACAGCTATAATGGCAACATGGTCCCTGAAATGAGTGTGTAGCTCCCCTGTGTGTGTTGGATTTGTAACTTCCAAGTTTCAAGAATAACAGGCCTCACAGCTTAATAAATCAAGTAGAAACATATTTTAATTTTTTAGAGTATGTCCAGTTTTCCAGTGTGTAGCCAGAGCTACAACAGCCCTGTGTGCTCTACCAGGTTGAGTTTGGCCACTCTTCCTGATAAACCAATCAAAGCGATGAGTAATGGGGAAAGAGAGATAGAAGAGATGGATTCAATATGTTCACAATGGGAAGAAAGATAGTGACCTCAAATCTATACTAACATGACGTTTAGCTTTAAATAAGGGGATAATTGGGGCCAGGGGCGAGAAATGTACATGAATGAGACAGATCTTGTCAAGGTACAGTCCACCCATCACTGTCTCAGCTCTACTTCTCCTAGGTGGTCTCAAAGTTATTACTTGATGGACAACATAGTTTTCAAGATATCATTCCTTCTCCACCAGGGCGTGGCCTCACTCATGTATTGCAGCCTTCATCTGGGAAGTATTCACTCTTTGCTCTTCCTTTAATTCTAGGTGACTGAAGGTGTAGGACAATGGTAGCTCTGTGCCCTCAGCATTGAAGAGGGAGAGTTATTAGACAGATACCCTTTGGGTGATTGACATGCCAGCCTGTACAAGTAAAGAGGTGAGCCAAAGTTTAGACACAGATGAAGGTAGAAATCTAGGTGGATGTTCTCTCAGCTGTTTTGCTGTTTGGCAAAATCAGCCTCGTAATAGGGCAGGCACCAGATCTTAGTGAGAAATAGATGCAATTATACATACATGTAATGGAGGTATCTGTATGCTACCATGACCTTTGGTTGCAACGTCAAGAGCAAAAAAAAAAAAAAAAATCTGTCTATGAACAAAACCAGAAATAGCAAAGCAATGTGTTATACGGTTATGAGGAAGTGCACTGGAGCCAGCCTGTCTGGGTTCAAATTCAGGGGTTACTCATTTTGAGCACATCACCTGTCCTTCTTATACCTTTGTTTCTGCATACAAAGCTGGGGATAATAATAGTCCACATAAAGTCACTTTATACAACTATTTTTTAAAGTAAGTGAATTATTTTTAATTGTAGTTCAATTTAAATTTAGTTTTTCCATCTTCAACTCTAGAATCTGTGTTTATTACACATTTTTCTTAACCATAGACAATCTTCCACCACTGTGAAGTCTCTCGACCCTTTTTTTAAATTGCTTTAGACAGAAAAAATTCAAAGATTGATAAGAAGATTTACTGTTTGCTGGACATGAGTCCTTTGTTACAGCAAACCTTCCTGCTCATATTCAAATGACCTAGAGAGGTGGCTACAAATTAGAGCCCAATATTTACAAAGGACCCACTTATTATTTTATTCTGTGAGTTTCACAGGAATGTCTCCCCAAGAACAGGCTCCCCTTGGGCTGGCATAATTAGGGAGAGATTACTAGTTGTTTTGACACCTGCCTCTGATGTCTGCCCTGTCTCTGGGAAATAACTTACTCGCTAGGTCCAGACTGCTGCCTATGACTAAAGGCTTAGAAATAGTGTCTGGGTAAAATCACCTTGCCACTTCACAAGACAGCCCCAGGTGAACTGAAAATGAGGTTTTTTTCTCCCTATCCCCACTACCCTACTCTTTCTTTTTTTAAATGGGAAAAATGAAACCTGTCTTTCTTCAGATTCTCAACCCAGATGGTGTTTATTTCTTCTCCCTTTTCCTTCCCCCTCACCTCCACTAGGGGAAAAGTAAAAAAAAAAAAAAATGGTTTCTACACAGTTAAATAATGTTTGCTTCTCTAGTAAGGTGAAGAATTTTGGTGGGAGCAAGTAGAAGAGAAAAGTGATTCGGTGAGGCCAGCAGAATTGAGCAGTAGCTGCTGGACTGTAATGTACCCTCCCTAGTCTTTCCATCTACCTTTGCTCACTGGTAGTTCCATATTTCACTTCTTTTTTTGGTACAAGCCCTCAGAGTCCATGGCTGTAGCTTTCGGTATAAGTAGATTCTAGCATAATCATGACAGTTATAACTCCTATTTGCTGTGTGTTAATAATACGCCAGAGTTAAACCTAACTTAACTCCTTCAGCATTCACATAAGCCCTATAAGACAGGTACTCAGGATCATGTTTGCACAGATGCATACACTGAATCTCAGAGAGGTAAAATGGACTGCATGCAGCCATGAGTAGGTTGAGCATGCAGTCCTGAGTAGAGGAAGGTTCCAAAGCACACAGGGGCAATCAAGTCTCAGACATGCCTGTTCAGGATGTACTCAGAGCACATTTGAGTTCATTACAAGTGCAAGCCTTTGGAAGGCAGGGCCAAAGCCAAGCTTTTATTAATCACTAGATTGTTAAGAGTATTGAACCAGGGCCACAAAAGCTATTTGTTATCATGCCTGGGAACCACAGTACTAGTCTTCAGAAAGTCTGTTAGTTCTGGGCATGTTATGCTTTTGCTGTCAGCAACGGAGAGGTGAGTTCTGAGTCCTGTGTGAGCATTCTGAGGTAAGGAACAGCCCTTCCAGAAGACTATTCTTAACTTCCTCCCAAGTAAAAGTAAAGAGAAACATAATAGAGCAAAATTGAAAGGCTTCTTTTTTTTTTTTCATTTGGCAATGAGGAGAATAAATTTAGTGCTCAGGAGAATGAGGAGGAACTCAGCAGCCGCAGAGTGATCTGGAGCAGACCACCGAGTTTCACAACTCAGACTCTGCCAATCTCCTCTGTAAATACCCAGGCTATTCCAAGCCTGCTTCCTCTCTGGAGCAGATGCCACCAATCTCAGAACATCATGAAAGTAGACATGTAATAGGCAAAAGAGGCGAAAGACCATGTGGCGACTCTGTTGCACATTGAGCTAGCTAGCACCTTACAGTACGAAAGCACCATCACCTACATGATCTCATTTGTCCTACTTACAATGAGAGCCAAATTAAGGCATGGGTGGTCAGCAGTAGTAAACTCATTTTTCATATCAGGACTCCACAAAATGAATGGATATGCTCCTCCTGGTCCAACAGCTATTGATGGGTCAGGATTTGAAATCAGGTCAGCTGACTGTAAACCTTACCAATGACAATGTTTGAGAACAATGAATTCAAGTTTTGTTTTTCTGCACACTAAAAGATATTTCACTTCCAATGAAGATATGAGTGACTTATGCCTTATAATCTTCCTGAGAACTCATATACTCTGCTATGTATAATAAACAGCTTTATGGGACATGTATTACCCAGCAAAATGCCCTTTAATCTCTGTATCTGGTTTCTTCTCCTTTTCTAAAACATAATTACAGAAACAGAAGCTTCTCAGTTGGTGTAGTTCTTCAAATGTGCTGAACTCAATTTAATAAGTCACACTGTGTCTTACCTTGTTTGATGTCCTTCCATATATAAGTACTATTTTATCAAATAGATGAAACTTTTCATGTATTTTGACACTGTACCCAGCGCTCTGATAGCTAAACAAGTCACTGACTTCCTACCTTGCTTTTTTGTTGCTATGAAAAATATCTTTGCCAAACCAACTTGGGGGAGAGAGGGTTTATTTGGCCTATACTTCACGTCACAGACCACTAATGGAACTAGAAGCAGAAACTGAAGCAAAAACCACAGAAGAATGATACTTACTGACTTGTTCTCTATGCTTGCTCACCTTGTTTTCCTATTCAACCCAGGACCACTTACCAAGTGATGGTACTGCCTTCAGTGGACAGGGACCTCCCAGACAAATCATTAATCAAGAGATTGTCCCACATACATGCCCATGAGGCAATCTGATGAAGGCAGTTCCTCGGTTCAGGTTCCCTCTATGAATCTAGTTTATGGAAAATTGACAAAACCCAATTGACAGTGTGTTTTCTGTACTTGCTATACATACATATGCCCATACTACAATTAACAGGAAAGTTAGCCATAGGCCTGTAGGGGAAATAGATCAATATGACCTCCAATTTATTAACATTTACTGAGCATAATATACTCCAGACCCTGGGCTAAAAGATTTATGTGCACCATTTTGGTTAACACTTTTAATTTTATAAGATCTATATTGAAGTCCCTCTCAGTCACAGTCATAGGGGAGGGGAGTAAAGGGAAAATGGGAGGGAAAGAGGAATGGGAGGATACAAGGGATGGGATAACCATTGAGATGTAATATGAATAAATTAATAAAATATATTTTAAAAAGATCTATATTGCTATTGTTCCTAACAGAACAAAGTAAAACCTCAAGCATTCCTATTTAACTCTTTTTTAAAAATATCAAAATCACTTTATAGAAATCATGACGTTTCCTAAGAAGCTTTTATTTTGGTAATACAGGTGTGTCTCAATATTTAGCATATTAAATTCTAAGGTAAAACTTTTAAAAACCCAAGAAGACATAAACACATATTCAATTAGCCATTGCTTTGATGACATTGTCACTCATCTTGGAGTCTGGGGAACACTTCCTCATACAGTCATGAGGGAATGGAAGTGACACTGTCAACTTTATTACTATTATGAAAACTGTATGTTCCTCATGGACTTCCTTGAGTCCTCAGACCACACTTCAAAAATGTAGCCTAGCCTAGTTGGCAAACTCCAAGCCAGTGAGAGATCTTGTCTCAAAAAACAAGGTGGATAGCTCCAGAAAAACAATCCCCAAAGCTGTCTTCTGGTCTCACAAGCACATGCACATTTATATGCATGCTCCTGCGCACACACACACATGCACTAATATGCTAAGACACACACCCACATATATAGACCAAAAAAAAATCATGTTGACCTAGAGATTTGAATGAATATTTAGTATCACCCAAATGTGAACAGACTTGAGGCACAGTAATCTGAACCCAGAGGACCTACTTTTTTAACTGATACATCAAAACATAACAATACATATAACTGGTACCGTAGATCAGTATATCTCTCAACCATCATCAGAGAACCTTATGTCTACAGTAGATGGTGATTAACACTGAGTTGTACAATTGGTCAAGATGCAAAGAATAAGAGGCTACAGAATTCTTAGCCCTGAATGAGATGTCTATCATTAAATCTCCTCCTCCCAAGATTCAGGAGGAGTGAAGAGATTTTAACAAGCAGAGGTCATGTATGACTAAACAAAATTGTTTTCCAGTATAACTCACAGAAAATATGACAGCATCCACAAAACATGCACAAGTTCAAATCAAATAAAACCTCAGCATGGACATGTATGGGGGCGGGCAATAAGTTTCATCCCTAGATGAGCTATTGACAACCTATAGCTTCCAGAAGAGGGAAAATCAGTTTTCTTTAAGGATGTGTTCCTTGGTATGTCAACCACATTGCAATTATGGCCACAATGCCAAGAATGTATTGGCAGAGAAAATTGACCACAATGGTTTTCTTTAAAGGCACAAAGTTGGTTGGTAGAGAAAGGTGTGTATCTTAGAGGAGTTGGGGGAGAGTGAACAGATTTTATGTAACTCTCAATGAAGGAATAAAATATTTTAAAAAGGTACCACTTCTCTCTCTGTCTCTCTGTCTCTATCACACACACACACACACACACACACACACACACACACACACATATATGATTATATTGTCTTCTAAAAGAGATTGCTTTTGTTCATCTAGACTCTGAAAGAAAACAGTAGCTATGACCTGTTTTTATCAAACATAGTGAAGAGTTGGGAGTTAGAGGAGACCAGTGGCATGTCATGTTCTTTGCCTGAATCAGTGTCTAATTGTCCAGGAGACTTAGACTTCTGTTCTCAGTCTGTGCTAAGGACACAGCAAGCACCATGCCTGGTGTCTTACCAAATTTATGTTCCCTACGGCCTTGCCCCCGTTCTCCATGCAGTGCCAAAGAACAGAACTGCTAGTAGTTCCTGGATTTGTGACCTTAATCAAGAAACTTCATCTCTCAGAATATCAATTTTCTCACTTGTACAACAGAAGTGAAAATACTAAGACCTAACTTACAGATTATGAGCCTTGGGAGTAGAGAATGTGATAACAGACATCCAATTTAGGGCTGGGTATTGCACAGTTTAGTGTGACTGAGAGCATTTAATAAGTTAATGTATGTCTAATTGTTAACACAGAAAAGAATGTACAGTTAATCGATTATGAAAGAAAATATAAGAAGGGGAAATATTAACAATGTATTGATATTTCCTATATATGCCATAGTATGACAATGTTTTACATGTAATGCTTCATTTTATCTTCACAACACACCTTAATGTTAGGATCATTTTGCCAATAACAAACCTGGAACACAGAGACTAGGAAGAATATTAAAGATACCAGAGCTCATGAATGATAGCACTAGAACTCAAACATAAGCTGCCTCACTCCAGATTCAGAACTTTGAACCACAGAGACCCTCTCAAACAAAAGTCAAAGATGTTTCATCCAGAGGATTCAGAAAACCAGACTTTATTCAACAATTTCCAGATTCAACTTGAGCAGAAGACAAAAGAGAACCTTTTGTTCATCCACAGTACACCAAGTATAAGAGGATGAGAATATTCAATACTCCTGGATAAGATAGCCACCACATTTGTCAGTAGGTGGCTGGGTTATAAGTTAAATATCCTCCTAAACATTACTTATTTATTTCAAAGCCTTGTAACCTTACTCTCTGTCTATGAACCAAACAAATGAGAATCCCTCACTTCCCTCAGTTCTTCATTAACTAACGTAAATGGCTAACATACTGAACCTTGCCACCACCTTGCTGCCTCTGAGGCAACCTTGCACAACCCAGAGCCCCTCATTGGTGATTTGCCAAGTAATTAGTGGCTGATGGGCCACTTATTTTCTTGTCACTTGGAAGTGAAATGCACAAGACACATATCATTTTACCACTTTGCTACCTAAGCAGTCTGGGAGGCTGCTGGATTATTGCCTTGTGCCAAAGTTGATTCCTCCTCTAGAAACATTAGTGACATTTGCAAGGCAGGAAGTGAGACGACCCAAAGGATTCCTTTATTGCCTGCCCCAGAGACATCAAATCGAGTAATAGACTACAATAGAAAATGTGGAAGGGAGGGTAAGTAAGGAGTGACCCCCTATAATATGAATCAAAACATAGGACTGCATGGCTGCCTTTGGTGTCAGACAGCATAATTTGTATAAAAAGCAGCTGCATGCAATTGCTCATCTGATCTAAAGTAAGGGAGTTAGTAAAGCAATAACTCACACTGATTGAATGTAATAACTATACCATGCATGGGCTTGACACATTAACTCATTTAGTCCTCATAACAGGGCTATGACAAAAATGCAATTATTCTCTCTCGCTCATGTCTATGAAGAAACTGAGACAGAGACCTTAAGTGGTCTTGCTAGGGTTAAATAGAAGGTAAATTTTAGAGGTGGGGTCTGAACTAAGTGGTCATTGTCCACAGCAATAGTCATGAACCATACCACCTTTCTTGGCAGACAAAATGGCACACAATATTGTCATATACTGGATCTCATATGATATGTCACTTATTCAAGAAGTCATTATTGAGTACCTAACCTGTGTCTGGAATTATATGGACATGGAAGAACTTGTAGGTAAGGCAGAAAGTCCCTGCCCTTGTGAAACTTCCAATCTAATGTGGGAGACAGACATTAATCCAAAAAAGTGTCACCAGAGAGACTAGAGTCACTGCTGTGACAGGTAATACTAAGAACTTCACCAGTCTCTGAAAACAGATAATAGGGGACTGTGACCTTGAAAGACTGGAGCAGATGTCTTTGAAGGTCTGTCAATTGAGTTGCAGTCTCAAGAGGTAGGGGGTGGGGGAGTGCATTACAGACAGAAGGAGCAACACATGAAAACTATTTTTTCTCCCTTTTTTCCCATGCCTCTCTGACAGCTGCACTGGATTTGTTCTCTAGCCTCAGTTTGAGTTAGATGGTTCACTTTATCATGGTGAGGCAAACATGACAAACCTAAAAATAATGGCTTCTTTTAAAAAAAAAAGCATACTGATTATATAAAAAGATTTAAAGCTCAGGGCTCACCATTTTATCTCTTTTGCTCTTAATGCCCAAAGATGAGCGGAGGCTGTTAACAAAGACTAATTGTTTGAATTGCAATTTAATCTCTCCCCTCTTATGAGCTGGTTCTGAAAGTTCTTGACAAAAGAAGAAGGGAGAGTCAGAATTCTAAGTGGGCGAGGTGCTGAGGGAAGGTGTGGAGGAAACAAGGAATCTCAGGAGGAGGTGCTCCCTGAAGGACTGCATCACGTCCCACACCCCAGCCCCCCATGCCTCGAAACACTCCCTGGAATCACTTTTAGTGACTTAAAACCTTCTTGCTGCTCCCATTTACCTGACCCATTAAACCCAAGAGCCTGAGCAGTAAGCAGGGACATCTTGGCATTCGTTCAGGCTCAAAGCTTGGGCTGCTAGCCCCATGGAGGCCTCAAATCAGAGAATCAGACTGGCCTGCCTGCCAAGAGACATTAACACAATATAGTGACAGAAGAAACCCATCTAGCAGTTTCCTGTCAAGATGGAAAGCCAAGCTATTTCCATCTATTTGTTACCTAACAACAGAACCCCAGGAACTCCCAGCACATTTGTTCATTCAATGCTCAAGAAGTCCCAAACTAGTTTGTCCATTTATTTGTTTTAGCAGCTGATAATGGCTTTTTTTATATATATACTGTGCCTGTGGCTTGAATGAAAATGGCTCCCATAGGCTCAGAGAACAGCACTGTTAGAAGGTGTGGCCATGTTGGAGTAAGTGTGGTCTTGTTGGAGGAATTTTTTCCCTGGGACTTTGAAGTTTCAGAAGCTCAAGCCAGGCCCAGTGTCACTTGCTCCTCCTGGTACCTGCCAATCCAGAACTCTCAGCTTCTCCCCCAACACAATGTCTGCCTGCATGCCACCATGCTTCCTGCCATGATGACAATGTATTAAACCTCTAAACTGTAAGCCATCCCCAATGAACTGGAAGCCAGCCCCAATTAAAGGTTTTCTTTGTAAGAGTTGTCATGGTCATAGTCCCTACATAGCAATAGCAACCCAAAGTAAGACAGTCTGCAGTATAGATATGAGGGAATAAGTTGGAAATGGTCTCAGTTTCCTACAAAGATCGTTTCCATCAGGGTGTCAAGAGCAACAGCCCTATGTCCAGGTAGTGATTCTGAACACATATCCAGACCATTCTAGATGCTAATTACTTAGAAACCTGGATAACTTTAATAAAGTCTTTTGCAAAATACAGATATCAGTATAAAATAAGGATTTTAATAGTACCTACTTGGAGTTGTTGTGAGGCTTCAAAAAAGAAATATATGTAAAAAGTAACAAATGTCCATTAAGTCCCAATACTTAGCTATTATTCTATTAATCTCTATAAACACATGCTTGATTTTGAAAATATTTTTGTAGTGCTGGTATTTGAATGCAAAGCCTTGTAAAAGATAAGTAATTACTCTCCCAATGAACTATGTCTTCATCCACCTATTGGTTTTGATGTCATAAAGATAATTTAGTGAAAACCATACATGTGTATATCTATTGTTACCCATGAATATCTTTATATTTACAGCTGTGCAAGTATGCATGAAATAATAATTCCATTGTATTCAGAAATTTTGACAATTTCTTCTATAAGTAGTCCATTCTGGCATTTGCTTCCATTTTGAACTCAAATTCCACAAAAGGTTTTGTCCTTTCCTCATGATGAGTCTCTTACCCACATCTCAAACTACTTTTTGTACAAATCAAGGTATACAATAGATTTCTAATGGTCCTATGTATGGACTTGTAGTTAAAACAACTCTAAACTCTAAAGGGACATTTATTCATCATTTCATAGGAGTCATATTGCATGCATATATTTAGACTTGAAGGATGCAGTTATTCTCATTTTCTCTAGATGCCAGAAGATCAGTGATAAAAATCTTGGAAGGTACACTGTTTCTCTTTTACCACCTGAATCAACAGTGACACTGATTTATAAGTTAATAGTGATTCCCCAGAGTACTTAATAACATAGATTGCATCCTAATAAATGTGTTTCCTGTATATTTGAGTGACTACCATGCTGATTTATTGGACTGGTATAATAACATAGGAACTTCCTTCTTCATTACTAAGAACATTTCTAAGGATTTGATACCTGCTAAAATTGAAGTGTTAAATAATGGGTTTTTTTCTAGTGATTGACTCTACAAATTAATCCTTACCTGAGCAGTGGAAATTTTAACAGTATTCTCAGGATATGTTCAGTATATGTATTTTAAAGAGAAGGCCATTTTATTTAGTTAGTTTTAACTATCTTTAAAGCATTCAGGATCATTACAGGAATTAAAATGCTTAATACCCTTCAAATATAATTACTAATGTCAAAATTCTCACGTTAAGGCTATGGATCTGAACCGAGAGTTATCAAAGGAATAAACAAAAGTGCTCATCATTCTGAGCAATTAGGGAAATGCAAATCAAAACAACTCTGATATTTCACCTTACTTCAGTCAGAATGGCAAAAGTAAACAGAACAGCCAACTACAAATGCTGGAGAGGATTTAGGGGAAAGGGAACCCTCTTTTACTGTTGGTGAGATTGCAACCTGGGGGTGCCACTAGAGAAATCAGTATGGAGCATCTCAAAAAGCTAAAAATAAATCTACTATATCACCCAGGATTGCCACTCCTTGGCTTATACCTAAAAGAATTAACATCATATTCCACAGATATTTCCTCAGCCATATTCATTGCTGCTTTATTTACAATATCTAAGATAAATGTTCTTCAATCAATTAATGGGTAATGAGATTATGTCACATACACACAATGGAATATTATTCCGCTGTGAAGAGAAATGAAATCATGAAAATTACATGTAAATGAGTGAAACAATAACATATTTGCTGAGTGAGTTAATGTACCCCGACACAGGAAGACAAATGTTAAGTGTTCTTTCTCATCTGTGATTCTAGTTTTGATTGTTTAGATGTAAGTTTATAACCCAGAATAACCACAGAAACTAGGAAAATGACAAAGGACAGTGGAATGAGGAGAAGGAGCTCTAGTGAGGGCTACAATAGGACACAGAGGCTATGAATGGGGACAATGAAAATTTGGGATGGAGAATTTTACCTGCAGAGGGAGTGAAAGGGAGGGAGGGAGGGAAGGAGACAGGAAGGGAGGGAGGAGGGATAAAAAAAATACTAAAAATAATTGAAAAGGCCACAGGAAACATTATTTTATGCTTACTTAAAATAAATACATGATACATAAGTACACATGTATATGCATATAAATAATTTAAATGAAGTTACACCACTTAAGATGTATAGCAATGCTTCTATTTCCCCATTCTCCCATGCTTCTGAGTGGAGAGTGGGGTCTGACTTTCACACGAACTCTGGTGCCCAATTTTTGACCACGTCCCCTGGATGGGGAGACCTGGTGGTACTCAGAGGAAGGACAGCAGGTCACCAAGAAGAGACTTGATACCCTATGAGCATATACAGGGGGAGGAGGCCCCCCTCAGTCACAGTCATAGGGGAGGGGAGTAAGGGGAAAGTGGGAGGGAGGGAGGAATGGGAGGATACAAGGGATGGGATAACCATTGAGATGTAATATGAATAAATTAATAAAATATATGTAAAAAGATGTATAGTAATGCTCTCAACAAGAGACTGTCTTCCAAAATCCCTAGTATCAAGCATGGGAAACCTCTGTTGGAGTCATTGGTCAGAAGAGTCCACAACTACTAAACTAACATAAGCTATCTTCCTTGCTCTTGGTTGCCTCTAGAACCTGAAAGTAAGATTCTTATATTTAAGACACCAAAAACTTTGGACACAGTACTTGGAGGAATTAAGCTGGAATGTATCTGTAAGCCTTCTCCATAAGGAATTGTTCTCATAGCATTCAAAAATGCTGCACAAGCTACCAAGTGACAAAACAATCAAAAGCTGTAAAGCCTATACACAATGACCAGAATGGCAAGATACACCCAAGGGTGCAATAATGGCACTTACATCTCAAGGGTAACCAACAGCTGTCTAATTGGACTTAAGTACTGTACCACTCCATTCAGTAGGATGTAATTCATGCCTGGTATTGCTGGCCAACCAACTACCTCTATACTTCCAGCCAATGAGATTCTAAAAGTCAGAGGACAATGACATCTACTACAAGACAGTGTCTTCTATATATGGTATACCACCCATGAACTCTTAACAATATTATTGCCTAAGCAAGACCTGAGCAATAACAGTACAGGTTGACATGTCAGTAAAGATGGAAAAATATAAAAAGACAACTACAACTACCACCAATTGATGGCTACAAAGAAAGGTAAAAATCAGTTTTCTCTAAGGATGAGCCTTCTGATAGATTATCCAATCGTAAATGATCTACCTTAAACACACATACACACAAGCAAAACTAAATGAACTCAACAGATTGTATTTATATATCCATATATGTGTAAAATAATAATTGAAGAAGAGACTATGAAGTTAAGGAATGAGGGGCACAGGGGTAGTTAGAGGGGGAGAGTGTGGGGTTGAAATGATGTAAAACAGTACTCGTGTATGAAATTTTCAAACAGAAATAATAAAATAAATGTTTTAAAAATATTCCCATTTTGCATTTTATTTTCTTGTTCCTGAATCTGGGTCAAATCTGTATGCATCTCACATCCCTAAATATGCTTTATCCTTTTTTAAAAGCAAGCCTCAGGCCCTGTTGTGTGTTGATAGGTAAAAGAAAAATCTTAACATACAGATGCTTATACTTAGCATCTGTCAGTTACCCCATGATTAATGACTTCAATGTTGCCTAGCATGTCCAAACATCATACAGCTGGGCTAATGTTTTGATCAGACCTCAACAGTGTCTTTAAGAGTCTCTCTTATGGACAGCTAGAGGGCAGGAAATAATCACATTGAATGAAGAGTCGAAGTTCTTGCAACTTGTGGTAAAGAATAAAAATCTTTCTGAATATTGATTCCCTTTGCTAATAAGCTCAGAAGTTCAAAGTAAGGACCGGAGGCCATGGCTCCCCCTTACCTCCTTCAGACAAACTGCACTCCTCCTCCTTTTAAATGGACGGGATTATGAAACAGAATTTTTTAAAGCTATGTTACCCCTTGACCTCTTTTCAAGAGGCTCTGTTATTAACATTAACTTAAACTCCCTCAGCCAGAACTAAGTCTTCAGATAAATTAAGCCCTTTCCACTTCAACCTAGTACTATTTTTAAATGATACAATACAGATAATTTTGCCTGTTAGGGCAAAGCTTTTCTAATTCATACCCAGGTAAGTGTACATCACTCCCAAAGTGTGGAAACTGATTGCTGAGCCTGTAGAGGCTCTAACTCACATACAAAAAGAGTTGAAGTGTTCTCCCATCTTTTGGTCATTACAGGGGAAAAAATTTTTCACCAAATGCCAGAGAGCTGGAAGCAGCCACCTTGACACATAGTACACATACAAAACTGAATCATATAATCAATAGCAATCAAGTATGAATGCCTATTTTATCTTTAATCATATTAAAGAAACATGACTTACATATTATTTCTATCTTCACCACTCCAATACCCTGCAAGCTTCCTCTTATGTTGAATTTTCCTCAAAAGCAAAGCTGGGCCATTTTTATTTAGCTAGTGAGTGAGAATACCAATGCACACAGAAATACTTCCTCAATTAAACTAAGTGGTTAAAAAGATACCACAAGACTGAACATGCATGAGTTGAGTTTTAAAAGAGAAGTTCCAGTAAAATGGTGAAGACAGAAGCAAAGCAGGAGTCCAGGAAATATAGGCTACTCTTTCAGTAAAGAAAAGTATGGAGAGAAGAGGAGGTTTGGGCAGAGGAAACCTATTGCTTCTGTCTCCCTCCACAACATAGAGAGGCATTTTAGAGAAAGTATCTGGTTCATTTGAACTAGTTAATTCTTGGAACTCCTTTTAAGCCAAGGGAGAAGAACTGATGAAAGGAAAACAAAACAAGGATGAAAAAAAAAGATAAGTTGAAATCAAAAGAAGGGTCCAAAAAAATACTTGGAGCTTATTCTTGTCTTGTCTAAAATGTTAAGAATGAAGCATAACATCTATTTGAAAGGATACAGAGTGAGGGAAAATATGTTGCAATACGTAAATGTGTGGAGGAAAGGTGTTTATAGGTGTAGAGAAGCCTTAAGAACGTAAAGAAGGGATTCCAAATGGAGACAGATGTCATGTTAAAACTTCAGTATGTTGAAACATGTCTGTATTACCTATGTCCTGTAGGCCACATGCATGCCAAGATAGGCATGAATGCAGCCCAGGGCATTTGTAGATGACAATATCGTATTGATTTGTCAAAAGGTTGGCCAACTTTGATAGATGGTAATGCTCTTACTTTCCCAGGACAATCTCCATTAGTGATGTGCCCAAATTGTCAACTGTTATAGTTACTCATATGAATGAAAGCTATGTTTTACAGACATCTGTTGAAAAAGTGGAAAACACACAGCAATACTAAGGTAGCATATAACATCCAGCAAACACTTTAAGTTATCTCTAAATCACATCAGCTTGTTGTCACCTCATAAACACAGGGTTTATAAGAAATGAAACACACATTTGGGAGGCTGCCAGATACAGAGTACTGCCAAGATTTCACAATACAGCATGGGAAACCCAAGCCCTAACACTCTGTGAGCAGTTCTTATTTGAAAGAAAGTTCTGAGAAAGGCCTAAGACTCCTCCAGAATTTGGTCCAACCACCTTATAGTATTATCAGGATCCAACGTGAGGCTCTTAAGAACATTAGTTTTATGAGAGCACATGGAAAAGGATGCTTTTCCTCCTGCTGTCCCTAACACATCCCAGCTTACTGTGTTAACAGAATCAAAGCAACACTGATCACTCCTATAATGACAAAGCCATTAGTTCAAAACTCTTAATTCAAAAACTACCTTAATGCAAGTTCATGCTCCAAGATTTATTCAGGCCAGAGGTCTCACTGCTAATTTCCCCTCCCTGAATAAGATCTTTCATGTTGCTATAAGGTGGAAATGTGTTATGGTGCACAGATTCATGGGATGGACAATGAACTTTCTTTTTTGATGTTTTCTTACATTTGTAAAACTATTTTTTAATTTTTATTTTATGTACATTAGTGTTTTGCTTGCATGTATGCCTGTGTAAGGGTGTCAAATCCCCTGGACTGGAGTTACAAGCAGTTGTTAGCTTCCATGTGTGTTCTGGGGATTAAACCCAGGCTCTCTGGAAGAGCAGCCAGACCACTTAACCACTAAGCCGTCTCTTCTGCCCCAACAATGAACTGCCTTTTTTTTCTTTTTAAAAACCTTTGTTTTTTTAAAATATTTATTTATTTATTTATTCTGTATACTGTATTCTGCCTGCATGTACACCTGCAGGCCAGAAGAGGGCACCAGATGTCATTGTGGATGGTTGTGAGCCACCATGTGGTTGCTGGGAATTGAACTCAGGACCTCTGGAAGAGCAGTCAGTGCTCTTAACCGCTGAGCCATCTCTCCAGCCCACAATGAACTTTCTTAAACCTGTATTTTTATTTGAATGGCTGAGGTCAGATCCTCCTACTATGGGAGCAAGATTTTCTTCCAACGAAATGAAAACATCTACATTTATAATACATATTCATTAGTAACACTCAAACAATACAAATTTATAGAAAATAAATATTACAAGTCCTTTGTAATAATGCTTCTGAATATATAAAATGCTATGTATATCCTTTTATACAATACTGTATTATACTGTGCTGTGTTGTTTTATACTATACTATACTTTATTATACTTCAGATTACATAATCATTTCATTTACACTATTTTGCACCTTTTTTCTACTCAATGATATTCTTTGACAATTAAGTACATTGCTAATCAATAAACACTCCAGTAGACAATAAAAAATAACTTTATACAAAACAAACAACTACCTGAGGTCTCTGGACTGTGAACAAAAACATTCATTAAGAAGTTATTCCCCTGAGAATGTTAGCCATAAACTGTAAAAGTAACTTTTATTCACCAGATTGTGATTGTCATTTCAGGGGTTTATTGCTGAATAAACTCACCTTCTCTAATCCCTTCTGAACCCTGGCTGGCTGGTTCAACTCAGCAGTTATGGCTCAAAATTCATCTCCAAGATAACTGATTCAAAGTGGCTTCTCTCTGCTTCTCACTGAATTGCTCTGCTTGGCCTCAAACAAACTCTGATAATTTGTTCTAATCTTCTGGCAACTTCTTATTCTCTGGCTTCAAAAGAGACCTGCCTGAAATGCATGAACTCACAAAGGAACTCAATTCCACTGCACTCCATTCACAGCTCCCTCTGTCTGTACTACTCCCAAGTAGCCTCTCCTCCCTGTCTGTTCTTGTGAGAGTTGGGTGTATCCTATCTCTGACTCATTCTACCACATCTTTCTCTGATTCATCACTTTGTCCCTCAATTAGACATCATTGTTTGGAATTAAAGTTGGGCACATGTCTATATTCCAGGCAAAGGGATTAAAGGTTTGTGGCATGTCTCAATTCCAGTGGGATCACACAGACCTAGAAAGTGTTTAGATATGATGAGAGCAGCCATGTTGCTAGATTAAAATTCCTCTACAATAAACTGCCTGTACATTCATTACATGTAGTGTAATGTAAAATGCCCCAGATTGGTAGAATCATCCAGGATACTGGTAAAAGGAAATATCAAACTTACAAAAGTTCTAACCATGTGTGTGTGTGTGTGTGTGTGTGTGTGTGTGTGTGATAACTGCATCAGTTACTTTTCTGTTTCTGTGATAAAACAGTCTAACCAAGATAATTTATAGAAGAAAGATTTTATTTGTAGGGGTAAAAGCCAGTCATGGCCAAAAAGCAGCAAGCTGAGAGTACGCATCTTGAACCAAAAGTGGGAAGCAGAAAGAACAAACTAGAGTTCTGAGTCTTCAAACTCTTAAATATAGGCACCAGTGACATATTTCCTCCTGCAAGGCCACACCTGCTAAACCTATTCAAATGGACCACAAGCTGGGGCCACATATTCAAATGCCTGAGATTACGGGGGCTTTTATCATCATACAAGCCACCACAGAAAACATATCAGTAAGTGCTCTTCTAGTTATAAATCTAGAGAAACTCTTGCATATGCAATGGAAAAAATGTGTAAAAATGTCTATAGCACCAGCGATTTCTTTTCATCGAAACAAAATTGGGGCACTGTTGAGACAGTGTGATTGGTAAAGAACAAGCACCGGAATCTGAGTTCAATTTCCAGAACCCATATAAAAAGTTTTAAACAACTGAATGTGGAGCACATTCCTATAATCCCAGGACTGATAACATGGAGACAGGTGGACAGACACCTGGGGCTCACTGACCAACCTAATGCACGTGGTAAGTATGAGACCAGTGAGAGACCCTGTCTCACACTGATGGCACCTGAGGAATGACCTCTGAGATTGTCTTATGGCCTCTGCATGCATGCACACAGACATCCCCATATATGCACAAACATATACATGCAGAGACACATGCACCTAAACAAAATAACAGTAAGTTCCCTTGTAGACAATCAGTTGACTATCATAAAATAGGTATAGCAAACTACATTCCAACAATATAAATGAATCTCCAAAGCACAAACTTATTCAAAACTCAAAGGTGTTATATAATTTAACCAGTATGCATTTAAAATATATAATGTAATTTAACACTGTTTAACAGTGTACATATATGGTTAAAGAGAACAAAATCATGGCAATAATTTACCTGTATTTCAGGTTAGCAGTTGCTGTTTGGAGGTAGGGAAAGGAAGAACACAGAGAATAACAGAACTGTCTGAAGTGCTCGATTTCCTTAATTTGAGACTGAAGTAATCAATGTATTTTACCTTGTTTTTTACACTTTATTGTACACAAATGTTACATATGTACCTGCTATATAGTATATAGCCAAAGAACAAAGGGAAATATGATTGAGTTCTTAAAGAAACAGTGATTTAAAAAAAAAAAAAAAAAAAGATAGCCTTACCCGGGTGTGGTAACCCATGCCTTTAATCCCAGTACTCGGGAGGAAGAAGTAGGAGGGTCTCTGTGAGTTTGAGGCTAGCCTGATCTAGAAAGGGAGTTCCAGGATAGCCAGGGCTATATTGTGAAACTCTGGCTCAAACTCTCACTCCCACAAAAAAGAAAAAAGAAAAAGAAAAAGAGGTAGACTTAATGTTATGTGTTATGAAAATATCAGATTTCTTTTTTCCTATATGTGTATTACATGACTGAAATCCCAATATTGAGGAAACGAGGAAACAGAAGCAGAAGAATCACTGAAACTTCCTGACCATCCTGGATTACATGTCAAGTTCCAGGCCAACCAGGGCTACATAGCAAGACCCTGCCTCAAGAGTTAAAGAAATCATCAGATTTTCCTACTTTAGGTTTGCATAAAGAGACACATACACCTGGGTCACTATGGAAAACTAATGCCACCTTCAGACATTGTCTGGCACAAATATCAGGAATTAACAGGCATGAATTAAATCTTATTTAGCTGTACATATATTAAATTCTATACCTCTCTTGAAATCTGCAGTCTCCGACCCACTTTCCTGGTAGGTAAAGTTTTTCATGGGGGCATACCCCTTGGACTAGTGTCTCGATATAAGTGAGTATATACCATTTGACTCTTTTTGCTTCTGGGAGAACTCATTCATTATGATAATTTCTAGTTCAATCCATTTGTCTAAAAATTTCGGACGTTCCTTGTTTTTAATAGCTGAGTAGTATCCCATAGTGTAAATATACCACAGTTTCTTTATCCATTCTTCTACTGAGGGACACGTAGGCTGTTTCCATGTTCTGGCTATTATGAATAAGGAAGGACATCCTATTGAGACTTTAGGTGTGAGAAGCCTGGGAGAATGAGGAAATAGAAGGATCCAGAGGGTCCTGGAAAACTACAGGCGGGTCTGAGCCCTGGGGTCCTCCTCAAACTATGGCACCAGCCAAGGAAAATATAGGCAGTAAACTTCGAACCCCTACCCAGTCTAGCCGATGGACAGGACATTCTCCACCGCTAAGTGGAGAAGGAGATCTGACTTTCACACAAACTCTGGTGCCCCATATTGGACCATGTCCCTTGGATGGGGAGGCCTGGTGGCACTCAGAGGAAAGATAATAGGTCACCAAGAAGAGACTCGATACCCTAGGAGCATATACAGGGGGAGGAGGTCCCCCTCAATCACAGACATAGGGGAAGGGATTAGGGAGGAAGCGGGAGGGAGGAAAGAAAGGGAGGATACAAGGGATGGGCTAACAATTGAGATGTAATATGAATAAATTAATAAAAAAATAAAATTAAAAAAAAAAGAAAAATGAAATCTGCAGTCTCCTTTGATAAGTTGATCTGAATGTGTGTTTGTTCCAAGTGAATCTTTTAAAACTTATTTTGAAGTGTACACATGTGTGTGAGTGTGTGTGAGATAGAGAATTTTCAAAGGAGTCTTTTAAAACTTATTTTAAGTGTGTGTGTGTGTGTGTGTGTGTGTGTGTGTGTGTGTGTGTGTGTG
>OU015760.1:74150624-74170318 GCA_907169655.1 Acomys percivali | reverse complement strand
CACACACACACACACACACACACACACACGGGGAGAGAGGAGAGAGAGAGAGAGAGAGAGAGAGAGAGAGAGAGAGAGAGAGAGAGAGGAGAAAAGTATCTCTACTGTAAGGGTCTCCCAATACACATGTTCAGAAACATGAGTGAAGCCTCTTACTCTTAAGCCAATCCCATATACCTCTCCTGTTACACTATTTTAAAAGTAGGTAGACTTCTTACTTTCATTTGGGGTCTACTGACAGTCTACCTAGCCGAATTATACTCTATTCTTTTGAGACATAAAAAATTAGCAAAATATACCTGTCTTTGAGAGGGAAAGGGAAAGGGAAAGGAGGAGAGCCTTCACTTCCAGGCACACATACATATAAGCAAAAATAATAAAAATAAGTCATTTGTAAAATAATGATAGTATTAATACATTTAAATGGAATCCTTGTCACTTTTCATTTACTTAAATCTAAGGAGTCTTTTATGCGGCCCTGGAACTCAACAAAAATGTAGGTAAATTCATTCTTCTACTGAGGGGCACTTAGGCTGTTTCCAGGTTCTGGCTATTATGAATAAGGATGCTATGAACATGGTTGAGCATATGTCCCTGTTGTGTGGTAGTGCATCTTCTGGGTATATTCCAAGGAGTGGAATAGCTGGGTCTTGAGGAAGCCTTATTCCCAGTTTTCTTAGATAGCACCAGATAGATTTCCAAAGTGGCTGTACTAGTTTGCATTCCCACCAGCAATGAAGGAGTGTTCCTCTTCCTCCACATCCTCGCCAGCATGTGGTGTCACTTGAATTTTTGATCTTAGCCATTCTGATGGGTGTAAGATGGAATCTCAGAGTTGTTTTGATTTGCATTTCCCAGATAACTAAAGACGTTGAGCATTTCTTTAAGTGTTTTTCAGCCATTTGATATTCCTCTCTTAAGGATTCTCTGTTTAGTTCTGAGCTCCATTGTTAAAAACAAGGAAATCCTGAAATTTGTGGACAAATGGATGGAACTAGAAAGGATCATAATGAGTGAGTTAACCCAAAAACAGAAAGACTCAAATGGTATATACTCACTTATAATTGAAAACTGTCCCAAGGGGCATGTCCCATGAAAGTCTTCACTTACCAGGAAATTGGGTCAGAGGGGAGGACATCCTATTGGGACTCTAGATGAGGGAAGAATGGAGAAATAGAAGGATCCAGAGGGTCTTAGAAACCTATAAGAAGAACAATATGATGGGTGGATCTGGGCCCAGGGGTCCTGATCAAACTACGGTACCAACCAAGGACAATACATGCAGTAAGCTTCAAACCCCTACCCAGATCTAGACAATGGACAGGACATTCTCCACAGTTGAGTGGAGAGTGGGGACTGACTTTCACAGGAACTCTGGTGCCCCATTTCTGACTGTGTCCCCTGGATGGGGAGGCCTGGTGGCACTCAGAGGAAGGATAGCAGGCTACCAAGAAGAGACTTGATACCCTATGAGCATATACAGGGGGAGGAAGTCACCCTCAGTCACAGACATAGGGGAGGGGAGTGAGGGGGAAATGGGAGGGAGGGAAGAACGGGAGGATACAGGGGATGGGATAACAATTTAGATGTAATATGAATAAATTAATTAATAATGAAAAATGTAGGTAAATATTTGTGGATATATATGTGTGTGTGTGTGTGTGTGTGTGTGTGTGTGTGTGGATATGTGTGTGTTTGTGTGTGCGTGTCCTTGAAATAATCACGTAATACAAGCAAAACTAGATAGACTTAGCAGTTTATATTTATATAGTTGCACATACATGCATAACCATAATAATCAAAGAAAATAGTGAAAATGGGCCATGAATTTAAGAGTGAATAAGAGGAGAGGGAGTTGGAAGGATCTGAGGGAAAAGAACACAGAAAGATTTAGGAGGAGAAAAGGGAAAGAGAAAATGTTGTGCTTATATTTCAATTACAATTAAAAATTAAACAATAATTTATATTTCTGGTTATGAGCCTAGCATTTAATAGCTAGCTCATCTCTCCAGCCCTAAAAAATATTTCAAATTAGAAAAAATGTTAGATTCAGAATGTTAAAAATGATACAATATAAAAACTATTTATATATTTTTTATTTTATATTATAATTAATCCATACATTATGCGAAGATTACATATATTTGATGGAAAGACTTCCATTTAACATAAGGGACTTTATCTTCCACAGATTTTATATCCATGGGAGTCCCTGGAACCAATCGTCCACAGATACTCAAGGATAGCTATTAATAGGAGTTAGAGCATATTGTCCCACAGGAGTTGTACATCTTAGAGATGCCTCAGTGAAATCCATAAGATGGAGCATGGCTTGGAAAAGGCAAATGTGGAGAGCTACAGAAATACTTATGTAGTGATTTAAGTAATGAATGAAGGTGACCTAATCCCAGGGATGTGGTAGAAACAATGAAATAGAGACACAGAACAAAATATGAATAAACATCTTGAGCAATTCACTGTGCACTATGGAAGACAACGTGGCAATGCCACATGACCTAGGATAAAGTGCTGATCAGCTCTATTCTTAGTTTTGGACAGAAGAAGAACCTGTAGTGCCCATGCTTTCAAAGATGCATACATATACATAACTGCATTTGCGAAGGAACTTATAGCTGCCCCTATTACTCCAAACCTAGAATTCATGATTGTCACAGCTTGTTCCATAACCCTAAGTATCCAACCCATGACAACTGCTGTTCAAGAACCGACTTATATATTGCTTATCTGTGTCAAAACAGAAAAAAAAATATCAGACCAGAATGCCACTCAGGTTTGGGACTTACACGTTTGTCAACTTTGACAATTGAAATACCTTAGCATAAAGGGAGGATTTAGACAGTACTAATGTACTGAAAAGGGAAATGCAAATTGTCAAATTAGTTATCCACATGAATGTAGATTTTTATATATGGAAATATGATTTCTAAAACTTATAACTCATCAGGTTTTTTTCTTCTTTGCCTAAAGTCCCAATCTATGATTCTAGATGCCTTCACTACTTATCACTGTGTTGGCAGTGATTGCATATGGCAGCTTAGGATACTTTTGCAACATTAAACAATAGTCATCACTCTTAACATATACATATAGGCCTACATAGCACGTGCATCAGACAAAATATCAATTCTTTATATTGGCAACTATATAATAATGATTAAATATTTCGACATATGGGATGTAGTCTCTACTTGCACTCATCCTGATCTCAGTATATGCAAAATAGAATTCTCCTGCCATGGTAGGAACTATGATAGGAATCTTCTCTGCTTTGCCTAAAGTCCCATTTCATAAACAATTGGGGCTGAAGAGTTGGCTCAGGAGTTAAGAGCATTTGCTGTTCGTGCAGGGGACAGAGGTTTGATTCCAGTACCCACAAGACAGCTCACAATCTTCTGTAACTTCAGTTCTAGGGGATATGACAGCCTTTTTTGGTCTCAGCAGACACTGGATATATGTGATTCATATACATATATACATACATACATACATACATACATGTAAAACACTCATACACATAAAATAATAAATAGATAATTTTAAAAGTAAAAAAAAAATCATGCAACTTGCCCACAGTTGCTCTGAGGAGTATCACTTCAATTCTAGAATACTCGCCCATAAACATAGTAAGAACACACATTGTGCTCTTGACTATTGGGCTACACCACTTCCTAAAACAGAGCCAAAAACCAAGAACCCACACATGAAGAAATTGTTTGTATCCTAAATGAGAGGTAGCATGTTGTCACTGACTTTCCTTTTCTCTCATATCTAATATGTTTTTCATCTGAAAATATTATCAAATATATATCCACAATACATGTATCCCCCATTGCTATTTCTAACTACCACCATCTGTGGTCCATGTCATCATTATCTCTTGCCTGGGTTTTCCCCATAACTTTACAAATTGGTCTTCTCTTTGGTCTTGCCCTTTCACAATTTATTCTTCACAAAGTCGACAGAGTGATCATTTTTAAAAAACATATATAACACTTATGCATAAAATTCAACAGTGACATCCTATTTTTTAGAACAGCATATAAATTATATCCAGAACCTATAGAGTTCTTGTATACCTAGCCCTTGTATACCACATTGGTCTCATCTCCTTCCTATTCAATGTTTTATGATTACACTGACTTTCATGAGACTCCTCAAAAACTGTAGCCCTTGTTCCTTTATCAGGTCCATTTTACATGTTTTCCCACCATAGCAAATGTATCTCCTCCAGTTGTTTGATTGGCAGGTTCTTTCTTGTCAATCAAGTTTCTGATCAAATTAAACTTCCATGGTAATGCCATCTTTTATTATCCAGATTAGTATAAATATGTACATATATTGTACATATGTAAATATGTATAATACAAAATTTGTCATTCTATCACATGTTCCTGCTGTATTTACTTCATAACATTTACTATCATCTGAAATTGTGGTTTTATGTGTTTATTGTATATCACCACAACAAAAATGCTAAAGTCAATATTAAAATATTTATTTTAGTTTTTTTCATTGATAATCAAATATCTTTTGAAAAATAAACAAAATAAGTTGGGGGTGAGAATCATGGACACCAGACATATAATAAAGTCACATTCCTAATTATACTACCAATATTAGAAGAACATTAAGATCCCAGCCCAACAATAACCCTCAAAAGCTTCCTCTATAAGCCTAAAGCAATGAAATTCTAAGGTACCAGAAATTTGTATGCCACTTGACCTCTATTAGCATGCTTTCTCTGCCTGATCTCTAGTTTATAGCTCTGTTTCCATAAATGTTTCTCTTCCATTTGCTTTACTCCTCCATGCTGATGTGTCAGGCACTCCTGGATTATTTATCTCTTAATTATTCTCAGAAACCTTGAATCTAAAGGAATTTCTGGACGTATCCTAGAATCTATTGGCAACATATTCCTTCATTCTTCCAAATCTTAGTGATAAATCCTTTTAGTTAGACAAAGCACATAACCAAGATCATTGTTATTATATAAAGATGACAGACATTCAAAATGTCAGAAAATACACCCCTTCTCTCTCATTTCAGGCAGGGTACACAAAACCACCATTAAGATTTTAAAATGGGTTACTAGGTCTGCTATAATGTCACTGATCTAAAATTCTATCTCTGGTTTTGAAATTTAAATTAAAGTAATAGATGAGCCATGGTCAATTCTCATGCTCTCTTCCTGCTGAGTTGACATCAAACCAAATCCAATAAACCCAGTCACTATGAAGAAAGAAAAGTCAACACATGTACTTCAACCAAGGATTTTTGTTCTATAGATACACAAAGCACTTTCAAGGATTGCTGACATATGGAAGACTCTAATATGTACAACTGTATCCACTGTGTGGTAGTCACAGTTCAAATTCAGCCTCAAGGCTATGGACTGTATTCTGACTTTAAACTTGTGAATGTTTGACTCACTGTTATTGACAGTTTAGGGCAACTGTTCAGCACCTTTTGTGCTTCATCTGTTCAGATATCTGAGGAAGTTCGCATATGCTTCTAAATAAATTCTATTTTGTGCTGTTTTCAAAAAATCACCTCTACCCTCATCTATATATTTCTATGTCTATAGCAGTCATTGTTGCTGAGAGCTATATCACTCTATCTGCTGTTTCCTTGTGGCCACACTCACATCATTCCACACCTGTAAAGATGAGTCCCTGTTCAGCAAGACAGATTATACTCAGATCTCTCCTTTCCTTTCTTCACCCCAACTTTCTATGCTTTGTATTCCAGGTGAATCACCTTGGCAGTGTGCTGCTTTTTCCAGTCATGGAAGCCTTTCATTCATTCATGAAGAAGTCCTAGACCAGAGACCCCAGGCAAATGTGCTTGTTAATGCTGTATAACTGCCCTTGTGCCACTTCCCTTCCATGTCAATCTGTGAGCTGTTTGCTGTGCTTCTATAAATAGGATACTGGAGGCAGCTCAGATGTGAAATGGACTTAATGAATACAATAACTCAACAAACTCCTTTATCAAAAAATGTGTATGTTTAGGAGACCAAAGGAAATGCTCCTAAGTGTTCAGTGCAGGCAGCCCAGCTTGAGATGCTGCATGAATTTTTAAATGTGTAACAGGACAGCATGGAAAGAATCCAATACAAGAGAGCCAGTGGCAGAGGAAAGGGTTGTATTGGCGCAATCTAAGGACTTAACCATTGATATAGTCCAAAACTATCACTATGGTCTTCCATCTTCAAAAATCCAAGCCACAAACTGAATATATGGGCCATTTCACCCCTGCCACACCCTTTTGATCCAAAGTGATAGAGGAGGTATCAGAGCTCCTCGTGCCTACTCTGCTGTAAAGTGATAGAAAAGGACCCAAGATGTTACCATGTTTTCCAACAAAGAACTGAGACTGAACTAATAAGCTTGGTTCACTTGGAACCAACAAAAAGATAAGACTCAGAAATCAAAGCAGCGGGACTTCAGCAAGGGACCAGCAGAGGGTTTAGGGATAAATGGAATGAAAGGCTTTTCTCCCTCAGTTTGCCAACTTCATCTGAAATTCTTCTTTGAGATGGAAATGTGTGAATCTCTTCCATTTTTCTTTTTTAAAAAGTCTTTTCTCCTTGCTTGAGGAAGCTTAGTTATATGCCAAAAGAAAAATATAGTCACTTAGCAATATGAAGGAAAACATCAAGAAATTATTTTCAAACAATTCAGCATAATTTTGAATTAGATGAGGACCATAAAAGTGTCCTGACAGAGGCACAGGCAATCCAGTACTTTTCCCACCCTGAATTTGAATCTTTTTCTAAGTTCCTAAGTATATACGTCTGTACATTAAGCCCAATGACCGATTACTAAGAAAAAGTAACTACAGGAAGTAAAAAAAAATGGCCCATCAGCCTGAGTTCTATAACTTTAAAGCAGCTTATAGTGACAGTGACATGATATTTATAGCAAACATTGGAGATTTGTTGAATGGGCAGGCTCAGTAAAGGTAAGATACAAAGGTCTGAAACATATACATACTAAGGTAATTTTTAAAAACACAGAGTTGGAAGTCCTATGGTCTGAGCTGCATGGTATAAACAAAAGGAGAGGGCCCTTGTTACATGGCATTATCAAAAGATTATAAATGGAATCAAGATTGCAGATGAAAATAAGTCTGGAATCTGGAAAAATCACAACAACTTAACTGGAGAATGTAGTGAACATGATAGGAATTCAAACTTTACAGTGACTTGAACAAAGCAGGTAGAGGACGGCCTGGCAGGGTATCAGAATACCAAAGAAAATCAAGGGTGAATGCCAAAGCGATGGCCATTGTATGCATTATAAAAATGGTACAAAGACCATTATTTTGAACAATTAATGCAGGATGATTTTAGACATGATCGTCAAAAGTCACAAAAGGGACTGAGGGACAATTCTGGCTACCTAGTTGATTTGTCTAGTTTACTTGCCCATGTATTATTCCTCAGAGAGCCTAGGAGGTAGGAGTTTCCAACACTGGCTGGCCTTTAGAAACAGGTCTTCCTGAAAGCCCATGCCACACCACATACTAACTGAATCAGGATCCGTAGAATAAAGTCACGGAGGCAACATTTTTCGAAGTTGCCTGGGTGGTTGCAATGATGAGCCAGGGTTACGAACCACTGCTTTAAGGTTCCAAGCAGCTGGCAGTGATTATCGCAGGATAAGCGTCTCAGAAAGGCTTCTGAGTAAATGGGAACGGGAATGTTATCGGAGACTTAAAGAATGCGCAATATTTAGGCTGCAGATGGAAGACATTAGGGAATAAGGGATATCGTGGAGATTATAGATCTTACCATGCAGAAAGGGTTGTCCAATCCAATCCACCTGCAGTGGAGTAAGAGTGACTGTGCATCTATATAAGCTGGGCCAGTCAAGGAAACAGAATATGGTAAAGGCCCTGAGGTTTGAATAAGCGAATTTAATCTTCATGGTGTCATAAGAAATCGGCTCGCGTTCCATTGATCAACCTTTGCCTCTCAAGTTTTATTGGCTTATTCTCCTCTGCACATAAAGTCTGTAAATCTGTCATGTTATGCAAACAAGAATCGTCTTTTCTAACAAATGACCTATATGTAAAGCTATACTTCTTCACCACAGCCTGACTTGGATTCCCTCTGTCCAGAGGAAATTGTTCTCCTGAAGTCACCAAAGTCCTCTTGCTTCCACACATATGGACCCTTCTCAGTTTGTCACCTCTTCATAACATATGAATCTAGACGACTCCCTGCAGTCTTCTTTGCCTTCTGTGACATCGTCTGCTGATATTTCTTCTACCTCTCTAACAGCACTTTTCTACTTTCTTGCCTCAGTTTATCCATATCTGAACTTTGTTGTCACTCAATTTTCTTTTTTTTAATTACATTTTTTAATAATTTATTCATATTACATCTCGATTGTTTCCTCCCATTCTTCCCTCCCTCCCACTTCGCCCCTTCTCCCCTCCCTATTGAGGGAGACCTCCTCCCCCTATATATGCTCTTAGAATATCAAGTCTTTTCTTGGTAACTTGCTATCCTTCCTCTGAGTGCCACCAGGCCTCCCCATCCAGGGGACATGGTCAGAAAAGGGGCACCAGAGCTCCTGTGAGAGTCAGACCTCACTCTCCACTCAACGGTGGAGAATATCATGTTTGTCGGCTAGGTCTTGGTAGGGGTTCGAAGTTTACTGCCTATATTCTCCTTGGCTGGTGCCTTAGTTTGAGGAGGACCCCAGGACCCAGATCTGCCTGTCATAAAGTTCTTCTTGTAGGTTTCCAGGACCCTGTGGATCCTACTATTTCCCCATTCTTCCATGCTACTCTCACCTAAAGTCTCAATAGGATGTCCTCTCCTCTGACCCACTTTCTTGGTAAGTGAAGTTTTTCATGGTACGTATCCCTTGGACGAGTGTTTTGATATAAGTGAGTATATACCATTTGTCTCTTTTTGCTTCTGGGTGAACTCACTCATTATGATAATTTCTAGATCAATCCATTTGTCCACAAATTTCGGGAATTCCTTGTTTTTAATAGCTGAGTAGTATTCCATAGTGTAAATGCACCACAGTTTCTTAGTCCATTCTCCTACTGAGGGACACTTAGGCTATTTCCATGTTCTGGCTATTATGTATAAAGCAGCTATGAACATGGTTGAGCATATGTCCCTGTTGTGTGGTAGGGCATTTTCTGGGTATATTCCAAGGAGTGGGATAGCTGGGTCTTGAGGAAGCCCTATTCTCATTTTTCTGAGAAAGCGCCAGATAGCTTTCCAAAGTGGTTGTACTAGTTTGCATTCCCACCAGCAATGAAGGTGTGTTCCTCTCTCTCCACATCCTCGCCAGCATATGGTGTCATTTGAGTTTTTGATCTTAGCCATTCTGATGGATGTAAGATGGAATCTCAGTGTCGTTTTGATTTGCATTTCTCTGATGACTAACGAGGACGAGCTTTTCTTTAAGTGTTTCTCGGCCTATTGATATTCTTCTGTTGAGAATTCTCTGTTAAGTTCCAAGCTCCATTTCGAAATTAGGTTGTTTGGTTTTGTGGTGTTTAATTTCTTGAGTTCTTTATATATTTTGGATATTAAACCTTTGTCAGATGAAGAGTTGGTGAAGATTTTTTCCCAGTGTGTAGGCTGTCGCTTTGTTCTACTGACAGTGTCTCCTGCCTTACAGAAGCTTCTCAGCCTCATGAGGTCCCATTTATTAATTGTTGACATTAAGGCCTGGGCTGTTGGTGTACTGTTCAGGAAGTTGTTTCCTGTGCCTATGTGTCCCAGGCTCTTCCCCACTTTTTCCTCTAACTGAATTAATGTCTCTGGTTTTAAGTTGAGGTCTTTAATCCACTTGGACTTGAGTTTTGTGCATGGTGACAAATAAGGGTCTAATTGCATTTTTCTACATGTAGACATCCAGTTAGACCAGCACCGTTTGTTGAAGATGCTATCGTTTTTCCATTGAATAGATTTGGCTTCTTTGTCAAAAATCAAGTGAGCAAATGTGTGTGGATTCATCTCTGGGTCTTCAATTCGATTCCATTGATCCACCAGCCTATTGCTTTGCCAGTATCATGCTGTTTTAATTACTGTTGCTCTGTAGTACAGCTTGAGATTAGGTATGGAGATTTCTCCGGAGGATCTTTTATTGTATAGGATTGTTTTTGCTATTCTGAGTTTTTTGTTTCTCCATATGAATTTGAGAATTGATCTTTCAATATCTCCAAAATATTTTGTAGGTATTTTGATAGGGATTGCGTTGAATAAATTTTCTATCTTTTATCTTTTCTTCTTGTATTAGTCCACTGTGGATATCAAAACACATCTACTAGCAACCACATACTTATGATTCCCTTATCTGGTCCTCAATCCTAGCTCTTTCCTATGAACTTCAGGTTCATGCACATAAATAATGGCTAGAATTTTTTTTAAAGATTTATTTAGTTAGTTTATGTATATATGAGAGCGCTATCTGCATGGACACCCACACGGCCAGAAGAGGGCAGCAGATCACATTGTAGATGGCTGTGAGCCACCATGTGGTTGCTGAGAACTCAACTCAGAATCTCTGGAAGAGCAGTCAGTGCTCTTAACCCTTGAGCCATCTCTCCAAGCCTGCTAGAAATTTTTTTAGCCTGTGATGTATTTTGAAGGACGAGGGAGTGTGACTTCTGGCTCAAGTTCTGTCTTCCATCAAACACTAAGAACCAACAAATTGAACCTTTAATTCTTAGGTGAGAAACCTGTAAAACATGGATGGTAGTAGCAGCCTACCTATGAAAATTAGATGAGGTATTGAGTGTGCCATGCTCCAATGGCTGTTCTTGGTTGTCAACTTGATTACATCTGGGTTAACTAAAACAAAACAAAACAAAACAAAAAAAAAAAAAAAAAAAAAAAAGGAGCATGCCTGTGAGGAATTTTTGCTTAATTTGAAATGGGAAGATCTTCTATTTCAGATCTTCGAAATAGGAAGACACTTGTTTAATCCAGATCTTAAGATCGGAAGACATATCTTTAATGCAAATCTTCTGAGCTGGGAAATCTCACCTCTAATATGAACCACAAATTCTGTTGGCAACCTGTATAAGGACAGGGACGAAGAAAAATTTTACTCTCCGCCTGCCTGCTCTTGCCTTTGTATCAAGTCCATTCCTCCACTGGCATTAGAGCCTACTTCTTCTGTGATCCAGTGTATACCGAAGACCAGCTGAGGCATCCAGCCTTGTGGAATGAGCAACTACTGGGAATGAACTTTCCTTTAATAGTCAGCCATTGTTGAATTAGCTGGACCACAGCCTGTAAGTCATTCTAATAAATCCCCTTTATATATATAGACAGATGCATTATGTAAGTTGTACTCTAGAAACCCCTGACTAATAACATGCTCATCACAGGGCCTATCACATAGTCAGTACTCAATAGCTATTAACTATGGTTACTACATATAATAATCATTGACAACAAAATATAACCCAAATCAAAGTATGTTGTTCCTAAGCCATCTAAACTTGTTTCTCTGCCTATATTCATTCAGTGAACAAATTAGGGCTACAACTGTATCATCCTCTCCTTACCTTTACTCCCTTTTCTTCCTCCTCCTCCTCCATCCTTTAGTGCTATTACTGTCACCACTAAGAAGAAGAATTTTAATTTCCTTCATCACTGAACTTTGCCTCTTGCTGACAAGTTCCAACTACCATACCTGCCACTCCCCGAGCTTCATACAATTACCATCCTCACAAGACTCATCAGCTCCTCCCTAATGAGCAATTTGTCTACATGTTCCCATATGCACTGGACCAAAGGGGAGCACATTCTAGAATCTCTACCTGCATTCATTCAATGTTTATTTAATGTTATTTAATTAAAGTACAATTCTTGGTCACACATTCCCTGTTGGTTTTGTTTCGCTATAGAACTCGGCAATACACAGGCACAAAATAAGGAAGGTATCCCGTTAAATATTATGCTCAAAAAAGCCTCTCTGAGTTGCTGAGTGATGAGATCAGATTAAAGAGTAAATGAATTAGTGTGTTGTAAGGAAATAATGGCATATATTATTATTATTTCTATTTTCAGAACTTGGCAACAAAAGGGAGCAATGAGATAGGATAATATCTGTGAATGATGGAGGGATTTTTATTTCACTTTAGAGAACTCATGAGTAGAAAGTAATGAAAAAGAGAGACTTATGGTATTATCAAACCAGATGAAATTGATGGCAAGTGTAGCCCCACCTCAGGAAGTAATAGGAAAGTTTACAACCCAAACGGAATACCTAGCTTTACAAAGACTAGAAATAGTTCTTTAGGAGAAATGGGGAAGAAATGACAAGAAACTAAAATTACACAGAAATTCTGAGTAGGTAAAGTCAATATAAGAAAAAAATCAACACAGATGCTAGGATTACAGAGTAGAGGTTACCATGTTGAACACCAGACACAGTCATGGAGCATACAGTTCAAGAACACTGTAGCAACAATTAGTGGCATGGCTGGATATAGGGCAAAAAGATAAGGACAGCTAAAGAGAACCTTATGAATAGAGGCAAGAAAATTGACATTAGACAAAAGGGTAAGATCATTGTGAATGAAAGAGTAAAAAATTGGAAAGACTACAAGTTTTGTAGAGACGTGTACCTCTGAATTTAGGAAAATAGAGATGAGATAATTTAAATATTAGTCATGCTCAATATATACTTATGGTTGGTTCATGGGAATAAAAAGGAAATGTATCATTGGTAATGATTGGGATGTTGTATTGGCCATTACTGTAAATGACCAACCCATTTAAGGTACTGTGGTGGTAAATCTTTATTGTCAACTTGAATGGATCTAAAATCAATAGAAGGCAAGTCACTGGAAATAACTGTGCATGATTTTCTTGATCAGGAAGTTGGATGGCACATGCTAAATATAGGCAGCACACCTTCCAGTGGTATCTCATCTAAAAGATCAAATAAATAAGGTTTGCTTTTACTTGTATGCCTTCACTCTCAGTGGCAAGTTCATCTACTCTATTGCTGCTGCTGCTGCTGCTGCTGCTAACTGCCGCATTCCTTTGCTGATATCAAAACTCAGATAGCTTAACATTGACTGAAGACCAGTGGCTTTCCAGGCATCTTCTAGGCCCTTAGCACAAGATTATGACTGCTGAAGTACCTAGCCTTGTGGTCTGAGAAGGTATCAGGTTCTCAAACTGTCCAATGTGAAATAGTCATTATTGCACTGCCCAAAAAAATACCATGTAAGCCAAGCTAATAAATAACCTTTTAATATGCATTCCTTCTATCAGTTCTGCTCCTCTAGAGAACTCTGACTATTTTAGATACCTAAACAGGAAGAATATATACAAAAATGTTCTGGATGAATTTAAAATATATAATGTTAAATGACATCACACAATGTCAGAAAGGGGAGGAAACGCTCTCCCTCATATGTGGATCCTAGCCTTCTCTCACGTGTGTGTGTGTGTGTGTGTGTGTGTGTGTGTACATGTGGGTTAATTATAACATGAAAAGGAGAACAGGAAAAAATATTATGGGATGAGGAGGGACTGAATACAGGTAATAGACACTTGAGAGGTCAAGAACAAAGATAAATAGCTAATTTTTTTCTAGTTTAACTATGCCATGGTTTGGGGGATGCTTACTGGTAGATGAGTGCAAAATAAAATGTAAAGCTCACAGCTGCAAAATTACTATTCTAACTGTATAAAGGTTCGTTGAGATGTCTAGACTTTGGGTCTCACTAATCTGGGTGTGATGGTTTTACTTTCAAGTTCTTTACAATAAAACTTTACTTATAAAAGCAGGCCCTATAAGGAAATATAGACAGGAAATATAGAAAAGGATTCACACAGATTCTGGATTCCTATAGTTCCCAAATATCTTCATATCATTTATCCTTCCAAACTCAAGAAAAAAATGTTTCACATGGTAGAAGATGGAACTAAGAAATTTTAAATAATATGTTGAAGTTCATGGAACAAAACTCATGTCAGAAACTAGAATATGCCATTGATGTATCAGGCTTGCTGTGCTTTCCAAATCATTAATGTCATTATTGTCCATTAGAAAGTTTCCCTATGAGGATTCCAGTCCCTGAGTTCAGTCTATCCATTCCTTCCCACCCTGTGCTGCAGAAGAGAGAATCATGGGTAATTGGGTTCCAGCATGCAGAGAGGAATTATTTACTTTTTGCCTTCTAAGATTGTCTGCGGCAACTGTTCATAGAAAAGTAATAGAAAAGACACAACGTCACACTTATTGCTATACCATATTAAGCATTAATGCCATCAAAAAAGGCAAGTTTATTGGAATCTATTGTAGTTCTTTAAAGCATTGAAAATATGCTAATATAGGTATACATTCCATATTTTACATAGTGCTTTAGATAAATACAGGTGTCACCAATATAAAGAATTGTAATGTTTAAGTGAAAGCAGAAGATGGAAAATGATGGCAATTTTATAAGCAATAACAAGATTTGTGAAATAAGCATCCTTTCCAAATTGCGAGTGCCAAAGGCTAACACAAACACAGCCTTAAAATACATTGTTCTTATTTCATAGAAATACTATAGGAAGAAGAGTTGCTAAATGCCATACAAATATTATTTGAGTTAGTTTTTAGTTTTAATTGGCATACAATAATGATCTATATATCTACAGTGTAAGTGTGCATTTCAGTAAATACATACATGTGTAAATATATTACAGTGGTCAGATTTAGGGCATTGGCATATTTATGCCCTCAGTATTGGTAGTCCGTCCCTGGTGGTTTGCAAGTGTGTGTGTGTGTGTGTGTGTGTGTGTGTGTGTGTGTGTGTGTGATGTTCACAATTTAATTCAGGGCTACACCCAAGCTAGTTCTACAGAAGAGGTATACCACTGGCTCTTGATATTTATTTGATCTGTAATAACACAAAGTCTACTCTGCTAACTATTTTGAAAAGTCCTATTAATTTTTGTCAATAACAGTTACCCTAGTTTGCTACAGAAGATTAGGAGCTATTCCAATTCAATTGCACTCTTATACCCATAAACCATTTTTCAAAGGTCCACATCTTTATTTCTTTTTCCTATTTTTAATTTTTATTTATTCTTCTGTAATACATTTTGATAACAGCTTCCTTTCCCACAACTCCTACAAGTTCCCCAACCTTCCCTCCCCCACAGATCCATTCTCCACCCTGTCTCCCCCCAGAAAAGAGCAGGCCTCCCAGGAATATCAACCTAACATGGTATGACAAATTACAATAAGTCTAGGCACAAACCCTCATATCAAGGCTGGGTGAGGCCACATAGTAGAAGGAAAAGGGTCCCAAACATAGGCAAAGGAGTCAGAGACAACCCAAACTCCCACTGTTAGGAGTCCCATAAGAACATCCAGCTACACAACCATAACATATGTGCAGGGGATCTAGGTTAGACCCATGCAGACTCTGTGATTGCCACTTCAGACTCTGTGAGCCCCTATGAGCCCTGCTTAGTGCGGTCCACAGAACATGCTCTTTTAAAATCTAGTCTATCAACTTACCTATTTCTAAAGCTGGCATCTTCTGAGCAATGATTAATGATTGACATTTTTTGGATTGGGTGACACACATAGTAATCTTTCCTTCTTTGATTCTTTTTGTTGTCCTTATCTTTAAAATAGATTGCCTACAGAAATGCTTTAAATTAGATTTAGTACCCAGCCTACATATCAGCATCTTAATTTATAAATTATTTTATATATGAACCATAAACTTAAACTTCTATCTCAATTTTCTTATGGGACAACAAGTCTGACAAAAGAAAGGCCTATCTCCACTCACAAAGACAGTTATTGTTGAATAATTGGTGGGTTTGGTGTCTTTTTTCCAAATTATTTTTTGTCTATCTCAAAGTTGGCTCTCAAAATTCAGAGCGTTTTTATGGTAGTGGTGGTTGTATTATTTTTACTTAATTAAAATATAATTACATCATTTCTCCCCTCACTCTTCTTCCTCATACCCCTCTCACATCTGTCCTTACCTCTCCCTCCCAAATTCCTGGCTTCCTTTGTAACCATTGTTGTTACATATACATATTAATGAATAAACAATGAATACAAAGTGTTGAGTCTGTCCAGTGTTGCCTGCATGTGTGTGTTTCTATGGCTAACCACTTGGCACTTGATTAATTTGGGTTGACTGGCTGATATGTAATAACAAAATCAAAAGATTATTGACTATTTTTCTTTTAATTACAGATGATGATGATGATGATGATGATGATGATGATGATGATGGAAGTAATACTGATACTACTAATGATGTTGAAAAAATAATGATAGTTAACAGGTATTGGGTTTATACTATGTGTCAGCACTACTAACATAAGCATTTCATTTAAATATATTCAAAGGCCTACTTAATACTACTACTTAACACTACTACTTGCATGTTTCTTAGGCACCTGGATCATTACATGATCCAAAATCCAAAGTACTGTCCAAAGTAAGAAAAACGATAGAAAAGATTATAGAGAGCTTATTTGCTAATAAAGAAAGAGAATAAATGAGGAAACGAATAAAATTCAACGTTAGGTAATAAAAAAGAAAAAAACTTGTGGGGAGGTAATGGTGTACTAGTTAGCTTTTTATCAACTTGACGTAAGTGTCACTCAGGAAAGGAGAAAACTGAGGATTATTCCTCCATCAAATTGACCTGCAGGCAAGTCTGTGGAGCATTTTCTTGATTAATGGTTAATGTGGGAGGTCCCAGTCTCTGAGTACTGTACTACACTCAGACAAGTGATCCTGAGGCTATGAAAACCATGGGAAGCAAGCCAGTAAGCAGCATCCCCGCATGGTCTCTGCTTCAGGTCCTGCCTCCAAATCCCTGCCTTGAGCTCCTGCCCTGACTCCCCTTCAAGACGGGCTGTATATGATGTAATATCACAACAACAGAAAGAAAATTAAGACAGATGATGATGAGGTATGTATGGGTAGGTATAGCTACATGAGATGGAATGGCTAGACAAGACATATGGTTAGTGGTGGCATTTTAACTTGAGAGCTAAAACATTGATGATGAACCAGCTATGAGAAAAAAACTATGATAAGGCATTCCAGGCATAAGGAATAAAAGCATAAACTTTTTGTCACAGGAAAGCTTAATATGCCATTACAATAGGTAAAAGCAACTAGAAAATAGTAGCGCAGACCTTTAATCCCAGGAGGCAGAGACAGGCAGATCTCTGTGAGTTCAAGGCCAGCCTGGTCTACAAAATGAGTCCAGAAGAGCCAAGGCTACATAGAGAAACCCTCTCTCAAAAAAAAACACAAAGGAAAATAAAATATGGAAGGAAGGGAGGAATAAAAGAAAGAAAGAAAGAAAGAAAGAAAGAAAGAAAGAAAGAAAGAAAGAAAAAGAAAAGTAATAGACATAAAAACATAATGTAAGGTGATGTAAGCAACGTGGGCAGTCACTAAATTATAAAGAAACTAGAAGGGCATGGAAGGAGTTTTGATTTTATTCAACATACAATGGGAAGTTATGAGAGAATTTTTACTGTAATGGGAGACAACCATTATCTGATTTATACTCTCATTATGTTAACGCTGACGGTCTATGGAGGGAGTTTAGGGACAAAACTTCAAGTTTCTGGCAATAGACCAGACTAAAAAAGATGGTGATTTAAGGATGGCATCAATGCTGGAAGTTGTAAGAAGTGACAAGCATCTAGATAGATTTTAGAGGCAAAAATGGATAGAAATTACCAGACATAATATATACAATAGGAAGATACATAAAGATGATTCTCAATTCTAGCTTAAGAAAATGACTAAAGCTAGGGCCGAGCTAGTAGCTAGGTTTGTTGAAGGCCATCGGCTGTGGAATTTGTGATTTTGGTGAAGATTGAAGTCATGGTTGGTACAGAAAGTGATGGCCAATTCCAGATCACTGGTATTAAGAAATATTTCAACTTTTATACTCTCACAGGTAGAATGAATTGTATCCTGGACACCTATGGAGACACTGCTTTTTTGATCTTATACTTCAAGTTAAGGCCTAAAAAAAACTCCAGCTGTGAAAGCAACATCAATAGATTTTGAAATGTCTGACCTCATGTGTTAAGTCCCATGTCTGAAGAACCTGATGTCAACTTATCATGTAGTACTCAATTTATACAATAAATTATGAACCTGGGGGAAAAAGAAATGAACTAAAGCTATCTAAAATGGGGAAGACTTTGGTGAAGACTGGGTTCATAGGTGATGTAGAGACAATCACCAATTCTGTCTGGATCATATGTTTGTGGAACTACTCAGGCATCTATGTGGAGATATGAAGTATATTTTAATCTATTAACCAAAAGCAACCAAGAGGGATTTCAGAGATGGATGAGTGTGTAAAGTGCTTGCTGCACAAGCATGAGTATCTGAGTTCAGATCTTAGCTCTGTGCATCCATGAGCAACTGTATGCATGGCAGAGGGAGGTGGACACAGGTGTGTGCCCAGGGTGCACTGATCAGCTGTTCTAGCTGAAACAGTAAGCTCTAGGTTCTGCAAAGAGACCCTGTCTTGGAAATAATGTAGAGAACAATTGAGGAAGCCGTACGGATGTCAACCTATGGGCTACACATACAAATGGGTATATACTCCTTCACACACACACACACACACACACACACACACACACACACACATGAAAACATACATCACACAAATATTCTCACAAAAAAGCAATCATGTGGAAGAAAGGTATTGTATGTAAACATATCTGTAACAGGTACATATCCCCAAATAATACACAAATAACTTGTGTTTGTCAGCCTGCTAAAATGTAAGCTTTACAAGAGCAGCAATCTTGCCTATCATATTCTTCTTGAAGTTCTAGAGCCAATAACAGTGTCTGGAAAATTATGGATACACAAAAACTGTGCCTAAGAAGAAGGGAGAAAATGAGGAAAGAAACTTATTTTGGAATCAGATTAGATTTTAAATGCAATGACACAGAAGAGTACCTTTTTTTTTTCATTAGATTAGAGAACTACTAATATGGCAGGTTGAGTTCATGCAAAACATGAGGTGGGACATATTTCCTAGAAGTGGGATTATCAAAGACAGGTTACTATCTCACTTCTCACATACCAGGAATGAAAAGGGCCAGAACTAGCTCTCTTATGGAAAAAGGCCAGTAGTCTCCTTTTCTTGAACTAACCTTCCCAGATAGAGAATAAATGTTCTCCAGTCAAGCAAACACAAGTACTTCCACTCTTCCACAAGAATCTCCCATTTGCATGCATTATTTCAGGGGTCAGTAAACTATGGCCCTTGGGCCAAATTCATCCTTGTCTGTTTTTGTATGTCCAAAGAATAAAAATGGTTTTTACATTTAAAAATCATTTTTAAAATCAAAAGAAAAATGATATTTCATGAAACATTAGTTATATGAAATTTAAATTTAAGTATCCATAAATAAAGTTGTAAAGAACATAACCATACTTCCTCCTCATTTATATATTACCCGTGGGTGCTTGGGTGCTACAATAGCAGAGCTAAATATTTGTGAAACAGGCTATATGGCCCAAGATGCTAAAAAATTTAGTGCCTATTCTTTTAAAGAAAAAGTAGGTAGCTGTCTTTATGGTTGCAGTTCATGGTCACCACAATGCATGAGTGTGTGTGTGTGTGTGTGTGTGTGTGTGTGTGTGTGTGTGTGTGTG
>OU015760.1:74102529-74137186 GCA_907169655.1 Acomys percivali | reverse complement strand
ACACACACACACACACACACACACACACACACACACACACACACACATTGTACAACCCAGACACCAATATAAAGCTAAAGAGAATTGACTTTAGGGTTTGGCAAGTGTCAACCGTACATTGATTTCTGTTGCTTCTGCTCCCTCTGTGAGTTTGTGGGTCTTCCATGCTGATTGCCCTTTACTCCATTGTACCTGTTATTGCTTCAAAATATCAAGTCTAAAACTTTTGCCTATGTATTTTTAATTTAATTTGATTGTTCCTTTAATTTTCATGCATATATATATTATACATTACATATATTCCTCCCTCTAAATCCCCTTTTTAATACCTCACCTTCTCATTTATCATCTTTGCCTCTCAAAATAATTTCACTAGTGTTATACATACATGTGCATATATATGATTTATATTACTATATAAAATCTATAATAACAAATGAAAGAAAATGTGAAATTTGTCTTTTTGACACTGACCTAATTCACTTAATAAAAACATGATATGCCCATTTTTAGTTTATTTCTTTAAAACTACATTTAGCTTTGAGAACAACTTTCTTATGTCAATATTACTATTTTTACAGATGAAGAAATCAAGAGAGTGCAGGAGTTTTTGTGACTATTCTCAATCAAATCACTAAATGTGCTAAATGTTAATCTCTACTCTCTTCATATACAAAAAAACCCTACATTGCAATTTAATTCACATGTCATAAAATTCACTAGCAGTTTTTCATTAGTTTTTTTTTTCCTGTTGCTATGATAAAAAAAAAATAAAACACTCTGATAAAAACAACCTAAGGAAATAAGGGTTTATTTTAGCTCACAGTTCAAGGTTCATCATAATGAGTGAGACAAAGGAAAGAGAAGCCTGGAGCAGCTGATTACATTACATCTTCAATCAGAAGATGCAGTTCTACCAAGAACTTTTGAAAGCAGATTTGTATGTGTTTATACATGAGCGGGAGAGATAGATCAGATGGCAATCTTGTGTGTCTATTCTTTTCTTTTCTCTCCTTTTTTTGCAGGGGGAGGGGGCAGAGGAGGAGGGATTCAGGGTCTCTCCTTAGCTGGAACTAGTGGCCTAGTGGGCTATATGGGTCCTGAGGTTCAAGCTCAGATTCTTGTGCTCGCAAGGCTCTTTAACAACTGAGTTATCTTCCTAGCTCTCAAATTATTTTCAATCCATAGTTGAATCTATTGATGAAGAATGCAGGGATATATTGAAATTTGAATATATTATAAAAGCTGAAAAACCTTCTGGGCTGATGGTACAAGCCTGCTGTCCCAGTTACCTGGAAGGCTGAAGTAGCACTACAAGTTTAAGACCTACCCAAACAGACAGGTGCAATAGCTCATTTCTTTAATCCCAGCACTCGGGAGGCAGAGGCAGGCAGATCACTGTAAGTTTGAGACCAGCCTGGTCTACAAAGCAAATCCAGGACAGCCATGGCTACACAGAGAGAGACCCTGTCTCAAAAAAAAAAAAAAAAGACCTACATAAACCATATAATAATTTCAACTCTAGCCTATGCAACTTAGATCCTGTTTCAAGATAAAAAGTTTTTTTTTAAAGAGGGGTGGGGGGTTCCTGGTATAGTATGTGATCTAAGTTCTAAAAATTTTATCACCACAGAATGGAAACCCTATATCCTCTCATGAGAACAGTTGCTCCTCATTCCGCATGCATCCTGCCCTTTTCCTAGGGAGTCACTTAATTCTTAGAAAATAATCGGGGGAAATTAATAATCTAATTTATGTATCTATAGATTTTCTTATCTGGGTCATTCCATATAAATGGCACCATGGAAAAGGTAGCATTGAACTCCCTTGTGACCAGCTGTCTTAGGGTTTCTATTGCTATGATAAAACACCATGATCAAAATCAACTTGGAGCACAGGAGACAACTTCCTGAACAGAACATCAATAGCTCAAGCTCTAAGATCAATAATTAATAAATGGAGCCCTTGATAAACTGAAAAGCTTCTGTAAGGCAAAGGACACTGTCAACAGAACAAAGCAACAGCCTACATAGAGTGGGAAAAGATCTTGACCAATCCTACATCTGACAAAGGGCTAATATCCAAAATACATAAAGAACCCAGGAAACCAAATAATCCAATTTCAAAAATGGGGTACTAATCAGAGAATTTGCAACAGAAGAATATCAAATGGCCAAGAAACACCTAAAGAATTTATACTCAGAATTGTAGACACACCAACATAGGAAAGATGTTTTCTTCAAGGCTTTCAAATACAAATAACAAAAACACTAAGAATGTGACATTTATGTAATTCCTAATTGTATCATGGTTCTTCTTACTATAGGTAGCTTATTGTATATATGTGCAATAATATAAATGCATATGTAAAAATTAAAAATGTTTAATTAATTTCAAAAGATGATAAAAATAAATAATAATTATAAAAAATGATCATCATATTTAGTTATCAGGGAAATACACATCAAAATGGCGCTCAGATCAATCTTACACCTACCAGAATGGCTAAGATAAAAAATTCAAGTGATAGACCGTGATGGTGAGGATGTAGACAAAGAGGAATACTCGTCCATTGCTTGTAGGAGTGCAAACTTGTACAACCACTTTAGAATTCAATCTGGCACTTTCTCAGAACATTGGGAATAGGGTTACCTCAAGAACCAGCTATAAAACTCCTGGGCATATACCTGAAAGATGCTCCACCATACAACAAAGACTTGTTCAAGTATGGTCATGCAGCTTTATTCATAATAGCCAAAATCTGGAAACAACCTAGATGCCCCTCAATTGAAGAATGGATAAAGAAACACTGGTACATTTACACAATGGGATACCATTCAGCTATTAAAAACAAGGAAATCTTGACATTTACAGGCAAATGGATGGAACTGGAAAAGATCATCCTGAGTGAGGTGATCCAGGCCCAGAAAGACACTCATGGTGTATACTAACTTATAAGTGGATATTAGCCCAACTTAGATGTCCTCTGAGAGACTCCACCTAGAGGGGGGATTAGGACAGATGCTGGGACTCAATGCTAGACTCTGGATGGAATGCTGAGAGTGATATAGAAGAATGGGGGGATGGAAGGACCAGAGGGTTCAAGAACCCCACAAGGAGACCATCAAGGCCTCAAGTCAGGCAGATCTGGACCCGTGGGGGCTTGCACAAACAGTTACACCAACCAAGGACAGTGCATGCAGTAAACATAGACCCCCTAGTAGATCTAGACAATAGACAGCTCACTCTCCACAGTTGTGGAGAGAGCGGGGACTGCCCTTGACATGAACTCTGGTGCCTCTGATTTGATCAATTCCCCTTGGTGGGGAGGCCCTGCAGGCACACAGAAGAAGAGGAAGCAGGCTATCTAGGTGAGACCTGATAGGCTGTGGTCCTCTTATTTAAGAGGTCTAGGGGAGGGGAATAGGGTAGAAGACAAAGGGAGGGTGCGAATGGGAAGATACAAGAAAGGATAGCAATTGGCATGTGGCCTGAATAAATTATAATAAATTAAAATTTTTTAAAAAGCAACTTTGAAAGAAAATGGTTTATTACTGCTTACAGTCTCAGGTAACAGTCCAACATTGAAAAAAGTCAGGATGGTGAATCTGGAAGCAATAACTGATGCACAAGCTATGGAGGAGTGCTCCTATGGGTTTGCTCTCCACTGATTCTCAACCTGATTCCTCATAGCACCTGGATTACTAACCTGGAGTAGCCCAGTGATCTGGGTGCTCCCACCACAATCTCCAGTCATGAAAATGCCATGGGCCAATCTTGTGGGGACATGTTCTCAGTTGTGGTTCTCTCTTCCCAAATGACGTTAGTTTGTGTCAAGTTGCCCTAAAACTAGAGAGCACACTGGCTTTTCACACTTAGCAAAGCATTCCCAAGGCTCATATGACTTATGGAGGTCTTCTATCTGTGTACTCTCCCCCTCCCTTTAACTAACACTATCCTATCAATACCTCTATTCAGGCATGACAGAGGTCAAACACGAATTCTCATGTTTGTGTAAATACAGTGGAAATTGCTGTGATCACTACCTCATCCATTAATCAAGGCTGTTACTATAGAAACCAATGATGAGCTTAATCATGTTCCCCAAAACACATTGAATTCCACTTAGCCAACGAATTCTAGTCTCTGAAGTAACCACCAATATTGCCCTTAACGTTGTTGCTTATTTATTACAGACTGGGTTGTCCCATTACCAGATTACCTCCCCCTAATCTTCCTATTTCCTCCAATTAAGAAAACTCTTAGAATCTCCCATTTTTAATGAGATGAAATGATATAATACTGAAAGTTAATAATTTTCTCTTCTGAACAGTGAAATTGTTCCAACTTTAACCACCCAAATAGCTAAATGTATTCCTGAATATATGTATGTTTGACACTGTGTAGGTGTACAGTCTGGGAGTGATAACAGTCAAATTAGGGAACCTCATCACTTGGAGTTATCCTGGAAACATCTTATGCTTTAAAATCAGGTCTCTACTTAAAGGCCCAGTACATCTCTGGTTCTTCTAAGTTAAAAGGTCTCTTCTCATTAGTCAAGTGCTATTTTCTCAGAAAACTCCAGGTTCTTCTTCATCAGCAGTAAAACCTGAACTCAGTATCTTTGTCAGGGTAAATGTCCAAAGTTACCTGGAAAATGTATGTAATTCTAAACAGCTGAGAAATGTAAAGGGATACATTCAGAAAGGCAGTACCAATCATTTTGAGCTATTTTCTTTCTAGTATTTGCTATTGTCAATTGCTCACTCAGTCGAGGTGGTAAACCACTTGTCCTTTATATGAAGACACAGGATCCACAGTAATGTGTTTGTACTAGACCACAGAAAAGAATGGGGGGTTTAAAGTTGTTTCTAAGCACATGTTTAATATTCAAGTGTTTATTAATATAAAACAAAATATTCTTTTTAAAATAAAACCACTTTTATTGTAATTAACTCATAAAACATACCACACATTGATTCACATGGCCACTTAAACATTTGCCCAGTTCCACACACTACACACCTCTGTGAACTTCTGCATGCTTAGAATTTCCCTTCTGAAGCAGTGGGGTTTCTCTTAGATTTTTTTTTTTTTACAATTTCACAAGCAGATGTATTATTTTATTCACTCATCGACCACGGGGAAAAAAATTTAACTATGGCGTAGATAAAACTAGAAAAACAAATTAGCTTTATAATCTCTTTCCATGGCTCCTTTGTGCTTTTGCCTGCATTCTATTTTCCTTTTCTCTTAATAGTACCCTTTCTGGTTTCCTTTCTAAATGTTATACTATACCTATACGTACACCTATTTACATATATACATTATAGGCTAAGACATTCTGTCCATGTGAGACAGAACATATGGGATCCTTTTTTAATTTTTGCTTTAAAAAAATTAAAATAGAATTATATTACATTCCCTCTCCCTTTCCTCCATCTAGCTCCTCACAGATACCCTCCCTCAAATCACTCCTATGTCCCACCTCTCAAGTTGATAGCCTCTTTTTCTTTATTATTGTTACATACATATATATGTGGGTATGTATATATACATGTGCTTGCATAAATATACATAAATACAACCTGGGGAGTTTATTTTTGTTTTTCTTTTTTAGTTTGAATCACTTCAAGTAATATACTTTCCAAGCCCACCAATTTTCCTGCAAGCTTCATGAGTTCATTTTTCTTTACAGTTGGATAATATTCCATTATGTGTATTGAAACATCTTTATTATTCATCCATCTGTTGATGGACATCAATACTAGCTCCATTTCCTTGCTATCAATAAACATGAGTGTAGAGATGTCTCCACATTGTAGAATGTGGAATACTCTGGTTTGTATCTGGTCAACTGGGCACAAACATAAATATATCTGGGGAGAGAGGATCTTGATTGAGAAAATACCTCCATAAGATTATCCAGCTTAAATAGTCAACAAAAATGGAAAAATCCAGCAGTACCCAGCTATCCCTACTGATTAGAGTTCATGCTGCAAGAAGGTGCTTTGCACTCTACCAAAGGAGAAAAAATGTTCATCAATATCACCCTGCTATAAACCCTGCAACCTACAAAAGCAACCATCCTGTAAGATATATTGGTGCAATAGAGACACAAATGTTATGGGAGTGACCCAACTGTTTGACTGGATTTAAGGCTCACTCCATGAGATAGAACATAATATCTGACACTGCTAAAGTGGCCAGAACCTGAAACTGTGTATGGCATGGGCCCTCGGGGAAAACCTACTACTATTGTTCTGATAAAGGAACAAAGCAATAAAAATGACTCATAGTGACATATTGACATACCCATATATCAACAGCTCCATCAACCCTCATCCTCATCAAAGAAGCTTCTTCTTACAGCATATACAGAGACCCCACAACTAACCAATGTGCAGAGAATGAGAAACTTCCTCTCAGACCTCTGGGATATATGTGGAAGAGGAGGTAGAATGACTGTAAGAGGCAGAAGTGGTGAATGTCTCCAAGAAAACAGCATCTTCAGACACAACGGGACTGATACACATATGAACTTGCAGAGCCTGTGGTGCCTTACATGAGACCTACATAGGTTCAAACCAGACAAAAATCTCAGCACTAAGCAGGGGAAGTGGGCATAAAATCTCACCCCTAACCAAAAGGCCATTTTCAATGGATTTCTTCTAGAAAATGGAAAATCACTTTTCTCCAGTGCAATGTCACTAGGTATATCAACCACACTCCAGGGCACAGACATGCCCAGCAGTAGTTAGCCAACACAAAACAAATACCATGAGGGTTTTGTGCAATTTTTATTAGTTTGATATATTTTGTTTTGTTTTGTTATATTTTTATTTTTTAATTTGTTTTCTTTTTGAAGGAGAAAGAGAAGACAGTTGGATAGATAAGCAGGAAAGGCCTGGGAGGGGAAGGGGGGAATATGATCAAAATATATTGTATTAAAATTATACCTTAATATTTACCTGTAGGCAAGTTGTAGGGCATTTTCTTGAGTTTCATTTGATGCGGGAGGTCCCAGCATATTGTGGATGGTGCCATCCTTGGGTTAGTGGTCCTGGATGCTATAAAAAAAAACAGGCTGAGCAAACCACAGGGAGCAAGCAGCACTCCTGCATGGCCTCTGCATCAGCTCCTGCCTCAAGGTTCCTGCCTTTTGAGTTCCTGTCCTGACTTCCATGGATGAAGTAATATGATCTGACAGTTGTAAGATGAAGTGGACCTTTTCTTCCGAAGTCACTTTTAGTCCTGTTTTCTTATCACACCATTGCCAGCCCTAACTGAGACAGGGAGTGCTTTGGGTAGTTCCTCAGGAGTGGAATAAATAAGTCATATGGTAATTATGGTTTTGGTACTTTTAGGAACTTCCAAACCAATGTCCATAGTGGCTGCATTATTTTGCACTTCTACTAGCAGTGAATAAGGATTTCTCTTTCCCTCCATTTTTTCCAACATTTGTCATCAGATTTCTTGGGGATAGCCATTCTGACTGGGGTGAAGTGGTATCTCAAAGCAGTTTTGCCTTGCATTTCCCTAATGACTAGAGATACTGAACACTTTTAAAGTAGTTATTGGACATTTGTGGGTGGTTTTTTTTCCCTTGAAAAATATCTTCATTAGTCTACTTGGTAATTGGCAGTTTTGTTACCTTGGTATTTAATTTTTGCAGTTCTTTGTAAATTCTGGACATCTGATCCCAGTGTGAAGTATAGCTTGTACATATTTTCCCCTATTGTGTATTCTCTCTCTATGTTCTGGGGATAGCTTCTTTTGCTGTGTGGGAACTTTTAAATTTCATGTAGTCCCAGCTCTTGCTACTTGCGTCCAGTTCTTATGCTATTGAATTCTGTTCAGAAAGTTCTTGCCTGCTCTAGAGGCTTGAAGAGTATTCTCTTGCTTTTCTCTAGCAGTTTCAGCATTTTGAAGTTTGGTGTGGTTTGGTTTGGTTTACTTTGGTTTGTAGAGGGTTGGTTTTGATTGGTTGGTTGGTTGGTTCATTGGTTTTTGTTGTTTGTTTGTTATTCAAGACTGGGTTTCTCTGTGTAGCCTTAGCTGTCGTGAACTCACTTTGTAGACCAGACTGGCCTCAAACTCACAAAAATTCACCTGTCTTTGCCTCCCAGAGTTCTGGAATTATTGGCGTGCACCACCGTGCCCAGCTGCATTTTGAGTTTTAAACTAAAGCACTTGATCCATATCAAATTGATTTTTGTACATAGTGAACGATATGTATCTAATTTCATTTAATAAATACTGAAGGAATGGATACACTATTTGAAATGTTTCAGTCTTTTTCTCATAATATGTGTCAAATAAATTCTATGTATAATAGAAAGCTAAATAATTTCAATAAAAAGTTTTAAAAGAAAAATCATGGATGTCTAATAATAGAAAACCTTTAATCAAAGAATAAAAGTAAATAAATAAAGCCTTAATGAAAAGTCTCGTAGAATGCTATCCTCATAGCACAAGAGCCATTATTACCATCTTCATCAGAGCAGCTCTGACTACTTGCAAGAGACCCTCAAGATAAGGCCTGCTGCTGCTCTTTCAAAGAAGAGGGAAGGGAAGATCATTAGAACCTTGCCAGAGATTTCAGCTACTCCTTCCTATCCCCCCTTTCAGCTTTATCTAATTCTTTATAGCTACACATGGGAAATTCACAAACAGACACAAATGACTGATAAAATGCAAAACTCACCAGTGAGCTAATAAACTAGAACACATATACCAATTTCACCTATGAAATGTGCAGAACTGTGGAAAAACATTGAAGCTCTGGCATTTATAATATGTAGATGTGCTGGTCACTGTGTCAGATGCCTGTTAACCCAGCACTCAAGGAGGCATAAGCAGACAGATCTCTCTGTTCAAGGCCAGCCTGGTGGTGAAAGTAAGTCAAGGACAGCCAAGCCTACACAGAGAAACATTGTCTCAAAAAATTATATAATAAGTAGATGTAAAAGTGGAATATTTCTAGCAGACAAATTAGCCAAGTCCATTAAAATTCTGAGATAATATGCACTCACATATAAGAAATCTATAATGGAAAAATAATCAGTATGGTATACAAATATGTTGATGAATATTAATAATTAATATTCTATCATATAGTTTATAAATCCTTATTTATTCATTAATCAATAACTTTCCCAAAATAACCATATATTGAGACTATGATTCATTCAAAATTAAGCACAGAGGTGAACATAATAACAAGTCTATTATCCCATTATTAGTTCATAGTCCTCCCATCGAAAGTCCCAGGTACTGGAGTTATTATCTTCTCTGGAATCTGTCCATTCTCCTCCTCCTCCTGCATTTTTTCTTCCAATCTCAGATCCTCAAACTCCATCCCCCTTTCTTCTGCTAAATACCAAGCTTCAGCATTTTTTTTAATTAACCAGTCAACTTTAAATTAGGTGGAGCAAGGTTTACACAGCAAGGACAGATACATGTCAGAATGTGCTCATCTTGGGGGCCAGTAATTATCATTAAAATGTAGAGCACCAGACCAACCCCCAACACAAATGTTTAGAAGGATGATTTTCACAGCATTTCATTTAATAACAAGACAAGTGAGGAAAACGACTGTCTAGTAATAGAAAAGGGACACACTAATGTGCATATAAGGGTAATGGCATGTATAAGTGAGAATGACCTCCACAGGCTCAAATAGTTGCATACTTAGTCCCCAGTTAGTAAAGGGTTTGGAAAGATTAGGAGGTGTGGCCTTGTTGTAGGAGGTATGTCACTGGGCGTGGGCTTTGAGGTCCACACCATTTTCAATTCTCTGTCTCTGTCTCTCTGTCTCTCTGTCTCTGTCTCTGTCTCTCTGTCTCTGTCTCTCTCTCTGTCTCTGTCTCTCTCTCTCTCTCTCTCTCTCTCTCTCTCTCTCTCTCTCTCTCTCCTCCTCTCCTTTCTTTCTGTACTTGCAAGTCAGGATGTAGCTCTCAGCCACTGCTCCAGTGTCACATCTGCTGCCATGCTCCCCACCATGATAATAGACTACTAACCCTCTGAAACTGTAAGTAAGTCACCAATTCAATGATTATTTTCTGAGTTGCCTTAGTCTTGATGTTTCTTCACAACAACAGAACAGTAACTAAAATTCATAGTTATTAAAATAGCTTTAAATAAATGCTTGAAAGTGAGGAAATCTGCTTAGTATACAATTTTGAGTGAAAAGGCAGGTTTATAAAGTAATATATTTAATCTGATCCCAATTATATAAAATATGTTCATATGTGAGTCAGAATAAAGGTGCATACATGTGTGCACAGAAAGGACTTGGAAGAAAGCCCCAAAAATACTTTTAAAAATAATCTGAGTATTGCAATCATTGGTGATTTTGAATTTCTTCTCTGTGATTTTCTATACTCTCCACTGTTTAAAAAATGAACATGTGTTCATTTGTATCAGAAAAAAATGTGCAATAAATGTTATTTTAAAAGTTGAGTTCTTTGGATTTGGAATTTTTTTTGTCATGATTTAAAAAGTCTTCACACACCCATACTCAGAGACAGAAGCCTCGGGGCATACATGTCAATTTTCAAAATAAAGTATTGTTCATCTCATACTTCATTTCTGGCCTCAGAGAAACACATATTCTTTTCTAAACTCTATTAGCCTACCTCAGTCTATCTGATTATATCTCTACCCTAAGAAACAACAACTCCCCACAGCACTGTAGGCTGGCTTTCCACAATCCAACTGCACCTCTTTCTCAGTCTTTCCCATAACATCTTGCCCCAGCCGTACCACTGCAGTAGCACTAATCTGCTGAGTTATACAGTGTTTCCTCTTATCGTCTTGACTTTGAGCTCTCTCCCAGGAACATACTTCCAGTCAAAACTTCAAGCATCATCTCCTTTAGGAAATGTACTCCAAATGCTAAGGCTGTGTCGGTCGTTTCTACTGAGCTCCAAATTAGTCTACAGACAGCATTAACACTTCTTTCTTGTTTGTTATATCTTATATTTTGTAATTCATATTTACAGACATAATAAACATGGTAGACTTCCTCCACCCCTCCCAGACTATCCCATTCTCCCTATTCACCTACCTTTATGTCCATTTATGCTGCCCATACTCTTGGATGTGTGGCTAAGGGCCACACCCTTCAAGAAAAATGACTGTCCCTCTCCCAGAAGCTATCAACTGCCATTAGCTCCTTAGCTAGGGGTAGGACTTCATACCCATATCCCTTCTCCAAGCTGGAATTCTGTTTGCTTTGAGCCTGTGTAGGTCTTGCCCACGCTGTCTCAACTGCTGGGAATTCATATGTGCAACTTCCCTGTTGTGTCTAGAAAAGACTGTTTCTTATTAGTCATTGATCTATGGTTCTTACACTCTTTCTGCCCACCCATTCTGAAATAATCTCTAATTACTAGTTGCCTTTGGAGAAGGGGCCTGTGATATGATTCACAGGAAGAATGCATGCTATAGATGGCCTGTTTGGGGCTGAGCATGTCATAGCCTCTGATTCAACAGAGACAACACATCTGGGCCCAGAAGGCTGGTAGAGACTGATGCACCAACCAAGAACCATGCATGGAGAAGACCTAGACCCCCTGGCCAGATGTAGTTGATAGGCAGTGGGTCCTATAACAGAAGGAGTAGGGGCTATCCCTGCCATGGACTCTGGTGCCCACTCATTGCTCACTTTCCCCTGGTGGGGTGCCTTACCACACCACAGAGGAAGAGGATGCAGGCAGTCCTGATGAGACTTGATAGGCTGGGGTCAGTTGATAGGGGGGAAGGGCTCACCCTCTCTGAGGAATACAGGAGGGGAAGAGGGGGGAAGAGAGGGGGGGTGGGAACAGGAGGAGAAGAGGGAGGCTATGACTGGGCTGTAAAGTGAATATTTTTTCTTGTCTACACTGGTTGTTCTCTCTCTCTCTCTCTCTCTCTCTCTCTCTCTCTCTCTCTCTCTCTCACTGGAGGGAGAGGAGGGAGATGTAAAGTGAATAAATAAAAAAGAAAATGATAAAGGATATGGATTTCTTTTGTAATTAGTGCAATCAAATGATCATCCTCTGTTCTTGGTAGGAAAATGGAAAAACAGCAAGGGGTGAGAACGGAATGTACCTTGTACAAACAGGAAGCCTTGCCATTGGAGGAACTCCTGGATTGATTTTATCATTAGTAAGTGCCTCTGAACCTTCAGTCTATCACATCCATCTATAATCCCTCACCATCCAAAAGCAAATGTAAAAGGGAAAAGGACAGGAGTTCAGAAATGAGCTGGAATTCAGAGAAGTTGGTAAACGTTGTGATGACTAAAGCATTTCCTTATAATTATTATAATAAATACTTGTAAAATATACTTAAAGACTTTTCTCATTGGAAAGAAAACAGCATGAAGTTAACACCTGGGTCTCATTAATATGCATGACAACCTGTTTCCAAGATAAACAACAGCATTCATGTAAACCATTTAATATAAAAGCCATCATACAGAGACACGAGCCATCTGATTCCTGCCGAGATTTTAATTTAAATTTAGCCCATAATTGGGCTGTTTAAGCTGAACATCAAAAAAATTAAACATTTCAGTTTACGTTAATTTCAGATGGAACTGTAAGTAACATTCAGTTGTGAGATGCAGAAGTGGCCTCAGATTCTGATTAGAGAAAAGCACAATGTGCTGAACCTTGGGGGCTAAAATAGCCAGCCAGTCCTTTGTGGATCAGTCAAACCATGAGTAATCCAAATGGAATTGAACATAACAAAATCTGTTCCAGATTCACCATCTAACACATTTTTCCTTAGCTAACAGACTGCCTCTAGTCAGTCAGCTCGGCACTGTGTTAGTGAGGCCAATCGTAGCAATAATAGCTGTTGATTAAACAGCATGCTATTTCCCATCCTTCTCCAGGTCTGCTCCATAACAAACAGAGGAGGGCTTTGTCTCTGCAAACTGTCTTTCCCAAACTCCCAACTGAGCTGGATTCCAGCCAGACCCAGGGAATACCAGATAGTAGAAGAGAGCTGGAAAGCACCAAGAAGGGAGAGACAAGGGCATTTCTCTCACTTGCTTGTTACCTCATGATATCTCTCCTATAGAAGCTAATAGCCCCTGTCGGTTCAGTTCCTTACAGACAAGTCTACACAGGTTCTAGCTTCCCACATATGTTCAAGACCTTCTCTGAACTCTGGTAATGCCATCCTTGTCACTGTCCCTCCAAGTCCTGAAGTTATTAACCTAGCCATTATCTTCTCTTTCCCTTTTGGATTTCTCAATTCTCTTATTGCCCCTTTTGCTAAATCTTTTCCATTAAATTCCCTCTATTCTTGAGCTAGGAATCCTGGAACGTACTTGTAATCCCAAGAAACTGAGGCAAGAGGATTGTGAGTTTAAGGCCAATTTTGGCTGCATAGTAAAACTATCTTTAAAAAAAAGTCCCTTGGAAGCTTGGAATGTAGCTCAGTGATAGAGCACTTACCAAAGATGCAAAAGGGTCTGAATGCAATCCCCAGTACCATAAAAATCAGTCAGTGTTCAACCTTCGAAGTGATTTATATTGGTAAATGTTGACCAATACCAAATATCTCTGTGTTAAAGACTATACTAGGACTTTGCATGCATCACCCCATCAAACCCTCACCATTTACCTTAGAGTTCACTGTTATTATCCCCATTTTATAGATGAGAAAATAAGCATGGACAAGTTAATTAGCTCAGATTCACTTGGCAAATACTGAGTGATGAATGTGCACTCAGTTCTTTGTGGCTATAGCTACACACTAAACCTATAAGCAATGCTGTGTTGAATTAGATCATCTCAAAGATTTCTTGCAGCTTAGATGAATTCTAAAATCATTCATTTGTGCATTTGCTTATTCAATGAATACTTACTGAGCACATACTGTATTCTGAATCTGAGCTCTGGTGACACAAAAGCAAAGAAACTCTCAACTTCCTCTGCCCATCGATCTCTGATTTGAGTATATAAAGACAGATGACAGTAATTCACTAAATAAGAAGGTATTTCGTATATTAGATGGCAACACGTGCTACCAAGAAAGCAAACGTGCTGCAGAAGAATGAGAAGTACCTGTGAGCAGAGACTTCAAATTGTAATTGTAATTTTATTAAGCTGGTCATTCGATCTGTATTTCCCCTTTCATAGACACTGTAGATAAAATTCTCATACAGTTGGATGCTTAAAAGTCATTTTATAAAAGCTAGGCTCCATGCGTGAAAGGGGTTCTCTAATGACACCCGTCTGTGGCAGTTTGAATGAGATACTCTCCCCACAGGTCTTGGGTATTTGAACACTTGGTCCTCAGTTGGTAGCTGTCTGGGGAGGGACTAGAAGGTGTGGCCTTGCTGGAGGAAGATGTTACTAGGGATTTGAGGTGTCAAAAGACTCACAATACTTTGAGTTAGCTCCTTTGGCTTCCTGTTTGTGGTTCAAGATGCCTGATGCCCCCACTTTACCATCATAGATACTAACTCCCTAGAATGGTAAGCCCTCCCCCCCAAAAAAAACCCTTCCTTCTATAAAAAATAAGTCATTCTATAGACGCCATTAAATATCTTGAATATTAACTAGAACCTTCCATAGTAAATATGCTCTTAACCAGTTCTCCATAAGAGACTCATCAGATTAACAAAGCTTTTTTCCTCTATGTAGAAAACCTAATGACTAATGCATGAGATTCACTGAGCCATTGCGTTTTGATATGCTCATCCCCTTCTCCCAAGTGTTAAGTACTTTCACCTTACCAGAGGTCAGTTGAGTGTACTTTTTAAAGCCCTCTTCTGACAAATAGATAAGTAAATAAATCAACAAATAGGAGCATAAGAGATGATTTAGTTGTTAAAAAGCATTTTTGCTCTTGCAGAGACTTTCTCAGCAGTCACGTCATTGCTCACAACCATTTGTATAACTGCAGTTTCCTTGGATCTGATACCCTTTTCTGGCTTCCACAGGAACACATGTGGTATATATACATAAATAGCAACAAAATATTCATCCATATAAATAAAAATAAATAAATCACTATAAAATACAAGTAAGTAAAAAGTAAAACCTATTTCAGCCTATTTCATTTGCTAGTTCACTGTGTACTTTAATAAAACATTATGCAAATAAACCATGTATGTGAAAGGGTTACCTCTAAAATTTGGTAAGTCTAGTTAAAATGGAATCAGTGTTTTAATGATGCCCAATTAGTTGAAGATAAGACAACTGTAAAAATTAAGAAGAAAATTATTACTTGTTACCTTGCAATTATCTTTAGGATGTCAGTGGATTTTAAAGATAGTATTGTAGATATTGGAGACAATGCATTACAGATGTGACTTCTACAAAAAAAGAGAGAGAGAAAGAGAAAAGCTATAGAACACTAGTCAAGGGACAGCCTCAAAAGAAAGGCCATGCTAAGTTCTAAATCAAGGATTAATGAGTAATTGAACATTTGTTTTCATAAAAATTATATTTTTATGTAATATTTTTAGATTTACTTCATTATGCACCTACATATGGTATGTGCCTCCAGTATGTGCATGTGGAGAACAGAAGAAAATATTAAATACTATCACATGAAAGGAATCACGGTCATTTGCAAGATGTCAAACCTCATGGTGTCTTAGTTACTTTTCTAGTGATATGAAGAGATACCATGACCAAGGCAAATCTTATAAAAGAAAGCACTTAATTTGGGATTGCCTACAGTTTTAGAGGGTTAGTCCATTATCATCATGGTGGGGAAGATGGCCACAGGCATGGCAGGTATAGGGCTGAGACTTTTACATCCTGATCAGTAGGCAGCAAGCATAGAGAGACACTAGCCTGGCATGGGCTTTTAAAACATCAAAGTCCACCCTCAGGGACACACCTCCTCCAACAAGGCCATACCTCCTAATCCTTCCCAAATAGTCCACCAACTAGGGACTAAGCATGTAATATATGCATCTACAGGGGCCATTCTCATTCAAACCACCCCACATGGGTACTGGAAACCAAACCCCAGACCTCATTACTGTTCAACAAGCACCCTTAATTGCTGAACTGTCTTCCCAGCCTAATAAAAAGTATTTTTAAAATGTCCATGAGTCTTTTATTATTTTGCTTAACCTGATTTTTCTCAATTAACTAAGTAGAAATAACCATGGTAGGATTTTATGTACCTTCTAAATATTAAGTTAGGAGCTATTGAGTTGAGTGTTGTATTTGAAAACAACTATAGATATAAGGAGTACAAAATAGTCAGCATGTCAAAAAGTCCTGGATTAGTCTTACTAGCAATAGTTTAAATTGGTTGTCCTGTTGTCATTTTACTAACACACTCTTTCATTCTCTTTTAATTTTAACTTTTTTCAAAAAACATATTTAGATAATATCCTTCCCCTCTCCCCATTCCACCAAGGTGGCCCTGCCCTAGTCACACAACTTCATACTCTTTCTCACTCTCAAAAATAAAACCATACAAAACCACAAAAAAAATGGGGAAATCCATTTGGTTTGGCCACTATTATATAATAGAATAAAATAATGTCCTGAGCATCAAATAATACTCCCAAACCAGGAATGGGCTACATCTTTTTTTGAGTTGGCCAAAGGGGGTCCTATAGAACCATCTCCAGACATTGCAGTCTACTGTCAATGCTATTGGTTACTTTCTACAACCTGGCAGTAAGAGCCTATTGTTGAATACATCATATACCTATGTCATCCAACATAGAGAAATTGAGCTGGTGCTCTACTAGAAGCTTCACCGCCTCCTGACTAGCACTCATGGCATTGAAAGGCACTATACACGCTACTGAAAGAGAAAAATAATCATCAGTCTCACCCATCTACAAACTCTGTGAGCCACAATAGTGACCTGCCTGTAAAATATACTCACTGGTGTTAAAGTGGCACAAATATTATGGGAGTAATCAACCACCTTCAGATTGGATTTAAGGCCACACTCCATGAGGTAAAGCCCATACCTGATGCTGTGAATGATGCCAAGAGCCTGAGACTTTTAGGTCATAGGCACTAGGAGGGAAAAAAGCCTATTATTCTCACAAGTGTCTCTGCTTGAATAATAAATTACATAGCCACCTTTCCAGAGCAAAAGTTAAAATGTGTGTTAAGCAGACAAAGCTCCAGCACCGAGAAGAGGAGGTGGACCTAAGATCCTACTCTTAACCAAGATGCAATCTGCAATTGATGCTTGCTGGAAGAAGACTGTCAGTTTTCTTCAGTGGAATGCTACTGGTGTATCAACCACACTCCAGGACAAGCCACATGTCCAGAAGTCCTTGGCCAGAGGAAGCAAACTTCTTGTTTTTTTATGGGCTTTTTGTTTCATTTTGGTTTGGTTTGGTTTGGTATTTTTATCTTATTGGATTTTGGTTTGTTTGCTTATTTTTATTATTTTCATTTCTCATAGAGAAACAACAGTGTGTGCAAAGGACCTGGAAGAAATTGGAAAAAGGAAAGGAATATGATCAAAATACAGTGAATGAAAACGTTTTTAAATTAAAAAGCAAACAGGTAGTTAGCACGGTCTAGGAAGAGTGAAGTCATATCCATTTCATGTTCAAGGTTAAACAGAAAAAACTGTATGAACTGGTGTCTGAGAAAAACACTGAGAGAGAACTATGATTTCACAGGTGGAATTTTAAAGGCATCTAGTCAAGGCAGCAGGAAGAAACATACCTCCAAAGATTAATATAGAATGGGGACAACTAAGCAAAAAGTTGAAGACTGAACATAATTGTTCAAAGATTATGAATGCAGATATCCCAGGGTATAGCTGAACAACTTGGGATCAAAAGGCCACAGTAGATAGTGGTCGTAATATGAAAAGTCACCAGGACACCGAATCAGAACTTTGTTGCTAAGGCAGTAAGTAAGCAGGAAAGGTTTTGAGTGGTACTATAATGCACTTATAGCATAGTTCATGCCCTTCACTACAATCTTGTGGCAACCAAAGATAGTGCTAACATCACACAGGTTATATCTGTCTATGCAAGGTTAGTTTATCATTCCCTGTTTTATCTACTTCTCACCATCATATTCCCTACATGAAGTTGTTCCTTTTTTTAAGTTGGGTACTTACTTCTGAAAGTCTAGCACTTCTGAGACTGTTGAGATAGTAATTAGATGATCAGTTCCTAACATACAACTGCCAGAACTCAATTCTTTATCTCTACCACATCCTATGTCATCTTGACCTAGATACTTAACAGTACTCTATACATATAACTCTGAAATAACATACACAGTAAAAAGGAGTTTGCTGTATAGTCGAATAAAGCCACCAGTCTCAGGGCTAGTAATAACATGCATTAGTGAATAAAAGTGCTTGTCAACCAATGATTTACGCCTAATAACCTGAGCTCCATCCCATAACCTGTACAAAGAGAGGAGATGCTACAACGATGTATCAATGCTACAAAGCTGTATTCTGACCTCCACATATTATTCATAGCAATTACACACACACACACACACACACACACACACACACACACACCATAAATACATACAACACCAATAACAATAATAATTAATATAATAAAAGAATTCCTTCATCTTCAGTCTGTAGTTGGAGGCAAGAGGTTTTCAAAAGAAAAAGTAAATTTTATTCTGGAGCTCAGTAGAAGCAGCCAAGAAATAACCTATCTGAGCCTATTTCTTCATCTTTAAAGTGATATCAACAAAAATAACCATTACACATGGTGTTTTAGGTACCATATAACAATGTACTTAGAACATTGTTTAATAAATATAAATGTTTAATAAAAAGTTGTTCTTGATATATGTGTACTCATAGATATTGATGTTTTTTTTTCCAGACTAACAAAAGTAACCCTATCCTAACACTGTTTCTATAGTAAATGTTTTCAGAATTTGCAGAACAGAGAACATCTCTTAAAACAATTTCGGAGACACCTGTCATTCATTTATTCACTCAAGGTTGGAGCTTGAAGAAAAATTTGCTTCTATCCTGACATGCTTCAGGCACCACAAAGAATATATTTTGCTTCTGTATCTTTGGCAATCTTACCGTGTCTGTGATTCATTAGTGTCACAGGAGTGACTGAAATATTTTGGTTTCTATCTTGGTTGAAAGAAATATTGTCATGTTTCCAGTGCAAAACATTAAATGCATTCTGATAGTTCTTTTTTTAAAAAATAGTGTCCTGACTAGAATTAACATTTCCATTAGAAACTATCAGAGGTACTCTACTCAGCTGAAACAAATATATTTATAAACCACATAAATCTATGTTGGAACCTTAGTGCAACTTCATCTTCAAAGCCTATTCCAGGACTGCACCACACACATGTCTGAGCTGCTGAGGACTCAGCAGAACTGTTTGCTCACTCCCACAGTTCTTTCCTTCCCACCCAGTACTCTATAATATGGCCAGAGGCATATAAAGATGGAAGTGGAGTAAGACTCTCCAATGATTATCTCCACATAAACAGTATACCCCAAAAGTGTCCTTACAACCAATAATGAAAGCAGAGCAGAAAGCATAATTCCTAGACTTAGTTGGGGTTTTTTGTTGTTGTTAATGAAAAAGGATGCATTGAAGAAGAAAACAAGTTACCCATGCTCCTCCTACTCCAGCACAGCTTAGAGAGATGCCACTCACCTAGAAGAAGGAGAGAGAATTAAAGAAAGAATTCAGCGCAGGCCCAAAATGGTGAAATGCAATACTGGGCAGAGCCTGTGATGTTCTGGTCCCAGGCCAATGCCCAAAGATGGAGCTTCTGGGCCCTAAAACCAGAAGAGACAGGAAATCTCAGACAGATTTATGTTTGCTACAGCAGAGCCTGTGGCCATACCTTGAGCTCATTAGCACAGGAGACAACTTCCTGAACAGAACACCAATAGCTCAGGCTCTAAGGTCAACAATTAATAAATGGGACCTCATGAAACTGAAAAGCTTCTGTAAGGCAAAGTACACTGTCAACAGAACAAAACAACAGCCTACAGACTGGGAGACCTTCACCAACTCTACATATGACTGAAGGCTAATATCCAAAATATATGAAGAACTCAGTAAATTAAACACCACCAAACCAAATAACCCAATTAAACATTGGGGTACAGAGCTAAACAGAGAATTCTCAACAGAGGAATATCCAATGGCTGAGAAACACTTAAAGAAATGCTCAGTGTTCTTAGTCATCAGGGAAATGCAAATAAAAACAACTCTGAGATTTCATCTTACACCCATTAGAATGGTTAAGATAAACATTCAAGTGACAGCATATGTTGGCAAGCATGCTTGTAGGAGTGAAAAATATTACAACCACTTTGGAAATCAATCTGGTGCTTTCTCAGAAAACTGGAAATGGTTCTACCCCAAGAACCAGCGATACCACTCCTGGGCATACCTAAAAGATGCTCCACCATACAAGGACATTTTCTCAACTATGTTCACAGCAGCTTTATTCATAAATAGCCAGAATCTGGAAACAACCTAGAAGCCACTCAATGAAAGAATGGATAAAGAAACTATGGTACATTTACATAATGGAATTCTATTCAGCTGTCAAAAACAAGGAAAATTTGAAATTTGCAGGCAAATGGATGGAACTAAAAAAGATCATCCTGAGTGAGGAAACTCAGACTTAGAAAGACACACATGGTATATACTCACTTATAAGTGGTTATTAGCCACATAATATAGGATAAGCACACTACAATCCACAGACCTAAAGACGCTAAGTAACATGGAGGACCCAAGGGAGGATGCTTGAATACCACTGAGAAGGGGAAATAGAATAGTCAGTGAAAGTAGATGAAGAGAGGGAACTGGGTAGGAGAAGGTGTGGGGAGGGGAGGGAGGAATGGTATCAGGTGTAGGGGAGCTGAGAGGGCTGTGAAAGAGAAAGTAAACCAAGGATGAAAGGCATCTATGAGACAAGCTGGAGATCTGCAACAGGGTAGGCTGCTGGGAGCAGGGTGACTATAGATGAGACTCCTAGCTGTGGGGCACATGGAGACAGAAGTGGTCACCTCCTAGCCAGGCAGGACTTCCAGTGGGGAGATGGAGATACCAATCCACCCACAAAACCTTTGATGCCAACTTTCCCCTGCCAGAAGATGTGCAGGGATAAAGGTGGAGCAGAGATTGAGGGAATGTCCAACCAATGACTGGCCTAACCTGAGACCCACCACATGGGAGAGAATCAACCCCTGACACTAATAATGATACTCTGCTATGCTTGCAGACAGAAGCCTAGCATAGCTGTCCTCTGAGAGTCTCCACCCAGCAGTGGATCAAAACAGATGCTGAGACCCCAGCCAAACATTAGGCAGATATCAGGGAGTCTTGTGGAAGAGCATGGGGAAAGATAGAAAAGGTCCTGGAAGGGACAAAAATTCCTCAGGAAGACCAACAGAGTCAACTAGCCTAGGCATATAGGGGCTTACAGAGACTGAAGCACCAACCAAAGAGCATGTACAGGCTGGACCTATGTACGTATGTAACTGATGGGCAGCTTGGTCTTCATGTGGATGCTCTAGTAAGGGGAGAGAGGGCTGTCTCTGACATGGACTCTGTTGCCTGCTTTTGGATCACTCCCCTCTAGTTGGGCTGGCTTTGCCAGGCCTCAGTGGAAGAAGATTTTCTCAGTCCTGATGCAATTTGATGTGCCAGGGTAGGTTGGTGGTGGGAGCTCCCCTTTTCTAAGAAATAGGAAATGGGGACTAGGGGACAGAGAGAGGAAGGGTAGGACTGGGAGGAGAGGAGAGGGGGGACCATGATAGGGATGTAAGGTGAATTTTTTTAAAAATAGTACTGAATTCTCTTCCATGGGGCCCAGAGTCAAATCCCAGCACCAACATGGCAACTCATAACTGTCTGTAACCCCAGTTACTGTATCTTCTATCCTCCATAGGCACCAGGTATGCAAGTGGTATGCATATGGATGTGCAAATAAAATACCCATACTCCTAAAATAAAATAAATAAGAATAATTTTGTTTTCTTTTTCAATTTGTGTGTATTGTAGCCCTAAATAGAACCTGCTTACTCCATGTTATCTTACTTACAGGTATATGATAAAGTATTTAAAGTAAAAATAATATGGCTCCATTAATCCCAAATATCATGGAAAGTCATCCAAGCCTCTCAGACTATAAAGTCTTGTTATGTATCACTTGTGCAAATATTCCTGTCACTTTCGTAGGTCCAGAATTGTGACAAGGTGTTTCCCACATCCCTATCTTGGCTTTTTTGTTTTGTTTTGTTTTGTTTTTTGTTTTTTTGTTTTTGTTTTTTTTTTTTTGTTTTGTTTTTCAAGATAGGGTTTCTCTGTGTAACAGTCCTGGCTATGCTGGACTCATTTTTTAAATTAATTTATTCAGATTACAACTCAATTGTTATCCCATCACTTGTATCCTCCCATTTCTCCCTCCCTCCTGCTTTCACCTTATTCCCCTCCCCTAGGTCTATGACCCAGGGGGACCTCCTACCCCACTATATGATCATAGGCTATCAAGTCTCATCTTGGTAGCCTGTTTATTCTTTCTTTTAGTGCCCTCAGGCCTCCCCACCAAGAGGAGGTGGTCAAATATAGAGCCTCAGAGTTCATGTCAGAGTCAGTCCCCGCTCTCCACATAACTGTGGAGAATGTTCTGTCCACTGGCTAGATCAGAGTAGGAATTCGATGTTTACTACTTGTATTGTCCTTGGTTAGTGCAATAGTTTGAGCAGACACCCCCGGGGCCCTGATCCACCCATCACGATGTTCTTCTTGCAGGTTTCTAGGACCCTCTGGGTCCTTCTATTTCCCCATCTCCTATATTTGCTGGACTCATTTTTGTAGACCAGGCTGGCCTCGAACTCACAGCGATCCGCCTGACTCTGATTCTTGAGTGCTGGGATTAAAAGTATGCATCACCATGCCGGGGTCTATCTTGGCTTTCATAATTCCAGCAAGACAGGTCATTTCTTTTCCTCAGGAATATGGGCCAGGGTATGTAAAGACAAAGGAAAATGCTGTTCAGTGAGCAAAACTATGTTTCAACAGAAAATGCATGTCCTTATGAGTTTCAGATACCTGTTCCTGAATGACAGCTCCATCATTTACTTGTCATGAATTGTACAAAAAGCACCACCTCTGGAGGGCTCAAATTTTTCACCTGAGAAATAGGATAATAGCAGTACATGCCTCATAGGCTTGTTGTGAATATTGACTTTAAAAGAGAATGAAAAGATTCATAAAGCATAATATAAAGAGGGCACTGCATAAATATTAGTGTTTTTTTTTCATGTCTTGAAGGCTCCTATGTGAAACAAACAAACAAACAAAATTCATCAAGCTACACCTTCCATGTAGCTGCTGTAATGTGCCAGGTACTATACAAGGAAGATTGGTGGGTTTCTTTTGCATTAAAAATATATGTATTTCTATGGTTTTTAGTTTAAAAAAATAAAATATTGACCTTAAAAAGATGAGGATGGGGCTGGAAAGATGGCCCAGCAGTTAAGAGTACATGCTGTTCTTGTAGAGTATCTGAATTCAGCTCCCAGCACCCGTGTAGTACAGTTCACAAACACTTGTAACTCTAACTGCAGGGGATTCAATGTCTTCCTCTCAAATTCTCCAGTATTTACTTGAACATAAACCTGTACACCCATACACTGACACACAATTAAAAAGTAAAGTATTTTTTCCATTTATATTTTTTGATATTTTTCACTTATTTAATCTCTTTAAAGCTTGATCCCAGCCCCTTCCTTCCTCTCCTCCCAACCTCACCCTCACATTCTTTCCCCACCTCCCTCCTTTTTCTCAGAAAAGGGGAGGCCCCCAAGGGGTATCAATCCACCCTGGTACCTCAGGTCACAGCAAGACTAGATGCATCTCCTCCCAGTGGGGCCTGACAGGGCAGCCCACTTAGGGGAAAGAGAGCCAAAGTCAGAGACAGCCTCTAGTCCCATCATTGGGGAACCCACATGAAAACCATGCTGCCCATCAGTTACATATGTGTAAGGGGTCTAAGTCCAGCCCATGCATGCTCTTTGGTTGGTGGTTCAGTCTCTGTGAGCTCCCATGGGCCCAGGTTAGTCAACTTTGTAGGTCTTCTTGTGGTGTCCTTGACCCCTCCAGCTCCCTCAATCCTTCCTCCACTTTTCCACAGAACTAATGGAGTTCAGCCTAATGTTTGGCTGTGGGTCTCTACATTTGCTTCCATCAGCTCCTGGATGAATCCTCTCAAAAGACAGTTATGCTAGGCATCTGTCTGCAAGCATAGCAGAATATCACTAATAGTGTCAGGGGTTAGCTTTCTCCCATGGAGTGGGTCTCATGTTGGACCACTCATTGGTTGGCCATCCCCTTGATCTCTGTTCCATCATTATCCTTATACTTCTAATCAAGACAAATTTTGGGCTAAAAGTTTTATGGGTGAGTTGACATCCGCTTCCCTCTAATGGAAGTCCTACCTGGCTACAGGAGGTGACTTCTTCAGGCTCCTTAATCCCTGCTGATAGAAGTGTAAGCTAGGATCACGCCCATACACTCATGAGGGCCTCCCCTGTCCCAGAGATGCCCCCCACCAATTTCTGTTCTCTCTCCCAGCCCTCTCCCTCACTCTTACCACACTTGATCCCTACCCCCACCCACACCCCGATTACCCTCCCCAACCCATCTCCTACCAAGTTCCCTCCCTCTATCTACTTCAGATGTCTATTTTATTTCCCCTTCTGAGTGAGATTTAAGAATCCTCCCTTTGGTCTTCCTTGTTTCTTAGTTTCTTTGGGTCTGTGGGTTGTAGCATGGTTGCCCCTGTACTTTATGGCTAGTGTCCACTTATAAGTGAGTATACACCATGTGTGTCTTTCTGGGTCTGGGTTACCTCACTCAAGATGATCTTTTCTACTTCCATCCATTTGTCTGAAATTTTCATGATTTCCTTGTTTTTAATAGCTGAGTATCAGATAGATTTCCAAAGTGGCTGTACTAGTTTCCATTCCCACCAGCAATGAAGGAGTGTTCCTCTCTCCCCACATCCTCGCCAGCATGTGGTGTCGCTTCAATTTTTGATCTTAGCCATTCTGATGGGTGTAAGATGGAATCTCAGAGTTGTTTTGATTTGCATTTCCCTGATGACTAAGGAGGTTGAGCATTTCTTTAAGTGTTTCTCCGCCATTCGATATTCCTCTGTTGAGAATTCTCTGTTTAGTTCCGAGCCCCATTTCTCAATTGGGTTATTTGGTTTGGTGGTTTTTAATTTCTTGAGTTCTTTCTATATTTTGGATATTAGACCTTTGTCAGATGTAGGGTTAGTAAAGATCTTTTCCCAGTCTGTAGGCTGTCTCTTTGTTCTCTTGGCAGTGTCTCCTGCCTTACAGAAGCTTCTCAGCCTCATAAGGTCCCATATTTGACCATGTCCACTGGATAGGGAGGTCTGGTGGCACTCAGAGGAAGGATAGCAGGCTACCAAGAAGAGACTTGATACCCTATGAGCATATACAGGGTGAAGAGGTCCCCCTCATTCACAGTCATAGAGGAGGGGAGTAAGGGGAAATGGGAGGGAGGGAGGAATGGGAGGTTTCAAGGGATGGGATAACAATTTATATGTAATATGAATAAATTAATAAAATATATTTTTAAAAATAGCTGAGTAGTATTCCATTGTGTAAATGTACCACAGTTTCTTTATCCATTCTTCTACTGAGGGACATCTAGGTTGTTTCCAGATTGTCTATTATAAATAAAGCCGCTATGAACATAGTTGAGCAACTGTCCTTGTGGTATGGTGGAGCATCTTTCAGGTGTAGGCCTAGGCATGGTCTGCCTGTGTCTTGAGGTAGAACTATTCTCAGTTTTCTGAGAAAGTACTAGATTGATTTCCAAAGTGGTTGTACATGTTTTCACTCCCACCAGCAATGTAGGAGTGTTCTCCTTTCTCCACATCGTTGACAGCATGTGCTGTCACTTGAATTTTTGATCTCTTAACCATTCTGGTAGGTGTAAGATGGAATCTCAGAGTTGTTTTGACTTGCATTTCCCTGATGGCTAAGGACTTTGAGCAATTCTTTAAGTGCTTTTTGACCATTCAAGATTTCTCTGTTGAGAACTCTGTTTAGTTCTATGCCTCATTTTTTAATGGGGTTATTTGGGGTTTTTGTTTGTTTGTTTGTTTGGTGTTTAATTTCTTTAAGATGGGGATGACTTGTAGTCTGCCCCTGAAGTTTTTCTATCAATTCTTCTCCATTTCCATATAGCCTGTCCCTCACTTAGCCAATTTGAAACTAGAACAGAAATCCCACACTGGTTATCCATTTTGAGATTATAGGGTTCTCTCCTGAGTAAATCCTTCTCTCTCTCTCTCTCTCTCTCTCTCTCTCTCTCTCTCTCTCTCTCTCTCTCTCTCTCTCTCTCTCTCTCTCTGTGATATGCATAAAACCAATTTGTGACTGGAATTTTGCTCTTTTTTTTAGTGGCTTTTGATATTCTATCTCCCCTCCCCAATTTACCCTCACTCATCCCAGCTTCATACACCTATCCCCACAACAGATGATCCTTTAAAAATAAACAGTGAGTGGACTGTATCCAAGCAATTCATTCTGGTTCTGTTGCCTACAGCAATGCTCATAAATCACTATTAAGCAAACGTTTGGGAGGATGTTGACCACTTAATATAGATTCAAAGTTGCCTACATATTTGTTGCTTACTTTTGTATATTTTATCAACATGTTTAACTAAATAACAGGAGAAAAGACTGTCAGGGTAATCATCAGAGATGGCGAAATAAGGTCAAAGTGTACTGTGACACTGGGCAAGGAAGCCAAAGGTCTACGCACAAGTCATCTATTCCATGGTATTTTTCATCAAAGCACAGATAATTCATTTAATTTATACAATTTGTGTATGTTTTGAAGACATAAATATTTAAAGAAACCATTTAATTGTTGGGCTCCTGAAATGGTTCTATAGTTAAGAGCACATAGTGCTCTTACAGAAAACTTGAGATAGGTTTCCAGAACCCATGTCAGGTACTTCATAACTACATATAAGTACAGCTCCAAGAATTATAATACTGTCTTCTTGCTTCTACAGGCACCAGCACTCACGTGCCCATAATCACACGTGGACATGCACACCTACATATAATAAACAATGAAAAATAAGTCTTAAAATGTTACCTTTTCTCTAACTTTCTACTATATGAAGCATTGAAGAGATCATTTCATAGGATAAACCTAATATATACTTTCTAAAAATAAATAAATGGTGGTTTGGATTTGATTTGTGTTTTTCATATCTAACTATAAAACTGCAAACCATATTTGAAGGAAATAAGTAAATTCAAGAACTGGCTGTGATCAGGTGTGGTAATGCAAGCTTTATTCCCAGCACTCAGGATGCAGAAGCAAATAGATTTCCATGAATTTGAGATTAGCCTGATCAACATTGTGAGTTCTAAGAACTGGTTATATGAAAATGAACAGTCTATACTGAGTTACCACTAACCAGATATGCTTTAGGTTCTGGGTAAATCACAACTCATAGTCGTTATAACATAGTCCGTACTCCCACACTTCCTCAGCAAAAACTAGTAAATATGACTTAGTCTTCTGTATTCAATAGTATCTTTACAATTAGTGGAACAGTTTCTATTATGCTGTATCATACATTTTACAAAATTACAATGCGGTGTAGTGATGATAGTAATTATTCTTCTTTGAACTTTCCTAGTACTTAGGTGCTTTTGGAAACTTTATGGATTATTTTGCTGTTTTCTCCTTACTTACAGAAGTTTGAGACCTTACTGTTATCTGTTTGCCTTTTGGCAAGCTGTCCTAATTTTCTCTGAGGCTTCATTCATTCACAAATATTCATTGAATGTCAGTCATGTTTCAGATGCCATGTTAGGGAGTAGAGATATAAGAATAAGAGTTACAATATATGACAGCTCCGAGCTCACAAGGCAGTAGCAAAGACAGAGCAAAGAACATGTTATAAGATGGTATGCTGTGAGCTGTGATAAAAAGTCAGCAAAGGGAATTGTAGATGCAAATTAGAAGAGACACTTAATCCATATAACTAAGAGGCAAGTTGAACATGGGAAGAAAATTCTCCTGGAGGATATTACCAATGAGCTAAAATTTTGAAGGATATGAAGGAAATACCCAAAATATGGAGAATTAAGGAAGATTTCATAAGCTCTGAGCAGCATGTACATTTCTAGTAAAGTATAAAAACATAAGGTAATGTGGTCCTGAATAGTAATGGCAGCGTAATATGGAGAATAGGAAAGTGATTAGAAAGGATTTGGGAGAATTATTTAACATAACTTAGTGATTCTTTGAATGCTAGGCCACAGAAGACAAACATACTAGAAATCAACCTGGGATAAATAGTGAGTAAAGATGAGCCGGGTGTGGTGGCGCATGCTTGTAATCCCAGCACTCGGGAGGCAGAGGCAGGCGGATCACTGTGAGTTCGAGGCCAGCCTGGTCTACAAAGTGAGTCTAGGACAGCCAAGGCTACACAGAGAGACCCTGTCTCAAAAAAAAAACCCAAAAATTAAAAAAAAAGTGAACAAAGAAATCATTGAATAGGAAACAGTGTGAAGATGGAATGAGTATGAAAAATACACTTATTTAATCTGTGCACAAAATAATGGAGATACTTCTAACATAGGCTAGGAGGAGATTCAGTATGAATATGAGTTTAGTTATGAGGAAATCTTGGCAAAGCGTTTGGTAGGTCTAATCAGCATCTTGAACTTAACACTTATACAATGTACCTACCAGTTTCCACTCACACATCACTCTAATTAATTGCCTTTCTGTCTCCTACCTTGGCTAATATGGTAATGTCACCTACATAACTGGTTAGCCAAAAGCCCAGAAATTACTTTAAATCTTTCTTTTCCTTTCTCTTGTTATCTGATATGCCTCCAAATCTTATCAGTGCTTCCACCAGAATACCTGCATCTGTTTACCTCTCTCCATTACTCCCTCCTTAGTCAAAACACCGCCACAAACCTACAGCACTACCAGAATAGCAGCCTGGCCTCTGCACTTGTACTCTCAACCAAACAAGCCAAATTTTGTCCTCTCTAAGAATTCTCAAACTTGCTAGTCCCTCTGATTGAAAGCTGATTTTCCCTGAACAATACATACTCTACTCCATACTGTTGTTTAGGACTCAACTCATTTGTCACATTTTGGGAAAGGACTTTGCTGATTACATGTTTAATTTTGTCTTGAATCACTAGACACATACACAAGCCAGTCTGCCACAAAATCTCACCTTCTTTTACTTATGTCATTTATAACTTCATGAAAATCATCCAACTTATTATTTTTATGAAATCATCCTGCAGGTTGCATCTTTTATTATAAACTGCATTGCACACCCATCCTTACCACACAGGCTATAACTAAGCTTATATCTATTTTGCTTATCTTTGTTCATATCTTTAGCAAGTAATATCTACCAATAAATATGAGTTCGGTGTGGAATTAATGGAACTGTTTTCTCATAAACCTAAATCTTGATTCTCAATTGCCAATTTTTAATGGTATTTAATTATTTTCTACAAATGTATCTTAAAATTACAAAGCCATAAAATTGACTTTTTGTACGGGCTATACATTATTCTCCCTGACATATATGTGGTGAATATACATATAAGAATCAGTCTAAAAGGAAACTTTGAACTTTCTTATATTTTTCACAAGACATTAAAGCACAATAAAAGTCATAAAGATCCAACATATCACTTAGATCTCCAACAATTTTGCTGTGAAAATTTTACTCCTGTCTAAAGGGATCATCAAAATTGAATTGTCCCTGACTTTGAGGCAACCTGGGATATAACTATTTTAGTGATAGACACCCTCTTACTTGAAAATTTTAGCCTTTGGCTACTACCCTGCAGATAGGTACATTGACAGAATTCACAAGGACTGCTGTCTCTTGCCACAAATTGATCAACAGATCAAATGTCATCTCTGGGGGGAAAAAGTAAAATAAAGAAAGAAATCTGAATCAAAGCTCCTTGCATAAATTTTTTGTTCCTAGTGATCTTCCCAGATACACAGAACTCTGAGAAACTGCTCTCAATTGCTGCCACAGGCCTAGGGTGTTGATGGATTGTTTCTCAGTCGTCGTTATATTCAATCAGGAGACAACACATCTGAGGAATTCAAGTCTTCCTGTTGCTGCCTGTGTCCATAGTTTTGTCAGTGTGGGCAGAAGATTGGGCTTTGGTCTGAGAGGCATTAATGAAGTGAGAAGTTTAATTCTCACTTGAGTGACATATTAATACTTTATTCAGGGGCTCTCCTACTGATAAGTCTATCCTCAGAGCAGTTGTTACCCAATCCTACAAATCCTGTAAAATCAATCCTACAGAAGTCATTAGAGCTTTAACAATGAAACTCGTACCCAAGGAAAAGACTATCAATGCTGACACAAAACCAGATGATCTTTTTATATCAGAGCCAAAGAATTGCACTTAAACTCAATGAAGCTGACTGTGTGCATAGGGGCATAGGAGTCCTTATCTGAGTAAATTGATTTCATAGCATATTTACCTCATTGGGTAAAAGTTTTTCCTGCCAAAAATACATCTGAATGAACTCGATTCCCTACATAAAGAAAATCAGCTCTATGGTTAGAAATGCTCCCAAGTGAGATGAAATTATACACATCACTCTGTTTGCTACAGATTAGATTGACAGGAAAGAGGTAATGTAAATGCTGCTCCGCTGACAGTCCTTATAGAAACAGATTGGAAGCACAGCCTTGAATGCTTCCTGGAGACATAACTGAGCCTGTCATTAGCCCCGTATCAAGAAAGCTTAGTCCTACAAGGTGCTAAGTTCTTCTTAAACATCTAACATCAACATCTATGTTATAAGTCACAGTCATTGTAAGCTGTGTAGTGCAGTTGGGGTTTGCTAGGTATAAATGAAAGAGATATTGTGCTATTCATCATGAGACCCTGGCAGCTCTGTCTTAAGCACAAGTGCTAAACCAGACAATTCCTTGCTATGTCCACTGAATCCAGTCTAAGTTAGTCTCACCTTTGGCTTATGTGGCTACTCACAGGGCCTCTTTACTAATGTCTCTGGTGCCATCCTTGCCCTCCCATCTCATTCTACTCCCAACACCAAAACCGCAATGATTCAATAGACATACAAGTTACATCAAGTCATTTTTTTTTCACTTAAACATCCCCCATTCTAACAGGAAGTACCCAGCCTGACACTGTAACTTATTCTGTTTCCAGGACCTGCTCCTTTACTCACAGCTTCCCAGAAGCTTTAAACTTTGAGGCCAGCATTCAATTAAATCCTATCTTGTTAAAGTTTTTATTTATTTATTCACTTTACATCCTTATAGAAGCTCCCTCCCTCCTCCCTCCCAGTCCTACCCTCCCACCCTCTTCCCATTTTCTTCTCTTCCCTTCCACTCAGAAAATTGTAGCCCACCCACCCCAGTTCATCAAATCACATCAGGAATGAGCATGTCCCTTTCCCCTGTGGCCTGGCAAGGCAGTCCTGCCAGGGAGGAGTGATCAAAAGGCTGGCAATAGAGTCCATGTCAGAGACAGCCCTGCTCCACTTGCTAGGGGACCCACATGAAGACCAAGCTGCCTGTCAGCTACATATGTATGGGGGGTCTAGGTCCAGTCTATTCATACTCTTTGGTTGGTGTTTCAGTGCTCCCACAACAACTTGCACAGTTTTTCTGTTCTCTGGAAATGCATAATCCTGTTATATTCTTCTACCCAGGCTTGCCCTTTCCTGCCTTTGCCAGATGTGAGTAATTATTTTCTACTTCACATTCCCTATCCTGAGTCCTCAAGCATCATGTCCTGTCATGCATTTATTTATCCATTCAAGAAGTATCCATAGATGACCTACTGTGCCCCAGGCTTTAGTAATATGGTTAAACTATATTCTCATTTTAAGAGCTTGCAGGTCAGTGAAACAGAAATAGTGTTTGCCAAGTGATAGAAGATGCCAGGACAGAAGGCTATCAGAGATCACAGCTATGATCTCTATGAGGTAACAGCTAGCTAATGTGCTAAAAGTCTTCCCTCACAGGTTAAAACTGTGTGTTTTAACAGACACCTTCCAGGGAAAAATGACTGAGAAGAGTGATGCTGATGATGGCAATTCTGGTTCTGTATCAAAATATAGATAATATAAGAATGTTTTCAGTTTGTATCAGAAATGTTACTGTTAATTCTAACTATACCTCCTTAAAGGAAGTTTTATTTTAGAAGCTAGTAAACAGATTCAATGCTTGTATTACTAAATTATTTTAGGTGTTAGTAAACAGATTTAATACCTGGCTTCAAGGTTACTTATGCTGTACTTACAATCCAGGGCTTATCCTAATCTACATAATGAGAAGCTAGAATATAACTTATTAGATCACTATTGAGATTACAAGAAATTCTAGGAGAAAATACTTTTATCCAATTTGCCGAAAATTAGAAGATTTGAGTAAATAGTGATGGAAATTTAAAGATGGGAGTCATTAAACCATACCAAAAAACAGTACAAGATTATATAGCTAAGGAACAACATGTTTAATGTTCTTAGGTATTCTCTCTTCCCCATTCCTCCTGCTACAGAGCCAGGAGTTTGGGAGGGCCTTTGAAATAAACATGCTTGGCTGTGAAACAAGAGGAGCCAGGTTTTGTTTGCAGAGTTGGCTCTCAACACGTACAAGCAGCACATGACCATTTGTCAATATGCTTATATTGCAAGTACAGATTAAGGATTATGAAATTACTTGATTTGTATACTAAGATTGAACTTTGAGTAAATATATTTATGGATAATAAAGACCAGGCCTTCAGGATCCAAGAGAAAATTATAATTAAGGAAGAAAAAAAAAGACTACGAGAAACATTGTGATACTAGTTTCCTTCCATCTTGGAGGAAAGCTCATTACCATACAGAATCATCTAAGAGGAAGTGAAAAATGCCTTCCTGCAGGGAAGACTCTTGTGCTCTGAAAGTAAACAACTGAAAGGCTTCCGGAAGTCTCTGAAAACTGAGCAAGTTCACCAGACCCTACCATTCCAAAGCATTCAGAGAGGGGGGAGGGAGAGAGGAAGAGCTAGACTTTGGTCACATCTCTGTGGGAATAGTGTCACACAGCAGAGTCACAGTACTATGAGCTAGACTTGTGAGATTATATATTTCATGTAAACTTGGTAGATATATATTTTTTAATGTATCTTAGTCCACAGGTATATTTTATAGAAATATCCACCAAAATGAGGAAAGCTCCTGAAATAGTAAGCACATCCAATACATGGCTCATGGTTCTCAAATATAATTCACTAATAAATGAATGATTGGTTGATTCTAGGGATATAATAAATAAAATAGACAATGAACCTAGGACATCCTGTCTCAGAGGTTAAGAACACAGGCTGCTCTTTCAAAGGAACTGTTTGGTTCCCAACACTCACATGGCAACTCAAAACTGTAACTCTTCTATTTGCAAGGATCCAGTGCCCTCTTTTGGCCTATACCGGTAATGCATGCACATGGTGCACAGACATACATGGCAAGCAAATATGTGAAATAAAATAAAAGAAATACACCTTTTAAAAAAGAAGAAGAATTTGTGGTTCAGTTTCTAAATGTTGAGAGATTCCAGGCTTAGTAGGAGATTGAAATGGTGGTCCAAATTGGATCAGAAGTTTTCTACAATGTTGTCCTGGAAGCTGTCCAAATCTGATGAGTAACAGCAACAGAATCATCCGAGACTGGAATTAGGAGGATGCAGGATGTCAGTGTCCATCGTGCTGGGAGGAATGATTCCTGTCAGGTCTGATCCAGCTGGTTAATTTGTTCTGAAAGCATAATTTCTCACAAGCATTATACAGTTCTAACATTATAATTGTATGAGGTATGCGGGATGCACAGAACAATTAAAGCTAGTTTTCTGGTCATTGTTTGGGTCGACGTAAGGCATTTGCAAATCTTCCTTCATGCCTTACTAGTAGTGGCCTCCAATACTAAGTCACAGAGAATTTGTAGTCAACATGAGGCCTCTCTATGCCTTTACATTCATAATGGGCAACTTAGATGCAGGCAGAGTCGATGGCCGCACTCTGCCAAGTCAGGGTAAGCAAGTCCTCAATAGTTCCTGCCCTGTGAACAAGTCTGGCAGAGAATAGGCCAGAAAGCTGAAGATGAGGCTCCAATGTTATAAAGTGTATTGGGTGACTGGTCAGGCAGTAAACTGTCTTAAGTCAATTTGTACATTTTGGAAGCTGCTAACCCACACTGCTGGTTCACTCAGGAATTTAAGTTTTATTCCTTCTCAAGTCTCTGAGGGGCATTGAAGACAAGATAGTATAGTTTTACAACCAAGTTTAGTTGGTTAGGGGATAAGATCGTTTTAGGTCAAGATAAAGAAGTTAAGCTATTAGAGTTTAGATAGGATAGATATTGAATTTCATTTGGAAATTTAGACCCAACAAGACAGGAAAGACACTTCAAACGGGTCGAATGCAGATGGCCAATTCACTATGAATGTAACATGTATAGAACTCATCATTCTCATGATTGTCACATGTTTCTCCCTGCTGTGTGTAGTTTGTTTTATACATGTGTAATAAAATAAATGTATAGAAGAAGAAGAAGAAGAAGAAGAAGAAGAAGAAGAAGAAGAAGAAG
>OU015760.1:74088382-74102519 GCA_907169655.1 Acomys percivali | reverse complement strand
AGAAGAAGAAGAAGAAGAAGAAGAAGAAGAAGAAGAAGAAGAAGAAGAAGAAGAAGAAAGAAAGAAAGAAAGAAAGAAAGAAAGAAAGAAAGAAAATATTGGAACATATGTGAAAGGGCGTGGGAGATAGCCTAAAAGAAACTCTACTTGCAAATCTGGGAGTAAAAAAGAAAGAGACATAAAATCACCTAAGTATATAATCAAAATATTCAGTAATTACAGAGTGAAAATAGATTTACAATAGCAACAGTACACTGACAAAATTCCCAAGCTTAACATCACCTATAGCACGTAAGCAATATCATGAATCCGTTGGTCAAATATGCCAAGGGCATATCATCACTACATTATACTTTCCAAATAATTCCTAATTTTAACTTACTCATGAGAAAGTATTTAAAAAATTCACAGTGGAGAATTTCGAGAATTATTATATTGAGCCTTGCCAGAACTAGAAAAAGTATCAAAGTAACAAATTCAGTGAAATACTGAAGAATTGTCTCATTTTGGGAAAATCTAAGAAGATATGACATTTAGTACAGGTTGAGGCCCTGATTTAGATTTAGATGTGGACTAAAATGCATATTTTCTGCATTCATTTAAATCTATTTTCTTACAAGTAAACAAAGAAGGTGACTAGCTTCTTGAAACATTGCTTAAATTAACCCTGCTAATCCTCACAGCATCTCTGTGACTCTGCTAGTGCTACCTTCATCGTTAATAGATGAAGAAATCAATCTCTACTAAGGTTAAACAAATAGCCTAAGACACACAATCAATAAATATTGTAGACAGGCTTTAGATCTAGACAATAAACTTTCAATAACTATGTTCTAAATTTCTATGCTATGGTGCCTCCCCTGAAGGCTAATGTGAGAGATTCTGAAATGTCTAAAAATTGAGAAGTATATTGAATATAGAATCCTGTAATACTGATCTGCTATTTTGAGCTTTGTATATTGCCAAGATCATGCCTTCTGCTGAGTCATATAATATGTTCAGTTTAGAAATTTACAAAAATATCACTTGTCTAACAGTTGACATGCTCCCAGTGTGCTCCCATTTTTCTAAGTATAAGCAAAGCCTGGGGCATCCATTCAGCTTCCTTGCTGCACCACCATTCTTGGGTTTGAACTTTTTTCCTCTGTAATTGTGAGATCAATCAACCAACTGAACCTATAGGCTGCTCAGAAAGCCAACTCCTACCTCTAGATTCCACTGTCTGGAACAATGTAGATGTCTCCAAGACTGTAGGAAGAAACCACTTGGTGCATGATTATATTCAAAAGTCACTGTAGAATGATTTAGAATGTGTCAAGAAACTGTACTCAGACACCATCAAGAGGGATGGATTTCAGTCATTTATCAGAAAGAAACGTCAAGTCATTTCTCCTACCAAAAGTTCACTCTTAATGCTTGAGCTGGTCTTATTGCAGTCACTACAATTTTGAAGCAGCATAAGTTTCCATTTTAGAAAGTAGCTGCTGTATACTTGCATGAATATATAAAAGGTTTACTTATCAACTTTGGTGATGAACCAAAGCGAAAAAGGATTAACTAATTCACTGGAGGACGGAATACCAATTCAAAATATTTTCAATAGGCTAAAACCAACAAAAATTCAATTACACAAATGCAAGATGAGGTAAGCCTGACTTGACAGTGGCAGTTCATGTGCAAAGAACTTGGGAACTTTAGCTGACCACAAATGCACTTGAGTCAATAATATGTTGGGCCTCTAAAATGAATAATTTTAGAGACTATAATCTGTATTAACCAAAATAAGTTCTAGACATTATTTATGTACACCTGACCAGTCAATGTAACTCTGGAATACTCTTGCTTAGTTTTTGTCTTCACATTTTGACAATGTCATTTTCAGAATTTCTATGTAGAAGAGTTATTTCTTCAAAGATATTTCAGTAAAAGAAAATTGATGAAGTATGCAAAATGTTTTTTAAAAACCTAAATCTAAGTAATAGGGTATATGAGACCTCATTATTTGAAATCTGTTTTCTGAGTGATCTTGAATATTCCCATAATAAGTGCATAACAAATAAAAGAAGGGTCCTCCATGCATAGAGAGGACCTAGACCCCCTGCTCAGATGTAGTAGATAGGCAGCACAGTCTCTATGTGAGCCCAATAATATGGGAAGCAGGGGCTGCCTCTGACATGAACCCTGTTACCCACTCATTGATCATTTCACCCTGGCAGGGTATCCATGCCAGCCCACAGAGGAAGAGGATGCAGACAGTCTTTATGAGACTTGATAGGCTGGGATCAGATGGTAGGGGAGGAGGGTTACCCCTTTCTGAGGACTACGTTAAGGGGGGAGGAGGAAGAGGGAGAGAGGGTGGTACTGGGAGGAGATGTGGGAGGAGACTATAATCAGGATGCAAAGTGAATAAATTAAAATTTAAAATGTAAAAAAAAAAAAGAAAAAAAAGGAGGGTACTCATGAGTTATCTAGATGGAGGATGATTGGAGTGCCTATGGTACTTGTCCTAAAACTGTATTTAGATAGCAAGCACACATATTTACCTACATCATTCATTTATTAGAATTGTCTTTACTGGTGATTAATAGGGATTTGGAGGCCCTAAATTACGTTTTTCACAAAGTCCTGTCATTACTGAAATGACCTAAGAATCTCCTTACCTCAGATATCAAAAAGCCCATCAAAAAACTAAGAGGCCAGACGGTATCAAGACCTCCCCATGAAAACTCATCTCCTCCAGTTCATTGTAGCTGACTAATTTTATGTCAACTTGACACCAGCTAGAATCATTTTGGAAGAGGTAAACTCAGTTGAGAAAATGTTCCCCACCTGATTGCCCTGTGGGCAAACCTGTGGTGCATTTTCTTGATTGATCATTGATGTGGGAGAACCAGTCTTACTGTGAGTGCTGCCACCCTAGACTAGTAGTCCTGTGTGCAATAAAAAAAAAAAGCAGGCAGAAAGAAAAAGAAAGAAAGAAAGAAAGAAAGAAAGAAAGAAAGAAAGAAAGAAAGAAAGAAAGAAAGAAAAGAAAGCAGGCCAAGCAAGCCATGATGAGCAAGGCAGTATGTAGCACTCCTCCATGGCCTATGTTTCCATTCCTGCCTTCGGGTTCCTGCCCTGAGTCTTTGCCCTGACTTCCTTTAGTAATAGACTACAAGCTATAGGGTGAAATAAACCGTCTCCTCCCAAAGTTGCTTGTGGCTGTAGTTTTTATCACAGCAATAGAAACCCTAATTAAGACACTTAACCCCTGACCAGCTTTGCCAATACAAAGGACAAGAAATCAGCCCAGGAGGAGTTTCTAACTAAGTCTGATCATCTACCTCATCCTAAGAGCCAACAGAACTAATTTCTGAGATAATTTGCTTCCTTGTTTAACATAATTGCCTAAAAGTCCCACTTTCCCAGCCTGTATCAGCACCTTCAATTCCTTAAGGCTCCATATGTTCTGTAATCTCACTCAATAGTCTATCAATGAACCCCTCATGCTCTCTTGCTGCATCCTCTGAAACTCAAGAGGCCATCATCATATTCCTCTGTAACCTCGATATTTTGTTGAGATTTTCTCTTTCTTTTACTTTGTTGCATTTTCAGGGGTTGAGCCCAGGACTTCCTTCATGCTTGGCATTTGTTCGCCCACCAAACACTACTCCAGTTCTCATGAAGTCTCTTGTGCTAAAGGAATCCTGCGCATTTACCAAAGTAGCTTCTGTGCAGCTTTCTCATAGTCTGAGCATTTCCTTTCCCACAAACTTCATGTGTAAGCTTAAGTCCATGCTCCTCCCTCCTTTCACCACAAATCATGGTCCTTTTAAAGTTCACAGCATCAGACTATACCAACTGCCAAACTTACATATGACTGACTTCCACCCCTACTCAAACTCCAAGTCCCATTATACCTAGTGCACTGAATAAATCTGTATGTAGAGAAAATGCCCCTATACCTTCCTCCTTCATTACACTTAACTCTAATTGTGAATAACTATACATAAATAGTATAATGACCCTACAATAAATATTTGGGCAGGAATCTCAAGACATCGAGGCTGGTTAGTGTTTGTCAAATTGACAAACAAATGATAGAGTTATCTGAGAAGATGGAACCACCATTGAAAAAAATGTCCCTAAAAACTGATGTGTAGGCACGTTTGTGGGGTATTTTCTTAATTTGTGATTTATATGAGAGGGACCAGCCCATAGTGAACAGTGCCATCCCTGGGCATGTGGTTCTGGATAGTATAAGAAAGCAGGCTGAGCAAGTCCTGGGGGGAGAAAGCCAGGAAACGATACTGTTCCATGGCTTCTTCATCAGTCCCTGCCTCCAGGTTCCTGCCGTGAAGTCCCTAGATGATGAACTACAAGTCATAAGATGAAATAAACCCTTTTCCTCCCCCACATTGCTTCTGATCATGGTGTTTTACCACAGCAAAAGAAATCCAAACTAAGGCAACAGTATCCAGCAGTGCCTGAAAACGTTGGACTTACTCATCTTCAAACAGATCAACTCACCTGCATTCCTACCCACACATGCTGTTTTCTCTCCTGTTACTCAGTAGGAACTTTTCATAGCCCAAGTAAGAGCATAAGATCTCTTCCACTCAGCTATTCCAGTATGTTGCTTTAGCAGTTAATCTGCCTCTCTTTGATGGCACCAATGTCTTCTTCCATCACATCCTGATGGATCTTCACTCATCAACACATTGACCAGAGAAGCATCTCTTCTTAAACACTAAGTTCTTTTGGCCATACACTCTCAACAGTTTCTTCACAATTTCTTTTCTCCTTTTCATAACAAAACTCCCCCAAACATTCTCTACGATGGCCTCTCTATTGCCTCACCTCTCAATACTTCCTTAACAAGTTCTGTCTCTGTGTCTTTGTCTCTCTCTGTCTCTGTCCCTCTCTGTCTCCCTGTCTCTCTGTCTGTCTCTCTCTGTCTCTCTCTTTCTCTCTCTTTCTCTGTCTCTGTGTCTCTGCCTCTGTGTCTGTGTCTCTGTGTCTCTGTCTCTGTCTCTCTCTATCTATCTCTATCTCTCCCCTCCCCACCCCTCCCCCTCTATATGCAAGGGATACTCATGCACACAAGTAAAGCACTCTATACTCTAACAACTTATTTATATCGCCACTAAAAAAGCAAGCATTTAGCTCCACACTATTGACATCACTCTTAACAAGATTGTCAATGGCCTCATTCTTTTCTCAGTGTCCCTTAGCAGTTCTTGCTTGCATTTTCAGAGCCTAACAGTGAAGTGCTCCAGAACTCAGTTCTTGTATGTCATCTACTGAGAACCTCCAAATGGCAATTTTTGACCCTCTCTTGAACTCCAAATCGTTCATTCCATCAGTCTATATAGATCTAATAAACACCTTAATTTTAACACATGCCCCAAATAGAACTCTTGATTCTGTCTTCCACTCTGGTCTTTGCCCAGTCTTCCCCATAACCTCCCATCCAAGTATGCAGGCCAAAACATCACAGTATCATCCTGTATTTCTCATTATTCCTGACACAATGCTTTGATCCATCTGTAAATCCTGTCGATTCTGCCTTCTCTTTCAATCTAACTTCTCACCACCTCCAAAGCACCATCACTTCGTGCCTAAACTATTTCAAGAGTTGCTTAACTGTTCTTCCCACTTCTATTCTTGTCTTCTATTCTCCACAAAGCACTAAGTGTTTTTTTTCAAAACATACTTCATAGCACTTTATCTTCCAATGGATTTTGATCGTAATTGAAAAAATTTTGCACTTACTTTTCCCTTAGTCTGGCTGCCACTTTATTTATTGAGGTCTCATTTCCACAGAAAGACATTTCCATGATTATCCTACTTTGACATCATCCCTGTTTTCTTACATTGTTTTTTATCATTCTCTGTCTTCTTACATTGCTTCATTACCATGATAGGACCTATCACATCTGTTCATATTCTTTCTTGGTACTTGGTTTTTCCTGTGTGCCATCTACATCTAGAACACAAATTCAGAAATATTGCTTTATATTGGTGGTATATAGCACGTAGGTCCTCAATAAATACTTGCCAATTGACCAAGTATGCCCAGTAAAAAATTATCAATCATTGGTATTGATAAGAAAAAGAGCAGCAAAAAGAAAATCCACAATTGCTTACACCTAAATTGCAAATTATGAAGCTTTAGTCTATGCAGAAGAAAAAAGACCACAAAAAGAAGATTCATAATTTCTTTTTATCTAAAATGCAAATGGTGAAGCTTTATTATATGCAGAAAAAAAGGATTAAAGGTAAGGAAAAGAGTTATAGAGAGGCAAGAAAAGAAAATTTTGAACTTCTCAGAGCCTAAGTAAGCTTCCTCATGAGGCAGAGAGATATTAGGTCTTTTTTCAAAGAGGAGACAACAGTTATTGAAATCCTGATATATGCCAAGTTTTGTGCAAGCATGTCAGCATAGGTGAGATATACTACCTAATTTTGTTTAATCTTCACAACTATATGAGGTAGATTTGATTACCAACTGATAATATAGATTAGAAAATTCATCTTACATGTCTAAGTTTGAGCCTTTCACTAGATCATGTGGTCTCCAAATGTTTTATCAGAGCAACTACACAACAACAATTTAAAAAGTGTTGTCCACAGACTCTTGGAATTCTCCACAACTTATTCAGAACACTAAAGCCTGGTGGCACTCAGAGGAAGGGTAAGCAGGCTACTAGGATGAGACCTGATAGGCTGTGATCATATTATGCTGGAGGAGGGAGTCCCCTTCTGTCACAGGCCTAGGGGAGGGGAATAGGGTAAAAGAGGGAGGGAGGGGGAAAGGGAAGATAAGAGTAGGGGGATAACATTTAAGATGTAATATGAATAAATTACTTAAGTTAAAAAAGACATTATTTACCATGTTTTCCATTCATGTGTCTTTTGGGAAATGCCAGTGTAAATTCATGGGATGATAAGTAAAAACACATGAAACATGATAAGGCAGTGCTCTGAAAAATCCCAAAAACTTTAAACCTACATATTATTTTGTTTAGTAAATTTATCTTGGATTATGATATTCAATTGGAAGATATGAATGGATTTAAATTACAGAAACAAAATCATTTGTGGGTTCTTAGGAACTTTTAAGAGCATTATGTAGTCCTGAGATCAAAAAGCAAACAAACAAACAAAAAACAGTGTCAGCCATTCTTAAAGAGAAATTCAAAGGCCTCTGAGGTTTCTTCCCTTGAAAACCTGAAATTTCTCATGTTAGCTAAGTTTTGGAATCAGCCTAGGTGCCCATCAATGGATGAATAAACAAAAACAACAACAAAACATAATTTAGTGAATACTCAGCCACAGATGAGGGAGAGACAGAGAGAGAGACAGAGAGAAAGACAGAGAGACAGAGACAGAAACAGAGAGAGTCCTCTCATGTGTAAAATATAAAAAGAAAAAGGAAACACATGAAAGTGGAAAGGGGAGCAATGCAGAACAGTGGAAATCAGGGATAATAAAAATAAATGATGGGGAGGGGATAATATATGATCTAAGTACCTTATATAAGATACCGTATTTTTAGGACATATGACGCACCTGACCATAAGACACAGCCAGTTTTTAGAGCAGTAAAACAAGAAAAACAGTAAAGACAGTAATCAGACCACAAGGCACACTCTAATTTACACACACACACTTTTTGGGGAGAAAAGTGTGTCTTATGGTCTAAAAAATATGACAGATAGTGTCATAATAAAACATATTGTTTGGTAAAGTTAATACATACTAAAGAACTAATATTGTTTGGTAAAGTTAATACATACTAAAGAACTAAGAACTCAGAGATTGAAAGGGAATTGTTTTGAAAACAGAGTTAATTTTAAACCCTGGTTTATTTAAACTACTTGTGGTGATTGTTTGCCAAATGTCGGTGTGTTTTTCACTGCTTTATTCACCATAATACATTTTTCTTTGAATACCCAGCATCCTGTATGACTTCAGGTTTTTCAGACTCCACAACTACAAATGAAGGATGTGTTTCATTCTCCAAATCCACTGTAAGTTTCCATCTGAGAATCATTTTCTTAAGAGTTTTGTTCTAGATATGCTTTATAAAATAATTACTTAAATCAGAGCTTTGTATTTGTTTCCTTGGTTTTAATTTTCTGTTTTGGTTAATTAAAGTTAATGTATACAGCTGTATTATATACAGCACAGTGGCGCACACCTGTAATCCCAGCATTCAGGAGGCAGAGACAGGCGGATCTCTGTGAGTTCAAGACTACCCTGGTCTACAAAGTGAGTCCAAGACAGCTGAGACTACATATAGAAGTCCTTTCTTGAAAAAACATGAACACATACATGTAAATAACACATTCTGGTCACATTTGTTCCCCTCCATTCCCCCTCCCCACCGCACAGTTCTGCAAAGCTTTTCCCATCTAATCACCAAATCCCTATAATATTTCCAAGTGTCTTGTAGGGTTCGTGATTTGTTGATGTTTTATTAATCAGGGCCATCTGATCAAGCATGAATATGGAGCTACCCACCAGAGCATGGGCAGCTCACCAGTGGCTACACCACTAAAAGTAATGAATTCTTCTCCAGCAACCCTCCACTTCCATTGTGTCCCCTGTCCATGACAGGGCCCCAATGAGTCTTTTCCCAACTCATGATTGAATGTTTATAGGCTTAATAGTGTGTGGCCTTTATACAGGCAGCCACAGTTGTTGTGAGCCATGAGGGTCATGTCCCTTAAGGCAGTATTTCAAGAGGTGGAGGAGAGATGGCTCTGTGGTTAAAAGCACTGGCTGCCCCAGAGGACCCAATTTCCAGCATGGAGGGATCAGCTGTCCTCTTCTGGTTTCCTATGATACTACAGACACATGGTACACAGATACACATGCAGGCAAAATACTCATGCACGTAAAATTTTTAAAAAGAACCACAAAAGGGATCTGTCACAGCTTCCCTACCCATCATCTGCTCTTTATCCCAACACCACCCTTCTGCAATCCTCCCTTAATCCTAGAAGGAGTGACATTGGTCGGTTTCACTGAAATTGGCTTTAGTTCTTATTTGCATTTTGTTTAATTCTCTTGTTTTGAGGCTTTTTACTTATTTATTGGGTTACAGTTTTCTTGTAGTAAATAGTGCAGCCATTGTTTCCTTAGCACCTACTACCTCAGTCACTTCATCCAATGCTTGATATGCATTATCTCCATTTTTTTCCAGTGATCCTATAAATAGGTATTAGTAAGTCTGCAATATACTAGCTAAGGTGACAGCAATGATTATTTTTATCAGTGGTCTTTGAGTGTCCCTTCTTGTGGCTCACACCTTTTTCTGGGTTTGGCTGGATGAGTTGCATTTTCAACAAGAAAATGGCAAATATAAGCAAACAGAAATAGAAAGTGCTTGTATGTCCACCACCAGAGGAACAGACCTACAATGTTCCACTGAATGATGAATGAAATCTGGCAGTTACTTCCATTATCCCTACCAATACCAGGCATCCACTAGATATATGATTGAGGCTACAGACTTCCTTTTGGAAAAAAATGTATAAGTAAACACAGCTGGCATACATGAACCAGATAGTTCCAATAAAATCTACTCAAATCACCAACCTACAGAATCATGAGAAAATAAATGGCTTACAGGCACTAAATTTTGAAGTTCTATATTATGCAGCAAATATCTATTAATAAAAGTGCCCATTCCACAAAGAACAGGTTAACCATGTCACCTACAGTCCCACCATCAATTAGTAGCCAAGCAAAGGTTTATAAACAACTATGACTCGCTTCAGAAATTATGCTACTTTTATCCTCAAGCTAAGGATTTTGGTTGTTGAGGACTTCAGTTAGATGATTATTTTCCTCTATAAGCGGAACTTATTGCCCTAACACCATATTAGTAACCAACATGGCTGCTTTTTAAAATGCACCTTACAATATACAAACATAAAAAGTACAAAGAAAAAAGAGCAATGAAATGGAACAAGACTTTGGAATGTGAGTTTTAAAAAAGCACACTACACTAGAAACTATGTAAAACCACACTAGAAAATTAGGTCTAATTTTATAAATAGGAGATAAGACAATTTCATTAAAGTAACCAAAGTACTGATAGAAACATAAGACAGGATCTTGTTGGGGGAAGGGATATTTTAAACTGAAAGCAGCACAGCTCTCAGGTACCTAAATGAACCAAGAATGAAAGTGTTCATTAGTGCTAAAAGCACTTCATTGCTGCCCATCACATTCACAATATGTCTTTCTACTGACTTTCCATCATCTTCATGCTCCTTAGCATTGGGGTTATTTAGGTTAGAAAAGAGAATGTGGAGGAAGAGAACATTAACACCTATTGAAGATGACATGGGGAGAGCACTGGACTGCAGCTAACTAGTGAAGTGACCTTGGTCATGCTATTTAACCTCTACAGAACTGAATTTCCTATCTATATGATCCCTTTGCAACTTTAAAATTGCAGGATTCTCTGATGATATTAAAGCAAAGGTAGTGATTAACAATTTCTGCTGAAGACCCAAATTAGAGAAAATGATAACAATGCCCTTTCATTCGCTCAACAAGCATTTATTGAACACCTACTATTTATTCCAGGCTTTGTTGATGTTCTAGAAGTAATAGTCTCATTAGGAAACAAAAAAAACAGTTCAACATGGCAGTCTTATCCTAGTTAGACCAAGCACACGAAATTAGTGACAAGAATGCTGAATCCATGAGCTCTCCGAAATGGATGTCTTTTGATTCAATAACAATTTATCTCTACATACTAGTTGCATCCCTTAGGCTTTCTGGGTTTCAGTTTCATTGTATGTTCTCATATACAGGGCTCAGAGTATGAACCTTCAGTGTGAGCTAGCTCTGTGTTTGATTCTCAACCCTTTACAGGCAACATAAAGTGAGATTTGAATCAAATTGGAGAAAGTTCAAAGGGGATATGATTAAGAAAGAAGACATTAGAAAGAAAAAACTTCAAGATGGTTAGCTCTGAAGAGAAATAGGGAAAAGCAGTAGTCATCAGAGGAAAATGTAAGGTCACAGAGAAGAGACTTTGAATAGGAGTCCTACAACATGACTGACTACTTACATGCATGATCCAGAAGAGCATGAGACATGTGTAACACAGGAGATAGAGGAAATCACTTAAGAGTCCAAGTCCCAGCTGGGCATGGTGGTGCACTCATGTAATCCCAGCACTCGGGAGGCAGAGGCAGGCGGATCTCTGTGAGTTCAAGGCCAGCCTGGTCTACAAAGTGAGTCCAGGACAGCCAGGGCTACACAGAGAAACCCTGCATCAAAAAATAAAAAGTCCAAGTCCCTGTGGAGACAACATATAAAAGAAGGAATTGGCCTCTGATAAGAACACATTCTCAGATCAGGATGACGCCTCAGTGGTAAAGTGCCTGCCATGCAAGTATGATAACCTGAGTCCATATTCCCATGATCCCCATAAAATTCAGGGATAGTGACACAGGCTTATAAGCCAAGTTCTGGCGAGATGGGGACAAGAGGCTGTATGATAATGATAATGTTCTCATTTTCCAGATTCTTTTTAGTCAGTTCTATTCAGGGTGAAGTCATCAGAGGGTAAGAGAAAGAAGGAAGGGCAGTAGGGGGCTGGAGAGGTGGCTCAGACGTTAAGAGCACTGGCTACCCTCCAGAGGTCCTGAGTTCAATCCCCAGCAACCATATGGTGACTCAGAGCCATCTATAATATGATCTGGTGCCCTCTTCTGGCCTGCAGGTGTACATGCAGGCAGAACATTGTATACATAATAAGTAAATAAATCTTTTTTTAAAATGTTCTTTATGTCTAATTGGAGTTCGAATAGAATGGTGTGAAGGGTGAAAATGGCCAAGGAAGCTTAGAAGGCAAAGCACAGTGGAATTTCTTTGTTTGTTTGTTTGTTTGTTTGTTTGTTTGTTTGTTTGATACAATTTCACTGTGGTATCCAAATTGGCCTGGAACTTTTTTCCTTTTTTTTAATAATTTATTAATTTGTTCATATTACATCTCAATTGTTATTCCATACCTTGTATCCTCCCATTCTTCCCTCCCTCCCATTTTCCCCTAATTCCCCTCCCCTATGACTGTTCCTGAGAGGGATTACCTCCCCCTGTATATGCTTATAGGATATCAAGTCTCTTCTCAGTGACCTGCTGTCCTTCCTCTGAGTGCCACCAGGTCTCCCCCTCCAGGGGACATAGTCAAATGTGAGGCACCAGAGTACGTGAGAAAGTCATGTCCCACTCTCCACTCAAGTGTGGAGACTGTCCTGACCATTGGCTAGATCTGGGTAGGGGTTTAAAGTTTACTGCCTGTATTGTCCTTGGCTAGTGCCTTAGTTTGAGCGGGACCCCTTGGCCCAAATCTGCCTATCATAATGTGCTACTTGTAGGTTTCTAGGACCCTCTGGATCCTTCTACTTTGCTATTCTCCCATGCTTCTCTGATCTAGAGTCCCAATAGGATGTCCTCCCCTCTGTCCCAGTTTCCTGGTAAGGGAAGGCTTTCGTGGGACATGCCCCTTGGGCTAGTATGCAGATATAAGTGAGTATATACCATTTGAGTCTTTCTGCTTCTGGGTTAACTCACTCATTATGATCATCTCTAGCTCAATCCATTTGTCCACAAATTTTGGGAATTCCTTGTTTTTAATAGCTGAGTAGTATTCCATAGTGTATATGTACCACAGTTTCTTTATCCATTCTTCTACTGAGAGACACTTAGGCTGTTTCCATGTTCTGGCTATTATGAATAAGGCTGCTATGAACATGGTTGAGCAAATTTTCTTGTTGTGTGCTGGTGCATCTTTTGGGTACATTCCAACTTGCCTGGAACATAATAATTTTTCTCATTTTATATTTTCCACTTGGTTTTTATTTTATTTATTTATATATCTAAACCACTACATACTGCTTCAGATGTCCAGTCTTAAGTACTACAGGGAGCTTCAAAATCAGTTCTTCACTGTTGTTGTTGCTGTTGTTGTTGATTCCTTCTATTTCTTCCAGTCCTGATTGTTTGCTCCTAGAACTCTGTTCTTTTCTAAAATGAGGGACAGAAAAGGAATGGATCTGGAGGGGAGGGGAGGTACAGAGGAGCTTTCTATCTTCTTGCCTCAGTTTCTCAAAGTTGAAATTGACAGGTATATATGCCTGTCCATGCCCTGCTAGATTCGTCCTGAAAGTCTCTCAGAAGAGGCTCTTCAGTTAACTTTAGAATTAAGCCTAAAACTTTTCATTCAATGACGGTCTTCATTTCTAAGATAACTACATTTTTGGCCTACATAAGACAATATGAGGTTCTCTGGTTTAGGAATCCTACGGAAATAGGGTCAAAGTACATAAGGAAGCAGTCCTTTTGAGGATGACATGGTAGGATGGTAACAGTGGCCAGCCAAAGTCAGCTTCTCAGGCTTCACATGATGAGTCATCTGGTGGCGGCGGCGGCAGCTATGCCTTTGTTTTCACACTCAGTATGCTTTGAACCAGATTTTTTTTTCCTGTCATAACACAGCCATTGCGAATGCTGGTGTGCGGGCCACCCGACTATATTGCTACGCTTACCGAGCAGAGTGAGAAGCATTGACAAGTCAATATCTTTCAAGTTATAAGCAGAAAATCATACAAAGAAAGCTTGTTGTTCTCAGTAGTTCCTGCCTCACAAATATGTCTGTCAGATATATTGGGCCAGAAAGATGAAGATGATGCTCCAATGTTATAGTTTTGGGTAACTGTTCAAGCAGCAAATTGTCTCTGTAATTTTCTCATTTTGGAAGCTGTTAACCTGTACTTCCTGTCTACTCCAATAATTAATTTTACTCTCTCTCTCAAGTCTCTGATGGGGTTGAAGAAAGATAGTTTAGTTTTACAATTAAGCTTAGTTGTTTAGGGGTTAAGATGTTTTTAGGTCTAGATAGATGTTTTAAGTTGATAATGACAAGATGTGATGGAGATTGATTTACAGTCAGAATTTTAGATGCAGCAAGATAGGAAAGATGTTCTTTTCAAGGTGGCCAAATACAGATAGCCAAAACACTAAGACTGTAATGTTTATATAATTCCTGATCGTTTTGTGATTCTTCTTGTTGTAGGTAGCTTATTGTATATATGTGTAATAATATAAATGTATATGTAAAAAA
>OU015760.1:74066764-74080551 GCA_907169655.1 Acomys percivali | reverse complement strand
AGTATGACCGAAACTGACTTTTTGGAATTATATACAGTGCTCTTCAGTTTTCTTGTCTGGAAAATAAGGACAGCAGTGAGAATATAGAGGCTTTGTGAGAGCGATAATTAAGGAGTAAATACTCAATAAAGGTGGGGTACCATTGTTATTCCTTTGTACCTGAAGTTGAGATTAGCACAGCAGCTCCCAGCAAGGATAATGAAATAGAGTCAGGGTCTGTGGTAAAGAGATTAAAAAGATGAACAGTAGGAGGTCATGAAAATGTTTCAAAGTGCTTTTCTGTTTGTTTGATACTAGAACTAGCTGTGGAGCCCTGGCTGGCCTGGACCCTGCTATATAGACCAGGCTGGCCTCAAATTTGTGGTAATCCTCTGCCAACTGAAGTACTGAGAATCTAAGGCATGCACCAAAACACCTGGATTGAATGTGACTGTTTACTTGTGGGGGGGGGGTTGAGACAGGGTCTATATGTCTATCCCAAGATGGTCTGGAATTCACTATGTAAACTACAACTCATAGTGTTGCCTGGCCTCAGCCTCCTTAGTGCTGGGATCACAGTCATATACCATTACATCTGATTCCTTAAAGTGCTTTTGAAAGCTAAAATAGACAGTGGACGTTTGCTCTAGAGACTGGCTTAAGAGCCCGCGGGAATTTACCCATTCAATCTGCCACACACAAGTGCTCTGGGAACCCACCCTATAAACTCAAATCCCTTGCAAGTCCATCAATGTGACCAAGATGATATGTTAATTGTGTCCTTAGACATTCAAAATAATTAACGTACTAAAAATAATGGTTTCATGGATATGAATGCCCCTGAAAGTGACAGATGTGACAAGTAATGGAAGCAGAAATAATAGTGCAGGAGTAGCACTGCTGTTCCACGTCCTCTTGCTTGGCCTCTGATAAGGTAATCAAAACACATGCAAAAGAGTTGCCTTTTCAGCAGGGTGGTGACATCCGGGCATTAATGGAAATCAAACTTTAACGACCACAAGACTTGGAAAGAAAAGAAAAGCAGGAGTCTGTCTTCAGCTTCCCCAATACTGGGATCCTGCAAGCCTAGGCAAGAATCACTGATAATTAGTGATAAGAAAGTTGGTCTTGAATTTACCAAGGAAACCTGGGAGAGCGCAACACAGCAAAGAGCACAAGGAAGTCAAACTCATGTTTTAATTATCTCACCTCAGGAGGCTGTACCACAGCGACTCTCAGATTATCTAAAAGGAAAATTTTAATCGCCAGAAAATTTCTCCATGCCTCTGCCCATGCCTCTGAATTCCCTTTGTTTTCAGACGTGTGTTTATGGAATACAAACTCATTTTATTTTTGGCCTAGGGGGAAAAAACACAATAATAAAAAAGCTTTCAAAGCAAGCATGCTGTCTAAAACTATATGCAATTCCAAAATATTTGTCTGACAGTTTCGCTGAAACTTTCCATAGAAGAGATCCATACACAAGATTGCTGAATTTGCATATGCTGTGGGAATTAGCCACAACAAAAATTTAAAACTTATGTATTTATATAGTTTTGTATGGGTGGCTGTTTTGCCTGCATATTTTTCTGTCCAGCACATGTGCCCCTGGTGGCCACAGAGGCAAGAAGAGGACATTGGATCCTCTGGAGCTGCAGTAACAGATGTCCGTGAGCCACCATCTGGGTGCTGGGAATCAAATCCAGGTCTTCTGGAAGAACAGAGCTCTTAACTGCTCAGCCATCTCTCCAGGCCCCACAGCAAAGTGTCAAATCTGAGCTGTTTTGATCTTATTGCTAAGAATGGCCCCCAAAGACATCGATTTCTTAATATTCTTTTGGTGCTCAGCTCAGCCAATAGGAACTTTCTCATTAAAAGAAGTAAACTAGAAGTAGGAGAATAGACATGCCAAAAACGTCAAATGACTCATTCTGAGGTCAAGAGCATCTGTGCATCAGCAGGACTTCTGTGGAGCTGGCTACAAGTCACATTAAGACCTACCCCAATCAGAGAAGAGCAAGAGATTTAAAAAAATCAGGCCAGGGGGAGGTAATCCCCCTCAGGAACAGTCATAGGGGAGGGGAATAAGGGGGAAATGGGAGGGAGGGAAGAATGGGAGGATACAAGGGATGGGATAACCATTGAGTTGTAACAAGAATAAATTAATTAAAAAAAACACCATAAAAAAATCAGGCCAGGCAGTCCAATGTTGAGATGGCAATCGGTGTTATTGAGGAGAGAGAGCTGATAAATAATGTTAGCATCTGACTTCCACTTCCCAGTGTCCACAAAAGAGAAGGTAGCAGTAGATGTCTAAGTTGCCACTTCTCCAACTTGAACATGCCTACAGATTACTGAGGGTCTTATTAAAAGTCCAAATTCCTATTAGAAAAGTTTGCGTTGAGACCCGAGGTTCTGCACTTCTAATAGGCTTCCAGATGCTGACAGAACTGCTTGTCCATACATCTGCATGTTATGGAACAATGATCTAAACCATAGGTTAAACAACCTAAGGCCCAAAGGTCAAAGCTGTCCTACCCCCTGCTAACCTGTGAGCTAAGAGGAATGTGTTAGTGCCAAAGATGGGCCACAAGAACCTGCCGCTGCTAGGAGCCAGGTGAGGGCGGCGGGATCAAGGAAAGATGAAATCATTAAGAACAAAAGATTCAACCTCCTCCCACCCACCCTCCAACTTTCTGACAACAGAAACACCCTGAATTCCTCAAAGACCTTGTTGTAATGGAGAGAAGAAAATGTGGAAGAGAAAGATAGCAGGAAGGAAAAAGTAGGACAGAGGCCAGCCTCCTTACAGTCTCCTATAAAATACACCAGTCCTATCCATTCAGGACAGCACTAATGGCCTCGTTTTACTTTAATTATTTTCTTAAAGGCTTTATCTCCAAACATAGCCACAGTTTAGCATTGCCCTTAGTAATGTGGTTGAAAATGCATACTTGCTATCCTTATTTATAAGCCTGAACTTATGAGTAGCCAAAGAAACTGACTAACCTTTGGTGTGATTAAAAAGGAGAGCACAAAAGATATCTCATCTAGAGACCTGAGAAGGAATAAAATTGATGACCTCAGTATACCAGAAGTGCATGTTAGTAACTTTCCAAATGAGAACATGACAGAGACAGTTTTCTACCTGAATAGTCACCTAAAACTCTCTATAATGTTGGAGCATCATCTTCAGCCTTCTGGCCCAATATATCTGACAGACATTTTTGTGAGGCACAAACTATTGAGGACTTGCTTACCCTGTCTTGGCAGAGTTTGGCTGTCAACTCTGCCTACATCCAAGCTTGCCTATTTTTAGGCAGAATTCTGTCTGTGGCAGAAACAAGGACATTTTGTCCAGTGGCTGTTTTGCCACATTTGAAGCCAACTCCAGAAGGAGGTTCTTTGATGCTCATCTTCTTTGAGCCAGGCTGGGTGTTGCCAGGAGTTAAGTTGTCTTGTCAAAGAATCTTTAGAATAAAGTCTCTGATGGGGTTGAATACCAGATAGCTTAGTCTTTCAATTAAGCTTAGTAGGTTAGGAGTTAAGATGTTTTTAGATCAAGATAGATGTTTTAAGTTAATAGAGATGAAATATGATAGATATTAATCTCCGTTCAGGAATTTAGACCCAGCAAGATAGGAAAGATGTTTACTTCAAGTTTGCCAAATACAAATAGCCAAATCACTATGAATGTAGTATTTATATAACTCCTTATCGTCTTGTGGTTATTCCTGCTGTATGTAGTTTATTTTACTCATGTGTAATAATATAAATGTGTATGTTAAAAAAACATAATAAAAATATTTTTTAAAAAAGATATCTCACCTACTGACAAGTCACCAGCTCCCAAACCAAATATCAGGGTTATTCCTTTAACTGAAGGCTATCTAACTCCAAGGTCCAAATAATAAATCCATTAAGTTGCAATGCTACATTTTAATAGTAGAAGTTCTTCCCTAGGTCTGGAGGGCACAGCCCAATGTGTCCTGGACCAGGAACAGAGGACAGTAGCCAATGTACTCCAGTCTTTGCCTGTGGACAAGTCCAATTCCCGTTCATAAAATAAGGACAGAAATGACATACATGTTACTGTGCAGCAAGAACTTAGCACATAGTACATAGTAAGCACTTAAAGGGTAGGACATTTTCCAGTATACTCTGGATCAAGTTAGATGCCACCAAGAAAAAGTAACAGTGGAGCAAATGTCACTTCCTTCATTTTGGGTTCCTATAATTTATGTAGACACACAGAATCATGGATACATGTGTGACATAAACATAGCAGTAAAACTGTCTAGGGAGACAACGGCCACTGAGGTGGGGTATCAGCAACAAAACAGAAAGGAAACATGCTTCTCTCTCTCTCTCTCTCTCTCTCTCTCTCTCTCTCTCTCTCTCTCTCTCTGTGTGTGTGTGTGTGTGTGTGTGTGTGTGTGTGTGTGTGTGTGTGTACAGAAACTTTAAAAATCATTTTAAGGAACACAATGAATGTTAAATGAAGTTGAAAGAATACTACTCTAATCTAATAGGACCAATATCCCTATAAGAAGAGAAAGAGGGACCAGAGAGCATCTTTCCTCCTATGCAAACAGTCTAAGAAGCAAACATTTCTTTTCACATAAAGGACAGCAAGAACATAGTTATCCAAAAGCCAGGAAGAAGACTTAACAGCAACAAATGCTAACATTCCCTGCAGTCTGCATAATTTTCTCATGTGTAAGTGTGGGAAGAAGTGATAGTCCAGAAGGAAACTATATATACCCACACCATGGCCAGTGAGGATTTGCAGCAGTCACTCTGAAAGGTATTACGTTAAAGACAAACTTTGGAGAGTGAGGCAAAAACCCTGAGGAATAGCCAACAAGTAAAGAAAGAAGATCTGAGGGGGAAAATGAAGCAGTTTCTAGGAAAGTCTAGTCTAGTGAAATAATGATGTCAAAATGAAGTTGATGTGGTGCCACAAGGTCCCTGGGATGCCAGGAGTGGTGTGAGGACATTGAAGACCTTTTTTGTGTACATGAATCTCAACTTTAGAGTACTCCAGGACAGAACTACATTTCAGCAGTCTCAACCCAGACCTGCTTGTTCTGTCCCAAGCAGAATTAGCAGGAACTTTGCCTCAAATATCTACATTCTGAGGAGCAGACAACAGAACACCTTTTGCTGCTGATGCCACCCTCCCACCCCAGCCACCGTTGTCTCCCTAAACAGTTTTACTTCTACTTTTATGTCACACGTGCCTCCATGATGCTATGTGTCTATATAAAATAAAGGGGACACAAAATGAAGGAAACCATGTGACATTCGCTGCACGATCACTTTTGTCTTGGTGGCATGTAACTTGAATCCAGAGTAGACTGCAAAATATCCTCTGAATCTTGATGATAAAATTATACCCCTATCCATTAAGCATTGTACAAAGTAATACAATGCAGGGATAGCAGCTGAGATATTCTCATCCTTCATTCAGAAACAACAAAGAAAATTATCCTTAGGAGACACAAACCTGTGTACAATAAACTAATGGGCAAAATATTTACCAGCCTCTGGGCCCTTTACTCGGTATGCAAATGAGTTGAGTGAAATGGGGGGGGGGAGGAATCAGAAACAGCTGTTCTGCTTTCCTATTCCCTGTGTTGACCAAGAGGAAAAGATTTTTAGTTGGCTAAAAATTAAATGACTCAATAACTGTATTTCTTGCACTGCATATGCAGCCTCCACACTTAGATTTCTTATTGTTCTGTCAGTCTGAGTATGTGTGATTTCTCTAGGTCTGGTATTAACTGGTCCACACAAAACAGTAGAGTGTATTATGCACTCGTATTATAAGGACCTGCCAAAAGACAAATTCATAAAATGGCAAGATGTGAAACAATGGCTCTGTTTCTGTGGGAAATGTTAGGAGAGTCAGGCTCTGCCTCTGCTATGAACATGGGAATATACACACATGTGCACACACATTCATACTATTCAAGAGCTGTACACTTCCCTTGAGACCTGATAAAGGATGGCAATCACCTCCAACCCCTTCGATTCTGCCATGCTTAGACTGTACTACAGGGATGTAGGCATCACCTACACAGACACTGGAAAACAACTGGCTAGCCTTAGAACTGTTTCATGAGCCATATGTGCATCAGTTCCAATGCCAACTCTGATTTCTTCCTGGGCACATGGTTCAATGTATGCTTTTTCACAGGCAGACGCAGACATGAAAGTCATTTTTCAAGAACTACATCTTCAGACATACATATTCATACACATAGCCATGCTATGGAACTTTCTATTGAGAGGGGGGACATCTTGTGGATTCTCCCAGAATTGAGCATTTTGGGGAAAGAACACCAGTAATAGAAATGGCACCATGAAAGATAACCGCAGCCAGCCTTCATGGAAGACTTCTTACATGCCAGGTACGAGGTATGAATTTTACATCAATTATTTCAACACTGCAGGGCTGGATAGCAGTAGGAAGGGTTTTTTCCTCATGTAGACTCTCAGAGAGATTATGTCATTTAACTAAAAATTCACACCTGCTAAGTAGATAGCGTAGATTCGATTTCAGGTTGCATTGAATCAAAGTTAACTTGTACCAAGTAGGGTGGTACACCCCTGTAACAGTAGATACTAGGGAGGTGGGGGCAGAAAGATTACAAGCTTGAGGGCAGCCTGGAAACTTTAGGAAGACCTTGACTCAAAAAGAAAAACATAAAAAGAACATGGAATGTAGTTCGGTGGTGGAGTGTTTACCTAGCAATTATGAGGCCCTGGGATTCATAAAGCAAAAAAAAAAAAGCCTAAAAAGCTAACTTGCTTTCCTTCTGTTACATTAAGAATACCAAATAGACTTGATACCCTATGAGCATATAAGGGGGAGGAGGTCCCCCTCAGTCACAGTCATAGGGGAGGGGAGTAAGGGGGAAATGGGAGGGAGGGAGGGAGGAATGGGAGGATACAAGGGATGGGATAACAATTGAGATGTAATATGAATTAATAAAATATATTTTTAAAAAAGAATACCAAATAATCTTAGCAGTGGGGTGAGAATTTGCCCCTTTTTGGTTAAGAGGTATCACACAGCTTGAGTTCTATCTTAGTTAGGGTTTTACTATTGCCCATGAAGAAATATCATGACCAACAGCCACATGGAGAAGAAAGGGTGTATTTGGCTTACATGTTCACATCGTAGTCCATCACTGAAGGAAGTCAGGACAGGAACTCAAGCAGAGCTGGAACCTGGAGGCAGGAGCTGATGCAGAGACCAAGGAGATGTTTGCTCCCCATGGCTTGCTCTGAATGCTTTCTTATAGAACCTAGGACCACCAACCCAGGGATGGCCCCACCCACAATGGGCTGGGCCTTCCTCTATTGATCACTAATTAAGAAAATGGCCTACAGCCAGATCTTATGGAAACATTTTCTCACCTGAGGCTCCCTCCTCTCTCATGCTTCTAGCTTGTGTCAAGTTGACATAAAACTAGCCAGCACAGTTTGATTCCAGTTCTGTCAGGAATCCTTGACAGGAAGCAAATGGCCTTGTTGATTCATTTCCCTTTTGTTTTAGGTAATTTAGTAGAAGGGGACTCAACTGCACTGAGCTTGTCGTCACTATTCCCAATAGATAGTGCTGTTCCTATGGCCTTTGGTATGCAAACGTTGGCCCTCCTTGTTTGTTTCATTGTGTCTCTGGGACCAGAGATCTCTTGATATGGATGTTTCTCAGCCCCTCTTAAACTCTCTATAATTTGTGAAGCATGTTGGTGTCACAGTTCACTCTTCTTGGAGTACTCTCTGTCCCAAATCTAATGTGTTAACTTAGGCAGAACCTGCCGTTGCTGGTAATGAGACTCCATACAGTGCTTAAAGAATATTTCAGCCTGGCCTGTGAAGAGACATAATAAGATTTCTGGGGACTGCATCCATTCTGCCATGACTTTGCTTATGAATGCCACCAACCCACAAACCCTTTGTTGTATCTTCTCCATGTGGTCCTACAAGTATGTGTCTATGATTTATTGGCCTTGAGTATATTACAGGGTCCTTATCTGCTAATGCTGTTGTGCTAACACACTGCATTCTCAACCTGAGGATCGCAAACCTGCATGTTGCTCATGCAGAGGACCTGAGTTCAGTTCCAAGTAGCCACATAAAGGCTCACAGATGACTTTATCTCTAGTTCCAAGGGATCCAACAGTTTCTTTTTACTTGCACAGGCACCACACACACACACACACATGCAGCATATATACATATGTGAGTATGATGTGCATGTGTATACACATAAAATAAAATATAAAAATATAAAATATTAAAATAATGAGATACACCTACTTAGTAATAAAAAGGAGAGAGATCCAAATTGTGGCGCCCACGCCACAGAGGTACCGAGTCAAGGGCGAGCAACTGTGGATTTAATTCACACACACATACACACACAACACAGAGGATCCTTCATGCTAAGAGAGCAACAGCGGCAGCTTCAACCTTTACTCAGTGTTCAAAGAGCCTTCTTACAGGCAACATAACAGGAATGCCACTCGCAGGTGAAATCCCTCAAGAGGTGATTGCACACAGGAGGAAAAGTCCCGAGGAGGGGAGGAGCGCGTTCTCAGAGCAGTAAACATGACTAGCTTACCAACATAAACACAGACACGGAAGCTGCTAGAAATAGGACATGAAACAGCAAGACAGGCAGGCAGCCCAGTCGGGCCTGGTTCCTACACCAAATGTTCACTACCTTGTCCTATATGATTTAAAATGCTGGTGTAGGACAAGGGCTGGAGAATGCTTTTCTAGCATACAAAGAGTCTCTGTATTCTATACCCAGGGCTTCATAAACTGGACACGGTGTCCCATGCCAGTAATTCTAACACTAGGGAGATATCAGCAGTAGGATCAGAAGTTAAATTATCCCAAGCTACACTGTGAGTTCTAGGTCTGCATGAACTACATGAGACCCTGTCTCAAAAAAAACTAAAATGAAAATAAGAACCTAAAATGTTTATTATGAAGATAACTGTGTAAACTGAGTCCAAAATTATATGCTCGAAGGGTGTTAAGCATTGAAGAGGTTTCTCAGAGTCTTTTGGAAATATGGTAAGAACCTCTCGTACCCCCTTCCTGCTGCCCAGCTAGATCATGCCTGTTCTTGATATTTCAAAGCCCAGCTCAAAATATCACTCTTACAAAGCATCTTCCCCCTTCTCTGAATTCTTGCAGCACTTGTCATCTCCATTATACATCCATTAAGCACTCAGTCCTCCCTTGCACTCCAGTATATTTCACGCTGTGACTCTCTTCTGCCCAGACAGACTAGAGGTTCTCCAAATATAGAGAGCATTTTCTTCTTATCTGTATGAACCACAGACTGGACAATTAGGCTGCCTCTTGGTGAATGTGCCTTATTTTATAAATATATGTGCATATATTTAAAATATATACACACTTTTTAAAAAAACAGTGTTATTTGGTCATAATACAAAGAAATGCATATGTACACAATATCAAAATACATTCATGACTCATTCAGGAGCTCATTTAAAATGTTCCTTAGGTACCAGGACTCAATCTTAGGCACTATTTAAAGAGATTTTTCCTTTCTGGAAACTCTGCTCATCCAATACTTTTCAACCAAGTCAAAATCAAATGTATCAGGCACTGTTCTGAACATTTTACACATAAAGGATGGGGAAAAGAAAAACCCACAAAGTAGAAAAGAACAACTATTAGGTCCTGCTGCAGGGTGTGGCTGGCATGGCCTGCCCTCTACCCAGGGGCGGGGCTTCACCTCTCCCAGAGATTCACTATATAAATCAGACATTTTGCTCTCTCTCTCTCTCTCTCTCTCTCTCTCCCTCTCTCCCTCCCTCTCCCTCTCCCTCTCCCTCCCCCTCCCTCCCTCCCTCCCTCCCTCCCTCCCTCCTTCCCTCCCTGCCTCCCTGCCTCCCTGCCCTGCTCTCCTTCCCTTCCCACACCACCAGCCCCATCCCCAGCACTTGTTACCCCATCCCTTCCCCCTCCCATGCCACTTCTAATAAACTCTCATTTATTTTTTTTTAATTTTTTTATTAATTTATTCTTGTTACATCTCAATGGTTATCCCATCCCTTGTATCCTCCCATTCTCCCCTCCCTCCCATTTTCCCCTTACTCCCCTCCCCTATGACTGTTCCTGAGGGGGACCTCCTCCCCCCTGTATATGCTCATAGGGTATCAAGTCTCTTCTCGGTGACCTGCTGTCCTTCCTCTGAGTGTCACTAGGTCTCCCCCTCCAGGGGACATGGTCAAATGTGAGGCACCAGAGTACATGAGAAAGTCATACCCCTCTCTCCATTCCAACTGTGGAGAATGTTCTGCCCATTGGCTAGATCTGGGTAGGGGTTTAAAGTTTACCGCCTGTATTGTCCTTGGCTGGTGCCTTAGTTTGAGCGGGACCCCTGGGCCCAAATCTGCCTATCATAATGTTCTACTTGTAGGTTTCTAGGACCCTCTGGATCCTTCTACTTTGCTATTCTCACATGCTTCTCTCATCTAGAGTCCCAATAGGATGTCCTCCCCTCTGTCCCAGTTTCCTGGTAAGTGAAGGCTTTTGTGGGACATGCCCCTTGGGCTAGTATGCAGATATAAGTGAGTATATACCATTTGAGTCTTTCTGCTTCTGGGTTAACTCACTCATTATGATCATTTCTAGCTCAATCCATTTGTCCACAAATTTGGGGAATTCCTTGTTTTTAATAGCTGAGTAGTATTCCATACTGTAAATGTACCACAGTTTCTTTATCCATTCTTCTACTGAGGGACACTTAGGCTGTTTCCATGTTCTGGCTATTATGAATAAGGCTGCTGTGAACATGGTTGAGCAAATTTTCTTGTTGTGTGCTGGAGCATCTTCTGGGTATATTCCAAGGAGTGGAATAGCTGGGTCTTGAGGAAGCCCTAATCCCAGTTTTCTGAGATTTCCAAAGTGGTTGTACTAGTTTGCATTCCCACCAGCAATGAAGGTGTGTTCCTCTCTCCCCACATCCTCTCCAGCATGTGGTGTCGCTTGAGTTTTTGATCTTAGCCATTCTGATGGGTGTAAGATGGAATCTCAGAGTTGTTTTGATTTGCCTTTCCCTGATGACTAAGGAGGTTGAGCATTTCTTTAAGTGTTTCTCAGCCATTTGATGTTCTTCTGTTGAGAATTCTCTCTTTATTTCCAAGCCCCATTTCTCAATTGGGTTATTTGGTTTGGTGGTGTTTAATTTCTTGAGTTCTTTATATATTTTGGATATTAGACCTTTGTCAGATGTAGGGTTGGTGAAGATCTTTTCCCAGTCTGTAGGCTGTCGCTTTGTTCTCTTGACAGTGTCTCCTGCCTCACAGAAGCTTCTCAACCTCATGAGGTCCCATTTATTAATTGTTGACATTAAGGCCTGGGCTGTTGGTGTTCTGTTCAGGAAGTTGTCTCCTGTGCCAATATGTTCCAGGCTCTTCCCCACTTTTTCTTCCAACTGACTTAGTGTCTCTGGTTTTATGTTGAGGTCTTTAATCCACTTGGATTTGAGTTTTGTGCAAGGTGACAAATGTGGGTCTAGTTGCATTTTTTTACACATAGACCTCCAGTTAGACCAGCACCATTTGTTGAAGATGCTATCCTTTTTCCATTGAATGGATTTGGCTTCTTTGTCAAAAATCAAGTGACAATATGTGAGTGGATTCATATCTGTAAACCCGCATTTATATTAGCTTCATTGATAATTAGCTCATTCTGTTTATTTAACCAATTATCTGGTGTCTGAGACTCAGGCGAAGTTGTGCCCCACTCAGCCCAGCAGGCCAGACTCTTGGAACCACTCCCTCTACCTCATCATTCTCCACATGCTCTGATTTGATCACCTCTAAACCTGTGAGAAATTGAGTACCCAGCCAGGTGACTTAGGGCGAAGTGGGTATGCCTTCTCTCCCACACCACTCTCTGCCTGATGCAACTTTGCACTTAGTAAGTTATCCTGTACCCCAGCTGCTGCTGAGAGGCACCAGGTGTCTATTTGGAGTGTCCAGGACTCCCTGGACTGGGCTCTGTGAAGATGTGGCCACAGGAGAGCGACTCCTTCTGAACAAAGGCAGACCTTTGTTTCAAGGTAATCTCAAGGTCCAGAGACCGTGGATTTGCCTCATCAGCTAACCAATCCCAGGATATCGAATTGGGATGCCATTTCCATATTCCTGGTATTTGGCAAAGACTGGGAGACAGGATTGCCACTTGGTGTCTACATGAATTTTTTTTCCAAACTGCATCTATCCAATTTTTTTAAAAGCTCACTCTCACCCCTCTTTCTCCCCAACATGGTCAGGTAAATTTCACTCCCTCTCTCCAACCTCACCCCTCCAAGGGAAGCCTATACATTTCTGGCATTCCTAAAGACTGCCTCACCCCACCCCCTCACCTGGAGTTACCATTTGTTTAGATCAGCTGTATTTTTATAGATGGTGGTCCTCAAACCTGTCAGAGAATCTGTAGAATATGTACATTTAAATGCTTAATGAAAAAAGCTTAATGTGACAAAAAACTCCAGCTTCTAGCGGTGACCCCAAGACCTCCAAGAAGATTCAAACACAACCAAAGACAGCTCTGCCTGGACTGTGATACTGGGCAAATCTTCTCCAACCGGCCCACTGCAAAGGTCCTGCCTGGAACTGTGGACACCTGGAGAGTTGACTGTCCTGTTTTGCCTAGACAAGACAAGGTTGGTCATTAACCCCAAAGTCCTCTTCTACAGAAAGACCTCTCAGGTTTGCCGGGCAACGACTGATGCTGCGATGCTGCCCTAAGATATGTACCCAGAATGAAGCCACGGACACCACAGGAGCCTACTGGGAAGGCCGTCTGGATAATGGGTAAGCCTCTGTCATATTCATCAATACTTAGGCCGCTTGGATTATGCTCCCCATGGTAGTTTATCTTTCTCAGGTCTCTGGTGGGTTTGAAGATCAGTTTAACAGCAAAACTCAAGGCTTCAGCTGCTTTCTCAGAAAAGTGTAAAGTTTATCTAAGGTCTGAGGATCTAAGAAGTGTCTGAGGCTGAGAAGGTGTTTTAAAGTTGACAATAAGAAAGTGAGTTTAGGTACATAAAACCTTCCCCCACTATACTGCTGTTGTACTTAGACTGTTCAGAGCTTTAACATTAATCAGATTTTAAATTGTCTAACTTGAAAAGATTCTTGTAAGTGTCAGGAGATCCACTCAAACCCACACATGACACTCAAGATAAGTGCTTTCTATTTCAGAGGATGGGATTCCTCCCCCATTCCCCAGGTTTCAGACTCCCCTTCCTCAACTACCAAGACCATGGGCCTAAAAGTTTCAAATATAAACTCCCTAACTTTATCCTCTGCTCCTAACATATATACGTTCCAGCATCCTGCCAGGTGCTGCATCCAGAGCGCAGGTGCTCCAGCATATACCTCACAGACGGCATCGCCTAGACCTGCAGTTTCTTAGCCACAGATGGTCTCACAGATCCTGAACAGCAAATACAACAGTCTGCTCTTCCCAGACTTGGCCAACATTTCAGCCTTTTGACCCCCTGTCACTGTCCTACTGTCAGCCTGAAGCAGTCAAAAGACCAGATTTCTGTGCCCCATATCCATTTAATATCAACAAAAGGCTGGGATGTTAGGTCCTGCTGCAGGGCATGACTGGCATGGCCTGCCCTCTACCTAGGGGCGGGGTTTCCCCTCTCCCAGAGAATCACTGTATAAACCTGACATTTTGCGTTCTCTCTCTCTCTCTCTCTCTCTCTCTCTCTCTCTCTCTCTCTCTCT
>OU015760.1:74028589-74050473 GCA_907169655.1 Acomys percivali | reverse complement strand
CTCTCTCTCTCTCTCTCTCTCTCTCTCTCTCTCTCTCTCTCTCTCCTGATCTGGAAGAGAGGCTATTGTGACTAATACTAAGAAACAAGGCTGTGATTGGTCCAAAACACAAGCCTCCAGGATTGTGATTGATGCTAACTGGCAGGATAGAGATTGCTGTGGATAAATGGCCAATTGGTCCAAACAAACACCCTTCTAGAACTATGTAGACAAGCTTCTTAAGTTCACACACTTTTAACTAATGGGTAAGTTTGCCGGAAAATACTCTGCTAGGCTGTCACTCCAGGTGTTGCAGCATCAGGCCCCATAGTAGCTTCTCTAGTGCGGGCATTTCCTTTCTACGTTTAGTAGTGCAGGCTGAGCTAGCAACATGGAAGCAGCAGTAGCAGAGAGCGGCAAAGGCATCAGAACAGCAAAGGCCTGAGACCAGAGGCAGTCATAGCTGAGCAGTCATCGAGCCACAGTGTAAAAACAGCAAGGCAGCCAACTGGTTAATAGCCAAAGACAGTAGCTATGCAGGTCAAAAGCAGGCAGAGCAAAACAAAAATGAAAGACATTGGAAGGGGAGGCAGGAGAGGACAGAGACATGAGGATTAAAGACATACAGGTTGTGTGAAGCCAGCAAGGGGCAAACTAAAGGCTTGGCTTACCAGAAGAGTTTCCAAAACATATCAAGTCTTCAGACCCAAGGGTCTCAGGTCCCATGGTTAGAGCTCTAACACTGGCTTCTAACAGGAACCAAAGGTCACCCCACTGAAGGTCTGCATGCAGACTGTGACACTTGGAAGGCTGAGTTGCAATGTCCAGGAACACTTGTGGATGTCATTTGCTGTTGTTTCTGCCCACCCCAGCGCCCCTACTTGCTGCAGCCAAGCACTAAAGGAAAGAGCCTCTTCTTACCTACCCATGATTTCTATCTAAGAAAAACAGAGGAATCTTTAGCCAGTGTTCTGTCATAAATGTCTTCCTTTCTTACATCTAGACCCAGATCAGCTCCCTGTCATTTCATTTTTTTTTTTTTTTAGATTTATTTATTAAGTATACAGTGTTGTGCCTGCATGGACGCCTGCACATCAGAAGAGGGCACCAGATCTCATTACAGATTGTTGTGAGCCACCATGTGGTTGCTGGGAATTGAACTCAGGACCCTTGGAAGAACAAACAGTGCTCTTAACCTCTGAGCCATCTCTCTGGCCCTGGTTCTCTTTCTTGTAGTGAAGTGTATCTTTGCTTCACAGCATTTCAAACAATTTGACACTGCTTTGGAAAAAATCTCACTAGATTGTAAGCTTTATTTTACTTATTTATTCAGATTACATCTAAATTTTTATCCCATCCCTTGTATCCTCCCATTCCTCCCTCCCTCCAGCTTTCACCCTATTACACTCCCCTAGGTCTATAACCGAGGGGGACCTCCTCCCCCACTATATGGTCATAGGCTATCAAGTCTCATCTTGGCAGCCTGCTTATTCTTTCTTTGAGTGCCACCAAGCCTCCCCACCAAGAGGAGGTGGTCAAATATGGGACACCAGAGTTCATGCCAGAGCCAGTCCCAGCTCTCCACATAACTGTGGAGAATGTCCTGTCCATTGGCTAGATCAGAGTAGGGGTTCAATGTTTACTACTTGTATTGTCCTTGGTTAGTGCCATAGTTTGAGCAGACCCCCCTGGGCCCCGATCCACCTGTCATGATGTTCTTCTTATAGGTTTCTAGGACTCTCTGGGTCCTTCTATTTCCCTATTCTCCTATATTTCTCTTACCTAGAGTCCCAGTGGGATGTCCTCACATCCGTCCCAATCTCCTGGGAAGTGAGGCCGTTCATGGGACATGCCTTTTGGGCTAGTACCCAATTATCAGTGAGTATATACCATGTGAGTCTTTCTGCTTCTGGGATAACTCACTCAGTATGATCATCTCTAGTTCCATCCATTTGACCAAAAATTTCAGAATTTCCTTGTTTTTAATAAGCTGAGTAGTATTCCATAGTGTAAATGTACCACGGTTTCTTTATCCATTCTTCTACAGAGGGACACTTAGGCTGTTTCCATGTTCTGGCTATTATGAATAAGGCTGCTATGAACATGGTTGAGCATATGTCCTTGTTGTGTGCTGGAGCATCTTCTGGGTATATTCCAAGGAGTGGAATAGCTGGGTCTTGAGGAAGCCCTATTCCCAGTTTTCTGAGATAGCGTCAGATAGATTTCCAAAGTGGTTGTACAAGTTTTCACTCCCACCAGCAATGGAGGAGTGTTCCCCTTTCTCCACATCCTCGCCAGCTTTATGGAGAATATTTTGTTTACTCTTATACTCCCAAACCTTACCCAAAGGACAATAAGTCATTGTTCCATGTGTTCTTGATAAATAAATGAATAAATGATATACACCAAAGGGTTATCTTTAGGCAATAAGGTTATGGGTGATTTGTTGTTTATTTCCCCCTTTGGGCTTAAATGTAGTTTGTGTTGTGTGTGTTCTATGTTTGCAGTGGGAAGGGAAATGAACTTTTAAAGCAGCATAAAAATCAATAGATTAGTAAATGAAAACAATGATAGAAGAATAGGACAACTTTGACTAAATGCCTAATCACAAAGGGCAGGGTTACTATTGAAAGCTCCCTTGGAAGTGGTTCCCAAATGAGTTTTCCAATTGATCCTTGTGTGCAAACAGGTAAAGAGGGGTAGAAAGACACATAAGGCAATGTGAGTAAAATCTATACATTTGAAGTGATAGAAAGTGACAAGTGCTCCTATACGTGAAATGCTAGTGGTAATTCATAAAGCACCGCCCCCCAAAAAAATCTCAGAGGGTCTTAAAAAACAATAGGAACTAGGGTTTACAATGTGTTTCCACTGAACTCTTCCCTTCCTTTCTTTTTATCTTGCTTTTTCAAAGTGTGAAAAACTTGAAAGCTCCCCCCAAAAAAAATCCTCACAATTTGCTTTCTAAGGAATCTTCTAATGCCAATCAAAACTTGAGTAGTCTTGTTTAGTTAGAATCCACGCAGATATGTGCTCCCAGCTAAGTGACACAACAAATGAAGTTCCCTACTAGAGAGCACATTCAGTAATTAAGCTATTCCTACTTTAAGAAGAAAAGAGAAAGATGCTTTCTATAGGGACTGTCTGCAGGCTCTTCACAGCCCCTCGAATTTCAGGTCTTGCTTCCTATCTATGGAAAAGAGTGACTCCCCAGCTATGAATGTGCCAAGCATTTTGACCAAGTACTTATCTGCACAGCCACAAAACCAATATCATCAGTTAGGGAAAAACAATTTCCTCTGGCAAGTAGAGACAGCCTAATTGCTTAATCTGACATATTATTAATGGTTCAAGCCAACCAAAAGCATAATGGATATTGATAACCAGTGGCAGGTTGGACACTTGATGTATACAGTATTGCTGGAAATTACTTACATCAAGGGTTGCAACTGACCGTTAGACTAAATTGCTCAATCTCCATGGGTTTCATTAAACAGTTCCATCAACTTGATAAAGTGGCAAGACAGAAAGTTAGCCCATTAACTATAGCTCTAAAAAAAATTGGCTAACAGAGTGGAGGACACTTACAGTATTTATATTCTGTATCAATGAAAAATATAAATCTCCTTAGTAAAATTGTACTTTGGGTGTTGGGGACAGTTTTATCCCCTCCCCCTTCATTTAAAGGGTCTGGGGAACTGGACCTAAAACTGAGCCATTACGTGGAAATAAGTGTGACTTGCAGAGAGCTGACAGTTGACATTGAGTTTGGTGGTTCTAGGTATTCAGGATCTGGCCTTTTCTTGAGATAAAGCTGAGCCTTATCCAAAGCAAGTCTCTTTTCTTGTTCTCTCCCATTTACAAAGCTATTGGCATGGGATAACATGCAGATAGAAACTACCATTTTCCCAGTCTCCTTTGTGTAGATGTAGTTCTAAGCCTCATTTGGGTTTTAAAAGGGCAGGAGAAATCCAGGAGTCATTTGTAAGTAAGCACAGGAAAATTATCTACAGCACATTGGGGGTTCCAATGTATAGCCTCCTCACCCAGACGTTAACAATACTCTTTCCATATGATCAGTAATAGACGAGAGCTAAGTCTTGAAGATTAACTTGGACTCTGTAGATCATAAGAGAATAAGAAAGACTAAAATCAAAACAGCAAGCCTAATTAATAATAACAAAAGGACGCCTTCAGCCCTCTGCATGTCTGTAACAGATGCGAAGCCTAGTCTTCATGTGAGACTCCTGACAGCAGGAGCAGAGGCTGCCTCTGACTCTGATGCCTGCCTTTGGACCCGTTCTCCTAACTGGGGTGCGTTGTCTAGCCTCAACAGGAGATGCGCCTACTGCAACTTGATATGCCAAGGCGAGTTGATATCCATGGGAAGCCTGCCCTTTTCAGAAGAAAAAGGAAGGAGGGAGAGTAGATAGGGAGGAGAAAGAGGGAATGTGGGGGGAGGGATTGGGAGGAGCTGAGAGCCGGGGAAACTGTGATCGGATTAATTAATTAATTAAAAAAAGAAGCCTTCCGAGCTGGGTGTCTCAAAGCATTCCTATAATCCCAATTCTGGGGGCTGAGGTAGGAAGAGCAGTCAATGGGGGTCAGCCTGATCCTCTTAGCCACTAATGAGAAAAGGGGCAACGAGTGAGAAATCTAGCATGGAGATGCCACGCACAATCCTTCCAGTCCAATTAAATGAGCTAATAACTGTAGAGCACTGTGAATGGTGCACAGCATGGGTGCTTGCTATGAACATCAGTATCTTCCCAGTAAAACTGAAGGAAGAAAATACCAAAATGTGACAAAAAAAATTCCACATTTGACAAAAAAAAACTATATTTTTAACATTTATTTACATGTTGTGCATATGAACATTTACCTATTATGTATGACCGTTCACTGGCACATGTATGCTCAGTGCCTGTGGAGGCCAGAAGAGGATGCCAGGTCTTCTGGAAGTGACATTATTGGTGTGCGGGTGCTAGTAAACAAACCTGGGTCCCTCATAAGAGCAGCAAGAGTTCTAAAGTGCTGAGCCAGCTCTTCAGCCCGAATTTTGTGAGTTTTAACTCTCCAATGCATGCCCTTTCAGACATGCAGGTAACTGGCTCGAGATGAGGAACTTGCTGCTGGCATGGTCTCAGTAACTAGCATCCACCTCTCCCAGTACCTTTTTTTTTTTCCTTCGAGACAAGGTTTCTCTGTGTGGCCTTGGCTGTCCTGGACTCGCTTTGTAGACCAGGCTGGCCTCGAACTCATGGCAATCGGCCTGCTTCTGCCTCCCAAGTGCTGGGATTAAAGGCGTGCGCCACTACACCTGGCTAAGTTTTTTGTTTTGTTTTTCGAGACAGAGTCTCTCTGTGTTAGCCTTGGCTGTCCTGGACTCACTTTGTATACTAGGCTGGCCTCAAACTCACAGTGATCCACCAGCCTCTGCCTCCCGAGTGCTGGGATTAAAGGTGTGTGCCACCACGCCCAGCTTTTTTTTTTAAGAATAATTTTTGTTTTTATTTTATTTTTTATGTGCATTAGTGTGAATGTGTCAGATTCCTTGGAACTGGAGTTACAGACAGTTGTTAGTTGCCATGTAGGTGCTGGGAATTGAACCCGGGTCCTTTGGAAGAAGCCAGTGCTCTTAACCACTGAGCCATCTCTCCAGCCCCTCTCCCAGTACCTTAAACAAAGGACTGTCATGTCTTTTCCTTTGATTGCCCTCAAGAACCTGGAAAGGAAGGCAGAGGTGAGGTGCAGGCTCCATACTTTCTCCGTCTCCAGCTCACATTCTTTGGGAACAAGAGTCGTGTCTTAGATGTCCCCTGGCGGGGGAGACCTAGTGGCACTCAGAGGAAGGACAGCAGGTCACTGAGAAGAGACTTGATACCCTATGAGCATATACAGGGGGAGGTAATCCCTCTCAGGAACAGTCATAGGGGAGGGGAATAAGGGGAAAATGGGAGGGAGGGAAGAATGGGAGGATACAAGGGATGGGATAACCATAGAGATGTAACAAGAATAAATTAATTAAAAATAAATAAATAAAAAAAATAAAATAAAATGAAATGAAAAAGAGTCGTGTCTTTTTTACCCTTACATGCCCTCAAAGAAACTACCACTCAGCAGGGAATCATAGGGAGTCACTTGAATACAACAGCAGGATTAAAGCTGCTGACTCACTGAATGGAAGTTCCTTCACTGAATGAAATGCTTGATAAGGACTATGTGGAATTTAGTTCAGTGCACCCAGCACCAACATCAAGCGTAGGGCATTGCGACATGTGCCTTTTGCCTCAACACTGGGGGACTGAAAGGAAGATCCCAGGGAATTGCTGAGCAGTTGCTAGAGGTAATACTATGAACTCCAGGTTCCATCAAAGACCCTGTAATTCATACATAGATGATAGATAGATAGATAGATAGATAGATAGATAGATAGATAGATAGATAAGAGGCACTTGAGGAAGGTTTCCTGATGTCCACCTCTGATGTCTACAGACTTCTGCTCATGTGTATACACTGCATATAAACAAGTGCACGTGCATGTGCATGACTGGGAACACACACACACACACACACACACACACACACACACACACACACACACACACACAAACTACTGAGTCAAAACCAAACAACCAAGAACTGAAGACCAATTTTACCACTGTGCAATCTCTAGAAGCCAGTTCACTTATAAGCCTCCAAATATCCCATGTCTAAAACAGAAGCAATAACAGTCCTTTTCTGAGAGGGTGCCCAGGGAATCAAAAGATAATAGACAGAACGCATTTCGCACAGGATCTGCCCTATGCCCAAGAAAGGATTGTTACACGTAATATTATTTGAATGTATGAAACCCAATTAACAGAAAGAAAGTAAAGCGTATTGAAAGCAAGAGTTAAGGCACAAAATCTTAGAGATTTCTTTGTCCTAAAAAAAAAAATGGTTTGGAACAGTCTGTGCACAAAATGAGAGTTTTGCAACAGAGACCCAGTTCCAGGAAAGGAATCAAACAGTCTGAAGGTGAAGAAGAAAAGGTTTGAGGGAAGAATGTCCCCAAATAGATTCAGAAGCCCATCCCTTGGCCTGGAAACCCCAAAACTCTGAAGTCAACTCCTCTGAATATTGTTTTCCGATTTGAAAATATGAGCTCTGTTCCATTAGAATCAAAATATCCTGGCATAAGCTGCAAACATCTGGGCTCTTGCTATAAATTCCTGCCTGCGACCGAAGCATAATGAAGTTGGGACTTTTGTGTGCGTTTTTTAAACCTGTAAGAAAGCTAGCGCTCCGGAAGAGGAAGAAATGTTAACTGTTCCTATTAGAGTCTATTTATGTCTATTTGAAGCCAGAAACAGCAAGCACTTGCCAGTCAAAACGAAATGTCTTCCCAAGCATCCTAGCTGAGCAGAGAGGAGGAGGCATATAAATTGAATAAAAATGAGAACAAATACATGGCAGGCCATTTGTCTCCTCCAAACTCTGGGATACATACAGCCACTCTTCTGTCACAGTCAAAAGAGCCCCCACACTAGCCCACCCACAGGGGTGGCAGCTAGGTTTGGAACATGAAAGATGGCAGCCAGGCAAAAGCTTCATCCGGCTCAGCAGTAGCTCTTGGTGCCTGCCCACATGGAGTTGATAAGCATGTGCATGCTCTCACCTGGTGGCCTCCTGGCTCATAAAGAAACTTGTACCAAAACATTGGCGAGCTGAAGATGATCACAAACTGTCTACTTCTGACCATAAAGGACTGATGTGGCTGCTTCACCCAGGATATTCCAGGCACAAATATGGTTACATTATGAAATTTAAAGGCAGAAAGTGCCAAGACATGGCCTGGCACACAGAGGGTAGGGCAAGTTGAGAACTTTAATTCGAAATATCTCTGACTCCAAATACACAATACCATCTTGAGTTTGGGAGAGGTTCGAGCATAAGGACCACCCAAAGCCAATAGTTCAGCACAAGGGGCTCTTGTGCCAGCTCATAAAATACTTGTATAACAAAATACTGGTCCTGCTTTTCCATCATCTTACTATGATTTATGAACATTGAAGGTTGCCTTCTCCAAATATTTTATGTTGACAAAAAGCTTTTTCTCAGAGCAGCACTACTAATTGGCTATACTACTCTCGTGCATGAATTATAAATGATTCTATATGAGTATTTATCTTATTATTCTCTAAACTTGTGGAATAGTAAGGTAGTATCTTATGCTCCTTACAGAAACCCCAGAACTTGCATGGCTACTAAACATTAAGAATATCCCTTGGAAGCCGAGCAGTGGTGGCACAAACCTTTAATCCCAGCACTCGGGAGGCAGAGGCAGGTGGATCACTGTGAGTTCAAGGCTAGCCTGGTCTACAAAGTGAGTTCAGGACAGCCAAGGATATACAGAGAAACCCTGTCTCGGAAAAAAAAAACAAAAATAAATTAATTAATTAATAACCCTTGGGAAATGGAAGTTCAAATCTTGCCCCAGCATGTATGAAGTCTGTCACACTGACTCTGTTACATAACACTCCTGGATCCTAGGTGGCCCTTGAACAAGAAAGATGATTTCAATGAGGATTTGAAAGTGCTTCTAGATTTGAGGAGAGTAAACTTGAGGTGTAAGATGCCACAATATAAACACAGATTGCCCTTGGAGCATCCATTTTTTAAAAGATTTGTTTATTTATTATTATGTATGCATTGCTCTGCCCACACATACACCTTCAGGCCAGAAAAGGCCATCATATCCATTTATAGATGGTCGTGAGCCCCACCATGTGGTTGCTGGGAATTGAACTCAGGACCTCTGGAAGAGCAGACAGTGCTCTTAACCACTGAGCCATCTCCCCATCCCTGGAGCATCCATTTTATTCTATGAGACAAAAGGTAGGGGACAAAATTGTCTGTCTATTAAAACAATCTCATAAATAGTATAGAATAAAAGGAAAACTTACCATACTTTCATAAAGATAAGTCGTGGAATTTCAATATAAAACTGTGCTAATTTAAAGTGGCACACTGAGGGTGGGTGAGGAGAACTACCTAGGAGAGAGAACAGAAATGGGGGGCATCTCTGGGACAGGGTAGGCTCCTGAGAATCTAGGGGGTGACCCTAGCTGAGACTCCTAGCAGCAGGGGATATGGAGCATGAAGTTGCCACCTCCTCTAGCAAGGTGGGGCTTCCAAAGGAGGGATGGAGACACCAACCCACCCATAAAACCTTAGACCCATATTTGTCTTGTCTACAAGAAATGTGAGGGCAAAGATGGGACAGAGATGGAGAGAATGACAAACCAGTGGCTGGCCCAGCTTGAGACCGACCCCACAACAGAGGGCAGACCCCTGTCATTATTAATGATACTCTTGCTATGCTTGCAGACAGACTGTCTTCTGAGAGGTTTCATCTAGCATGTGATAGAGACAAATGCAGAAACCCACAGCCAAGCAATGGGCCTACCTCTGGGAGTTTAGTGGAACAGAAAGAGGAAGGTTAGAGGGAGCTGGAGGGGTCAAGGACACCACAGGAAGATCTACAGACTAATCTAACCTAGGCCCACAGAGGCTCACAGAGACTGAACCACCAACCAAAGAGCTTGCATGCCCCCTACACATATGTAGCACATGCACAGCTTGGTCATCATGCCAGTCCCCTAACAATAGGAGTAGGGGCTGTCTCTGAATCTGCTACCTACTACTGGGTCACTTTCCCCTAGTTGGGCTTTATGGGAGAGGATGTGCTTAGTCCTGCAGTGACTTGCAGTGACTTGCATTGCCAGGGTAGATTGGAACCAATCGTGTGGTCTCCCTTTCTCTAGGAGGAAGGAAAAGGGGGATGGGATCAGAGGAGGGAGGAGGCTGGGATCAGGATGTAAAGTGATTGATGTTCCATGAAAGCCTTCACTTACCAGGAAAGTGGGACAGAGGGGAGGACATCCATCTGGGACTCTAGGTGAGAGAATCAAGGGAGAATGGGGAAATAGAAGGATCCAGAGGGACCTAGAAACCTACAAGAAGAACATTATGATGGGCAGATCTGGGCCCAGGGGTCCTGCTCAAACTATGGCACCAGCCAAGGACAATACAGCCAGTAAACTTCAAACCCCTACCCAGATCTAGCCAATGGACAGGACATTCTCCACCGTTGAGTGGAGAGTGAGATCTGACTTTCACGCTAACTCTGGTGCCGCATATTTGACCACGTCCCCTGGATGGGGAGGCCTGGTGGCACTCAGAGGAAGGCTAGCAAGCTACCAAGAAGAGACCTGATACTCTATGAGCATATACAGGGGGAGGTAATCCCCCTCAGTCACAGTCATAGGGGAGGGGAATAAGGGGAAAATGGGAGGGAGGGAGGAATGGGAGGATACAAGGGATGGGATAACAATTGAGATGTAATATGAATAAATTAATTTTAAAAAAGAAAAAATATAGTGGCACATTGGGAAAGCACCTAATTGTTAAAGTGTTCATTAACCAGTGCTATGGATTTCCATGTGCCTCCTGCTCAAATAAAAACAGTAATGGCATACTGTTAATTACATCTTATAATTAAAAGTTTCCTGTTTGATAAAGTGGAGATAAACTGTCAGAAGTTGGGTATCACATCTGCCAGACTTTGAATATGGCCTGCATACTTTGGATAATACAGGTGAAAATGTTTTATCTTCATGGCCTAGTCCCTGCTCACCTCCCCAGCATCATCTCTGTTGCTTTGGGAAACCCTAAGGCCCAGTGTTGACAGAATTGCGTGTAGTTGCAGAGCGTGGTAGAGCTCACCTCAGATCTGAGCATCTGATGAGATAAAGTGTATTCAGGGTGCTCTAGGTGTAAACTAATGCTAATCTCTGATGAGAGGATTGTGAGTGTACATTGAGAGGCTGTCTCAAAGAAGCAAAAGAAGTTTAAAAAAAAAGGAATAGTAGTGTGCAGCTATCTCTTAGCTAGCTGAATGGTGCCAGAACTGTACATAAGAAACACTCTGTTTATGGCCCCAATTTCTTTGGGAAGATGTCAGAAAAAAAACTCTAATTTAACTTACAAAGTGTTTGGAAGAAGTAAAGGAAAAAGAAACTGAAAGAGGAGAAAGGGAGCAACAAAGGGGAAGGAGAGAAGAGGAAAAGAAAGACGAGAAAATTAGAGGGGGAGGGAGAGAAAGATTATAAATGAACAGCAGCCCCTTCCAGAATATGAAACATGTCCACTTTAAGCCTTACAATCAGACCTTATATGTAATAGGAAATTTTTAAAATATAATTTAGGTAAAGATCTCAAATTAAAACCTTCCTGGACATCCTGCAAGAAGGCACACCAAGTCTACTAATCTGAGTTTCGATCCCTGAGAAGGAGTAGCTTCATTTTAAGCTGAACCTTGAATCATGAGTAGTCAGCCCTGAAAAGATTGTATCGGAGAGAATACCCAAACAAAGAAGAGCGCATCTAAAGGTCCTGAGGCAGAGATAGCTTGATGAGCTCATGGAACAGGAGTAGACGCAGAATGCCAGAGGAAGAAAACAGAAAACACAGAAATGCTTATGAAGAGGAGATTGTGCAGGGGTGATGGGCCACAGTAAGGAACTCAGCATGTGTTTTACATATGATGGAATGGATTGAGGTTTTCCAACTACCCTTAGCATAGAATCCTAACTCCTGACTATGCACTAAAACACCGAGCAAAATTGGTGCTAATCCTTCTCTTATCCTTTTCACTAACATCATTCTACCCTCACTCACTATTTTCAGTCAGTGAGGCTAGTCCTTCTTCAGAAGTCTGTATTTTCTCACATGTCTCCTTTTTTGTGTGTGTTTCACATTAACATCCTAATTTTTTCTTGTTAGCATTTATTCCTTGTACAAAATAATGGGTTTCATTATGGCATTTCTATGTATATATTCATGTGCTTTGATCATAGCCCCCATCTTGTCCTTTCCTTTCCCCTCCCTGCAGAAGAACTGACGTATATAATAAAAGAGCGAAGGCTGGAGAGATGGATCGGTGGTTAAGAGTGCCTATTTCTTTTCCAAAAAATACCTGAGGTCAGGTCTAGGTACCCATGGTGGGAGGCTGACAACCAACTCTAACGCCGGCTCCAGAGGATGGAGGATGCTTTCTTATAGACTCTACAGGCATGTGCATGCTCCCAAAGAAAACATAATTAAAATAAATGGGTGAGATGAGAAGTGATGAAGAAGGAAGCAGTTACATTTAGAGGGGAACATTGTGGTGTGAATTGCTACATGCACATATGCACACACACATACAGAGACCAAAGGTCTTCTTCAGTCTCTCTGTGTCCTCTTACCACGGGACAGTCACTCACTCTCTTCTAGCTAGAGTGACAGACAAGATCCACTGCACCTATTGCTGCTATTACAGGGACATGCATTCATCATGCTCAGCGTTTGACATGGGTGCTGGGGATTCAGTCTGTCGTACCCCTTGAGCCATCTCTCTATCTGGCCCCTAAAAGTTAAATCGTTTTTAAAATATTCCTGTAACTTCTGATTTGTTGTGTCCCAACTGTAGGAATAAGGTTATTGTGTAACTCAAATGTTCATTTCTCTACCTTCCATATCTGGAGTTTTGCAACGCAGTTTTGTAAAAATAACATTAACATTCTGGTGTGCCACGTGGGCCGGAACTTACATAGAAAGTAAAACTACAGAGGAGTTTCTTAGTCCTATTCATTAAGAGAGCAACCACAGTTTCTAAGGCAGGAGCTCACTGCTTCCTGATTAGGCCCCCTGTAGAGCAGCAAGGCCTTCCAGCTCCAGGGGGGAAAAAGTTGATACAAACCCCAGAAATACCTCATCTGGTGGCACTCAGAGGAAGGACAGCAGGTCACCAAGAAGAGACTTGATACCCTATGAGCATATAAAGGGGGAGGTAATCCCTCTGAGGAACAGTCATAGGGGAGGGGAATAAGGGGAAAATGGGAGGGAGGGAAGAATGGGAGGATACACGGGATGGGATAACCATTGAGATGTAACAAGAATAAATTAATTAAAAAAAAACAAAAAATTAAAATTAAAATAAAAAAAAAACAGAAACAATCCTTGCTAAGAGAAAAAAATGTCTCTTTAGCACAAGCAAGCTTCTCAAAGCCAGACTTTCCTAGCCAAGGCAGGAAGCAAAATCCCTTTAAGAAGGGGCTCTTGCCGGCCTGACTCATACAGGCCAGAGGAGCAAACACTTGTGGACCCAATAACTTCCCAGAGTAGGGGAGGTGTTAAAAGCTGTACCGAGGGATGGAATCACTCCACGCCACAGATCCACTTAAGAGGTTTAATAGGGGAATACAGAGACCGTCTCCGGAGAAACACATGGAGAGGAGACAGAGAGAGAGAGAGAGAGAGAGAGGGAGAGAGAGGAGAGGAGAGGAGAGGAGAGAAGGAGGGAGGGAGAGAGAGAGAGAGCACCACATGGAGGGTCTGTTCTTTTATATGGCCCAGGGCAGGGCCACGCCCTCCCGTGACAGGTAAGCAGTGACATCACAGGTAGGCAGACTGAAGCAGAATCCCAACAGGAGGGGTCAGGATTCTTTGAAGGAGGCAGGGGGAAAAAAAGCATCTCCCAAGATGCAGGAGCCAGAGACAGACTGAGAAGCCTCAAGCACCTGAACTGGTAAGGTCTAGACGTAGAACTGGGACTAAGAAAGTAACATCCTTAGGGAAAGGTTTTGAAATTAAAGGTTATTGTCTATGTTGAAAATGGAAGAAGGCAAAGTGACATAGTGTTTCTGGATTCCATTTCAGTTTGTTTCTCTTTAGCACATCAATAAATTTTTCAGTGACAGTTACAGGTTTGTATATCCTCTTTGGAAGACATCAGGATAAGCCAGACATGAAGAAAAAAGAGACTGAGAAATTAGATGCTAAATTAAAGGCCATAGAACAGAGGTTGGAGGAATCTTTGAAGCAAAATGGGGAACCTTCAGAGAAATCCAACTTGGAACTTACAATAACACCAAAAGAGGTAGTTCCAGAAGAGGAAAATCCACGAAGGCTTGAAGAAATTGCAGAGTGGCAGCTCACTGAGACGCTGGATAGAAAGTCTTCAGCTATAGGCCAACATGGTCAGGCTGGGTATTATATGTGTATTGTTAAGGTTCAATTATTGGATGGAGGTCTACATGCTAAAGTAGAAATACAGATCCTGTTTGATGTTACCTTGGAACAGGGTCATACAGTGGCTTGTGTGCTCCATTTTACAGAGATTAGTAAACTAAAATATATGCATTGTGCCATAGATTCATATTCAGAATTCCAATGGGTTTTCAACTCTGGAGAGCATGATTCTAAGATTACACATTTGTTAGAGATGGTGACTGGCTTGGAGATGCCTTTGCAAATAAGGGCTGATGGTGCTTCAGCGTGTGTATCCACTGAAATACAACAATTTCTTAGATATTATGACATGAAACCTGTCACAGACATAACTTACAATCCTATAGGTCAAACAATTATAAAAAGATCTAACAATAATTTTTAAAAGGTGGTCATAAAACAGAAGGGGAATATAGTATCATGCCAAAATAGATTAAATAATGATTTATTGATTTCAAAATTATTAAATGAGAAAGTAACACACCTGTTAAGATACACTGGGTTTTGGAAAGGACTACTGATTTAGATCAGCATATAAAGGTCCTAATTGCAAAATGGGAGACAGGAAATGTGTTGCATTGGGGAGAATATGCTCTTGTCTCAACAGGAAATAAAAGGCTATGCATTCCATCTAAACTGATGGAAATCAGATATGACAGGGGGAAGACCTCTTGAAGATCTTAACTTCAGACAGAAGAAAAGAAATCAAGAAGACCAAACAGGACAAGTAATATAATTTTGCTGATCCCTCCACATGGGAACAGTTCTGGACTGACTGAGACATGAAAATGTCTCCATCCAGGACTTCAGCATTCATGGCCAATAAATCTTTGGCTACCAACACAATCCTTTACAGACCTTGAAAGAACAAGTCTCAACTTCATTTGGAAAAAAACAGAATAGTTAAGACAATCCCATACAATAAAAAGATCTTCTGGAGGTATCTCCATCCCTGATCTCAAGCTGTATTATAGAGCAACAGTACTTAAAAACAGCATGGTACTGGCATAGAAATAATCTAGTTGATCAATGGAATTGAATCAAAGGCCCAGAAATAAACCTACACACCTATGGACACTTGATTTTTGACAAAGAAGCCAAAACCATACACTGGAAAAAAGATAGCATCTTCAACAAATGGTGCTATTCTAACAGGATATCTACTTGTAGAAAAATGCAAATAGACCCTTATTTATCACCATGCACAAAACTCAAGTCCAAGTGGATTAAAGACCTCAAAATAAAACCAGACACACTAAATCTGTTAGAAGAAAAAGTGGGGAAGAGCCTTGAGCTCATTGGCACAGGAGACAACTTCCTGAACAGAACACCAATAGCTCAGGCTCTAAGATCAACAATTAATAAATGGGACCTCATGAAACTGAAAAGCTTCTGTAAGGCAAAGGACATTGTCAACAGAACAAAGCAACAGCCTACAGACTGGGAAAAGATCTTCACCAACCCTGCATCTGACAGAGGGCTAATATCCAATATATATAAAGAACTCAATAAATTAAACACCACCAAATCAAATAATCCAATTAAAAATGGGGTACAGAGCTAAACAGAGGAATATCGAGTGGCTTAGAAACATTTAAAGAAATGCTCAACATTCCTAGGCATCAGGGAACTGCAAATCAAAATGACTATGAGAGTTCATCTTATACCTATCTGAAACGGCTAATATCAAAAACTCAGGTGGCACCACATGTTGGCAAGGGTGTAGAGAAAGGGGAACACTCCTGCATTGCTGGTGGGAGTGCAAATTTGTACAACCACTTTGGAAGTCAATCTGGCAATTTTAGAAAGCTATGCCCCATTCCCAAGAGGGGGTGGATGGTTTTTAGTCATTCTATGGGTGATAGATGTTTGTTATTGTTTTAAAGGGGTTGGCTATAGGAAAGACAAGTAAAAAGGTAGATAATTGAATCTACTTTTAGACCAAAGAAAAATAATAAGTCAAAAATATTACATTGATATAGATCTTTGTATATTAATACATATTTAAGATTATATTTTGCTACCTATGTAATTCTTAAAAATGCAATGTTAAGCCATGTGTGGTGGTGCATGCCTTTGTTTCCAGAACCAGGGAGGCAGAGGCAGTTGGATCACTGTGAGGTACAGGCCAGCCTGATCTACAATGCGAGTCTAGGACAACCAGGACTATTACACAGAGAAACCTTGTCTCAAAAAACAAAAACAAACAAAAAAACCACAAAACAAAAAATGCAATGTTAATTTCTAGTTACAGCAGGCAACTTCTTCATAAATCTTGCTTCACAGAAAAGTCTGTCAAATATTCTGAGCCAAAAGGCTGAAAATGATACTCCAACACTAGGGAGAAATTTTGGGAGACTGTCGAGGCAGCCAAATATCTCTGCTATTTTTATGCTTTTAAAAGCCACTTGACGGTACTTTCTACATATTTAGGCAGTATTTATTCCTTCTTAAATCTCTGGTGGGGTTGAAGACTATATAGTTATAGTCTCACAGTTAAACTTAAATTGTTTAGGATGATAGAAATTAATAGTAGAATACTTTATCCAAGGGCACGAAACATACAAATGTAAATCTTATCTAGTAATTTTCATAATTGTTACTATTACACATAGCTTGCTATTGTAAGAGAAAGAGCCTTTATTAGACTAAAATGGGGAGCTATAAGCATAAAGTTATTGTGTAATTCAAATGCTGATTTCTGTACCCCCATATCTGGTTGCAATCCTTGTTCTGAGAATCTCCTGTCTCGATGTTGTATATACACTGTTCCCCCAATTGTCCTCTAATTTGTAAGAAAGCAGATTACAGCCAATTGCAGAGCAGAGGAGAGGATAGAGATGGAGTTAGAAGATGTTGGGGATTTAGGCACAGGAGAGGTCTAGGGGACATCAGGAGAGAGAGCAAGTATCTCTGGGATGTAAGCTGGGAGGAAGCCAAATTAGTTTAGAGGGTTAAGAACAAAGTAATAACTGCTCAGTTCTTGAACTGTGAAGCCTATTATTGAGCAAATATAAGAGTCTCAATTATTTGTGTGACAGCCAGGTTAAGAGAGAAACTGAGAAACAAACACTGTTTTGTAAGAATAACACCAACACCCAAAGATAAGAAATTATTCGCTCATCAATATGTATTAATTAATTACTCATTAAGAGTCAGACATTGTTTGGTATCCTTTAGGAAACAAAATAGACAAAAAATTGTTATCTTCTTGGAAGTTGCAGTTTAATGATGTTCAGTTGTGGAATGATTGAGAAGGTAATGAAGGCCTGGGAAACTCGTGAGGCAGTCCAGGGAGACAAATCTAGCTACATTTGTGATTTTCTTTGAAAAGAAGATAAGTCAATAAAACTCAGAATTAGAATCACTTTTCCAGGACTGAAGAAGTAGATAAGTGGTAAAGTGCTTACCTGGAATGCCCAAGGCTCTAGATTTAATCTGCAGCATTTCATAAAATAGACGTAGTGGAGGCAGGAGGATCCGTTCAAGGTTATCCTTAGCAACACAGTGAGTTTGAGGAAGCCTTGAATACATGAAACTCTGTCTCAAAAAGAAGCTCTGGCGCTGGACAGATGGCTCACCAATTAAGAGCACTTTCTGCACTTGCAGCATTGGTCAGCTCCATCACTTCACTTCTAGCGGATCTGCTGCTCTCTAGTGCCCTCTTCTGGCTTCTGGTGGTACTTGCGTGAGGTGCACTTATATACACTCAGGCAAAACATGCATATACATAAAATAAAAGTAAATAAATCTTTCATTTAGCCCCCCCAAGAAGTAAACATCCTAATGAAACTCATTATTATATATAATTAGTATAGTCTGACAAAAATAAATAAAATTATAAGGAAAGTTTCTGAGTTTTTCCCAATTTTGGATTATGTCACAGCACCTCATGTTTGTACTACTGGAACACACTCTTTACTGTATTCATTCATTTGTCTTTTTCCTGTCTCTTCAACACATCATACCAAAGCCCACGGTATGATGCGTATCTCAGAACATGTACTCTGTACATTTAAATAAACGTATTTATTATAGTCAACTCTCAATGTTCATGGAGCATTAATTCCAGGGTTTCTTGTAAATACCAAAATGCTTTAATTCTAAACTCTCTTATATAAAATGGTAAAGTGTTCATATATAAACTTAGTATGAAAAAATAAAATAAATTAAAAAAAATTTAAAAACTTAGTATGTTCTTCCACAGACTTTAAATCATCACTATATCAATTAGAATACACAATGCATTATTTTCAAAACTATGTAAATAACTGTTATGCTGTATTGTATAGGAAATTGTGACAATAAAATGTCTATATGGGTTCAGTATATATGCTATTCTTTTCCAAATATTAAGACCCTAATTTATGAATTTAGAATGTACAAATAAGGAAGAGCACCGAGCAATGGTGGCACACATTTGATCCCAGCACTCAGGAGACAAAGGCTGGCAGCTCCCTAAGTTTGAGAGCAGTCTAGTCTACAGATCTAGTTCTAGAACAGCCAGGGCTAAAAAGAGAAACCTTGTCTCGAAAAATAAATAAAAGACAAACAAAGAGGGTGGACTATATTGGTGACTGACATATTTATTATTGAGTAAATTTACTAACTATATAAACCAGATCACTTATCACATTAGCATGTATTTATCATCCTGTGGAAATTTCATTGTTTTAATATGCCAAAACTTTGATCTGGTCTTGTATTGTTGTACAATTTTCTTTTCTAGATTAACATAAGATTCCCTATTTAAAGCATAAAGGCATTTGTGCAAATACTGGAAAATTACATTGCCTCATTGTGACAGTTTGCCCTGATTAAATAGTGCACAGTGTCATAAAAGTAAAAATGTTTGAGATTATAAATATACTATCAGAGACGGTAATAAGGAAACAGGTGTCCATTCAGGATGCTATCACACTTTATCAGAAGCCAGAAGCATGACATATCTTTAGATAATTGTCACCAGTCATATTGCACAAATACAGCCGAGAAAATATACTAGAAATGAAATTTTTTATTATTTCATTATTATTATAGGAGGAGGGCAGTGTCCCTGTGTGTGTGGAAATCACTTCTCTCCCTCCCTCCCTCCCTCTCTTCCCTCCCTCTTCCAGAGAACGAATTCAGATCGTTTGGCTGCATGAAAAGAACTTTCACCCAATGAGCCATCTCACCAGCCTCGAATTAAAATTTTAATAGATTCATAACTTACATTATCTAAAAATGGACAGCCAAATTGAATGTGAAATAAATAAAAGTGTCACATGCAGCCAAAAAAAACAGCATCTAGAAAGCAATGATTGGTGCTGTCACTTTAAAAACCATCTTTCCACATCTCTAGAAGGTCTACTGCTATAGAACTTCTCCAGGTAACCAGTTAAAGATTAAATCTTTGCTATCGGTGACTGGCATATGACTGCTCTCAGATCTTCAAGTCCATTACAAGTTAACACATACAGATGTCCGTGCATTGTCCAGCACTTCCTCATGAGTTATCTCTCGGAAGGAGGACATGCCAACGTGTTAGGCTGACTGTCCTGTCCTGTCCTGAAAGGACTCGGTTCAATTAGGCCGCACAGTGACTGTGGCTCCTCCTCCTTCTCTAGCCAAGTCTTTCTAAAGCACCGTGTTCCCATGTGAATGACCACAGTTGCCCATATTATACAGTCAGCAAAGGAGCTGCCTAGGTGTCCCCTAGGGTATTCCATCCAATTCCACAGCAATTCCACCCAGCCTCAGCACCTCATTTGAAAAAAAAAAAGATTAATTAGAATAAAAGAGCCTGGTGACTTCACAAAGTCAAACATCCTTCATCCCAAATGCCACCTTGCTTCACTTGAAATTTCCTAAAAGCCTCCGCTCTCCACAAGATAGTCCTAGACTGATCAAAGGGCAGTGCGTGGTTTCTCCAGTTCCTTGCTTTTGTCTTATACCATAACTAAAACTCCATGAACCCAAGGAGAGTGTGACTGACAGTATTTGCTTTTGAAGTTTTCTGGAAAAAAAAATCTACACTTTGAAACCTGTGGTCCAAACCAACAGGCGTTAGGTACATTGAGAAAGAGAGAACGCTTGTCATCCTGGGACTAAGTAGACTGAGTTAGGAGAACTGTGGTGAATTCCAGGCCAGGCAAAGGCACAGTGTGAGACTATATCTCAAAAATTCCTCAGTATACGAGCTGTAGAGATGTCTCAGCAATTAGGAGCACTTGCTGCTCTTCCCAGGACCCACTTGGCTGCTCAAAACCATCATCAAAATCATGCCAATTCCAGGGGATTCAATGCCCTCTTCTGGCTTATGTGGGCACTGCGTGCACAAGGTACACAGAACCACATGCAGGCAAAACACCTGTAAAATCATAATACGTGTGTGTGTGTGTGTGTGTGTGTGTGTGTATACGGATGTATATGTATATGAGTATGTATGTATGTACATAATAGCAATGATATTAACAACAGAAGACCAGGATGTCACTTTTGTGATACTCCTGCCTACAACAAATAGCATAAACCTAATCATGAATATACATCAAACCATCAAATTCAGACACATTCTTTAAGAACAACATTAGCCTGGACCCTTTTACGTTTTATTCCCGTCTCTTTAATATCTCTCTCTCTTTTTCTTTTTCTTTTTTTTACTTTTCATGGTTCTACTTCTAGTTTTATCCGCATGAGAATTCTTAGCCAAGATTTTATATATTTAATAGTGAGGGTGAAATCTCAGGAAAATTGTTTTCAAACATCTTGTGAATGTAAATATAATTTTTTTTGGTTTTTCAAGACAGGGTTTCTCTGTGTAATAGTCCTGGCTGTCCTGGACTCATTTTTGTAGACTAGGCTGGCCTCAAACTCACAGAAATCTGCCTACCTATGCCTCCCTGAGTGCTAGGATCAAAGGTGTGCACTGCCACACCCAGCTAAAATAACTTTTTTCTAAGTCACAAATTCCCACCACTTTAGGAAGAAGATGTGTGGGTTTTGTGCCACTGAGATATCTACAGGTTTCTCCCCAGCCTCCTGAAAGAGAAAGAGAAAGATGGGGCTGGAGAGATGGCTCAGAGGTTAAGAGCACTGGCTGTTCTTCCAAAGGTCCTGAGTTCAATTCCCAGTAATCATGTGGTGGCTCACAACCACCTATAATGTGCTCTGGTGCCTTCTTCCAGAGGGCAGGCACACATGCAGGCAGAATACTATATACATAATAAATAAATATTTTTTTAAAAGAGAAAGAGGAGAAAGGAAGAAAAAAGAAAGAGAACGAGAAAAGACGTAGCAAAGGTAGGGTGTGTTCAAAATTCCAGCTTCAGCGTGAGCCGCATGCATTATCACTGAAATGCTTCCAACTATTCCACATCTTTAGTTTTTCTTGACCTCTGTCTCCTTCCTCCAACTCTTTGGGCCAAATAGGAATTCCCAGTAAGGCTGATGTTGGTGATAATTATAGGAATGTGAAGAGGCTGGAGAGGTAGCTCAGTGATTAAGAGTATTTGCAGCCCTTCAGGCGAACCTGAATTCAATTCCCAGCACCCACAGGGCAGCTCACAATCCTCTGAAACTCCAACCCTAGGGCACTTGATACAGTCTTCTGGCCTCCTCAAGCACCAGGTACACAGGTGCTGCTTAGAGAAATCACAAAACATTTGCCTAATAATAAATAAAGAAAATACAGGGGGAAATGTCAAGAAGCTGATAGCAGTGAGAAGCCTGCTGGCAGAACCTCTCTCAAATTTACCTCTCAAAGGAAATTTGAATACTGTGCCTTACCATAGTGGTGCCTTACCATAGTGGTGCCTTACCATAGT
>OU015760.1:74009197-74021625 GCA_907169655.1 Acomys percivali | reverse complement strand
GGAAAATTGATACCAAGAGTGCTTATAAATATTAACTTAAAGAACTATTATTAATGTTAATAATAAGAAACTTTACAGTTGCTTGGACGCAGGGACAGTGAGGTGGCTCAGTGAGTAAAGGCACTTGCTGAGTTCCATCCCTAGGACTCACCCACATGGTGGAAGGAGAGAACACAGTTTCTGCAAGCTGTCCTCTGACTACAGATGTGCCCTGGTGTATGCGTGCATGCGCGTGCGCGCGCGCGCACGCGCGCACACACACACACACACAAATAAATGAGTGAATCAGAAAGTTCTATAATCAAATTATTGCACTTCTCAAAGGCTAAGCCCTGGATCCTTCTTCTCTTGACAATGAGAGCCACTAAGATGTCTCTAAGCTCTGCTTTCTGAGGAAGAAAAGTGTCATATTTTGCCTGCCTCAGCGTAGCTGTATGGCTCTATTGCTTTCATATACTAGTCATCTAGTTAGCGTCCAAGGGTAACTTACTGTACAGCTATACATGTCACCTCAGGATGTCTGAATCACATCCACAGTCAGTATTTATTTATTTATGTATTTATTTATTTATTATGTATACAGTGCTCTGCCTGCATGTACACCTGCACACCAGAAGAGGGCACCATGCGGTTGCTGGGAATTGAACTCAAGACCTCTGGAGGAGCAGTCAGTGCCTTTAACCTCTGAGCCATCTCTCCAGTCCCCCACAGTCAGTTCTTTATATAGAAGAAGAAAGCCAGTGAGATGGGCCTTCCCCATTCCTAACCAGGTCCTCTATGACAGCATTTTACAAAGTCTTACAAACCCCCTCCTGCAAACTGCTGAGTGGAACAGAAAGTCACAAGTACAGGCGTTTGCCCTGCCAACCAAGATCAGGACTGGTTTTTGCAGATGCTACAACTTTTGGTTCCTGCCCCATTTCTGCACAGAGCCTGATATAAAGGTTACCCAGCAAACCTCGCCTAAAAGGTCTATCTCAGGTGATCTTTTCCTGCAGCCATTGATGAAAATGAGAGAGCTTCAGTGAGGCTGCTGGCCAAGCCCACTGCTTCTGTTCTGGAGGCTGTCCCAAAAAGCTGTTTCAAGGAGTCCTGGGACACATTTGACCTGAGTAAAACTGGCACTTGTAACTGTGGTGCCATAGATCTGAGTTAGTATAGGGGGCAGTTAAAAGATAATTCTCTCCGGGCATGGTGGCACATGCCTTTAATCCCAGCACTTGGGAGGCAGAGGCAGGCGGATCTCTGTGAGTTCAAGGCCAGCCTGGTCTACAGAGTGAGTCTAGGACAGCCAAGTCTACACAGAGAGACCCTGTCTCGAAAAACAAAACAAAACAAACAAACAAACAAAACAAAAGATAATTCTCACATTATTTCCCCCTTCCACGTTGTTATTTGGGTCTTGTTTAGGTAGCTGTATTGTTGAGGTACTCATGGGTGTAGCTTCTCTGTCAGCTGCAGGAGAGTCAATCTTGAAGCGGCCTTTCCACTCCCTCCTCTCTGATGTTCCCTGCGCCTTAAGTGCAGGAGTGGCACTGGGGATGTATTAATTAAGGCTCGGCAGCCCACAATCAGTTGTTCTCTGCATTTGACCAGTTGTGGTTTTCTGTAATGGTCTCTGTTTTTTTGTTTTTTGGTTTTTTGGTTTTTTGTTTTGTTTTGTTTTTTTAAAGAGAAGCCTCTTTAATAAGGAGTGAAAGATGCATCTATCTCTAGATATAAGGTAATGTTTAGAATACAGTTAGGAATTATATATAATAAAGAGAGCTCCACACCTAGAAAACTACAAGAAAAGAATGCCTGTTGAGGGAGGGAAAATTAGTCTGCCCCAGGGATGAGACCCCTAATTGGTTATGTAATACCAAGTGGTCAGCCCTGAAATTATATACGTAGAAGCAACACTAAATGGACTCAGCAGGTTGTATGTATATATTTATGCATATATATGTATAGCAATAATATTAATAAAGGAGACAGTGCGGGGACATGGAAGGGACTAAAGGGAGGACAGGGATGGGGAAATTAAATAACTTTTTTTTTTGGTTTTTCGAGACAAGATTTCTCTGTGTAGCCTTGGCTGTCCTGGAGTCACTTTGTAGACCAGGCTGACCTTGAACTCACAGCGATCAGCCTGCCTCGTCCTCCCAAGTGCTGGGATTAAAGGCATGCACCTCCACGCCTGGACTTAAAATTAAAAAATCAAAAACAACAAACAAAAAAACAAAAATCACAGGTATCACAAAACTATGTACAACTTTTTTTTTTCTGGACAGTGGTGGTACATGCTTTTTTTTTTTCTCTCTCTCTCTCTCTTTTTGGTTTCTTGAGACAGGGTTTCTCTATGTAACTTGTAACTTGGCTGTCCTGGACCCACATTGTAGAGCAGGCTTGCCTTGAACTCACAGAGATCCACCTGCCTTTGCCTCCCAGAGTGCTGGGATTACAGGTGTGTGCCACCAGTGGGGGCAAGGTGGCAGAGGCAGGTGGATCTCTGTGAGTTTTGAGACCAGCCTGGTCTGTAGGGTGAGTTCCAGTATAGCAAAGGCTACACAGAGAAACCCTGTCTTAAAGAAAGAGTAAAACTTTTTATACGTTGATTTAAAATATCTCACTCAGAAGGGAAAATGAAATGGACATTGGAAGTGGAGGGAAAGGAGGGAACTGAGTGGGAGAGGGGTGGGGAGAGGAACAGGGGTGGGAGTCAAATGTGGGGAGACCAGAGGGGCGGGGATGAAAGAGAGAGAATGGAAGTCGGTGAGGGGACTGGGAAGCCTCCAAAGAGTCTATGGGGGTGGCCCTAGCTGAGACTCCCAGCAGTAGGAGATATATAGCCCTAGTGGACATCTTCTGTAGTCAGGCGGGACTCCCAGTGGAGAGAGGTGGGGGGATACCAACCCTCCCACAAATTTGTTCTGCCTACAAGATGTGCAGAGATAAGGATGGAGCAGAGATTGGGGAAATGGCAAACCAGTGAGTGTCCCAACCTGAGACCCACCCCATGGGCGAGAGCCAACCCCTGACACTATTAATGATACTCTGCTATGCTTGCAGGCAGGACCTATCGTGGCATAACTATGTCTATGCAACAAATGCATGTCCGGTGCCTGCAGAAGTCAGAAGAGGCTGTTGGAACTGCTAGGACTGGAGTTACAGAGGATTGCAAGCTACCATGTAGATGTTGGGACTCAAACCTAGGTCCTCTGGAAGAACTGACAGTGCTCTTAAGTGCTGAGCCATCACTTTGGCCCCATAAATATAAATAATTAAATAATGATTCTCTACTAAATAAATTGGAAATTAAATATTTATTAGATGATGATATTACAGTGTTTACAATGGTTAAAAGGAAAAGGAAAATTCTTGGGCCAGAAATACGGTTCAGGCATTTGTCCAGGACTCACATAATGAAAGGAGATAACTGACTTCCAGAAATTGTTCTTTGGCCTACACACGCGCGCGTGCACACACACACACACACACACTGAATAAAAATAATTTTAAATTCCTGCGGAAAGTCCTTATGAAAATCATATTTCGAATTTCCTCACTCTTAGACAAGCATTCTAACAGCGGGAAGAAATCCTAGCCACAGAAAGCCTAGTCAGTAAATCCCTGGAGAGTGGGCTGTCCATGGGCGTGGACTCAGTACCCTTCACTTCCTCAGGACCAGTCTCTCCTGCCTGAAAGTGAAGGAGAACATTGCACATTATTCAGAGAGGGAAAGATGCTTCAGGCTTATTAGGGTACCAGGGCCAAAGTCTGCTCCCATCCGAGAGAACCTGAATAAGGCTTCTAGGCTGAGTTTCTCACTCAGCCCAAGGTAAAATGATGAAGACTTATTCACACCTAAGGAACCATTCATTTTCCTCTTGCCTCTTTCCTCCTTTTTTTCAATTCTAGAAAACTTTCAGACCTTATTAAGCTAAGGAGATAATGTATTTGAATTAAGTATCATTAGGGGATTCCTAAATTAAGAAAAAAATGCTTACCAAAATATATTGCCTAGTTAGTTTAGAAATTAATCTTTTCCTTCTTGATTACATGTTATTGTAGAAAAATTCATAATCATATATATGATTATGTATATAGACATATATATATATATTCAGGTGCTTCCCTTTTCTTGTACATGCACTGTTGTCATATTATGTAAACAAATGCTAATTTGAAATGTTTATATTCTGGTTTAAACAATAAATAATTTTAAAAATATAGCTTCGACAATCATCTAACTTAATAGGTTTAAAAAATAGATAGGAAATATAATTTTTAAATCTGTGCTGCCTTGTGCCTTGTAATCAGAAATGTGGGGATTTTTTAAAGTCTTCATATTTCGTGTGGACTAATATTTGTCTGTATGCATGTATTGCAGCATGTGCATGCCTGGTTCTCTTCCGGTCCTGAAGATAGCATCAGATGCCCTGGAATTGTAGTTACAAACAGTTGTGAGCTGAACTCTTATCCTCTGCAAGAGCAGCAAGTGCTCTTAACCTCTGAGTCTTCTCTCCAGCCCAGAAAGCATGTTCTTTAATGTGATGGGGAAAACATTGCAAATGTAGAGAGAAGATGCTTTTTATTAACCTCCCCTTTAAGACTACCTTTTTTTCATCACAAAAGATTGAACCCAGGAATACTAGGCGATCACTCTACCACGTAGTGACATCCTTAGCCCAAGATTATCTCCTATTTTATGGGAAAATGCATACACGAGTAAAATGTGATTGTTTTCATTAACTTATTTGTTTACTTACATGTGCATCGAAACTTCCTCTCCAGTCCTCCCCTCCCAGTCTCTCCCCTCTCCTGTCCCTTTCCCCTAAGTTCCCTCCCTTAAGTTCTCAGAAAAGGGCAGCTCTCACATGGATATCAACCCACTTTGGCAAGTAGGGCAGGATGCATCTTCTATTGAGGGTACACAAGACTGTCCATTTAAGGGAAAAGGATCCAAAGGTAGGCAACAGAGACAGAGACAGCCCCTGCCCCTGTTGTCAGACGTCCCACACAAGGACCAAGCTGTACATCTGTTACATATGTGGGGGTGGGCCTAGAACCACCCCATGGATGCTCTCTGGTTTGTGGTTCAGTCTCTGTGAGCCCCTATGGGACTGGCTTAGTTGACCTGTAGGTCTTCTTGTGGTATCCTTGACCTCTCTGGCTCCCTCATTCCTTTCTCTCCCTCTTCTGCAGGATCTCCGCCCCCCCCCCACCACCCCCTCCTAAGCCCCTCTAGCTCAGCCTAATGTTTGGCTGTGGATCCCCGCATCTGTTTCCATCAGCTGCTGGGTGAAGCCACTCAGATGACAGTTACGCAAGGCTCCTATCTGCAAGAATAGCAGAATAGCATTAATAGTGTCAGGAGGTGTTTTGCCATTTTCTGTCTTTCAGTTTCTCCCCTCTCCTCTCCTGCCACTTTTCCCTCCCAACTCCATGTTCTCCTTTTCTTTTAACTCCAAATCCACTTAGTGCTTCCTGTGTGTGAATAGGAGTGGAACCATCTACAAATACTGCTTTATTTAAAGGAAAGGAAACAAAAAAATAAATAAAAGTTAAGCTCTGCAGTAGAAACCTGTCCCTCTCAATAGCGTGCATGGTAAGAACATACATACTATATAACACAGGAAAGTCCCATCTTTAGTGTGCCTTAACCTAAATCCCATCCCCTCCCCAAAACTATAAAAGTTCCCAGAGTCAGCAGCATTGTGCAACACATCTAGATGAACAAGTGTGGACTCGGAATATGCTGAAGAGTATATTTTAAGCCCCCAACTTGAATTTTATCTTATTTATAACCAATAAGCCCTAACTCATGGCTATGGGTCTTCCTGTATCAAATTTGAAAATAACTGCCAGGTATTTCCCTTTTTCATATAGCTCTTGATTTAACAGATTATACCAGCCTCCAGGAAGCATGTTGGGAAAAAAAATCTAAAGACACCAAATCTTAACTCTTTAACTACATGTGGCTTTAACTCTGCCAGCTCAAGACAGCACGTGTGCCTTATTTTCCCTTGATGCAGGCTGGATGGCCTACAGAAGCTCATCCTGTTTTACCCAAGGGATGCGGTCTTAAGTCAAATTTCATACAACACCATGCTGTGAACTGTGAACTGTCCTTTTGCCAGAAAATGAGCTTTTTGTTTGTTTTGTTTTGGATACAAGGCCACACACTGAAGGCCAGGTTGTTCCCAAACTCTCATCAAACCTCCTGTTCCAGCTTCCTGGAGATTACAAGCATGGATTATCACTCCCAGGTTGGCAATTATTTCTGTTTTGTTTTTGTTGTTGTTGTTGTTGTTGTTGTTGTTGTTGTATGGGTGTTTTGCCTGCATGTATCTATCTGCGCACCAGCAAATGTGGAGAGAAGATGCTTGCAGTACCCCTGGAGGCCAAAAGGAGGCAGTAGATCCTCTGGTACTAATGTTCCACAGCGCGGTGAGCTAACGTGTGGCTTCTGGAATCAAACCCAGATTGTCCAGAAAAGCAATCATGCTCTTATGGCAATTAGCTCTTTTTAAAAATGAAATAAGTGTGTGTATTAGAGTTACTTACAGGAGCATAAATAACTGTATCAATTAGTACCCACACCTTGGCTACCACTCTCCGCTCCTATTTTACGTGGCTATACCAGAATTAACACAAACTAGGCTCAGAGCACTAACTAAAGTCAAAGTCGTAGACACAAAAAAAAACAGGCACCAAGAACGCCGACGTTTATGTTGTGTAGTCCATCCTCTTATCTGGGATTCTGCTGGGATTTGCCTTGGGAAGGCTAGTAGATCTTGTTGAAGATGAGCGCATAGAAGAGCTAAATAGCTTTTCTGCCCACTCTCCCCCTCACCCCCGCCTCCCCGCGAGCGCCTCCCTGGCTGCGCCAGGCTCATTCTGTCCGATTTCAGGCTAGCGCAGCTGTCCACAGCCTTATCAGCCATGATGAGCTTTTTCTCTGATATCTACAAAATCCGGGAGATCAGACAGGCTGGGCCTGGAGGTGGAGGGCAAGATGGGCAGGTAGAACAGAGGGTAACATGGAGAAGTCCATCATTGGTGGAAATGCTTCCGCTGAAGCCTGGGAGGGCGGGCGAAGGCAGGAAGGTAAGGAAAGCACAGTAGCAACCCGTGTGGATATTGTCGTGAACTATCACTTACAAGAAACGAGCCTCACAAAAGAGTGCCGGGCTTGGTGGCGCAAGCCTTTAATCCCAGCACTCACTCGGGAGCCAGAGGCAGGTGAATTGCTGTGAGTTCAAAGCCAACCTGGTCTACAAAGCGAGTCCAGGACAGCCAAGGCTAACATAGAGAGACCCTATCTCAAAAAACCATTAAAAGAAAAAGAAAAAAAGAGGCCTAGAAAAATACATCAAAGATTACACGAAATCACTCAGAGGCCAAACTTGAAGAAGAGGAACCAGAAAGAGTAAAACCTTTTCTGACTGAGGCTGCAGAGCAAATTAAGCACATCCTTGCTAATGTCAATAACTACCAGTTTTTTTCTGTTTGTTTGTTTGTTTGTTTGTTTGTTTTTACTACCAGTTTTTTGTTTGTTTGTTTTTTGTGGGTTTGTTTGGTTGGTTGGTTCGTTGGGTTTTGTTTTGGGGGGGTTGTTTGTTTCTTGGTTTGTTTTTTGGTTTTTTTGGTTTTTTTTGTTTTTGGTGAAAAACATGCTCTCCTGGACTACCATGAAGATGGTGTGACTCTGTTCATGATTTTCTTTAAGGATGGCTTAAAAATGTTAACAAATCGGACCAATCACCTGTCACCATGACTGGTATACACCACCAGGACTTAGGACAAATGGGACTGATGTCATCTTGAGCTTTCATTTTGACTGTGATTTATTTGGAGTGGAGGCATTGTTTTTGTAAGGAAAAACATGTCCTGTGGGTTATCTAAAAGTACAGTGCATTTAAATTCACTTTTTTTTTTTAAAGAAGAAGAACTAAGTGGCTTCTTACTGAAAAATGAGCTTACCAGAGTAAGCTCTGGGATTTGAAGGACTGATTTGACTACATCCTGCCCAGTTTTGATGAGAGATAAAAACAAGCACAGTCTGTGAAAGAGTCTGTGGTAGGGTTCCTTGGGGAGTGCCTGAGGGTCACTCATTACAATATGTCATCTAGGCTAGCAGAAGTGGCAAAATCCACGATAAAGGCATTTAGAAAATTCAAAGTGTCAGGGGACGGGTAATGAGAATAAGTTATGTCTTTGAGATCAGACACAGTGCCCAGGATTACAGCTTACATCACTTTCACTTCTTCTGCTTCCCCAGGCCAAGTCCTAAGTCAGAAAGCAAACTTTATCAGGCAGGAATAACCATCTGGTCAAGGCAATCGCATGGGATAAGCCAAATACGACTGTTCTGCTAAAGGAATGGGGTATTACTATTATTATTATAAAAGAACTCTTTACCAATGCTGACTGGAATGGCTTGGGGTTTGTTGTTGCTGCCGCTGCCGCTTGCTTTATTTTGCTACATAGAGACCAAGCTGGACTTGAATTTGTAGCCACCCTGCTGCCCACCTCTCAAATGTTGTGATTATAGGCATATACCATTACATCAAACACTTCGGTTTTCAGTTTGGTTTGGTTTTGTTTTCTTTTTTTAATCTATGAATGTTTTGCATGACTGTGCACTATCTGTGTGCCTGGTGTCTGCAGGGGCCAAAAGACAGTACTAGATCCCCAGGAACTGGAGATGCAAAGTTGTGAGCCACCATGTGAGTGCTGGGAATTGCCATTCCTTGATCCCTCTGCAAGAGGAGCTAAGGCTCTTAGCCTCCAAACCATCTCTCCAGTCCCTGGTCTGGCTTTTTTATTGTTGGGTTTGGTTCAGCAGGCAGGTGTTTTTGCTGAGATAAATCCCTATCACTGCCAATGAGAATGTGAAATGTTAAAGCTGATAGGCAAAATAATCTAGCAATTTTCCAAATAGAATGATCAGACAAGTCAGAACTTGTATATTATGCAAATTAGTCTCAAAAAAGTTTCAAACAAAGCTTCTGCATAAATACTCATAGCAGTGCCATTTAAAATCACATCACTGAAAGGGGAAAACAAAACATATATCCTTCAATCAGTGGGTAGATGAGCAAAATATAGTTTATCTGTAGTGTGGAATTTTATTCAGTCACTGAAAGGAAAGATTGACTGAATAAACAGTACAACACGAACACATGTTAAGTGTAAGATGTTAGGCACATGAAATCACAGTGTGCATGATTCTATTTACAGTTTGTCCCACCTTACCTTCAGAGGACACGTTCTAAAATGTCTTCTCTAAAAACATCTCTAACACAATGGATGCCTAAAACTTCATTCTAAATACATATATGCACATATATGTATCATATTTTGTATTTTTATATATACATATTTACTATATAAACATGTGTATATGTATATATTTAAATATATGTGTATATATTGTATATTTTAAAATATTATGTATATATGTATACACATATGTGTATATATTTAAAACTATATAATATATTGTATGATATATTGTACATTATATATTATACAGTTTTAAATATAGTGTTTTTCTAAATACACACATTAACCTATGATATACGCACATACCCTATGATGCTTAATTTGCAAATTATACACAGTAATATGTTAATAAAATAATTATGGCAATACAAACAAAAGTTATATGCATGTGATTTCTCTCTCAAATTTTATTAATGTAGTTTTATATGTATGATTTCACTAAAATTAAAGTCTCCCTTTGGTATATTTTCTCCTTAAATTCTTTTTAATATTTATTTTATGTATTTATTATCATATATGTATGAATTGCATACATATATACAGAGAGGTCACAGAACAACTTTTTTGGAATCAGTTTTTTCCTTTTACCTTGGGACATGGGGATAGAACTTGGGTCATCAGGCCTGAACAGCAGATTTTTGACCAGGGAACCTTCACCTCTCAAGTCCTGAGCTAAATTCTTTACCTCTGCCAGAATATGGCTATGTCTTCATCATCAGCTTCTCCAGTATTTTATCCATAATTTTCAGTGGAAATCTATGCCTGAATCTAGGTATCCATCCTTTTTCTTATGCAGTGTACTTTCCACATACAAACTTAATGCTACTTCCATCCAACAGTGCTTGTCATACACTTCACTTGTAATTTTTACATTGTGAATGGTGACAACAAAACTAATGTGAATTACTGGTTTTCCCCTCCACAATGTCATAGAAAAGGATTTCTTAGTCTCCATCTCAGCAACCTCACCAGGCAGTTGCTTTCTTAGTTCAGGAGAAATGCCCCAGTGGTTAAGAGCAGACTTCCCAGTGTCTGGGTTGGATTCCCAGCATTCACTTGGTGGCTCTATCAGACTGCAGCTCCGTCCTATGGGATCTGATGCCCATCTTTTGATCTTTGTGGACATGAGGGATGTAAGTGGTATACATACATACATACATACATACATACATACAGGCAGGCAGACAGAACACCCATACGCATAAAATAAAATTAAGATTTAATTTTTCACCTTTTTGTATTTAAAAATAATGAGATGTATTTACATTCTTTGGACTTTTGAAAACCTTACCTTAAGAGTCCACCCTCGGTACTAAATATCTAAAACCAAGTTTTTAAAATTCTCATGCAGCTAAAACTAGAAATAGCATAAGGAAAAAATAAGGATCTTAAAGAAAGGGAGAGTGTAATAAAAAAAACTCAAGTGACACCACATGCTGGCGAGGATGTGGAGAGAGAGGAACACTCCTTCATTGCTGGTGGGAATGCAAACTTGTACAACCACTTTGGAAATCTATCTGGCGCTTTCTCAGAAAAATGGGAATAGGGCTTCCTCAAGACCCAGCTATTCCACTCCTTGGAATATACCCAGAAGATGCTCCAGCACACAACAAGAAACTTTGCTCAACCATGTTCATAGCAGTCTTATTCATAATAGCCAGATCATGGAAACAGCCTAAGTGTCCCTCAGTAGAAGAATGGATAAAGAAACTGTGGTACATTTACACTATGGAATACTACTCAGCTATTAAAAACAAGGAATTCCCGAAATTTGTGGATAAATGGATTGAGCTAGAAATTATCATAATGAGTGAGTTAACCCAGAAGCAGAAAGACTCAAATGGTATATACTCACTTATAATTGGACACTAGCCCAAGGGACATGTCCCATGAAAATCTTCACTTACCAGGAAAGTGGGACAGAGGAGAGGACATCCTATTGGGACTCTAGATGAGAGAACCATGTGAGAATGAGGAAATAGAAGGATCCAGAGGGTCCTAGAAACCTACAAGAAGAACATTATGAAGGGTGGGTCTGCACCAAGTAAGGACAATACATGCAGTAAACATCGAACCCCTTTTCTGATCTAGCCAATGGGCAGCACATTCTCCACAGTTGTGTGGAGAGCAGGGACTGACTCTGACACGAACTCCGAACTCCGATGCCCCATATTTGACCACTTCCCCTTGGTGGGGAGACCTGGTGGCACTCAGAAAAAATAGGCAGGCTATCTGGATGAGACTTGATAGGCTATAACCATATAGTGGGGGAGGAGGTCCCCTTCTGTCACAGACCTAGGGGAGGGGAAAAGGGTGAAAGAGGGAGGGAGGGAGGAACAGGAGGATACAAGTGAGGGAATAACAATTGATATGTAATCTTAATAAATTAATAACTTTTTTAAAAAGTTAATCTTTTCTTAAAAAAGAAGGGAAGGGGAAACAACAAAAACCAAAGGCACATATGAAAATTCCTAAATGAAAACCAGTCTCTTGTAAGCTAATTTAAGACTAATTTTAAAAGTGGAAGTCTCAGTTTGGTTCTTGCCTGCAATTTCGGCCCCTAACAGTTGAGTGTGAGTTCCTGAACAGGGTGACAGCCTAGATTCCAGAGTGAGATCCTTTCTTAACAACAAAAATATTTTTCTGCCAAGTGTGGTGGGACCTATCTGTAATTCCAGCACTCAGTAGCCTGAGATAAAAGGATTGTCCCAAATTGAGGTGTGGATCTACATAGTGAATTCCAAGTCATCCTGGCCCACAGAATGAGACCTCAGCTCAATTTAAAAAATAATAATATTTAGAAAGGATCCAACATTAGTAAGGACAGAAGGAACTATTGAAATGTAAAAGAAAAAGACAAAGTTCCTTTAATTTCTATATAAACCTAGATGTTAACACACAGTAGCCCACAAGAAAGAAACTGGGCTGGGAAACCTGCTGAGTTTTGGCAGCCCAGAGAGTTGCTAATATTTCTTGTCAAGCCTCCTTGCTGCCTCAGGCACAGTGAAGATACACCCACCCCTCTTGCTCCACACTTAACTAATGGGGGCTGTATTGCTAGCACGTGCTTCACCCACCAGCACTCTTTGAGCGGGAAATAACGGCGGCAGGCGAGCAGCGCGCAAGCGCCTGGCAGCGCATGGCGGCGGCCGGCA
>OU015760.1:73985922-74000699 GCA_907169655.1 Acomys percivali | reverse complement strand
CAATGGCCATGGCAATGCAGCTATGGGATATGACCCCAATGGCCATGACAATGCAGCTATGGGATATGCCCTCAATGGCAATGCAGCTATGAGATATGACCCCAATGGCCATGGCAATGCAGCTATGGGATATGCCCCCAATGGCAATGCAGCTATGGAATATGCCCGCAATGGCAATGGCAATGCAGCTAGATATGCCCCCAATGGCCATGGCAATGCAGCTATGGGATATGACCCTAATCGCAATGGCAATTTTGCAGGTCCTTCATACTGAAATCTACATCAGTTTCCCCAAAACATTTTTTGAATCAGATTTGTGTTGTTCATAGACATTATTAAGAGGTACTCATCAAACAGCTGTTAAACAAAATTATGTACAAAGTTAGTGTCTTTGTTGTTTAAAGTTAGGATTTTGTTTCCATTAAAAGTTTTGATTAGCAGCATATTGGCTTTCAGAGTCATACTGGGTTAAGGATATGGATGGAAATTGCTAAGGGAATGAAATTTAAACAGAATGTTGGAGAGGCCTCCTTCTGTAGGATAACACCCTTAAGTTACTTTCAATAGGCCATATTTATTGTGAAGTTTTCCAAGTGCCCAAAGCAAGTATACATGAAGTAAAACATTGTCACTATACACCTCGCTCTCTTCATTTACATTACTATTTTTCCCAAGTGAAAGCACAGGAATGTGCCAAATGGTGTGGGCCGTGTTTCTGGAAACAGTCATCTCCAAGCAGGTTGGTGTTGCAGTCCATCAGAACTCATGCGAAACCCTGGGAAACATTCTAGGCTACTCACTACTCTTTACAGGAAGACAGCAGCCAATCACCTGACCAGTTCCCCAGTTTTGTAAATTAATGCTTGCTATTTTGTGGAGGGGATGGGGATTAGAGTCATTCCAGTCTTATAGCTCTGTCAGTTAAAAGAAATGCTCCATCAAGATTGGAAAACAGAGCTGTAATCCCAGCACTCAGAGAGGCAGAGGCAGACAGGTCTCTGTGAATTTGAGGCCAGCCTGTTCTACAAAGTGATTCCAGGACAGTCAGTCAGGGCCACACAGAGAAACCCTGTCTCAGAAAACAAACAAACAAAAAGGATATTGGGGGGTCAGAGAGATAGCTGAGCAGTAAAAGCTCTTGTGAAAGAGCATGCCCACCTGATTTTGGTCCTTGGAATTCACAGTGGAAAGAAGAAGTGATTCTGACTCACTGAATTCGTTCTCTGACATCCACACATGCACTATGGCTCATGCACACCAGCATTCAATGCACATCATACATAAATACAACATTAGAACATAATAAAAAAGACCATAGGTTTGTTGTGATGGTAGCTCATAATTTCTATCCCAGTCACTGGGAAGACAGGCAGATCGCTGTGATCTCCAGGCCAGCCTAGTCTATATAGTGAGTCTCAGACTAGCCAGGGATACATAGACAGACCCTGTCCTTTAAAAAAAGAAGGAGGGGGAGGAGGAGGAGGAGGAGGAGGAGGAGGAGGAGGAGGAGGAGGAGGAAGAGAAGACTGTCATAGTGAGGCACACAGATATGGTGGTGGAGAATAACCTTGGTTAATTATATACCTTGTTTAATTGTGTACACTATAATATATGCTGAATATTTAAAACTAAATACTGGTATATATTTTTTAAAAATCATTTCTTCTAGAAAATTTCCAAGGCAATAAATCATAAAGACGGTATATCATAAAGCATCAGTGACCGAAAACGGAGTGGGAACTACTTTGAGGCTTAAACGGTTTTGAACACTGATTCATGGATTACAGTGTTAATTCTAAAATTAACTTTCTATGTTATCCTTTTTTAATCACAAGTAAGGTTTGGATGAGCAATATTGCTGATCTCCAGCAACTAATACTGATTGCATGCACACTCCTATCCTAATATCTCATAAGATGATGGTATTTATCTCCTTGATCTTCAAAAGTCACCGTGTAAAAGCTTAATGAAATAAACTTTAATATACTAAAGACAACTACCAAAAAAAGGAAAATAAATGTAAAGAACAATGAAATGACAATGAAATGCTATTGCCCCCTTTCTTTACTCACAGGCAGATGAACCGGTTGCTATAGATATCCCAGATAAAGAGCAGACAATTTCACCATGTACATATTTTTTACATTAAGCAACTTGAACAGAATCCTAGTTCCAACAGGCAAAACTCTGTAAGTCTGAAAGGAAATCTGGTTTAGTGCTGATCCAAGCAAAGGATGGTATCCCGAGTGATTTTTTAGAATAGTTCTTGCAAAGCAGCAGTCAGGGATAGAGGTTCATTTTTTAAAAAGTGGTAGAGCACACATGAGGTCATAGGTTCTTTTCTCAGTCCTGAAAGCCAAAAACTTATCAGAATGCTGCTTTATTTATACTCCCTTTGTGGCAATCTGCCAGGAAGAAAACAGCCTAAACCAAAGTGCAGCATGAAGGAAGGGAACCAGACTCGGGGTTTTTAAACCATTTAACTTTTTAAAGAGATTTGTATTTGAATGGTTGCCAGTTATTTTATTAACATGATTGTACTGAGAAATTATTGTAGTCCCTTCAGATAAAAGTGTTGGTCAGAGGCCCCGAGGTGGAGCGCAGAATTGGCTGTTCTGGCCCCCAGGTTGGGCAGCAGCAGCACAAGTCCCTGAGTCTCCTTCCAGAGTCCCCCTGGAGCTGACTGGCTGGGGAAGGGCAGGGGAGGGTGACGAAGGCCCAGTGAGATGGCAGGGGAAGTGCCTGCCTTAGCTTGGAGGAGTGGATCTTAGAACTGCTCAAGAATCTCTAAGACTGCTAGGAAGAGGAGATCCCAAAGCTCAAGATAGATGGGGACAAACTCTTAGACAAGGAAAGTGATGATACCCGGGCTGCTAGAGTCAAGGAGCTGCTGGTTGACTCTTACAAACCTACTGAGGTCTTCATCTCTGCCCTGCTGTACAAGATCCCGGGCGTGCAGAAGCTGAACGCACTCCAAAGTAAGGGTTCTGACTCAGATAAGGGTGGCTTCCGCAGGACAATCACTGCCCCCCTCCAATCTTGTAGCAACAGCAATACCTGGGGACCCTGCAGCCAGGCCTGGTGCCATGAGCAGGGATCCCTATACCCCTGCCTAGGGGCCACTTCCCTTGTCCTCAGTTTTCCATTTTTGGGTTTTTGGGTGGTTTTTTGTTTTGTTTTGTTTTGTTTTGTTTTGTTTTGTTTTTGTTTTTGTTTTTTGCTATTAAACTGATGGGACTTTTTGTGTTTTTATATTGACTCTGCTGTGCAGTACCTTTAAAAATAAAGCTAGGATACACTTTTGGAGCAGCTAAAAGGAGGAGGAGGAGGAAAAGGAGGAGGAAGAAGAAGACGAAACGAGAAAAAGATAAAAATGTTATATCTTACCAAAATTTCCACTTACAGGGGGTAGGGGCTATCATAAATCATTAATGTGGCATAATGGTGCATGCAGCATTTGGGGACCTGATCAGGCAACATGATAAGTATAGTGCTACCTCAAGCCCCAGAGATAACCACCCCTGGGCATATACCTGAAAGATGGTCCACCTTACAACAATGACATTTGCTCAACTATGTTCATAGCAGCTTTATAGCCAGAATCTGGAAACAATCCTGACTGTCTGTCAACTGAAGAATGGATAAAGAAACTGGTGCATTTACACTATGGAATGCTACTCGGGCTATTAAGAAACAAGGAAAATTTGACATTTGCAGGCAAATGGATGGAACTAGAAAAGATCATCCTGAGTGAGGTAACCCAGACCCAGAAAGACACACATGGTATATACTCATAAGTGGATATTAGCCCAACATAGATGTCCTCTGAGAGACTCCAGCCAGCAGGAGGTCCGGACAGATACTGGGACTCACAGCCAGACTCTGGGTGGAGAGCTGAGAGTCTTATGGAAGGGTGGGAGGGGGGATGGAAAGACCCAGAGGGGTCAGGAGCTCCACAAGAAAACCATCAAGCCCAGCGCATCTGGACCCAAGGGGAGCTGCACAAACTGACGCACCAACCAGGGACAATGCAGAGAACCTAGACTCCTTGTTCAGATGTAGCCAACGGGCAGTTCATTCTCTTCGTGGGGATGGAGAAAGAGAGGGACTGCCTCAGGCTTGCACTCTGGTGCAGATGACTTGACCACCTTGGCCGGGAGGCCTTGAGTGCACACAGAGGAAAGGGTGAGGCTATCCTGATGAGACCTGATAGGCTGTGGTCAGAAGGTGGGGGAGGAGGTCCCCTTTCGTCAGAGGTCTAGGGGAGGGGCATAGAAGGGGGAAAGGGAGCAAGGGTCTGAACAGAAAAGGGAAAGATAAGAGCGAGGGGATAACAATTGGGATGTAATGTGAATAAATTATAATAAATAAAAATTGTTTTACCAAAACAAACAAAAAACAACAGCCCTGTGGTGGCACATGCCTTTAATCCCAGCTCTTGGAGAGGCAGAGGCAGGTGGATCCCTGTGAGTTTAAGGCCAGCCTGGTCTACAATGCTACAGCCAAGGCTACACAGAGAAACCATGTCTTGGGGGAAAAAAATTTAAGAGAGAGAGGAAAAAGAAAGAAAGAAAGGGAATGCCAGTGAAAGAAACCTAGTCTGAAGCTATTTTCTCAGGAAAACATACAGTTTAGTGTTTTAAATTTGTATTACATTTTATCTATTTATTTATTCCTTTATTTTCTGTGTGTGTGTGTTTGTGTGCTCATCCTTTTTTATTATTCTTCTTCTTTTTTTTTCCTCCACACCTGTGGATTTCAAACATCACCATAAGCGGTTGTCTATCTAATGTGATCTTCTGCAGCAAGGAGAGTATCACTGAAATCAAACCATTCTAACAAGTTGTTGTTTCCCACTCCGAACCATGGGATTTTGTACAAGTAAAAGTTCCAGGATCCGATCATGCCTTGTTATCTTCAGGCTTAAAGAAAACAGTATCCAACACAAAATTCCCAGACTTGGGCTGGAGAGATGGGTCAGAGGTTAAGAGTACTGGCTGCTCTTCCAGAGGTCCTGGGCCCAGTTCTCAGCAACTACATGGAAACTCACAATTGTCTGTAATTTCAGTTCTGGGAAGTAGACACTTTCTTCCGACCTCTGCAGGCATCAAGTACAAATATGGTGCACAGCCATTCATGCACGAAAAACACCCATCCACATAAAAATGATTGATTGATTGATTAATTAATTAAACCTCCATAGTTGTCTCTCAGATTCAGTCTGATACACACGAATATAAAAGTTGGGTTTTTTTCCCTCCTTGGTAGGTGAGAAATTAAAAAATGTAAATACTCTTTCACATAATGTATGAGGGCTTCAAGAGACAAGTACACCGCTTTTAAAAAATCATACAGATTTCAGCAGCTTAATGTTCCCTTCAGTCAGGTTTTAAATGTTTACTATTGTTGTTGTTGTTGTTGTTGTTGTTGTTGTTGTTGTTGTTATATATGTGCCACAGCACATATATAAGGAGGACAACTTGGAGGAGATGGCTCTGTTTCCCCCATGTGGGATTCACGTCATCAGGCATCGTCAGACTTGGCATCAAGTGCCTTTGCTTGCTGAGCCATCTCAGTGGGCCCAGACTAGGTATTAACAGAGAGAAATTGTGGCACAGTGCTGAAATTCCAGCATCCAGGAAACAGATCACAGTTTGGAGGCCAGCCCGTTCTACATAGTAAGTTTTAGGACAGCCAGAGATGTTTAGGGAGACGGTTTTTGTTGTTGTTTTTGTTTGGTTTGTTTTGTTTTTGTTTTTTTCCAAAACGGAGGGTTGGCAAAAAAGTATTCTAAAATAATCTCATATAAAGCTTTAGTTATTCACTTTACATCCCAATCGTGGCTCCTTCCCTGCTCCCCTCCAGGCCTCCCTCCCTCTTCCCCCATCCCCTCTCCTCTACCCCTCAGACAAGGGGGTCCCCCTCCTTACTAACTCACCCTAGCACAGCAAGCCTCCTCAGGACTGAGCATTTCCTCTTCCACTTCAGCTTGGCAAGGCAGCTCCACCAGAGGGAAGTGATCAAAAAGCAGAAAGCATTTCTCTTAAAGTGAATTGTAAATTTCTGTAAGGCATAGATCAGAAATATATAATCCTAATATAATAAAAATAGTTCATACTTATATTCGTATCTTATATTTACCAGTAACGGGTGATTTGAATGTGCTAGTTTGGATTGAAAAGTTACAAACATGACCTAAGAGAAAGTGTAGGGATTTGATAATTGTACTGTCATCTTATAATTCTGGATGTGCGCTTGTCTTCTAAAATTGTTTCACATTGAAAAACACAGACTGAGAAACTCTCAACAATCAAATTTATTCTTAGCTAATTATTTCTTGCTTCTTTTTTGTTTTTGTTTTTTTGTTTTGTTTTGCTTTTTGTTTTGTTTTGTTTTGTTCTCTTTCCTAAGTAACTGCAGGTCCAACAATGGTTTAAAATTTGATTCTCAAGCACTTTCAAGTTAGGATCTCCAAAGTTCTGATTAGTTTAGAAGGTCTTTGTTTGGTTGTTGGTTTTTGTTTGGTTACAGAAGTGTAGCTTTAAAAATTAAAAGCTTGCTATTCCTACCCAAATATTTCCTACCATCTGTTTGAATAATTTGAAGATGACAATTACCATTGTTGAGAGTTTCCCAGCCTGTGTTTTTCTGTTTCTGTCCTGTTCTCCTTATTCAAGAGATACAACTAAATAGAACAGAAGATATTTTTATGGTCAGAGCAGAAACTCAGGCTGTAGTAACCCATCAGAGATGGAATTCGTATTTGTAGCTGGGTCCTGTAGGTGTTACTGGGTTTACAGAGCTGTGCGGTGAGTGGGCATTGTCACATGGTTGGTGGCTTTCAGAGGTAGACAGTGTAGGCTAGGGAAATAGCTCCAGCCATCTGGGCTTAACAAAAGAAAGAGAAAAATGACTCAGGTTCATAGTCCTTGGCACCTCATTCTCCAGCCCCTATCAGAAGGTGATGTTTCTAGGTGATATAAATGTACAGGAGTGCCATGATGTTATATAGAATCCATCAGTAACCAAACTGGCATCATTTGGAGTATAATGTTTTTTAGATTTTTGGGGGTGGGAGTTATTTTGAGTGTTTGAGACAGGGTTTCTCTGTGTAGCCTTGATTATCCTGGCCTCAGCTTTGTAGACCAGGCTGACCTCAAACTCACAGTCATCCACCTACGTCTGCTGAGATTAAAGGCATTAAAGGCGTGTGCCACCATGTCCCACTCAGGCTTCAATATCTCAATTAAGTAGACTTACATTTACCAAGAACACGGGTTCATTTGGATTGTACATGTATTACAAAAAGAAAGCCCAATCACCAGGAGATTTTTGTCCTCCTGTTTATGTCTTTTTATATTTTAATTTCTATTTATTTGCTGTTGCTGCTCTTTGCACTGTGTTGAGCTTCGAATCACCATTCTGACAAGAATTGGTACACATTCAAACTAACTGCCTATATCTTCTTCACCTATTGTCCTAGCAAGGGATCTGTCTCCAGCTAACTCTGTGACACTGCTGTGTCATAATGGATGTCCATGCCATGCTCATTTCTGACTCATACATTGCTTGTGCTATTCTGTCCGTGTTCTTCCTCTAGCTGAATTATTGAGGAAAGAGAGCCTTCGCTTTCTTTCACCCTCTCCTCTGGTTTCCTTTTGTCAAGCTCACTTATCCCTCTCAGATACCACACGAATGCTTGAAATGTGCATCATTTAATGAGAGCCTTCCCAGCTTCTGGCATACCACCGAAACATAGCTGTTTAGTGACTATATTACTTTGTTGGGGACTGGAGAGATGGCTCAGTGGTTAAGAGCATTCCCAGAATTCACATGGCAGCTCACAACTGTCTGCAATTCCAGTTCCAAGGGATCTGACACCAATGCACATAAAATAAAGTTTAATAAATTATTAAAAGTGAATATATTACTTTGAGACCCTTTTTGTAGATTCCAGGAATAACCTTTATTGAGTATTTTAGTTATTTAGCCACATTGCCTAATAAAAGTTCTAAAAATTGAATACACCTGGGTGTGGTGCCTCGTCTTTAGCACCAGCGCTCAGGAGGTAGAGACGGATTTCTTTAAATTCCAGGCAAGTATGACCTAGCAAATTCAAGGACAGCCAAAGTGGCACTGCCTTAGTCACTGAAAGGACTTTCTCGGAATAGCCAGCTCTTCTTAACCCTATGCCCCAGAATAAAACTACCTATAGAATATTTGAACCAACCTGCACTACTAAGTGAACCCACAGATAGCCTGAAACACAGTCTCTCAACCTAAATGCCTTGATCAAACACCCATTAATTAATATATACAAACGGATGCTAATTGTTGTGTCCAGTTGAATTTTGTACCTGATTGTTATTCAGCATTAGTTGACTAATATTGAAAAGAAGGAAAGTCGGTGGTATTACTCATTATGGAATACAACATCTGTATAGAAATGTTCCCCTCCTACTTCCCCTCCACCCCAGGGCAATTAGGGGCACATCTCATAATGCCCTTGATGATACCTTTAGAAAAGTTCCATCACCCAATTGTTACTACATAGCTAGCATTTCTTTCCTTAACACCACAAAAGAAAAATTATGGGAGTGGAATAACATGTGATGTGAAAGCAGGAGACACTTGCTGGGGAAAGGAAAGGAATGAGCTAGAGGGGGGCAGTGGGTGTAAGGAGAGCAGAAGGAGATGAGAAGAATTAGAACAAAGTATAATGTCATTTATGAATGAAAATACCATAACAACAGCCATTACTTTATATGATGACTTAAAATTATTCTTAAAGCATAGACATGGTCAAAAGTGGAACTGGCTTTCCGGATAGGGATTTGAGAAGAAGAGCTAATGAACTAAATTTGCTTCTAACTCAAGGGCCAGGTTAGGGAACAATAAACACTGTCATTCGAGAGACAGTGAAAAATGAAGTGATTAAGAGCAAGCAGATGTAATGGCAAGCAACATACACTGGAATGAGGCTTTTTCATGATCCACAAAGGTAGTGTGCACATGATCAAGCCAGCCTAAACTGAAGCCCGGACTGGGGAGGGTCTCACGAGGCCCCACACTTAGCTGAGGAACTCTTGGCAGTTGGTAGAGGGAGTGCCAGTTTTCTTTATATGTAGCCTGTGATAGGCTGTCATGTTCTCGTGGACGGCCCTAGCCAGGTACTGTCAGCATCAAAAGGACTCAGTGAGATTAGAAAAGAGTCCACAAAGTTGAGAGGGAAAGTGGTTGCATGAGCTATAAGAGTTGGGGAGGGGATTTGGATCAAGATTCTTCTGAGAAAAGTGCGCCATGATGGCGAGGCTGGCCCTTCAGCTGACGTTCTCCAGTAACATATGTGACACCCCTTTCACAGGATGTCACACTCCCCTTCCTATCACACACACCCCACCTACCACCTGGTCACAATCTACTGTCTGTCCCTCCCCAGGACCTGAGAGGGGGTGCTCCGTGCCCTCTATCCAGATGCAAGAGCTGGCTGACCAAGGCCAAGCCACTGTACCCAGCAGAGGGCAACGCCTACAGCAGCTTTCTCAGTGACAGTGAGAAAGAGCAGAACATGACAGAACATAGAATACACCTTCCAGACAGACAACCCCCTCAGCAGAGGTCCTCCAGTAACTGCCCAGGACCCTCCCATGGATGTCACACTCCCCCTCTTGTCACACACATACTCTTATCACCTTAGTCACGAGCTACTGTCTGTCCCTCCCCAGAACCTGCAGGGGGTGCTGCATGCTCCCAGCCCCTCTGCCTCCCTGCCATCCCACACCTTTTCCCCAAAGCAAGCTGGGCTGGGTCAGGGGAGGACAGGCATCAGGTGGGATCTGTGGCCTTTCTCAACACTCATGGGGAGCCCTGGTCCCCTTCCTCTTAGGCATTTCCCAGCACCAGGCCCGGCTAGGGGATGGGCAGGGCTCAAGAACCTGCCCCTCACTGTGGCTGCTTGGGACTCTATGGGCCCAGGGGTTCTCAGGACCCCTCCCTCCACTCCCCCCACCCCCCGTGCTTCCATGTCTCCAAAAGCGCCTTCCTGTCCCTCTCGTCTGTACCTGCACCTTGAGGCCAAGAGGGACTGTCCATTTTACAACTGAGGAAACAAGCCCAAAAAGGCTTAGAAAAATTCTAGAGCTGACCCTCTCTGGAAGGCTTCATCATGCCCCTCTCAATCCCACCCTGCTCTGCCTCTGGGGTTCCCCTCAGCCCAAGAGGCTAATTCCAAGAGAGCAGTGTTCCTGTGGGCAGGCGAGGGTCTCAGGACAGGTTTCCAGTCTGGCAGAATTTGTGTGTGTGTGCCTGTGTAGAGTGTTTGCTTTTAAAACCATGAAGATCAAGAGACAGCAAGACTAGGGAGCAGGCTGGGAGGCCACTGCCCTTCCGACCCTGGGCAGGGCTCCCAGCCCCTACCCCTGTACATAACTTTTTGAAACATTTTTTTTAGCGAATGAAATAATGAAGTATAAGATTTTCTTTTATTTTTCAAATCAATGGAAATGTGTCTGAGGTCCCCTGGGTCCCTGGGCTGTGAAAGGCAGGATGCAGGGAAAACTCTCTCTCTCTCTCTCTCTCTCTCTCTCTCTCTCTCTCTCTCTCTCCCTCTCTCTCTCTCTCTCTCTCTCTCTCTCTCTCTCTCTCTCTCTCTCTGTGTGTGTGTGTGTGTGTGTGTAATGTGGGTGCATGTTTCCACAGGGGCCCAGTCCCAGGGCTCCTGTGGATCCAACCAGCTTCTTCTCCCCCAGGACTACAGTTTAAGGGTGTTCACAGGTCCTAGTTGGCTGAGTCCACTCCTGGGGGATGAGGCAGGGCAGGGTCCACATCCATTGTCAGTGGTTTGTGGAGCTTTCTCTGGCTGTTCCTTTCCACTCTAGCTCTCCAGGAGCAAGCTCTTGGGTTTCTGAGTTTCATATGTGAGCACAGGGTTTCTGTTATTCTCCTCTATTAATGTCATTTCACCATCTCACTGGTTCTGTTCTAGCCCTGACCTCCCTCCCTCTCTCCAACTCTGCATCCTAGCATCCTTAATGGGGAAAGGGGTTGCAGGTTTGGAGAAGGTGGGATGGAGCCTTTTGAGTCAGATCTGGAGACTTGCCTCTAGGCCAGCAGCACCCTCTAATCTGCCGGGATCCTTCTTAACATCCGATGGTGAGGGTGGGGTGTTGGGTCTGACTTGGCCCCCAGTACCTTAGCTCTGGGTGGCCACGTGGAGGGGAGTTGACACCCCTAGCTAAAGCACAAGCACCTTAGTCATACACCCTCCCTTCGCCCTTGCTCTGGCCTGCTGTCCCACCTCCCTCAGCGAAGACCCCAAAGCACAATCTCCTGTGAAGTGGCAAGCAGCTGAGCCTGGCCATGATGAGGGCAGGCTATGCTCCCTGCCCAGGCTTAATAAGGGGGCAGCTCCATGGGACTGAGAGGTCTTGTAGTAGAGTGGGCAGCAGAGCCCATCGGTTCCAAGCACCTCAGGAGGTGGCCCTGACTCCCGGGGCTTGGGGTGAGGGAGGTATAAAGCCAGAGGTGCAGGGGAGAAAACTACTCACTAGGAGAGCCAAAGGCAGGGTTGTGCCTTACCTCAGGAGCCACCCCTGCGCCCCTCCTGGCAGTCAGCTGCTTGCCCTACCCTCCTGAGAGCTGCATGGTCCCCACCCCAAGCACCCAGGAGAGTGAAAAGTAACCCACATAGCAGGAAAACAACTGGGGGAAAACCCAGTGGCTACCCTCCCACCCATCCATGCCTCTCATGGGGACAGGAAATCACCCACTGGCCCAAGTGAAGTGCCAATGCCCTCCCCACCCAGAGCCAAGCCCCCACCCTTCCTAGGCCCATAAGTGAGATTGCACATTAACTACTGTACGGAGAGGAGCGGTGTTGGGAAATGTGAACCCTGAGAGTTAGTGATGCTGATAAGAATAAACAAGACGCCTTTGTAACAAAACAAAAAAAACAAAAAAAAAAAAAAAGAGTTGGGGAGGAAGAAGAAGGGGTGGATCCAATGAAAGCACATTGTATTCATTATAAAAATCTCAACCTTTTTTTTTTCATGACAAGGTTCCTCTTGCCTAGCTCTGGCTGTTCTGGAACTCACAGAAAGGTATATAGGAAATGTATGCACAGATGAATGCTTTGCCACAGAATTATTACAAATGTACAAAGTACCATGAATTCCTCAACAGCACCCAAAGTGTTTCCCCAATAGCCCCCCATTACTATTCCTTTGTTTTCCAGAGGCTAGAGCCACCCTCACCTTTCAAAAAAGAGACCAGGACTGAAAAGATAGTTCAGTGGCTAAGAGCAGTGGTTGCTCTTCCAGAGAAGCAGACTTCATCCCAGAACTTATATGGGATCTCATAACCTACTTGGAACTCCAGTTCCAGGGGAACTGACCATGGGCACCAGGCACAAATGTGGTGCCCAGATATACATGCTTGCAAACCACGCCTACTATGAAGAAAATGCTAAAATACAAATAAAAAGATAATAATAAAAAACAAAAATCACATAAGCATAAATGCCGTGGTTTTGCTCATATGTGGAACCCAAATTTAAAATCTATGTATACATAATTATATAATATGTAATATATAATTTTTAAAATGCATAAGTTCACATTTAGTTTCCATGTATGCGTTTGTATATGTGTGCGTGTGTGTTGTTTTTGTGATTTTTAAGATTGATTTATTAATTATATACAGTGTTCTCCCTGCAGATAACGCCTGACCTGCAGGCCAGAAGAGGGCACCAGATTACATTGTAGATGCTTGTGAGCCATCATGTGGTTTCTGGGAACTGCACTCAGGACCTTTGGAAGAGGAGGCAGTGGTCTTAAACCATCTGAGCCATCTCTCCAGCCCATGTGCCTGTTTATATGTGTCTGTAGGTTAACAAAGCTAGAAAGGACATCATGAAGGGAAGGATTAGGTGAGGGTGAAAACACAGTGGGTAATGGATTACATATAATAGGAAATCACAAGGTGCACTAACTAGGGAAGGAAGGGTATCCACTGGAGGAAACAGAGGAAGGACAAGAACAAAGAAGCAGTGAGGAAAGAACACAGCCAACTGTGCAGCATACGCAGACGTCATGATTAAACCCACTCTTTTGTTGGCTAACCTAGGAAACGGATGTAAAAAAGCTGAGATTAGTTGTGCCTATTCTTGAAACTCATGGATTACAAATGAACCATACACTATGTGCTCCTTTTTAACTAGAATATGTAGTTCCTGTTAAAATTGTGAGGTTCATTCCTGAGGTCATTTGCATTCTCCACTGTACAGGACGTGAGTAATCTGAAGATGAGTGTCCTGTAACTTTGCCTAGGCAGGCCAGGCGGTGGTGGCGCATGCCTTTAATTCCAGCCCTCGGGAGGATCTCTGTGAGCTCGAGGCCAGCCTGGCCTACAAAGCGAGTCCAGGACAGCCAAGGCTACACAGAGAAACCCTGTCTCGAAGAAAAACAAAAACAAAAAACAAAAAACAAACCAAAAAAAAAAAACTTTGCCTGGGCAGATGTGTCTGTTCAATCAATACATGTTGACAACAACAGATCAAACATATTCCATCCAAGTCTAGATTAACAAACCAGGGAGTTTGCTGGGCTTACTCCTCCTGAAAGAAGTACATTGAAGAAAAACTCCCGTATAGCACAGGCAACAACCTCCAGAAAGTCGAAGACTGTAACATTAAGATATGCATGCATTCAGCCATAGATCTTAACAATATTGCACATACTTCATCCTAATTGGGTCTGTCTATGTAAGTTATTGCTTGATTTTTTTTTTAAAGATAGGCTCTCACTAGGTAGCCCTAGTTGGCCTGCAGCTGGCTGTGTATGAGAGACAGGCTTTGAACTCACATACATCTGTTTGCCTCCATTGTTTTCTGAGTGCTAGGCCTTATTTTGTTTTAACCTCTCAAAGTAGATACTTTTAAATCCGTTTTAGATTCCACCCATATTTTTGCCACTGTTTATTTTCCAATGTTTTTGGAATGTAACTAACATACAACTAAATACACAAATCTTAAAGTATAAATTTTTTCTTTTTTAAAATAGTTATTTTTTTTATACAGCATTCTCTATGCATGTGTGCCTGCGTGCCAGAAGAGGGCACCAGATCTCATTATAGATGGTTATGAGCCACCATGTGGTTTCTGGGAGTTGAACTCAGGACCTTTGGAAGAGCAGACAGTGCTCTTAACCTTGGAGTCATCGCTCTAGCCAGTGTAATTGTCCCCCCACCCCCCACCCTTTTAGCAGTACTGACGATTGAACCCAGGGCCTTGCGTATACCACTGAGATGTTTCCCTAGCCCTGTGCTTCCTTCTTCAGTGTCAGATACCCTTCTGGAGCTCCACTTTTTTTCCTTAAATGTGTTATTGAAAAGTTTATTTAGCAAGTGTTTCTTGTAACCTCTATTTTTGATTCTGAAAATGTTTTGATTTTGTTCTCATCATTAAAAATCCAACCCCAATCAAGAAAAGATCAACTTCAACAGTTTATTTATGCTAATTTTAATTACATTTTAGTGTATCAAACCGTGGGCTGCATTTTGCCATTTTTTTTTAAATTATTAATTAGCCAGGCAGTGGTAATGCACGCCTTTAATCCCAGCACTCAGGAGCCAAAGGCAGGCAGATCTCTGTGAGTTCCAGGCCTGACTGGTCTATAGAGTGGGTCTAGAACCGTCAAAGCTACACATAGAAACCCTTTCTCAAATATATATATGTGTGTGTGTGTGTGTGTGTGTGTGTGTGTGTGTGTGTGTGTGTGTGT
>OU015760.1:73956535-73979181 GCA_907169655.1 Acomys percivali | reverse complement strand
ACTATATAAGGGGGTATACTATGACACACTATATAAGGGGGTATACTATGACACACTATATAAGGGGGTAGACGGTGACACACTATATAAGGGGGTATACGGTGACACACTATAGCTTCCACAATGAGATTTTTTGCCTCTGTTGTGGGGGAGATTGCAAGGGTGGAGGGCAGGTGTGAGAGGAAGGGGAGATGAATGGGATTGGGGTGTATGGTGTGAAGTCCAGATAGAGGCAATAAAAAGGTTTTTTTTTCATGATTTTTATTATGTTTCTTTTTTTAAACATATACACAAAAGTTGGTTTTTTTTTTAAGAAAAAGAAATGCTTCCCCCAAACAAGAGAAAATAGTGACAAGCATTCATATTAACAAAGCCATAATTGATATCAAATCACTACTGTTCTTCACACAGCAGGACACCATGTGTACGTAAAAGATAGAATGGGGACTAGTGGGGAAGACATAGAAAGAAACCTACCTATAAGGCAGAATGGCATATAAGGCAAATACATGTAAAATGGACATTTTTGTAATTTCTAGAAAAAAATTTATCCTAAGATAAATTAGGGTTGCCTTAAAATACACTAGAGCAGAGCTTCAGAAGTACCTGTATGTGAGTTCTGGCCAGAATGGAGTGAAGTTTTTACTGCTTTTTAACAAAAAGACCAAATTACAGCATGAAAAGATTTTCCATTCAATGAAATGTGTCTTGGTCCTTTTGTGAAATTCTGAAGACCAGTGCAAAAGGCAGACTGTTTTTTTATTTATCACTCATCTACTGGAGCTTAACACAATACCTAGAATTTAGTAGGCATTCCACAAGGATTGCTCAATAAATGAATGAAGAAGCAACATCTGCGTTTGCCTTTCATTTCTATGTGTAAATGACGTTTCAGTTGCCTACTGCCAATAACAAGTTACCCTGAAATCCAGCACAACTTCCATATGACATTATAGCAGAGTCAAGATGCCATACATGCTGAAATGGAGACTGTCTCAGGACTTCTCACAAGGCTTTCATCATCTGAAGGCTTCATTAGCAAGTATCCACTTTGTAGCCTATTCACCTAACTAGCCATGGCTTTGTTCTCAAGTAAGTAGACCTGCAGAGTCATTTAAAATAGTCAATTAGGTCAAATAATCTCCAGTTATAATCTGAGGGTTTGAGATCTGTTTTTGTCAATTTAAAATGATGTTTGCCTTCTCCAAACAATTATGTGATGACAAAATGGAAGAAGTCAACAAATCAATGATTATGTATTTTCTATTTTCCAAGCATTGTTCTCATTAAAGCCTATCCAAATCCTCTGTTTAAAAAAAAAAAAAAAAAAAAAAGATGCTGCCACCCCCACGTGATCTTCTCCCCAGGGTATCACATAGCATAGGAGTGTGCTTTGGAATGGAAAGCAATGGAAAGGCCAAAGTGTCAATCATACCAGAATAAGGAACACAACAGTCTAAAAAGTGATTTTTTTCTGTCTTGTTTGTTTGGGAAGATAAGGTCATATTCTGTAGCCCAGACTGTCCTGGAACGTAAGTGAGTACATAGCTCAGGATGGCTTTGAACACCTTTCAGTTTTCCTGCTTCTGCCACCCAAGTGCAGGATTTCAAACTTTTTTGGTGCAGTGAGATTACAAATTAGTCCCCAGGTCCAACATACATCTCAGGGAAGAGGACTATAGGACATGAATTGTCCTGATCTTCTGGAAAACACATTAGAAGCTGCGTAGGATAAATGTGTAGTGGGCATGCTGGGTTGAGCACGGGGTAAAGAAATGCACAGACGCTCAGGTGGGGAAATGGAGTAGAAACAGAGTGGACCTAGCAACAGCCTGTGTTTTCTAGACTTCGTTCTGCCTCTTGCTGTCAGCCTCTGTTGATCCTGTATCAGTAGCATTCAGACCACCTGCAGCTTTGTTTAAGCATGCTGCGGGTCCTGCCATAGGCTTACTGAATCAGCACTTGTGAGTTTAAAAAGATCTGCTGTCCAGTCAAGTCCCAGTGCTTCTCTGGATGTTAAGAAGGGAAACAGCTGCCTGCAGATTGAACAAGAAGAGATAAAACAAAGACTCAAAAATTTGAGGGTCCAAATGGCATTTGCTCTAATTTGGGAGTTAGCTTTTTTTTTTCCTGTACTAGAATCACCTGAAGGTTTGAGTGGGGGAGGTTCTTCTCTCCTGTGTCCACTAGAGCAAGACTTAAGAGGCCCAAGAAATAGAAATAACCTAAGTGTCTACCAATGAACGAAGAAAATATACTGCAAACACACGATGGAATACTATATAGCCATAAAAGAATGAAGCCTGTCATTTGGAGCAGCACGTACAGAGACTACGATGTCAAGTCCTCACTCATTGTGGAATCTAATGCTTAGGAGGAGGATTGCTACTAGAAGTGGGAGAGAGTTGGAGGCAGGGCATGCCAAAGGTTAATCAAAGGATTAAGTTGTAGTTAGACAGGAACACGTTCTGGTATGCTATTGGTCAGTAATGATGACTATGAATAAGAATGTAGTGGGAATTTTAGAAAGGTAGGAAAAAAAACTTTGAATGTATTCACCAGAAAGAAATGTTTGATTCATATATATTTATCCCAATTTGAATATGTAAAAGTACATATAGGTATCAAATAATTACAAGGTGCTATATAAATATGTACAACTTTACCTGTCAGTTAAATGTAAGTTCCAATGAAGTCAGGGGATGGAGCTCAGTTGGTAGAGCACTTGCTTAGCATGCATGAGGCCCCCACTTCAATCTGGAGCATACCACAAATTTCAGCATTCAGGAGGTCAGGGTAGGCATTTAAGGTCAATGGGGGTGTAGATGATGCCATCCTCAATGTCAAACAAGTCCTCCTCCTCCTCCTCCTCCTCTTCCTCCTCATTGTCGGCTCAGCCATGCAGGTCCTCCAGGTAGGGCACCGCTGTCATACTATGCCAGTGGTCCTTAGTGTCTGGACTTGGTGGGATAGGCACTAGCGCCTCAGCCAGCGGGTGTTTCTTCTGGAACCAGCTGTGCTGCCTGATCTGTCGGATGGAGAATCTCTTGGCTGGCTCACACTCAACATCCCTCGAGAGTAGGTTAGAGAGTGGCAGGCCGCAGTCACAAGGGATGGTGAAGTCCCCTCTCCCGATGTTTTCAAACAGCTTGTAGATATTGTCTCCCTGAAATGGGTACAGGCCCGTGGTGATGTTATAGAATGTGACCCCAGCCGACCAGATGTCCACCTTGAAACCTGAGAAGGTGTCGAGTCCATTGGCAATCTCGGGTGGCTGGAAGGCAGGGGAGCCCTGGCTTGTGCAGTGGGTGTCATCCACAGCGAAAGGGTGCAGGGCCTCGGCAACACCCAGGTCTGAGATCTTGAGCGTGCCATTGGAGGTGAGCAGCAGGTTGCCTGGCTTGATGTCCTTGTGAACAATGCCCTGGCTGTGTAGGTACTCCAGGTCGGCAATCAGCTGGCGGAAGTACTCATGAGCTTGGCACACAGGGAAGCGCTTCTCAGGCACAATGTCCAGCCTCTCCCTCATGCCACACACGCAGTCCTCCATCACCATATACATCTTCTGCTCTTCGTTGTACAGCACATCTACCAGCTGGATCACATTCCGGTGCCGCAGCCACTGCAGCAGCTGGATCTCTTACTTAACGTTGGCACCCCCATTGGGGATCCTGCGCAGCTTTTTCTTCTTGAGGAGCTTGACCGCCCTGCGGTACAAGGTGGCACAAGGTCTTGGAGTCCATGTGCGCTTAAGAGTGGAGGTATGTGCATATGTGTATGGGCCTATGTGTTTCCATGTGTGAAGAGGTCAGAAATTGAAGCTGAGCATCTTCCTCAATTACTCTCCACCTTGTTTTCTGAAGACAGGGTCTCTCTCCTTGAATCTGGAAGTCATTGATTTAGCCAGACTGTCTGACCAGGAAGTCTCCAGGATCTACCTGTCTCTTTGTCCCACAGCTCTGGGATTCTAGTTCTGTGCAGTTGAGCTAGTTTTGTTTTGTTTTTTGTTTTTTGAGACAGGGTTTCTCTGTGTAGCCCTGGCTGTCCTCGAACTCACAGAGATCCACCAGCCTCTGTCTCCCAAGTGCTGGGATTAAAGGCAGGCAATACTATGCCCGGCACCAGCTGGGTTTTTTAAAAAAAAATATTTTATTAGTTTATTCATATTACATCTCAATGGTTATCCCATCCCTTGTATCCTCCCATTCCTCCCTCCCTCCCATTTCCCCCTTACTCCCCTCCCCTATGACTGTTCCTGAGGGGGACTTCCTCCCCCTGTATATGCTCATAGGGTATCAAGTCTCTTCTCAGTGACCTGCTGTCCTTCCTCTGAGTGCCACTAGGTCTCCCCATCCAGGGGGGAACATGGTCAAATATGAGGCACCAGAGTTCGTGTGAACGTCAGACTCCACTCTCCACTCAACTATGGAGAATGTCCTGTCCATTGGCTAGATCTGCGAAGGGGTTTAAAGTTTACCACCTGTATTGTCCTTGGCTGGGGCTATAGTTTGAGCAGGACCCCTGGGCCCAGATCCACCCATCATAATGTTCTTCTTGTAGGTTTCTAGGACCCTCTGGATCCTTCTATTTCCCCACTCTCCCATGCTTCTCTCACCTAAAGTCTCATTAGAATGTCCTCCCCTCTGACCCACTTGCCTGGTAAGTGAAGAATAGGTATTTTTAAGAGTGCTTTTAGTGGCCTGAACTCAGATCCTCATAGCTGTGTGACTAGCACTTTACTGTGCTACATCTTCAACCCCTAAAATGTTGGTCCTGATTGTAGACTATTTTGATCTAGGCAGACAAAAATTGGCCATCCAAAAAAACCTTCAAATATGTAGAGGAGCTAGAGAATAAAGCTTTTTTCAGGGGTAACCACTCCAAAGAAAGTGTACTTGTAAGAAAAACTTTTGAGTGTAAAAAGGTACTTCAACTTCTGGATTTTGAATTGGCTCTGTCTGTGTCACTAAAGACTTCGCAGTAGCCAATTGCTTCTGGTTTAGTTGTAAATTCTCTCATTTACACAATGGCAGGAGGCAGAGAAGGGACTGTGCTGTATCTACAGCTGTGCACTGGACAAACAGGACCAGCATCACACAGGAACTTTTGAACTGCGAGGGAGGGGAAACAACACCTAAGATGGCTGCTTAGGTGAACTCACACAGTCCCCCAAGTATCTCTGTATTCAGAGAAAAGGCTACACTCAAGCCTTAAATAGAGAAGCCTCTCCTTGCAGTGAAGATAAAGGCAAACACTCATGGCTGAACAAAATGCTGAGGGGGGGGGGAAGCACTGCTGTGGACTCAGACTTAGACAAAACATTTATACCACTTGTTTAAAGCTCACGAAATACTGTGAAAAGGGAGGAAGAAAGAGCTGGAAGATGGGGAGAGGAGGCTACAAAATAGCATTCTGTAAGCAGGGTACCTATGTGGGAACCACAAACTCCCAGCAGCTGTGCATCTGGCATAGAGTCCACAAAAGTTGGGCCCTCCTAAGAGTCAGCTATGAAGGTAGAAGGGACTCACAGGGGCCCTAGCACACTGATGTTGGCAAGCAACAGATTCTGGGAGGAGGGGAACATGGTATCAAATTGTGTGCCCACCTGTGAGTCCACCAGGCTCTGATGGGTTAGTTCCAAACTCAGGGATGATACAGACAGTCCCGATAAAATGTCCCATAGGACACAAAAGAACAAAACAAAACAAAACAAAAAAAACAGGGAGAAGAGATTTATAGACAGGTGCTGGTAAGGCCCGGAGGTGAGGGGTGGGGGGTGGGGATGGGAGAATGTGGGAGAAGAGGGATAAAAAATACACAGCACACATGCATCAGTGTGTAAAAGAACAAACTTTACTAACAAAAAAGAAGAAGAAAATTCTGAAGCCAGGCTCTAAACCTACTGGCAAATCCAAGGCTGGCTATCATTATTGCTTTAATAAGCCTTCCAGGAATTATGATACACTACTTAAGTTTGCAAACCACCACAGTGGATGAGCTACAAAATCCATACAAACTCTTAAGATGTATCATTTAACTGATAACTATTTTTTAAAAGACTTATTATTAGATGTACAGTGATCTGCCTGCATGTACACCTGCAGGCCAGAAGAGGACATCCTATCACATTACATATGGTTGTGAGGCACATGTCGTTGCTGGGAATTAAACTCAGGACTTCTGGACCAGCAGCCAGTGCTCTTAACCTCTGAGCCATTTCTCCAGCCCTTAACTGATAATTATACACTCTGAAAAGTTAAATAGAAAGCAAAAGCCAATAGTCTCAGAAATGTATTTTAAGAGTTCTTAACACAAAGGGAAATGCTAAAGCCTTCTGTTTTATCTTTCTACATGATCCTAATGAAATTCCTCATAATCAAACCTTGACTGGTTGGGCGCATTTTGATTAAGGCCACATTCTTTTTTTGTGGGTGTGATGTGCATACATGTGTAGAATGGATGAGTATACTTATGAACGGATACATGGGCGCCCCACTTCCATCAGGTACCTTCTTGATTGCTCTCATTTACTGAACCCCTGAACTCACTGGGTCCAGCTCGTCTAGTGAACCAACCTGCTTTGAGGATCCCATTTCTGCTTCTCAAGTACTAGGATCATAGGCAGCCGCTATCCCTGTCTGGCTTGTGTGGCTTTCATATGGGCTCTGGAGAGCTGCTATGGTCCTCATGCTTTCATGCCAAGCACTTCCTCCTGAGCCATCTATCCAGCTCACGGAAAGAAAATTCTTGAATACAGGGGCACACTGAACAGCGAAGACATACTTCAAGTTACTATGTGCTATTATTCCCTTCTTCCTGCCTGGGGACTCACTTCCCAAAGTACTGAGGCTAACAACATAAATTTGTTTCTGTATAAAAGCAATAGATATCACACTTCAATCCAACAGGGGTCAAGGGCCTAGGATATAGCTCAGGTGGCAGAGTGCTTGCCTAGTACGCACGGAGTTCTGGGTTCCATTTCTGTGACTGCAGAAATCAGGTGTGTCGGTGCACACCTGGAATCCAGTAATTGGGAGGTGAGGTGGAGGCAGGGAGATCAGGAGCTCAAGAGTAGCATGCACTCCATGACAGCCTGTGTTCAAAAGTGAGAAGAAAAGGTGACAGCGGACAGAGGCCAAGATACCACCAGAACTCAAGCAACAGAAAACGGAACCATTTTATATCAGTGACGAAAACAACATGCAGAAATATATTGAAGTTAGTAACAATAATGGTTTTTATTTCAAACAAATAGAATACTTAACATTAAGGGCTTTTATACATGTGTGTGTGTTTGTGTGTATATGTATGTATATATGCATACATCTAACAAGCAGAAGTACATTTATCCTTTTGAAAAAAATCACAGATGAAATTCTGTCACCTAGGTTTAGCTTCTGTAGCATGAGGGTAAAACGAGTGAATCAGATCAGATTGGCTGGGATGGCAAGGCTGAAGGTATGGGTTATATGGTGATCCATTGTTCTGTTTTGTCTACTTAGTTTTTTCTTTTTATAGTACAAAGTTGAAATTACATAAACCTAGTAATCTGCTAATTTTAAAAGTACAGTGATTATAGCATCCTAGTAAATAATGTTATGTTAAAAAAAAAAACCCAGTACTCTTTATAGAGTGACATTGGACTTAAGTCTAGTAACTGCCAGCCTATCACCAAATAAACATGGATAATGCAATATAATAGTCTACTTAGCCTGAGATGTAAACTATTAGCAAGATGGTGTTACAGTCTCAAGAAAGCAGTGACTCTACTAGAATCTCCTAGCACAAGAGTGAATAAAGGAACACTGATTCTGTAATTCATACTTTATATTTATAAAAATAGTTTTACTTAATGATAATGACCACTTGAGAAACCATCCAAGCTCTATAGCAACACTCTCCACAAGAATTTTCTGCGATTGTGGAACATTGTTTTTTCAAGACAGGGTTTCCCTGTGTAGCCCTGTCTGTCCTTGATGCTCTTGACCAGGCTGGACTCGAACTCACAGAGATCTGCCTGCCTCTGCCTCCCTAAATTCTGGGATTATGGGCATGTACCACCATGCCTGGCAAACGGTTTTGTTTTGAGACCAGGTCTCACTGTATGTATCTGGCTGTCCTAGAACTCACTCTGTAGACCAGGCTGGCCTCCAATTCACAGAGGCCTCTGCCTTCCAAGTGCTGGGATTAAAGGCATGCCTCACTATGCCCAGAATGGGGGGACATTTTTAGACCCTATGTTTTCCAAAACAAAAAGTAGCCTAAAGCTGCATGTGGCTATTGGGCACTTGAAATATTTTTGCAAGACTAAGGGAAAAATCTTGAACTTTAACTTCAGTTCATTTATACAATCACATATGTCCTGTGCTTACCATAAGGACAGTATAGCTATGGAGTACCTTAAAAAAAGAAGCACACGTATACACACACATTTTATTTAGAACCTAACTCACATTTATTAAAAACAGAAGATTACAAACAGCAAGAGTACGACTGCCTTCTTCATTAAACAAGCTTAATTGATCTACTTTTAACTAATAAAATGAACATATTTACTAACAAAAAAACATTGTGAAAAGAAGTCTATGACAATCTATGAAACTAAAAAAAAAAAAAAAAATCCAAAAGACAAAATGATCATAGATGTCCCTCTAGTGGCAAGTGATAACATTGTCACTTAAAAAAAAAAAAAAAAACCAAAAAAACAAAAAACAAAAAACCCAAAACCCAATACATAGGGTCACACAAAACCAAGAATGGTACCTGGATCTATACATACAACTGATCATAGACATTTCTTTTCTAGAAACCTAACTTTAAATGATTCTACAACAATATATAAGGAAAATAGATCATTTTCGTCAACAAAAATTCAACCTAACTTTCACTTACTGTGTGAATGATAATTTCTCTAGAAATATGATCTTTTAGAAAACAATGTTTTGCTCATGATTTTTGGAGCAGGGGGAGTGAGATATTCTCTCTCTCTCTCTCTCTCTCTCTCTCTCTCTCTCTCTCTCTCTCACACACACACACACACACACACACACACACACACACACACACACACAAGTTTAGAGAGTCTAATCAAACTGGAAACTGAAGAAAAGGGCAATTCTCTTTTAACAGTAAATGTTCCAGGATGGAACTTTGAGAGGAGCTGATTCAGAGCATAAAACAGTAAGCAGCAGTGGGGCTTTTAAATAGAGATACTTCTGAGAATTTGAGTACCACAATTCCTAACTAAAATGACTCTCTTCACTCTGATATTGAATTCAAAAACAGCTCTGCCTCATAGCCAGCTTCAGTTACAATCATAAAACTTGTTTAGATATAATGGCTAAAATATTTTCATGTGCAAGAAGGAACTCAAAATAGAAACCAATTGTGGTAAATAGCTATAGTTATCCCCTCACAAAGCTTCAAGAAAAACAACCAGGTTTTATATACACTGTAGTAAGTACAGAATGTACAGAAAGACTGTTGTCTATACAAAAGTGCATCAATATAGAATACATTTTGCAGGAATACAGGAAAATGTCCTAGTTAACAATCTGATATAGTATTTAAAACTACCTGTAGATTCTCCAAGCCAGTCAACTTCCTACTTGCTTTGGTTATGATATTGATGCTACATAACTAAGTTTTGAAAAGAAAGAGAGGCGGAGAAGGCCCATAATTTGCAAATCTTAGCCATCTGTAAGATTTTTTTTATGTGTGTATACTTGTATTTATTATTAATTTCTTTTGGTAACCATCCTATAAAATTGCCAACACAAAGATTGATAAACTTAAAAAAAAAAAAAAAACTAAACTAGTGTACCCAAACAGGAAATTAAATTCACCTACTACAGGAAGAGACACTATCAGCTCCATTTTCTAAAAGCCTTGAAATCGTGATGTAAACCCTAGAGGTCAGCTTCAGTTGGAGAGCAACCTCACAGAACAAGCCATGGGTGCTCTTCTGAACAACTGAGCATCGGAAGATTGCACCTCTCATCTGGTAACGCTACAATTACCTTGCCATAGTCAAAATGGACACGCACTAGTTAAGCAAGTCTTCCCTTTTCCATCCCATTCATCATCACCACAAAAAAGAACAGAGATTTCCACAGGTTCCACTCACCACCACAAAGATGTAAGAGAAGAAACCTGACAGTAAAGAAAAATCACTACATATTGAAATCAGAAAAGACCACACTGGTTTTTCTGAGTTTGGCATGAATGCCAAATTAAAATGCAATTTGCCATTGTCTGGTCTAGGTCAAAACACCAATCACCTCACCTCAAAACATAACTGAGCAGGGAGCTACAAACAAATTTTAGTATTTAAGAAATAGAAATGTAGCCTACTATCCTTCCTCTGAGTGCCACCAGGTCTCCCCATCCAGGGGACATGGTCAAATATGTGGCACCAGAGTACGTGTGAAAGTCAGATCTCACTCTCCACTCAACTGTGGAGAATGTCCTGTCCATTGGCTAGATCTGGGTAGGGGTTCGAAGTTTACTGCCTGTATTGTCCTTGGCTGATGCCATAGTTTGAGCGGGACCCCTGGGCCCAAATCTGCCTATCATAATGTTCTTTTTGTAGGTTTCTAGGACCCTCTGGATCCTTCTACTTTGCTATTCTCCCATACTTCTCTCATCTAGAGGAAGGATAGTAGGCTACCAAGAAGAGACTTGATACCCTATGAGCATATACAGGGGGAGGAAGTCCCCCTCAGGAACAGTCATAGGGGAGGAGAATAAGGGGAAAATGGGATGGAGGGAAGAATGGGAGGATACAAGGGATGGGATAGCAATTGAGATGTAACAAGAATAAATTAATAAAATATAAAAAAAGAAAGAAATAGAAATGTAACTGTAGTGAGCCAACTCGGATCTTGAGCTATGCCATGTAGCTGCCTGAGGCTCAACAGCCTCCACAGGAATTATCAGAGTTGCTTCAAAGCCTCGTAGCAAACGTAAATTATTTTTCAAAGAGCAAGTTTAAATATTCCAAGGATTGTGTTCCAAATACTATACTGACAGAAATGCCTAGCTCAAAATACCTCAGAGGCTTCTTACTCATTTAGTAATATGTATATTTGACACAAAATTTATCTCACTTTAACAAGCTTAAGTCTACTGAAAGCTATCACACTAGATTTTTGCTCAAATATTTATTTTCTAATAGTCCTTTTCAAGATGGAATGTATTTCTAATTTAAATATGTTAAATGTCAGTGCATCCAACATCAATACTACTATTGAAACACAAATACTCTCATCTAACCCAAACTGACTTCACCCTCCATGGACTCCAAAGAAGAATTCTTGAAGACAAGAGTACTAAGTATACTAGAGGTAATTTGTTAAAGGAAAGAGGATAGGGTGCCAGGAAACTGGGTAACAGGGGAAGGAACACCTTGCTATAGAATCTTGGTTCTTCAAGTGTTTTTGTCTGGACCCTAAACATTCTCTTTCCTGATAAATCTTGCCTAGTTTAAAAAGGTATACTCCCCAGGCACGTCTCGGCCCCATGCCTTTCCCCGTGGCGATGCTAAGGGGAAAGGATCACACGTGCCAGAGCAACCTGGACAACACAGCAATTTCAAGGCTAGCCTGAAGCAGATAGTGGGACCCTGTCTCAAAAAGAAAAAGGAAATAAAAAATATCCTGGCCTCAGACTTTTTTTCAGTAGAAAAACCAATACATTAACCAAAACTTGATATACATTCAAGGAAGGCTCTTCAATAATCTGGTGGATCAAAACTCGTTTAAGTAAATGAGTCTAAGACCTAAAGGATTTTATTTTGCTTTATATTCTATTACTGCTGGTTTGTAAATCTTACTTACTAATATCCAAACACCATGAGCATTATAAGAACCAAATTATAATGTTCTGATTATTTGATTTTGAGAAAGCCTGATGTTGATGAAAATGACAAAGTTCACCACCTTTAAGGCACATGAGGCTACAGAGAAGCCACGAACAAAAAGTCTGCTAAAGAGAACCCAAAACAAAAAGACTTCTATAGAGTTTATGTTGTACTATTTTTGGCTTAAAGATGAAGATATACAATAAATTTTTACAATTTTAAAAGCTCGCCAGAATCTGGACTACCTTTATATACTAGTTTCATATCATTTTTCTTTTTTGAGGGAGTCTACCACTTTTAAAAGAAAAAAAAAAAAAGAGCTGTCTACCTATACCATAGGTCATTATTTCTGGGATTTAATTCAGCAATATCTAACTTCCCCAAACACCAGAATAACTCAACAAAACTGCCCCTATCTACCAAAGCATGAAGAAAAGGTGTTACTTTAGTCTAAGGTCTTAGTAAGACAGGATGAAACAGTCCTTTACAATCTGCTACATTCCAAACTAACACCTTCCTTTCGTCCTTTGCAAATCTGTATAAAAATACATGCCATTTTGCTTTAGTCATTTTTCATGCTTTTAAAAGCTGTAATAAGATCTTACAAGATCTCTAATAAAAAGTCTGGATAAATCTATAAAGAGGAGACTTCTTCCTTCCTCTGTCAGTTTTGTACAGAAGATAACCAACACTGAAACAAATGCTGGACTTCTCCTTCATTTATTTATCCATATATATTTATATTCTACTTTATTGACCCACCATTCTTGCTCCTCCTTTCTCTTTTTCACTAGAGCCTTTTCTCTTCCCAAATAGTGCCCCCTTTTGGTTTCATGCGTTGCATTTAATTCGATCCAGATTCCACTTGTAAAAAAAAAAAAAATGCAGTGTTTATGTTTGAGTCTGGCTTGCTTTGCTTAACATGATGATCTCTATGTAGTTCCAACCATTTTCCTTGCAAGTGACATAATTCCAGTCTTCTTTATTGCTGAATACAACTCTACTATGTGAATATGTCACAGTTTCTATCTATCCATCTGCTGATGGGCACCCATTTATTGGCTATTGGGAATGGTTTCGTAACAAACATGGAAGTACATGTAACCCTGCCATATGCTGAGTTCATTATTTTGAGCATACACCCAGGGATGGTCTATCTCGCTCACAAGATAGCTCCATTTGTAGTTTTTTAAAACAAGAATTCCCATACTGATTTCCACTGGTACAGCCAGTTTATACTATCACCAGCAATATATTCAGATTCCTTCCTACTCTCTATTCTCCCCAGTATTTGCTTTTGGTTTTCTTGAGGCTAGCCATTGGGAGTGGAGGAAGGCAGAATCCCAAGACTTTTGCTTTACAGTTCCCTGATTTTCCTTTTAATTAACTGATGAAGTAGGTTTTCCACTGAAAAGGGAAAAAGATACGCACTTGAAGTTGTTTTAAATCTACCTCATAAATACCAGATTTAATAAATTACCACCTATTTCAACAATTCTCTCTGAATTATCTACATGAAACATCCTAACAGATAGCAGACTACAGCACATTAACAAAGACAGAAGAGACTTTGCCTTTTTGCGATAGTTTCTGTTTTGAAGGGAAGGAGAAAGGGAAAGATTTTAATCTCCCTCTCTCTCTCTTATCATAAACAAATCTACTAGTTCCATATTTTATATTTGAAATGAAAGTAGTATTTTCAGTCTCCTCCAAATCAACTTTACATTCCAGTTCTAACACATAGAATAAATCTGGACTTACAGAAAACTTCACAACACACTTCTATAAATACTCAAACCTTTATAGACATTAAAAATCTGCACATGGCACTTTGGTAAACTTATTCAATAGTGACTTCAGTTAAATCTAAGTTAAGGAGACTAAATGATTTTGGGTGGAATACAGGAACTGGTCTTAAACTATATCCTGAACCAGTTTATTTTCTTTTTCTGAGCATCAACAAATAAATTGTTTGCAAGTGGTTGTTGGATGCCCTGGCCCTCAAAGTGGCCAAGCTTAGAGATCAGGAAGAACGCACAGATACTTCCTCTGTGGAATTTTCCTACTGCTAAGGGAAGCAGGGAGTTTAGATATATTTGCTTCTCTTTTCTATTTCTGTACTTGGAAGGGAAAATGGAGTACATTTTTCATCAAGTATTCTAGGGTCTGACCCCAAGATCTCTTTGGTCCCTCTAAACTAGGCTGAAGTACCAAAAGGAGGTAGGAGGAAAGTCAGAAATACTATGTGAACTGAAAGCACACCTACTTATGCTTTTCGTTTAGTGGCATTTTAAATTCTCTTAGCAGGTATTCAAAAGCCACAGCCATACCACAGACCTCAGCAATGCTGCAAGGTACGCCTTCTTACCCTCAGTTTCAATTCTTAGTCTTCAAAGAAACACAATTACATTGAAAAGGTTTTAAATGCATACAGAATTTTAGTAGCACTATGTACCCCAGGTTGGCTATGAACTTATAATCCCTAACTCAGACCCCTGAATGCTAGGATTAAAGGTGTGTGCCAACAGACCAGGGTTAAATCTTCACTTTTAATTTAGTAAAATTCAAGCCTTTATATCAGCTGGAAATTAGGAATTTAAGTTGTTAATCTTTTTGAATAACTAAAGTTAAATACTGTTGAAAACCCACTCACCTCTGAACTTTGTAGTCTTTTCGAAAGGTGGATCACACAATCAGTTTGCCTTCTAAATGCTCTAATACAAATGATCACCAAAGTCAGAAAGCAAGTCGATTGTCAGGAGTCTCAGTTTCTACCTTCTCTAGCCCATGTGAATGCGCAATGACATGTAGACAAAGAAAAGGAATCAGACTATTTCTAAGTTCATGATAACGAATTCTTTGAAAACATGATTAAAGAAACTCCAGGATTTCACCACCTTTAGACTGAAAGTCCTATTAGGAACCACCAATGGTGTTTTCCATAGCACACTACTTCATATATTCATTCATAGCAGTTTCTGAAGTCTGGTAGAATTCTAAATGGTCTGTCAGTTAATTTGGAACATTTACCTGTTCGCATGCCAAACACGTAAAATTGGAGCTGTGCTGCATTAAAAAAAAAATGGACAGAAACAGATAAATGTTCTAGTTTGAAGATTATCTGACAGCCTAAAATTTAAAGATACACTGGGAAAACTTGATTATGATCATTGCCTAGTTGAATTCTCCACTTGAAAATTAATCAACACAGCATTAAGTCTAAAATTTCACTAGTGTAGCATTATTTTCTCAGTAGTTATCACTTGTGGAAATGCTTCTTGCTTGACATAAAGTAGAGGAAAACAAAAATATACCTAATTGGAAAAGATTAGGGCCTTTTCTATACCTTTACCTTAACAGTTAGTGAAGCTGGAACTAAACCTAAGGAAGGCACTATTGTAAACAGCAACGCATACCTTATGTGCACCCTCACCTCAAAAAAGATTTGCCCCTAGGAACTAAGAATTCTACTACGGCCCTCTAGAAAAGGTAAACTACAGAAATCTAATCATTAAGAAGGAAACTGGATTATGGACCCTACACATACACTGACAAAATAGACTACTTGTCAACAGGACTTTGAAATCCCCTAACTTTGAAAAGCCCACTTCGCCCCAGAAAGTGATAGTAGCTAAAATGTTTACCAGTGGTCCTTAAGAGAGAATAACCGGGCATTGGTTACAATACAGTGCTGCTCTAAATCCACACTGTCTGTGGGTCTGGAATGGGGTTCCAAATACAATTCTAACATCTTTCAGGTGATGCTGAAAGCTGCCGGTACTGGGGCTACCCTCTGAGAACCACTGGCCTAAATTATCAGCACAACCATAACCAAAATTTTGGTCAAGATGCATGTAAACTAATGAGACGAGAATAATGCTTCGAAAGAATGCCGACCAATTCACCCTATTACATCAAAACATCCACATCTGCTTCATGATCTTCCTCAGTCACTTTTAAGGAGAGCACCTCTTCATTAAGGAAGAGCCCACTGAGCCGCTCCTTCCGGGCCTGCCTCTGCTCCTTCAGCTGCCTCTTGCGGAAGGCCTTCTGCTGTAACTTTCGCTGCTTAGATCGCTTCTGCCAAAGTTAAGAAGGATAACGTCAGTAAAGTTCAGACATTGCTATATGCAGCCCAGGGGTTTGTGGCTCTAATCCTCTATTTTCTACATTTTCAGTTGTTCAAGTTTCTCTGCAGAGTGGTTCCTACACCAGCAAGTAAGCCACAAAACAAAATAGAATAGGGAAGGAATCACTGCGCAGCTTCTGATCACCACTGAGTTCCCAAAGAGATTCTTTTTCCATCTTTAAATTGGATGTTTTGTCCAACTGCAAGGAACCACACATACTTCCATGCTAAGCCGCATAACCATCCATGTACACTTCAACTTTCTTTTACAAGTGCCCAACAATAAGTTTCAACTATGAAACAATAGAACAAAATTACAGAAAGCGTTATTATATGTAGTTAGTCAAGGAACAGTTAAAGTTGAAACATCAAGAAAACACTGAAACACACACACACACCAAAGACATACACAACAATTTTAGGAGCATCATAGTGAGATTTGCTCAGTAGTGAGTTGCAATCTTGAGAATTATTAGCTACTATTTTCACATTTTTCTTACTGAAAATGAACATAAAAAAATCAGAGAAGATTGAAAGTGCCCATGGTTGTGGGTTAAGAGTATTTGAAAGCACTCATCTTCGAGTGCTTTGCTCAATAGCAGAGCATTCTGCTTACTCAGTCAAACCCAAAACCTGCAGGCATCTAGACAGTGGGACAATTCTTAGTTGCCAAGCTATGTAAATGAAGGAGTACTACTGTTAATATTGAAAGGTAGAGTTTTGTATTGATTAGACATTTTACTTTTGAATCCCGAATCCGCTCTGCTGCACTTGCAGACAGGTTGCTGTCACTGTGTGCTCGGCTCATGTTGGCACTGGAGTTTGAAGCAGAGTTTCCAACACTGGACCCACTGCTGCTTGCAGAACTGACCATGCTGGCACTGCTGCTGCTGGCGCTGGCACTGGCACCGCTCACTCCACTGGTGCTTGCACAGCTAAAGTTGCTTCTCTTCCAGGCCTCCCTTGCAGGCCGCTGGCGAGGGCTATGTTCCTTGATATAGTTTCTGACCTTGGGACACACAGGCAAGCACTGGTTAAGTACTGCACCATGATATTCTACCCTCAAGATGCTGGAGAAAAACAACCACAGTGTGTTTAACCTGAAAGATGCCCAAAGTGCTTCAGATGTGTGTAAAAGAGGTGGAACAGAAGGTCCTAAGAAATATCTACATATAAAAATAAATAGCAAGTCAGGTGCATCAATTCTGCCCAGCCTGAGCTTAATATTACATTCAAGGCCAGCTTGGGATATAGATTGAGACCGTTTTAAAACAATACTCAAGAGATGGGCAGGGGAGGAACAGCATGAAGGAAGGGAAGCGAAGAAGGGAAGAAAGGAAAGGAGACCGAAATATTGGCAGCGTTCCAAACTCCAGCAAACACACGGACCTAGATTTTAAAAAGTAAAATGTTACTTAGCAAATCAAGACCACTGAAATGAAAACACAAAATAAAACAGATGTGGTTATACATTTTAAAAGGTTTCCACTAAATATGTAAGTAAACTATGATGCTGTCACTGACTGCTGTACATTTCCCCCTTAATTTCAGCGAGGAGCACAATGGTACCTGATTTTCATTCAGTGCAACACATCAACTTACCATACTAGAGAAACTAGCTGAAATGTAGGAAAATACTCCTACTGGGAGAAATAAAATGGCACCAATGCTAAACACAAGCCACCGAAAGCAGAGAATGAAATCCTTTTTGCTAAGTCACATGCCAGAGAAAAGGTGCAGCAAAAATGTTATTTGGAAGAGATGGGAAATGTACATTTCAAAACATCTGCACAGGCCCAGTTATTCCACAACGCAGCTCTTGTGAAGTAGGGCCTGGAGGTTGCCTGCGGGATCTCATGTACTCCAGGCTGGCCGTGAAGCCTCTAACTAGTCAAGGACGACCCTGAGCTTCTGCTCTTCCTTGCTCTGCCTCCCATGGGCTAGGATTCCAGCCCTGTGCCACCCCCTCCAGGCTTTAATTACTTCTTTGAGTCTGACAATTCATCTGTTTTAAACTGAGTTAGCATAAATCTGGACCTTAGTCTAAGCCATCCTTTAAGTGGTGAAATAAATTTCAAGACATATGTAACTAAAAGCTGGTTCTAGATCTTCACTGACCAGAACGTATTGCTTCATGAGACACACACAACTTCTTAAAACCATATGCTCTCAAATATTACTGTCATTTTTTTCTTCCTTTGCAGTACTAGGGACTGAATTTGGGGCTCTGTGCATGCTCCGCTCTGCCACTGAACTATAATTCTTACCCCAGCATCTTTTTTTTTTTTAATATTACATTTCACAGTGGTGATTCTGGCCCTGACAGCATATGAGTATACATAAGATTACACAAGCTGGGGCTTGAGAGATGGCTCAGAGGTTAAGAGCTCTGACTGCTCTTCCAGAGGTTCTGAGTTCAATTCCCAGCAAGCACATGGTGGCTCACAGCCATCTATCATGAGATCTGGTGCCCTCTCCTGGCCAGTGGGTGTACATGCAGGCAGAGCACTGTATACAAAATAATAAATAAGTAAAGATTACAGAAGCCTACATTATATAAGACAGTGGCATCCTCAGTGCATTACCAATCTATATGCAGTTTACATACCTGCTTCAGTTTTTCATCTGTGAGACAATTAAGTTCAATAATGAACTCACTGTCAGTAGGGGAGATCTGAGCAGAGGGATCGATGATTTTAATAATATCAAGTTGCTCCCGAAGGCCCATCTCAGTACTGACTTTACGGCTCAGATACTCAATATATTCCACCTATGGGAAGAAAAATGACAACGAACAATGTCAATGTTAAAACCTGGCCTTTGCTATGTAAATTATAACATGTTTTAGACATTGGGAAAATTATTTTCTCCAAGGTTCCAATGAAGAACCAATTACTGTCTGAATACAAAAGCTAACTGGTCCTTAGGATCATCCTAAGGTGTCATAATTTCACTTGTTTTCTGGGGGAAAAAGCTGAAACTCAATTTCAGACTTATTAAGCAATTCACACAATTCAGTGGCTATAAAGGGGCTTCACAGCCTCTTTACACATAAGGTTTTTTTTCTGCATACACTTTTAATTAAGAATTTCAACACCCAAGAATGTCAACATATTTACCTGCTCATCATTTGTCATCGCACTCCAAGCAAGTTCATCTAGATTCCGGTGCTTGTTTTTCTTTTTAGAGAGCAGACAAGGCGAACTTGGAATACTAGGTATGACGTCAGAAAGTACGTCACTTCCACTGGCAATGTCACTGCCTGGTAACTTTATAAAAGGAGTGCAGAGATTAAGGAAAAGTGAAAATTGAAAACTGCATTTTAAATATGGTATCACATTTTGTACATCGATTAAAAGTTACTTTATTCAGGTGCGGTTGGTATGCATGCCTGTAATACTGAGGGAGTAGAGAGGGACAATCAGTAAGTAGTCTGAGGACAGCCAGAGCTAAACAGCCAGCCAGCCTCAGGTCACCCTCACCTATACAAGAACATGTATCAAAAATAAAATAAAATTTACTTAATACAAGACTAAGGGAAAATAAATATATAAGATGATCTCTCAGGTGAGATTAATACTGAACCATACCTACTTTATACGAAAGCATCAATATCAGGATATTCTCTTTTATTTTTGTTTTTGTTTTTTGTTTTTGCTCTTGGTTTTTCGAGACAGGGGCTCTCTGTGTATCCTTGGCTATTCTGGACTCGCTTTGTAGACCAAGCTGGCCTCGAACTCACAGCGATCTGCCTGCCTCTGCCTCCCAAGTACTGGGATTACAGGCGTGCGCCACCACGCCCAGCATAGTAGATACTTTTAAGAAAGAAAGAAAAAAGGAAGGAAAGACAGTGGTATTTGAACAACAGAAGAATGAGAAGCATTCCTATGGCATGTTAGGAGTAGATATAAAACATTTTCTAAGTGACAGTAACTTGATGAAACAAAACAGAATGAAGAAAGATTGGAACCAGACATGAAACTTTTGTTATGAGTTTATATACACTCAGATACATATAAACAGGAAAATATGGATGGACGTAAAAGTTTTGAGAAAAAGACATTTACAAATTGTTTAGGAACCTTCATTGGTTGCTGCTTTCTTACTCTGATGCAATGTGGTAAGCTGCCTTGAGGTTCTGCTTCTTGGACTTACCACAATGGACTATATCCTCAAATTATAAATAAGCCTTTCCTTAAGAAAAAAAAAGCAGCTGGGCGTGGTGGCACACACCTGTAATCCCAGCACCCAGGCAAGGGCAGCAGATCTCTGTGAGTTTGAGGCCAGCCTGGTCTACAAAGCGAGTCCAGGACAGCCAGGGCTACAGAGGGAAATTCTGTCTCAAAACAAAAACAAAAACAAAATCAGAAAAGAAAAAAGGGAGCTATTTGATAGGTAAATGGTTAACAAGGAGTCCAATTTCAAGACCATCAGGAAATATTTCACGATCATATATAAGTCATCCAAGGATAATAAACTTAAATGTTTCAAGTGTTAACAATTCTTCTAGCTTAACACACTTATTCTCACAAACAATGGTATCCAAAGAGACTCATATAGCTAGTGACCAGATCCAAAATAGGACACAAATACAGTGTTTTGAAATATGCCAGGCCATCTGGCCTTTAATGTAGTAGGCAATAAGAAAAAGGATGCCATCTGGATATGGACAGCAGGGAAATGGGGGGTGTGCAAATATACTTTGAACAGACAACAGTCATTATTCACTATGCTATAAGATGTGTCACAAAGGCTTATGTACTTTTTCCATGGAAACGCTGAAATTGTTAGCAGCATCACTGATCGGGAACTCAGCGTCAGATAATGGAATAATAAGGTCATTCAGGTGAAAAGTTCAAGTAGTCAACTGACCATATGGGACTAGAGTAGCAGTGGTACAGCACAATCAATTTTATGGGCTCTTATATGTTTATTAGGCCAGCATTTTCCCACTTTATAATTGATAAACTATTTCCGAATAAAAACGCTTAATGAGTCCTACCCTCTATTTTCATAGACTATATTCAGTATATTTATGCCATAATCAGTAGCTGTGGTACATGGAGAGAATTGAATCAAAGCTCTGACACATGTTCTGCAAGATGCAGCAGGCTTCTGTGAGCAACCTCATTTCTCTAACAGCTGACATGTAGTTTCTGATTGCACCTCTAGCTTTAAAGTGTGATACCACAACTGTTTACTCTTTGCAGTTTCTAAGCTTTCCTGCTCAACCATAGAAATGGCTCCTCAAAGGATGACTACTCAAATAGAACTTTGCAAGGAATGTGTGAATTGTTTCTGTTAACTATAATAACACCGGAACACTTGTTCAAAAGTTTAAATAGATACCGCTTTTTTTTTTTTTTTTTTTTTTTTGGTTTTTCAAGACAGGGTTTCTCTCTGTAGCCTTGGCCATCCTGGACTCCCTTTGTAGACTAGGCTGGCCTCGAATGCACAGCGATCCACCCGCCTCTGTCTCCCGAGTGCTGGGATTAAAGGTGTGCTCCACCACGCCCGGCTAGATGCCGCCTTTAACCCCAACAGAGTTAATAAGATTTTTAACGTCTAACTACAACAATGATTTTGCCATTAATCCTAACAATAATTTGTAATCATCATCTTGTATCGTTTACTTAACAGTAATTTGAGCTCTCACAAGGATGAGGAAGCATTTCAAACTTCCTAGCATATTTAAATGTTAAAAGTACCCTTCAGGGAGACTGGAGAGATGGCTCAGTGGTTATAAGAGCACTGTCTGCTCTTCCAGAGGTCCTGAGTTCAATTCCCAGCAACCACATGGTGGCTCACAACCACCTATAATGAGATCTGGTGCCCTCTTCCGGCCTGCAGGTGTACATGCAGCCAGAGCACTATACACATAATAATAAATAAGTCTTTAAAAATATCCCTGGGAACAGAATACCTATACTCCAATATAAGTGGAAAATCTGACTGGAGAGATGGCTCAGCAACTACAAGTCCTTGTTGCTCTTAAAGTGGATCTCTGCAAAAAATAATTGCTATGCTAAAAGGCAAGATCTTGATCTTCGGATGAGGTAGCATCTTAGCACTTGCAGTGGCGCTGAATCATTTTGTTTTGCTGATAATTTCCTTTGCTTCCAACCCTTTAATTATTAAATATGTAAGTTAGGAAACACTCCTCCTTTGGGGAACATTTTATAATATTTTCTCATTTGACATATAAAATCTTTCGTGATCTACATAACATCTTTATGATTATATAATTTCCCTGGTATTAGATGGGCTGTAACTTATGAAAGTGCTTACTCAATTACATCTGCTTATTTATTTATTTGCTTGCTTGCTATTTTTGGAGACAGGGTTTCACTACATATATGTTTATAGTTTATAGTATAAATTTATAGTTAACATATAGAGCAAACTCATCTTGAACTCCCAGAGATCCACTTTGCATCCCAAGTGTCAGGATTAAATACATGTGCCACCACACCAAATTCTTGGTAAGAGACCCATATCACTCTGATAACCAGTCTAAGAGGCTGTGAATCTTGTTTTTTAAATTGACTGGCTAAAGAATCAAGAAAAGGGCAAGCCACTAGGCAATCTTGTTAGAGACATTCTTTCTTTCTTTCTTTCTTTCTTTCTTTCTTTCTTTCTTTCTTTCTTTCTTTCTTT
>OU015760.1:73942125-73956525 GCA_907169655.1 Acomys percivali | reverse complement strand
TTTCTTTCTTTCTTTCTTTCTTTCTTTCTTTCTTTCTTTCTTTCTTTTTAAGTCTTTCAAGACAGGGTTTCTCTGTGTAGTCTTGGCTGTCCTGGACTCGCTCTATAACCAGGCTGGCCTCGAACTCAGCGATCCACCTGTCTCTTCCTCCCTGAGGGCGGAGACTATAGGTGCGCACCTGCCCAGCTGAGAGATTTTCTTTATTGGATTATTTAAAGAGGGAAGACGCACCTTAAATGTGGGTGACGGCCCAGATGAAAGAAAAGAGTAGCAGGAACTGCCCTATTTTGTAGAAATAGAAAAACTGATGCATATGGAATCACAACGGACCCCTCCAATCCAAACAATCTTACTAAAGATCAACAACACTGGTTGGGTGTGAGTGGGAAATTCTTAAATCCCAGCATTTGAGAGGCAGAGGTAGAGCTAGTTCAAAGCCAGCCTGATCTACATAGTGAGCTCTAGGTCAGCCAGGAAAACATAGAGACCCTGTCTGAAAAATAAAAAAACAAAACAAATCAAAATACAATAACATAGAAGAACACACACTTCCCAATTTCAAAAGCTGCTACAAGATCACAATTAAAACAGTGTTGTACAAGCACAAGAACAGACACTGACATTAAGAGAACTGACCTGTGAGTCCAAAAATAAACAATAAACAAAACTTGGCAAGAGTATGCCAACACTATTCAATGAGAAATACAATAGGCTTTTTTTTAAAGCAAATGATGCTGGATTGAAAAACCTGGAAATCAACATTCGCAAGAATGAACCTGTATAAACTGAGAATAGAAGAGAAATTCCTCTCTATCATACAGGGCATTTACTAAAAAAACCAACACTAACATTAGTGTCAATGGAAAAGATTCAAAAATTTCCCCTCTGACTAAAAAAAAAGATAGGCTTTCCACAGTTTCACTTTTTCTTTGAGAGGGGAGGCAGGAACCATATTACAAAAAAATCCATCAAAAGACCTACTTATAAGAACTAAATCTCTAAAGCTCTAAGAAGGAACAGGTAATCTTCATGATCTTATGTAAAGCAATTTTTAAAAATACAACATTATAAACACAAAAAAGAAAAACACATGCATAAGATTTTATCTAAATGAAAACTCATTCGCTGAGCTGGGCGAGGTGGCGCATGCCTTTAATCCCAGCACTCAGGGAGGCAGAGGCAGGTGGATCGCTGTGAGTTCAAGGCCAGCCTGGTCTACAAAGCGAGTCCAGGACAGCCAGGGCTACACAGAGAAACTCTGTCTTGACAAAAACTTTAAAAGGAGAATTTACACCTTTACTAATATAATAATGATGTTAATGGGGGGAGGATCTTACCTGCCACTCAAAACCCACTTTTACTTACATAATAGTGATATTAATAAGAGTGGAGGGCAAAACCTTACCTGCCACTCAAATTCGCTGTCTGACCAATCCCAGTACGTGCTGATAGAAGAGGAGACATCACTGCACACACTTCCTTCAGGGAATAAGTCAAAAGAAGTGAAGTCTTGATCATCTAGCAGAGAGTAGCAATCATCTTGATCGCCAACAGAAACTGATGAGAACAGCTCCTCGCTACACTCTGAGCTCGCCACACTCGTACCACAAGAAGTGAGGTTCCACCTTCAAAACCAGAGGAGAGATCACATGAGGACTCAGAGAGCCCACACAATCTGAAGACATTAGCACAACCCACTTCAGATATTGGAGACAAACGTCCTTTGGGTATGAGGGTAGTGTGGTTACCTTTTAAAGAAATATACTAAGGGCTGGAGAGTTGGCAGTTAGTGTGAAGATTACATGACAACCCATGTTGGAAAACTTAATGAATACAGAAAAACACTTAAAATATGGCAGCTATTACTAAAGGATGAGGTAAGACATTTCAGGCCAGATAAAAGAAAGACAAAATGGACAGATGTGCCTCTTAATTTTTGTAATTAATTAATATCCTTCCCTCAATTTTTAGAAAAGGGGAAGATGCCTTTTATTTTACATAATTCTTTATTCTCATTCATTCCCTCCCTCTCCCCCCTCTCTCTTTCTCTCTGTGTATGTCTTGTGTGTGCAGGTGCTGGGGGGGGGGCTGGGGGAGAACAGACAGAAGAGGGAGGGCCTCAGACACTTGGAGTTAGAGTGAAACCTGTGTGCTGAGAACTGAACTTGAGGGTTCTGGAAGAGCAGCAAGTTCTCTAAGCCACTGAGCCATTTCTCTGGTCCTTTAAGTAATTTTTATCATCGTTAAATAGGCCCACTATAAAAAATAATGTTGGAATAAGAAAGGAATGAAGGAGATTACCATATTAAAATCCACTATCCAGCAATACCTACTACAAAGCTTATTGGTACTTTTTCCCATGTGTGCATATATGTTCGTATCCTGCTTTCACTTACCACTCACTATCTAGTAAATGTTTTAAGAAAAAGATAAAAATATCTTAGCTGACATGTTTGCGACTGGAAGTGTTTTAACATTTCAAATGGTTTTGAATTTCAGTAATCTCTCCCTCTCTCTCTGTATGTGTATACATACATACATACATACATACATACATACATACATACATAAAGGTGTATTGGAGAGGAGACCCAAGTCTAAATATAAAACTAAGTTACATGGGGCTGCTCTTCCAGAGGGGCAGGTTCTACTGCCAACACTCATAGCCATTCATCACCACCTGGAACCCCCTCCAGAGAGTCCAGCACTTTCTCTTGGCCTTTGCAGGCATCAGGAACACCCATGGTCAAAGACAGACATGAATGCAAAACATCCACACACATAAAAATAAACAAGCTAATTTAACATGAACCCTATACGTATTAACTTGAAGATAATCCTATACACTATAAACTTATTATCGTGTCTGTATGTGCATGTGTGTGCGCATGTATGTAAGTCACAGTACAATTTGCAACAGTTAGTTCTCTCCTTCCATTATATGGGTCCCTGGGTCAGGACTCAGGTCGTCAGACTTAGCTGGTGCTAAGTGCCTCAACGTATTGCGCTATATACAGTATTTTTTGTTTGTTTGTTTGTTTTTGGGTTTTCATGACAGTGTTTCTCGGTGTAGCCCTGGCTGTCCTGGAATGCACCCTGTATACCAAGCTGGCTTTGAACTCAAGAGATCTGTTTGCCAAGTGCTGGGATTAAAGGCATGCACTTCCATCACCCAGCGGAATATAAAGTATTTTTAATGCACCTGTATTTTGACTGCATCTTATCACATGAAGTCAGAATGGAATTTTCCACATGAGGGGTAATGGTGGTTTTCAAAAAAGTTCCAGGCTTGGGATTTTTCCACAAATTATGTTTTTCCATAAAGTATGTTCAACCTGCTTATTGTAGGAAAGCACTTTAATCTCTTATAGTAGTCAGTTGAGTGAATACACCATGATTCATTTACCATATTATCTCAATAATATATAGGCTGCTTCTACTGTTTTTTATACTACTAAGATGAGCCGTGTGTGTGTGTGTGTGTGTGTGTGTGTGTGTGTGTGTGTGTCAGTAGTACAAGCAATCGAACCTAGAGAATCACAGCGGCCAGAAAAATATTCTATCACTGAGTTACACTCCTGGCTGTCTTTTTACAGTATTTTTTAGAGGATGGATTTCACTAAGTTGCATAGTCTGCACTAGAACTCGTGCTCTAGCCCAGGAAGGTCTTAAACTTGCAATCTCTGCCCCAGCTTTGCCACTATCTGGTATTACAGTCCTGTGCCATTGGTCTAGCTGAAATTAGCCCTTTTGTTTATAATTATTTAGCCAAAGATAAGGTCTCATAGGATAGGATGCCTGAAAGGTAACTACGGGATCATGGTACATTTAACTGAATTGATTTCTGGGATGGGTAAGATGGCTTAGAGGGGCGCTGAAGAGATGGCTCAGCAGTTAAGAGCACTGGTTGCTCTTCTAGAGATGCTGAGTTCAATTCCCAGCAACCACATGGTGGCTCACAACCATCTATAGTGTGATCTGATGCCCTCTTCTGGCCGGCAGGTGTATGTGCAGGCAGAGCACTGTATACATAATAATAAATAAATATTAAAAAAAAAAAAGATGGTAAAGCAAGCCCAATGACCTGACTTCTATCCCTGAAACCCCTATAAAGGTGGCTGGAGAGAACTAAGTCCACAAAGGTGTTCTGTGAGGGCCATGGCATCTATGCCCATACACACACACACACACACACACACACACACACACACACACACGTAGGAATAAACTTCAAAAATAAATAAAATAGCCTTTTGTTTTCTTTTGCTTTTTGAGACAGGGTTTCTCTACGTAGCCCTGGCTGCCCTGGACTCGCTCTGTAGACCAGGCTGGCTGTGAACCCATAGAGATCCTCTGCCTTCTGAGTGCTGGGATTAAAGCGTGTGCCAGCACTGCCTGGCTGCGTTTGTTTAATTTGTTTTAAAACGTGTGTCTGTGCTGGGCGGTGGTGGCGCACACCTGTAATCCCAGCACTCGGGAGGCAGCGGCAGGTGGATCTCTATGAGTTCAAGGCCAGCCTGGTCTACAAAGTGAGGCTAGGACAGCCAAGGCTACTCAGAGAAACCCTGTCTCAAAACAAACAAACAAAAAAAACAACAACAACCAAAAAACAAACAAACAAAAATGTATCTGGCCAGGCATGGTGGTGCACGTCTCTAAACCCAGTACTCAGGAGGCAGATGCAGGTGGATCTCTGTGGGTTCATGCCTAGGCTGGTTTACACAGCAATTTCCAGGCCAGACAGGAATACATGTTAAGATTCTGCTTCATAAAAACAAAGAAAAAAATATGTACCAGCTATTTTTCTAGTATCTGTGCTAGTGTTTCATTGTGCTTTTGTGAGTATTTCAGACATTCACAGCTATCTAATATTTTGTCACTAGTATATGTTACAGAAAAGGTTTTGTGGGGGTTAAAGAATCTTTTTTCTTTTGTAAATTTCCACTAGTTTTGTATCATTGGTCATTAAGATCAGATATAACCTCAGGTGCTTTGACAGTAGCATGGGAAACTAATCCTTAAAATAATTAGTATTTGCAATACTAATAAGCTCCTGGAATAAAGATTTCCTGAAGAAAAATCTATTATTAGGTAGTTCCGCATCCCTCATTAAATCCAGCTTTTCTTGAATTATGTAATCTTGACTAATTCCTCATCTGTTTTGTATGGCTAACCTTAAGTATAACAGTCCATGACTTACAAAATGTAGGCAATAAAAACTGCATGTTATATTTTCCTTTGAGCTGAAGGTAAACATTCTAAAGGCCTGAAACAAACACCTAACTGATTTAGCTCCACAAATAAAAGAGCAGATATCAATGCACTTTCATAAATATAAAATTCACGTAAAAATTCTAGAACACTTTCATCTTGTTGTTTTGTTTGGAGTCATATATGCACATATCTGTGTTTACACCAGAAGGCATCTTGTATAATTTCTCCGGTCCCTTCCGCTTTGCTGGGACTCACCAAGCAGGCTAGGTTAACTGGCCATTGAGTCTCAGGGTTCTAGCCGTCTGTGTCCCTCTCCCCAGCACTGTGACTCCAAGTGCATGCTGCTTCACCAAGTTCTGAGTTCTCAGGATTGAACTCAGCCAGTACTTTACTGACGAAGATACATCCCCAGACCCTAGACCATTTTCTAATACTATTTAGTCTTATATAACTACTAGGTGGACAATATCCTCACTAAAATAATAATAATGATGATGATGATGGTGATGATGATGATGCTGGGGAAACTGCTCCGTTGGTTAAGGTTCCTAGGGTGCCAACGTGAGGGCCTGAGTTTTAGCCCTAGCACCCATGTAAGGAAGCCTGGGATGGCACAGTGAGCATGTAATCCCAGTGATTGCAAGATGGAGAGAGGGGAACCCTGTCTTGCTGGCCAGCTAGTCTAGCCAAAGCAGTGAGCTCTAGGCTCAATGAGAGATCCTGTCTCAAAAAATAAAAATATAAAAAGAAATTAGGGGCTAGGGAGATGGCTCAGTGGCTGCTCTTACAAAAGTTCAGGGTTCAGTTCCCAGGACCCACATAGCAGCTCACAACTATCTGTAATTCCAGTTCCAGAGGCTTCTGAAACCCTCTTCTGAACACCACAAGCACTACATGTATGTGGTGCACAGACATGCATGCCGACAAAACACACACACACACACACACACACACACACACACACACACACACGAAAGAAATGAAACATCTATAAATAATTTAAAATAATAATAATAATAATAATAATTTAAAAAATAAGGTGAGGACTGACTGAGAAAGACACTTGACAACAATCCTTGTGTACACACATACATGAACAAGTACACACATGCGCACACACATGCACACACACACAACTAATAAATAACCCAGCAGAATTAACCACATTACCAGGTCTTGCAATAAAAGCCTTAAGCAACAATCAGAAGTTCTATCCTGGGTGCAGCAACAGACTGAGCAAACTAAACTCTTTTTTCACTCCCTGCCCTTGTTCATTTACCTATTCAACAATACTGTTAGTAACATGTAGGTGCCAAATACTATCTTCAGTGCTGGAGGAAGCCGTGATTGTTTTTTTTGTTTGTTTGCTTGTTTGATTGATTGATTGATTAGAAATGCCTTTTAGCTTGTAAAAAATCCTATAAAAACATGTTTGTCTCCCTAAGCAATCGTGACCTTCTTCACAAAAAGCCTGTCACACTTACCAATCTAACTAGACAAGAGCCAGGCACGTGTATGCCTGGTGCCCACAGAGACCAGCAGAAGTCACTGGACCCTTTGGAAATGAAGTTACAGCTGACTGTGGGCTGCCATGTGAGTGCTGGGGATGGAACACTGGTCCTCTGGGAGAGCAGCCAGTGCTCTTAACTGCAGAGCCATCTCTCCAGCTCGAGCCCTTACATTTTAGTCCACGGAGGCTGCCAGACATCAAAATTCTAACTACAGCCATAACATTACCCTCAAAGGACACTTTCTCTAAAAGTTGACCAAAGTCCCAACATTATTATGGTGGTTGACTTTAATGATTAAGCTTGCTGTTCAAATTTTAGTTAAAAAAAAAAAGAGTAAAGCCAATTAGCACTTCTTCCCAAGGCTGCTCCAGAGAATATATGGCCTAAGGACTTGGTTATTTTCATAAGTAGTTATTTAAATGGTAACATTAAACTAGGTACTTTTGCTCATGCCTGTGATCCGGGTACTCCGCAAGGGCAGCAAGAACAAGGAGTGGATGAGTTCCAGCTCAGCCTGGGCTACAAAGCAAATTCAAGAGGAGCCTAAGCTACACAGTGGGTTCCAGGCCAGCTCAGGCTACAGTACAAAACACTGTGTCAAAAGCAAAATTAGAAAACAGGGTTAAAATTAAGAAAAGAGCGGCAGTGGCGCACGCCTTTAATCCCGGCACTCGGGAGGCAGAGACAGGTAGACCGCTGTGAGTTCAAGGTCAGCCTGGTCTACAGAGTGAGTCCAGGACAGCCAGGGCTGCACAGAGAAACCCTGTCTTGAGAAGACAAAAAAAAAAAAAAATTTAAAAGCCAGGTATGGGTAATGCAGGCCTGGAAATCCCAACATTCAGGAAGCAGAATTAAGAGGGTCAACAGACATCCCAGGCCAGTTTGGTCTTCGTAGGGAGTTCCAGACCTGTTAGCATTAAACAATGAGACTCTGTATTTAAAAACAAAACAACAACAAAAAAACCAAAATCAAAACAACAGCAACAACAACAACAACAAAAAAAAACCATGAGGCTATCAAGGTGGTCCAAAGGTTAAAGTGCTTAGATGCACAAGCCTGAAGAACCTCCAGTTCCATGCCTACATAGGAAAAGTGTAAGTGGTATAAAAGGCAGATAATTGTAGCTGGGAATGTAAAGTGCATTCTCTAAATATCGTTATCCCCTGCCATGAAAGTAGAAAAAGAAGATACAAAATAGAGAAGGAGATTGTTGTAGTAACTGGCGATGGAATGTGTGATTATCAAATCTCACAGCTGAGCTGGGCATGGAGCTCGGTGGTCCACATTTGTAATCCCAACTTCTCAGGGGGTGTAGAAAGGGGAATACAGCTCCACGGCTAACCTGGGTTAACTCAGCAAGATCCTGTAAGGTCAAAATAAAAACCAGGACAAGGGATATACAACAGTAGTAGAGCGTGTGCCTGCCATTCAAGAGGCTCTGGATCAATCTCTAGTTCTGCAAAAAAAACATATCATTCAATAGCTCATTTCACGCCCTGCCGGAAAGGTGCGGAAAAAGTAAGTTGATGTCCTCACCCACACACTTTTCACAATGGTTTAGGTTGATATCTTCTCCTGAAAGATGAAGGGAACAACTTATCTGGCAGTCTGTATATTCCTCTTTTATCTCAGATTTTAGTTCTAGGATTTACCAACAGTAGGAAGGAAACAAGAAAGGTAGGTAACCAGAACCTCTATTTACAATGGAAAAAAACTCCCCAAAAGAAAATGTCTTTAATACGCATAGATACTTAACAATGACATTCAGTTTACAAGTCTAGTCATTTTTGACTTATTCAAATTTATTCTACTTTTCCAAAATTCTAGACAAACCCAATTACATCATAAAATATACTCACAGGAACAGGTAAATGAGACGGAGTCTAGAAACTTAGACCATTCTCAAACTCCTTGGCTCAAGTGATCCTCCTACTTTGGCCTGGATAACATCAGGTCCTTTAGTTCTAATACAAGTTTTATCAGTAGCTCCAAAAGGAGTAGTCTAAGTCTGCAAGGCCTTTATATCTAACTAGGAGTTATGAACTTCACCCTTGGTCTCTCAGCTTCAGTCTCTTCAGTTTGCCATGAAAACTTCAAATTTTTATAACAAACTCACTGTCACCTCATTTAAAAATGTGTTGTGATCATATTCTGAATGATTATTTAGCTATAACATTTTGTTTCCAGAAACTGCAAACTTACCTTTGTAAACGCACGGGCTACACAGTACAGAAAGACTGATGTAAGGATAGGAGGGAACTATGTGCACACTACGGACGCGTATGACCAAACTCACATAGCAAACAAGCAGAAACTAGAATTGGATTCTTTATTTCTATTACCCATAGACTTGTCCCTTTCCTCATCCCTACTCTACTAGTCGTGTGTGTGTGTGTGTGCGCGCGCGCGCGTTTATTTAAGGGCTGGAAAAATGAAATATGGCTCCATGATTAAGAGCATATACTGCCTTGCAGCAGACCCAATTTCTGTTCCCAGCATCCACACACAGGCTGTTCATAACCACCTAGAACTCCAGGTCCAGGGAGTCTGTCTCTGGCCTCCATAGATACCTGTACTCACACGCATTTAACCACGCCTGACATACACAGAATTTAATTTAAAATAAAATAAATCATTTTAAAAAGTTGAGGCTACATGGACTGGATCTAGGCTCCCTACACATAGGCAGCAGGTCTTCATGAGGGTCCCCTAGCAATTAGAGCACTGTCTCTGGCATGGACTCTGTTGCCTGCCGTTGGATCACTTTCCCCTAGCTAGGCTGCCTTGCTGTGCCTCGGGGGAACAAGATGCTGGTGTGTGTGTGTGTGTGTGTGTGTGTGTGTGTGTGTGTGTAGGGGTGCTCCCCTTTTCTGAGAAGGGAAGGGGAAAAGGAGAAAGAGGGTGGGAAGATGGGGCCGGGAGGAGAGGAGGGAGGAGGCTGCAACAGGGATGTAAAGTGAAAAAATTTTTTTAAAAGTTGAGGCTCTACTGAAAACCCATTTCAGCCGGGCGTGGTGGCGCACGCCTTTAATCCCAGCACTTGGGAGGCAGAGGCAGGTGGACCTCTGTGAGTTCGAGGCCAGCCTGGTCTACAAAACGAGTCCAGGACAGCCAAGGCTACACAGAGAGACTCTGTCTCAAAGAAAAAAAGAAAAAAAAAAGAAAACTCCTTTCAAACAGGCCACATTAGGTATAACACCTAAATTTTTGCATGAGAGAATTCTCCAGAACACTGCCTTCCAATAAAAAAAATAACTCAGATGACAGCAGGGTGGGTGTGGGATGGAATGGAGGGCGGGAGGGTGGTGGTGGTGATGGTGGTGGTGGTGGTAGTGGTGATGCTGGCAATGCAGGCCTTTAATCCCAGCACTCAGGGAGGCAGAGGCAGGTGGATAGCTGTGAGTTCGAGGCCAGCCTGGTCTACAAAGTGAGTCCAGGACAGCCAGGGCTGCTACACAGAGAGACCCTGTCTCACAAAACAAAACAAAACAAAACAAAACAAAACAAAACAAAAACTTAGATGAACCCTCTAAAGTAATTATTTGTATAAATCAGCCCACCTTAAACTTGCTGTACTTTCCTCGTCGAGGATGCAAACCAGGTGGTAATGTTATAGGAAGGAATCTTCCAGAGTTTACTTCTGGGATAGGCTATAGTAGTAGGGCAAGGTGTTCATACAGAAGGGAGAAAAATTACTAGTTTCTAAGGTAAGGGTAGAACTCGGTTAGTAGAATGTTCAGCATGCATGACGTTCTGGTTTCAACTCAGTGCTGTAAAAAAATTATAAATTTGAACTGATTAAAACACAGTAAGCTTAGTTGGACATCACAAATGTCTGTAATCCCAGCACTTGGGAGCAGAGGCCAGATCAGTAGTTCAAGGTCATTTTCACTGCATAACCAGTTTTGCTGATAGACTAAGCTATGGCAGATCCCGGTCTCAAAGCAACAAGCGGGAAAAAAGACTAATTTTTTAATGCTCCGGTACAATCTGGTTTAGGATGAGGCTAAAAGTTGAGAAAGAGGAGATTCGAGCCTTAAAAGTGCTTTCATAAGATCCACAGATCGATTCTGGGCTCTCAAATCCACTCAATAGGAGACCGGAAATGAAAGGGGTTAAACTTTTACAGATGAATCTAAAAAATCAACAGTTCGGGTTTAGGATTCTTGGCGTACAGATCGGGGAGGGGGTCACGAGGGAGGTAAAGGAGATCTCGGAGGAATTACTAGAGTCCAAAGAGGAAAGGGGGAGGGAAAAAAAAGCACAGGGAAGCCAGTCTTAAGAAAAATCAGAGGGCAGGGGGCGAAAACAAGGAGCTGGGACGAGGATTTGGTCAAAGGAAGATGGGGGAGGGGGTAGCCCGCAGCTCAGCCCGGCACACGAGGGACCAGTAGGAGTCCCCCAGGAGGGCGACCTTGCGTCCTCAGGCCGCCCGCGGTGCTGCGGGAAGTCCAACCCTGCTCTGCGAAGAGATCCTTACCTGTTGGTGTGAAACCGGTGGAGCGGATCCGTGCGATGGCAGGAAGAGAGCTGGCAGCCAAAGTCGCTGATGTCCAAGCAGCCGGGTTCCTCGCTGGGGCAGGTGCCTACCCCGCGAGGTGCTCCTAGGAGCGGAAAGGGTTCCTCTGGGGTTAGAAACTTCTCGTAGGAAGTGGTGGCCGACGTCTCGTCGGACATGGTGGGAGATGGGCTGGCTTGGACTCACTGGCTGGAGAAGGGCTACTCCGGTGCTCGTCCCCTCCCCCACGCTAACCTGTCCGCGGTGGCCGCCGCCCCCGGGTGTGCCCACCGCAGCCGCCCGAGGAGTGAAGGGCTCTACACAAAGGTCGTTGGGAGACCGCTGCGGCCCACCGGCCACCCACTCCGCTTCCCCTAAACCTCTGAAGCCGCCACCACCACCGCCTCCGCCTCCGCCGCTGCCGGGCCCAACGAGTCACTGCGGCGCCGCTGCCCGGCCCGGCCGCCCCGCCCACTGCGCTCGCCGCCCGCTGCGGCTTTGGTCCGCCCCGCGGCCGCCGCCAGCGAACAGGGCCGCCCCAAGCCGCTGCCCTTGCCCCCTGCCGGAGTGGAGGAGGAACTGAATGTCTGTGGCTGAAGCCCAAGGCGACCTGCCCCTGCCCTGTACTGCCCTACCTGGTCCGGGATTCCGGGATGCTTGAAGGGCCCACGTCTCAACCAACCTCCTCCTTGCTCTTCCCATTCGCACTCAAGAACCGAGCCATGGCTAAATAACAACTGTAGCCCTTAGGACTAGGGACTTAGGCAAGGTCGCCCTAAGGGAGTATGTGAAAAAACCGAGTCCCAGGTGCCCTTGAATACTAACTAGCTCGTGGGACCACCCTGTCTGGATTCTGCTTGTAGTGAGCTCCTGCAGTATGTGTGTCCGGCCAAAGCAACGAACTGTGAGAGAAATGGGCCTTAGAGCGAGGGAATAAAATCACCCTGCCTCACTTTTAAGTCACCTCCCTCCAAAATCACTGATGACAGCGGCTAGGCTACCCAGAGCTGCTGGACAGTAACGTTCTTTTGTGCTCTGGCCTTTCCGTTGTGTACTCTCTTTGGAACAGCCTGCCATTCTCCTCTGCTAATCCTTAAATCCCCAGCTCAAGCACTATCTTCTTAGTGAAGCCTTCTCTATCTCCTAAAGGAGGCTTATGCACTACTCCTGCTGTTATGTCCTGCAACCTTGCTCCCGTTGATACTATGGAGCTTAACTTGTTCGATTTAAAACAACTTACTAGGTATCCCATGGTGCTTTTCTCCTAGCACTTCAAATTATCTGTGTTCTAGACAAGCGATTTCAAATCTTGGAGGCATGTTTTTTGTCTTAATATTCAACTTATTTAAACCCTTTTAAAAATGTGTATATACACCCTTGGTTATCCCTGGAATAATTCTAATTAATCCCGACTGCAGGATCCCTAAACAAAGGAAAATTAATGGAAACTCAAATTCATTATATACAATTATATAGTATTTGCATATAATCTACACACATTTTTCAAAATACTTTAAATCATCTCTAGGGTGTATAAATGCTATGAAAAGTTATGCTACTTTGTTTGAAGAGTAATAAAAATCTGCATATTTAAAATACCTTTGTTTCGCCAGGGGCCATGGCTCATGGCTGTAAACCCAGTACTCAAGGAGTCAAAGGCAGGCAGATCATTGTGAGTTTGAGGACAGCCTGGTCTACAAAGCAAGTCCAAGACAGCCAGGGCTACACAGAGAAACCAGTCTCCAAAAACGAATCAAAACAAAACAAAACAAAACAAAAAAAGCCCCATACAACCCCAAACCAACAACAACAACAAAACCCATGTGTTTTAAAACACTATATGATGGGAATTGAAACTAGGGCCCTGAGCATGCCTCACAACTGTTCAACCACAGAGTTCTACCCTCAGCCCTGAGTGAATTCCAGAGATGCAGATAGCCAGCCAGCTATGTACTGGATGGAGGTATTCACATACCTGCTGAACGTGGATGTTTTATTTAGATTGCAAAAAAAATGTATTGCACAGAGAATGTGACTTTCAAAACTATCATTCCTTAAGATCTAACGGGGCCAAGTGACTTAAAATCGGTTCACATGATGGTGTTTTGCCTCATAGTCCTCAATGTACCAATCTGCAGAGGTCTGTCTGCGATTGGTGAGGCTGAATAAGCCATAGAGTACACAGAAGAAGGTGAGCAGTATTTGGGGGGGGGAATGTTGGGACTGTGGAGTCCTCACATGACCCCCTTATGCAGCATTCTGGAGCCCAAGAGCATACTCTGGCCAATAACTGTTTACATTGCCCAGGGAAGTTTTATTTCTGCAAATATCATGAGCCATATTAACTTTTAAAATAATTCCATACTCAGTTTGTAAATTTACCTTCATATTGAATTTGTAGAAGAAGCCGAGTGTGCAGCAGCAAGGCAGATTTTGTTCTCGGTCCTGCCTGTGGACTGTAGATTTTGTCTAAACTAAAGAAACTATTAATAAGTCAGGGTAAAACAAGGGATGGGATAACCATTGAGATGTAACAAGAATAAATTAATTTTAAAAAAGTGCAAAGTTACAATACAAAAGACTATCATAATACTAATATTAAATAAAGATGAAGATATAATGTAAAAAAAAAAAAAGCCAGGCATGGTGACTGAATGGCAATCACTGCACTCAGGAGGCTGAGGCAGGGGGAATTGCCAAAAGTTTCAGCCCAGCCTGGGCTGCATTGTAAGGGCCTGTATATAAACTAAAACAACATGGTGCAATCATTCTACATCGTCACTATTACTCAAGGTGTGGCAATGATGCATCGACTTCTCATCATTGGTTCCTGGGACCTTGGGGTCTTGGGTATTGTGTAAATCCATACGCCAGATTTCGTTGTACTTCTTGCTGTATGACAATTTATTGGAGCATTAGATAGAACAGTGGATGTAATGGGAAATCACACACCTAGACCTGCAAAATAAACAAATTTCTGTAAGGACTATGATAGAAGTTATAGCTAAGAATGCTGTTCAAAGCAAAGGACTAGGCTCCATGTCCAGTCTGAAGTCTGCAGAAGTACCTACGAGGTAATTATCCAATCTGTCCAATATAAGGTGTACTCTCCAGAGATCAAAGCACGTTTTCTCTCTCTCTCTCTCTCTCTCTCTCTCTCTCTCTCTCTCTCTCTC
>OU015760.1:73928591-73942115 GCA_907169655.1 Acomys percivali | reverse complement strand
TCTCTCTCTCTCTCTCTCTCTCTCTCTCTCTCTCTCTCTCTCTCTCTTTCTCTCCTGAAGTAACTATTCTAAACCAAGGGTTTTCAATTTCATGGCCTTCTAGTGCAAAGGAATTCTTTAGTGCTTAGATTTCTGAAATGAAAATGGTCACTTAAGACAACCAACAATTTATTTTCCTGCTGTTCTGGAGGCTGAAAGTCTGAGGTCTGGGAAGGCCATACTTACTCTAGACTTGCTAGGAGGAGAAATGGGTCCTTGTCTCTTTCAGTTTCTGGTGGCAGCACATACCTTCCAGCACCCATGACTTCATCTTTACACTGCATATTCGTCTTCACAACATTTCCCTTTGTGCGCGTGTGTCAGATCTCCCTCCGCCTCACATCTGTGACCACACTGTAACTAGGCTTCAGGCATAGTCATACAATTCAGTCCAGTGTGCTCCAATCAAAATTGCTTTTTTTAAAGATTTATTTATTATTTATATAGTATTCTGCTCGAATGTGTGCCTGCAGGCCAGAAGAGGGTACCAGATCTCATTATAGATGGTTGTGAACCACCATGTGGTACCTGGGAATTGAACTCAGGACCTTTGGAAGTTAACCTCTGAGCCATCTCTCCAGGCCCCCCAATCAAAATTCCTAATAAATTTATTATTTTGCCACCTACAGTAATAGTCAAAAGTTCCACATATTAAGAAGTAGATATGGGGCTAGAGAGATGGCTCAGAGGTTAAGAGCGCTGGCTGTTCTTCCAAAGGTCCTGAGTTCAATTCCCAGCAACCACATGGTGGCTCACAACCATCTGTAATTAGATCTGGTGCCCTCTTCTGGTGGGCAGGTGTACATGCAGACAGAACACTGTTTAGTAATAAATCTTTTATTTTTAAGTAGATATATCTATCTTTTGAGAGAGCTATTATCCAACATACCACAGAAGATGGTTTAAATCATGTATTATTCTCTGAACCATAACTTGGCTTGTTTACTTATGACTCCTCTTATAAGGTATGAAATTAAGAGCGTCACAGAGACAAGAAACGGAATTTTGATCAAGTGGTTAGGGGGTCAGGTATTTTGTTGTTACTGTGGTTTAAACTCAGTGCTTTGTGTATACTAGGCAAGTGTTCCACCACTGAGCCACATCTCTAGCCCAGTTTTCAGTTATTGAATCAGAGTTCCTCCTTCATTTTCTTTCTTTTTTTAAAGATTTATTTATTTATTTATTTATTTATTATGTATACACTGCTCTGCTTGCATGTACTCCTGCAAGCCAGAAGAGGGTGCCATATCACAGTACAGATGGTTATGAGCTTACCATGTGGTTGCTGGGAATTGAACTCAGGACCTTTGGAAAAGCAGGCGGCGCTCTTAACCACTGAGCCATCTCTCCAGCCCCCTCTTCCTTCATTTTCAATGTCTTGCATTATCTATTTTTTCTTACAAGACAAATAGTATCAAATGAATAATTTCAGAATCAATTCCAATGATAATAACTATAAGGACAATAATTGAGATAATTTTCAATGAAGACTTGAGAGGCAGAGGCAGAATGTTTATGAGTCAGGGCCATTTTTGGCTACATGTGGAGTGTTAGGACAGCCTGGTCTAATTGATACTTTGTTGGGCTTTGAACTTGGGAACTTGAATATGCTATACTATGCTTCTACTGCTCAGCAAAACTCCTAGCCCTTGCTTTCATCATTTTTAAAAAGTTGAGACAGTCTTGTTAATTAAGTTGCAAAAATTAGTCTTAAATTTCCTATTTATTCCAGGCCACAACCTCCTATCTTCCTGTCTCAGCCTCCCAAGTTCCTGGAACAGACTACAACACTGCAGATGTATAAACATTAGAATATAAATAATAATACAAATTACAGAGACATACTATGCCATAGTTACATCAAATATGTAAGAAATAGCAATAACATCAACTAAAGAAAGTATTTATTCTCCAGCAGGTCCCCGCAAAAAAAAACCTTTGTTCTAATAAAATATTCTAAATTTGCTGCGGATATCTAATTAATAAACCACTGGCCTAAAAGAATGCTAGATTAAAATGAATAAAATATTGTGACCAAGTATTTTTTTTGTTAATAGTTAAAAATGAGATTAACAGTTTTGTCTCATCAGGCAAAGTGCCACCAGCACTCAGATAAACAGTGATATCTCCCACAAAAACACCACTTCTGAAAATTTTATACCATTTTATACACATTTCACATGGGTAGTGCTGACCGTTTCTTGACATCTCTTCTAAGTAGTCAGTACTTCCTATGCTATCATCAACAGGAACATCAACTGAATAAAATTGTCTTCAATATCTCTATTTTGATAAAGCAAAAATAATAACTCCCTTATTTTCATCCGTGAACCTCTGAAAATCAAGAGTTCTTACTTGTAAAACAGCATTTTGGAAGGTACTCCACTTCACATTTAGAAATAGGTCTTAGCAAGAAAAAAAGCTATCAGGAAACTCGAACAATTAGCCTAGTTAGTAATGAACTTATGAACTTATGAAGTTATGAACTTATTGGAAAGTAACAGAAAAACATTTTTAAAAATAGGTTGTATTATGATCAAGAACCATATCTTTTCATAAATGAGAAAACTATTAAAACTACTACAGAAGGGATTTCAAAAATCCCCAACATGCCAGATAAACACAATGTCTTAATTTAATCAAAATTTCTTATGAAAACTGTTTATTTCAGTTACCAAACCAAAAGAAATCTTTTTATAATCTGATTTTGGAGGGGGGGATGTTGAGTATATTTCTATAAACAACAGAACATGTAAATTAATAAAAATAAGTTACAGTATAATAAACAAATGTAAATACTTTTTAAAAACAAACTAAGTACAGAAAGTCATACCAAAAGGAATATTTTTTCCCGAGACAGGGTTTCTCTGGGTATCCTTAGCTGTCCTGGACTCGCTTTGTAGACCAGACTGGCTTCGAACTCACAGCGATCCACCTGCCTCTGCCTCCCTGAGTGCTGGGATTAAAGGCGTGCACCACCACGCCCAGCCCAAAAGGAATATTGTAAAATATATTCTGAAATAGGTTTTCAGATAAGACTAGGTCCTTTATATAGATGAAAGTTATTTGGGAAGATAATCCCAATACAATTATTGTCTTGGATCTTTTATTATGGAACAATTTTGTTTTGACTAACTGAAATTAACATGGATAACTACATAGGGCCCATATAATATAATATACATGTTGGGGAGAATAGTGATTAAGATGTCAGACAGAATGAAATTTTCATGGTTGCAAATGTACATTTTAAAAACCAGATTGTTTTAACCTGCATTTTTCAGTTTTACCATTTCTCTTACCCAGTATGTCCACTGATATCATAATGAGGGCTGCTATGTCTTGTGAATTATAATTTATTTGTTCAATTAGCACTGCAAAAAAAAAAAAAAAGACTAGAGACTAAATTTTAGTTCAGTGGTAGAGTAATTGCTACCACGTGTGATGCCTTGTTTTCAATCCCCCCCCCAGGGCTAACCAAAATAATATAATCCTCTTGTCTCATTTTGCTCATTGATTACTGGATTATAGACCTGTGCCCTCTGGCCCAGGGGTGCATGTGTGCATGCATACATATATGTGTATTTGTGGTGCTTTTTAATTGTTGTTTTGTTTTTGTTTTTTGAGACACACGTTCCTAAATATAGCCTAAGCCAGTCAAGAACTTACTATGAAGCCGTATCTATAGACTGGTAATGTAGAAATTACTAAAATATCAGCTGGTGACAGAAGTGTTTATTGCAGCCTCTTGGTACTCGGCTAAATAAGCACCAATGGTACCCTATATGGTCTATAAGAACGGAGTTAGGTGAGGAGGATCTTGCAATTTTACTCCCAGAGGCCTGAAGTGAAGTGCAGTATTGAGGTCAGCATGGCCTAAGGGGAGGTTGGTAGGTGCTAGGGAACAGTGCTATTTAACTCCTACCCCCGCTGCCCAGCTTTCATGAGATAGATCTTTATTGGTGGCTATCCTTATGTTCAAAAGAGAACCCATGTGTCTGGCCTGATTCAATTCTTGTATGTGTTTGTGGGAGGGGGAGAGGAGGGAGGCAGCAATTTAGAGCACTTTATGGCCCTTTTCTTGATGACATTTGAGAAGTACAGTGGTATATCTAAATTTTTCATTAAGTGTCCCCCCCCCCCATGCTTCACCTTATTCCCTCAAGACAGCATGGCCTCTCACTGAGCCTGGATGTTGAGGTAATACATTTACTAGATTTTTACAGAAGTGGGGGGTTTGAATTCAGGTCCTCATGCTTTCTTCTGACAAGTTCTCCTATGGATGGATCCTCCCAGTCACATGTGAGTCTATTTGAAATAAAATATAGGCTCCAGTTATTCTTCATCAGTGCCAATTTTCAGGACATTGTCTTCTTTGCTAGCTGAGTAAAATGAATTTTCAAACGTGCTCTTTCAAAAATCAACAGGATTAGCTGTCAGTGGAACTCAATGGGAGAACACTCGCCTACCATACCTGATGCTGTGGAATCAACTCCCACTGGCGAAAAAAGAAAGAAAAATCCACACAAAACAAATACAAAAGGAGAGCAATGGGCAACATATTCAACTACCATCAGATGTTATTGTGAGGATTAAGCAACAATTGTTGTTTTTTTATTTTTTTGCCAAGCCGTGTTATTTGCTCTATAGTTCGTTATTATTCATGGGCAACTCAAATTAGGTGAGACTGTAATTCCATCAATTTTGAGAATTATAATTGCTGGGTCCTGGAGAGATGACCAGTCTGTTTTGAGCTCTTGTTGCTCTTGCAGAGGACTAAGGTGGTTTCCAGCACCCATACGGCGTCTCACAACCATCCATACAACCCTTTTCTGGCCCCTGTGGTCACAAGGCACACATGGGGTGCACATGCATATATGTAAGCATCAAAACACACAGATACAGAAAATAAAATCTTTTTGTTTTTTAATTATGGGGATGGAGAGATGTCTCCGTGTTTAAGAGTACTGGCTGCTCTTCCAGAGGACCTGAGTTGCTTCCCAGCACCCAAACGGTGGCTCACAACCTTCTAACTCCAGTTCCAGGGGATTCAGCACCCTCTTCCGGCCTGTGTGGGCAACAGACACCTACTTGGTGCACAGACATAAATGCAAGCAAGAAACATACATATAAAATAAGTTTAAAGGTTAAAAATAAGTTAAAAAATAATTATTTCTATATCGATATACAGCTTAATTTTGTGCTACAAAATGTCTCTCTTCTTACTAGCATATTTGCAGTAGGTACTGGTAGTAAACCCATTGTACAGAAGAGAAAGACAATTGACTATTTACTTAATTTGCCCAAGACACCATGGCTGATAGTGGGGAGTGGAGATTTCTTTCAATCCAGAAACTGCAGTTCAGAAAATCCCTATGGGCCAGTGAGATGGCTCTACAGATGAGACCCTGACGACTTGGGTTCAACCCCCAGATCTCACACAGTAGTAGCAAAAGTCAACTCCTGAAGAGTGTCCTCTGACCTCTACAAGAGCGCGCCTTGGCACACTCGCCCACAAACATAAAATAATCAGCCCCGGCACTTAAGGCATGCAGTTGAAGTCACAGGAACCACAAGGATGAGAAAAAGGGGTAGAAAGAGTTACAAGTGAATGTATCAGAAATGGCACACGAGAGCCGGAATTGGTCCCAAAGCCTAAGTGGGTCTCCTCAAACTATCACATTTGAAAATGAATTTCAATTTATGAATAGCTGATTAGGATGAGTCAACCCCAGGTATTTTACAATCCGCCACCTAGCAACTCTCAGAGTCAAACCCTGATTGGACGTTGGGGCGGGCTGGGGATGACGCCAGGACGCTCCGGGGTACGGTGTCCTGGTTGGTCCCGGAAGGATAATGAGCACTTCTCGGGAGCCGCGACCTTCGCAGAGGCCTCTGGGATCGAGCCCAGTGTGGCTACGGCCCCTCGCCGCTCGCCATTGCCGCTGCCGCTGCCGCTGCCGCTGCCGCTGCCGCTTGCCGCTTCCCCCAGAGGCCTCAGGGAAAATAACAAGGCGGGATGTCGTGGAGAGAGTTTCCAGTTCAAAGCTAGAAACCTACAGCCGCCAAAGGCGCAAAGGGATGGGAACTGAAGTGTAGGGGTGTGTGTGTGTACGTGTTGGGATAGGGTGGGGTGGGAAATAAGAAACGGACCGGACTCCAGGCCACTGTTGATGACGCCAAGGGGGGGGCGAGTCTGTTTCCGGTGTGCTAGCCTCCGGGTGTTTTATTTTGTTTTTAGATTGTTTGCGGTTAGCGACCCCCAGGATGCAAAGAGGGGCGCCAAAAGATGAAACGAAGATTAGAACTTGGCGAGAAATTGTTGCTGGCCAGTACTCTCACTCGGAGGTCTTGTTTGTATGAAATTAACTGGGCCCTTCCTAGGTTTCAGTTTCTTTTGGCGGGGGGAGGGGGAGTGAGATGTTTTGTTAAACAAATTATCGAGTGCTGCTATGGTGTTCTGTGGATTTGGTAATCCTTTGTGAGCTGGGGGCGGGGAGGGATTAGGCTTTATTTTTCCATTTTACAGTCTGAGAATTGTCATTTACTTTTGAATTTACTCTATACTGTACAGAGAGCGAAGGGTCTTTGATTGGACTGTTTTCAACTCTTTTGGATAGAAAAATAAAGCAAAACTTTCCTCCAGGCATTTTCCCCCTCAGGGCTTTTAGTTCCTGGCGCAGCTATTTGGCAGGGTTCAGGAGTGGGGAGAGCAGAGAGGTGGGGGCGGTCAAGTAAAACTTAAGTCCCAAAGTAGTTTATTAGTGGTGAGGGAATTTGCTACTTAAGAGCAAGACCACTCTGAAAAAAAAAATTCAGTCTTAACCTGAGATGAAAGTCCACTCTTGAGCTTGGATCCTGTATGTAATCTGGTTAGGACATTGCTGCACCCTTAGTATTTGCAATTCTTCTGTGCTATTTCTTTGTTTAGTAAGCCAAGTCAGTTGACAGCCTGAAATCCTGCACCCTTCAAAACCTTAAGCAAGCCTTAAAAGATTTTGAACGGCCTGACCTCTTGCTTTATTAATGAGAGAAACAAGAATATACCAGGTAATCCGAGTTACTGCTTCTTAAATTTCTCTGGGCATCCTGTTTATCTGGGGTAACTTGTTAAGACAGACTGCTGGGCGTCACTCATAGAGTGCTTTCTTCCGTTTTTTTGTTTGTTTTGTTTTTTGTTTTTGTTTTGATGGGATGCTTTCTAGGATTGAAACTTCTAACAGTTGCCAGGAAACAGCACTGGCCGTAGGACCATCTTTTCCAACCTCCCATTCCTAGCCAACCTGTGTCTCCTGTGTGTATCAGCATAGCTATGAATGTGGCCCAAGAAATTTCGAGCACCCACGACTGAAATGCCAAACATTTGAACACAGCATTGAAAAGAGGTGACATGTAAACTTGAAAGCATTACTGGAGGGCTTCAGTGCAAACTACCAAGTAGTATTTCCTGGTGACTTGGGTCAAAGTTTTCCCTTACATTAACAAGAAAAATATTATTTATGTATATAGTGTTATTAAGAATGAGATGCTACTCAACCCATATGATATGGAGAGATTTATTCAGGGAAAGGAAGAGGAGAGGAGTTAGGGCCTGAGTGCGCCACGAGGGTAGAGAGAGACAGTGGGATAGAGAGAGAGGGAGGGGAAGGGAGCACTCTTTAGAGAGAGGTAAGAGACATCAAGAGGTGGCTGGTTGGTCCTTTTATATCTGATGCTCTGGCACACACTTGGTGGATGGATGCAGATGGTTATGTCAGAGGTTGCTAAGCAACCTAGAGGCAGATTAGATTGGCTAGCAGGCTAGTAGATCGGCTTATGAACTAACATATAGAACTGAATTTCTTCACAGTTTTAATTAAAAGTGAGGAAAGACCTTCTCAACCTGTCTCCACCTTACCCCTAGCAGTGTTACAGATTATAAAAAAAGACGATGCAAATATCAGGAAATATATATCTATAGGCTGAGCTTTGGACTCGAGGTTACAAGAACTGGGAAATGGGTCTTCTTCCAGGTGCCAGGTACCAGGGCCTTGTGTGAATCCAGTCCCACCACCCAAATGATATTTCTTATGGGAATCCTAATTTCTGGGGACTCATACCAGTAGAGAGCTGTAGGATGCCTAGAACACTCCCAAATGAATTTTGTTTATATGTGACATTGAAAAAAATTTGTGTGTATATGCATGCATAATGGCACCTGTGTGTACCAAAAGTCAACCTTGTGTCATTTCTTAGGCACCATCTACCTTTTTTTTTTTTTTAAGATAAGGTCTTATTATGTAGCTCCTGTTTGGTCTCAAATGCAAAAAAGTTCTGCCTGTCTCTGCTTATGTGTGCAGGGACCAAAGATGTGTTCCATCATACCCAGGTCCATCTTGTTTTTTGAGGCAGGGTCTCCTACAGGTCTAGGATTCACCAGTTAGACTAGGCTGGCTAGCCAGCAAGCTCCAGAGATTTGTCTATCTCTGCAACCCCAGTGGTAGGACCAGTGCACACTACAGTTTTAGGTGACTTCTGGGGATTGAAGTCAGGTCCTCATGCATGCATGGTATGTGCTTTACTGAGTGAGCTATCTCCCAGGCATAATAGAAACAGCTTATCATTAGTTGATCCTGGTCGCATAGGCCCGTAATTTCAGCACTTGGGAAACAGAAGAAGGAAGATTACTATTTAAAAGCAAACCTGGCTTCTATAAGGAGACCTTGTCTGAAACAAAACCAACAACAACAAAACAAAGAAAACAACTGCTTCTGATTCCACTCATAGTGAACTTGTTGAGAGGACACCCACCAGAGACCACCACAGGACACTCTGAAAGTTAAAGAAAGTCAGTCTTGCCAGGTGGCGGCTGCCCAGGGAACTTTCCTAAATCATATAGGCCAGAGCCTTATAGCCCTTTGTCTTTTAGACACAAAAAGCACATCCTGGTTGTCACACTTCAGATAGCAAAAAGCAGAACTACAGAAGCCGAAAAACAAAGCTAGTATATTTTGAGATTTTCTTAGACCTGTGACTAGGTCTTTGGTGGATTAGGTCTTTGTTCCTGTTTTGGCAGGTGGTAGGGCCTACTTGCTGGATTTTAAGGTCAGAATGGTACCTCTAATGTGTCAGTTGTGCTAAGGTGTAGGGGCCTGTTAGGAGTCTACTGAGGTCTTTTAGTCATTTTAAAATTGAGTTGTTTTTTTCCCTCCTACTGTATGTAGAGTTGTATTCCTTATAGATACTGATATCAAACCTCTTAGCAGTTAACCCTTTTTTTACCATCTGAATGTTGTCTCTATACTCTTAGTTGTTTTCTTTGCTGTGTAGAGTGCCTTACTTTGGAATAACCCTGTTTATCTATGGTTAATTTTGTTACTTTGGGGTTCAAATCCAAAAATCTTTGTAGACAATGTCATGTCATTTTCTTCCTTCTTTAGTTAATTTAGAGATGGGGCGCTTATATTTGCCTTTAACAAACTGGATAGCTTTGTATTGTCAAAACTTACCAGCTGAACGCCATTGCTTGGGACTATGAGGCAGAAAGGTGACTGTAGGTTCGAGAAAGGCAGGCAGGCATACATGTTGACTCTTACCTAAAACAAGACACAACAAACAAACACAAAAGGCAACCAAACAAAAGTGCAACTATAGCAGAACATTGGGGATTCTATACCAGAAACCAAGATTATAAAACATCTCTGCTGTTTAGGTATATGATAAAAGTCAAACAATAAGCTACAGTGCCAGGGTGAGCACAGTGAACATAGTACGTTGAAAGCAGCCGTTAAATCAGCAGCTAAAACAGGTCACAAAACACTGCTCATTGAAGAAGAAAATGAGTTCACACTTAGGAATGAACGGTGAGTGTGCCTCAAACACAGATTTGGGGAAATGTTAACAAGTGAGAAGGGGGCAACCCAGGCATTTTAGATGTTTAAGCACAAAAGATGCTCGGGTGCAAAAATCAGTGCTAGAAACTTCACAAGGTCAGACCAAGGTTGGAGGTTGGAATGGGCTGGGGATGTGTAATGTGATTCCCTGTGTCTGGTGTGGACTTCTATTTTGTAGCAACCTTCCCTGATGCCTCTGGGTGGAGCCAGTGAGGCCAGAGCTGGCTGAAGAGGAAAAGATAAAGCAGGGAGGTCCAGCCAGGGGTGCAGAGACTTGGGAGCCAAAGTGAGAGGTGACTACAAGGAGGAAGGGGAAGAGACAGAGAACCAGTGAGGCAGCATGTGGAGGTTTCTGGTGTATTGAAGAGATTGGAACATTATTATTGTTGAGCAGCTGGTTCTAAGGGAAGGCAGCAGTGGGCAGATAAAAGGAAGATAAGGTTAAGAAAGATCTTGCTGGCCAGAATACCTGTATCTGCATTGTTTCTGGACAGAATGAGTTTAGTGCCTTGGTGTCCAGTTTCACTGCTGATAGACAGGTTGGGTTAAAAGTGCCAGACAGGCTGCTTGAGAGTGCTGTCTTTTAAGCTCTGGATGCGCAAAAGGAATAGCACTTTATTTCCACCCTTTTCAGCCTACCAGTAGCCATCTGCTTTGTAGCATAGACACATACTGTGTCAGGAAAACTTATCTGAGACCGCCAGACTTGTCCTATAGAGTCTGGGACAGGAACTTTAGTGTGGTACATAAACATGTTTTGGTGTATATACAGAAAAACTTTCCTTCAGGCATGTTTCTGACACACTTAGGTTCCTGTGCACCAACTTGGACTGACAGGCTGTAACTTTGGTCTCAGAACAGTTTAATCCTGGTCAGACCATTTATGCATGTAATAGCAGGACCCCTGTGGAAGAATCTATTTTACTTGATGCTAAGTAGTGTCTCCCATTACAGGTAGAGCCTATACTGTCTAGTCAGGACAGCAATGCGGGAACTCAGGGATGGGCTTAGCCCACATAAACATTTGAAATCATTACCACCACCACCACCACCACCACCACCACCCCGGCCAACTCAGACTGTGAACTGTATGCCTGCCCCAAACTCTAAACGCGTTTTCAGTTATTTTGAATTGTCCATCCTGCTGCTTTGGTCACCAGAGAAACAGCTGTAGTTCAGGCTTCTCAAGTTTCTCTGTGCCTCCAAGCCAGCGGTACAGAGTGCTGAGTAGTCAGCTGTGGGGTGGTCACCTGAATGGAAGTCTCAAATACATTTCGGAGAAATGCCATTATGCTTCTGAGCTGATGTTGGGGAACATGGAAGTGTTGCAGGAGCCGAAGGCCATAAGGCCTGACCTAGATCAGCATGGTCTTCCGCATTAACATAAACACATTGATAACACCACATTATGTATGTATCATATGTATATATGCATATGAATATATAAAAGATTTGACTATTTTAAAAATTATGTATGGTGGTGTTTGACTGTGTGGGTGGGTATGTGCACCTGAGTGCTAGTCTCAGAGGCCAGAAGCACTGGATCCTCCGGAGCTGAAGTGGTAGGCGGTTGTTACTCATCTGACATGGGTACTGGAAACTGAACTCAGGTCTTTTTGGAAGATCAGCAAGTACTGTTAAACCGTGAATTTTAGTCTAACTATAGTTTTGGCAGAATCTAGAGAACCAGAAATTCTGTTTGTCTCCCATTTTCCTTAGTGGTGTTAAAGGAGGAAAAAAAGAGGAAACAAAATTCAAGAAATAGGCGCTTGTGGAATAAGCTGCAGCTTTGCTGATGACAACTAGAAAATGAGTATTGCTCCAGGTACCAGGGGAAAGGGCTTTGATTGTGGTTCTTTTTCTTTTTTTCTTTTTTCTTTTTTTTTTTTAAGTTTTTCAAGACAGGGTCTCTCTGTGTAGCCCTGGCTGTCCTGGACGCGCTTTGTAGACCAGGCTGGCCTCGAACTCACAGCGATCCACCTGCCTCTGCCTCCCTGAGTGCTGGGATTAAAGGCGTGCGCCACCACCGCCCTTCTGATTGTGGTTTATTTTCACTGCCAGCATGACATTTCCCTCAGTAATGCTGATTCCTAGCTCCCATTATACAAGACCTCTGTATGGAAGGATAGTCAGCTATGAATGACAGCGTACTAGAGAGGAAGGCAAATACATTGTTTTTACAGTGCAGGGAAAGAAACTCTTACAATATTTTATTTACACTATTTTCTTGTCTATTGAAAAGTTCTGTATGTGTATGGGCGCACAATACTGTATGTGCTCAATATGGAATGATGAAATCAAGAGAACTAACTTATCTGATGCCTAAACTACTGGTGGTTTCTGATATGAACATTGGAAACGTTTCCTTAGCGATTTTAAAACTGGGATCCTGTCGTTAATAGTAGCCCCCACCCATTGTAGTAATCTTACAACATTCCTCACATCTAATGGAAAGTTCAACCCACTTCAATTAGCATCTCTACCTTCTCCTTAATCTCCAGGCTCCACACCCTCCAGGTACATGATTGAACTCTGCTCCCATGAATATGATTGGCTGAGACTCCTGCAACATGTGAGCAGATACTCTGCCCTTCTGTGAAGTTCTGGCTGTTTTCACTTCATACACATTCTTCTGTGTTGGCAGGGTAAGTGCATATGTGCAGACGTGTGTCCGCATGGGATCCCTTTTATCGTAGGCACATGTGCACTACATGCTTTTGTATGGTACGTTCCTCTAAGTTGAAACATTCTGTCTAAGCGTGTATGGGAAGTCTTGTGAGCAGACAAATTCTGGGAGAACAGAAAATTGGAAGATTTTTTTGAGTGCCATTGTAGCAGTATAAAAAGGAGTGAGCAACTGGGTGTACAGCCTGGTGAACCCAACTTCAGAGAAGAGAGTCTTAGACTATCAAGCTACCTACAAGCTGGGAAGAGCTCCAGGGTTACTAGCAGCTTTTGTGAACATCACCCATGTTGAGGTGGGCTTTGGTGATGCAGTTGCTTTTGAGTTACTTGAGTCCCTTGTAAGCATCCCTTCACCCATTATTGCTGTTAGTACGTTCACTAAAAACTCATTGGTTCACCAAGTCAGTCGCTACTTTCGACCACTGTAGGCTCCCTTTCTGAGGTGACTAGACATGTGTTGGTTGAGTAGCCCCAGTAAAAGCCTGCCTGGAGGACAGTCTCCCACATCATTCTTCAGGCCGTATAGACAATTTTGTTCTTTAGATACGGTCTCTCGTTGGCCTGGAACCCTTCATCTAGGCATGAACCCAAGGGATCTGCCTGTCTTCACCTCCCCAGCCCTGGGCCAACATACTAAAAAGAGATTGGTTTGTTTCATTTGATGTGGACGGTTGTTCTGCTCACATGTATCTATGTGTACCGTACGCATGCCTGGAGTTCGGGGAGGAGAGTTTCAGTCTCCTGGAACTGGAGTTGCAGACAGTTAAAAGCCACCGTTTGGGTACAGAACAAGTGCTCTTAACTGCTGAACCATCTCTTTAGCAACATGGGTACTGCGTGCGTGCGTGCGTGCGTGCGTGCGTGCGTGCGTGCGTGCGTGCGTGCGTGCGTGCGTGCGTGCGTGCGTGCGTGCGTGCGTGCGTGCGTG
>OU015760.1:73901131-73928581 GCA_907169655.1 Acomys percivali | reverse complement strand
GTGCGTGCGTGCGTGCGTGCGTGCGTGCGTGCGTGCGTGCGTGCGTGTCTCTATTCTAGAGGTTCTAGCCTGGGAGAATGGAGCTGATAAATGAGGCAGACTTGAGTCTCACGCAATAGCCAACTTTATGTACTGTGAGGGCTAAGAAAAATCAAGGGGGTAAAGTTCTTATGAGTTCAAGCTGTTTACAATTACAAGGAGAAGCCACACATGACAAAAACATGTTTTTCCATAGAGGCATATAAAGGATACTTTAAATATTTAGCTGAACAATAGTGGCAAGCAGTAATGAGTAATCTGACTTAAACGCAGTCTTATCTGCTACACCTGGGAGGAACAAGAAAACACACCCCAAGAACAATTTTGTGTTTTGAAAGAACTAATGTCACAAGACTCCGGTCTTGTTTTCTTGGAGTTTTCTCACAAACGCTTTGAATTCTCTTCACAGAACTCCATTCCTGGACTATGTTCAGACATGTCTGTGTGATATACACACGCACGTACGCATACACCATATGAAGGTCAGAGGTTGATTTTGGGTATCTTCAATGTCATTTTTTGAGACAGATTAACACACTGAAGGAGGAGCTCATGAGTCACTTAGTGTGGCTGGCCAGCACCCCCTAGGGCTTCTGTGGGCCTGCCTCCCAGCGTGAGATTACAAATTACCCTCAAGGACTTTTTATTTAGATTTTCTTGCTTATGGGACAAGCACTTTACAGATTGAGACTTTTCCATAGTCCCCATGGTCCAGCCTTTTGTACTGGGGTTCTGGGGATAGCATTAAGGACCTTGTTCTGGCAAGGCAAACATTTTATGGGCGTTGTCACTTCAGCAACTGAGCAGCCCAGTCTCAGATTTTACTTCTGTTTGGAGGCTTTTGTTCCATTATATATATATATACAAATTTTCTTTATCCATCAGTTGACACATTATTAATTTTGCCATTTTTAAGATGCTTAAGTCAGTATTGGCATGTATCCTTTTCCTTCCAGTTTCTAATTTCTTGTTTGCATATGAAAAATTTCAGGCTGGGGCCATAGCTCAGTGGTAGAACTCCTACCTGGCATGTGCCTGGATCTAGATTCTGTTAATAAAGCCCACAAGGAAAGTGAAGTTTACATATATATAATGTTGTGATCTTTCCCTTTATTCTAGGTTTTCTTTAAAAAAAAAAAAAAGATTTATTATGTATGCAATGTTCCCCCTGCATGTGTACCTGCACTCCAGAAGAGGGCATTAGCCCTATTTTAGTTTTTTTTTTTTAAATAACATAATTAGTAAGGGAAGTACTAAATTTCCCTGCAATCTGCATGAGTTCCCTAGTCTGTAAATTCTCCAATACTTATCTGTGTATTTGAATTTTTTTCTCTCTTTCAAATTGTTCCGCTAGCCAATCTTCACCTAGCCATAGAAGTTTTGATTTGATGAAACCCTGTAGATTGGTGTATGTACTTAGTCCTTTCGAGGTAAGATCAAAAGGCTCATTACAAAGGTCAGTGATCTGTAATTTTCTGACTCTTTATGTCTAGCATTTTTACATTGCTGCTTTTATGTGAGACTATAACAATGAATTTGTTCATGTTGTTCATTGTTGTAAGTTCTGAATTGTAGTGCTAAGATGATCTTTCTAAATTAAGAAAAATGGAGCCGGGCGTGGTGGCGCACGCCTTTAATCCCAGCACTCAGGGAGGCAGAGGCAGGTGGATCACTGTGAGTTCGAGGCCAGCCTGGTCTACAAAGCAAGTCCAGGACAGCAAGGCTACACAGGGAGACCCTGTCTCGAAAAAACAAAAACCAAACCAAAACAAGAAAAATGGTTTCCTGCCATTATGGATTTCTTTAGTGGTTTGTACACAAAGTGAAGAACACAGAATACCTGTTCTGGTTTAAAAATCATCTGTGAGAGTCTATTTACAGTTGTACTTAATCTATCATCAAGAACAAAGGGTATTATCTACTTTGTGGTAATAAACTAAAGGTAAAGTAAAAATCAGAAAGACAGACCAATTGGCAGAGAAACCATACTAGGATCAGTATTTAGAAAGTAGTGTAGATAGTTTTGTTTTCACCCTTGATAAAGCTCTCCCCCACCAATGAAGACATAATCACTGTAAGGAGTCCAAAGCAGATCAGAAGTATTGCTGTGGCCCACCTTCATTTAAACCTTTTAGAGGCTGGCTCTTCATAGTCTCCTGGAAAATGGCAGATAATTACATCTGCCTTTTACATCCTCTTGCCAACCTGACAGGTTATCAGGAATTCTATGAAGCTGTTTTCCTTTCAGAGTGCCTTCCAGATCCTTGTCCAGGCAAGTTACAAAATTAAGGGAAGCCCAGATCAAGCAGAACACAACAAAGAAAAGCAAAGAAATCCACTGAGCCAGGCACAGTGGTAGAGTGGAGTAATCCAAATAGGAGCAGGTCTCCATGGGCTGCTTAAAAAATACCAGGTCAGGCAGGTGACACTGTCAAGAGAACAAAACGACAGCCTACAGACTGGGAAAAGATCTTCACCAACCCTGCATCTGACAAAGGTCTAATATCCAAAATATATAAAGAACTCAAGAAATTAAACACTACCAAACCAAATAACCCAATAGAGAATGGGGCTCAGAACTAAACAGAGAATTCTCAACAGAGGAATATCAAATGGTGGAGAAACACTTAAAGAAATGCTTGACCTCCTTAGTCATCAGAGAAATGCAAATCAAAACAACACTGAGATTCCATCTTACACCCATCAGAATGGCTAAGATCAATAACTTATCTGACACCACATGCTGGCGAGGATGTGGAGAGAGAGGAACACTCCTTCATTGCTGGTGGGAATGCAAACTAGTACAACCACTTTGGAAATCTATCTGGCGCTTTCTCAGAAAAATGGGAATAGGGCTTCCTCAAGACCCAGCTATTCCACTCCTTGGAATATACCCAGAAGATGCACTACCACACAACAGGGACATATGCTCAACCATGTTCATCGCTGCCTTATTCATAATAGCCAGAACATGGAAACAACCTACGTGTCCCTCAGTAGAAGAATGGATAAAGAAACTGTGGTATATTTACACTATGGAATACTACTCAGCTATTAAAAACAAGGAATTTCCGAAATTTGTGGACAAATGGATTGAACTAGAAATTATCATAATGAGTGAGTTCACCCAGAAGCAAAAAGAGTCAAATGGTATATACTCACTTATATCGAGACACTAGTCCAAGGGGTACGCCCCCATGAAAAACTTTACCTACCAGGAAAGTGGGTCAGAGGGGAGAAAATCCTATTGAGACTTTAGGGGTGAGAAGCCTGAGAGAATGAGGAAATAGAAGGATCCAGAGGGTCCTGGAAAACTACAGGCGGGTCTGGGCTCTGGGGTCCTCCTCAAACTATGACACCAGCCAAGGAAAATATAGGCAGTAAACTTTGAACCCCTACCCAGTCTAGCCGATGGACAGGACATTCTCCACCGTTAAGTGGAGAAGGGGATCTGACTTTCACACAAACTCTGGTGCCCCATAATGGACCATGTCCCTTGGATGGGGAAGCCTGGTGGCACTCAGAGAAAAGATAATAAGTCACCAAGAAGAGACTCGATACCCTAGGAGCATACACAGGGGGAGAAGGTCCCCCTCAGTCACAGACATAGGGGAAGGGAGTAGAGGGGGAAGCGGGAGGGAGGAAAGAAAAGGAGGATACAAGGGATGGGCTAACAATTGAGATGTAATATGAATAAATTAATAAAAAAAATAAAAGAAAAATACTTAAAAAAAAAAAAACCAGGTCAGTGGGGAGTACATGGGGATAATGTGTAAAATTCAAAATCAAATAAATGAGGCAGCATAAAAAGATAAAAGTCAGGGAGTCAACAAAACAGTAAAGCCAAAGCAATTCAACAGGGCAGTTGTGGCACATGCCTGTTCCCTCAGCACTTGGACCACCTGCCTAGCCTAGGCAGACTGAATTCACAGAGTGACTTCTAGGTTGAGTTGCTATGTAGCAAATACTCTCCTCCCAGTTCACACGCGTACTTAGTGACAGATTAGCCGTTCACTTCCAGATTCTGAGGTTTAATATGGCTGTGCTTATTAGGTATACAGTGAAAGTCTGGTAGTAACCAGAACTTAGGGGATCAAACTTGCCGGAAGTTGGATTAGGCTAGGGGTGCAGGTGGTTTGTTTCCTGATACTTCTTGACCATCCTTGGAAGTATACAGGGCGCTCAGTGATGATGATCACCCTTGGGGCCTCCCAGAAGGGCTGGTATGGCCAGTGTCACCGCTACTGCTCCAGAGGCCAGTAGAATGCCAACACGGGGAAGGAGGTGGCAAGGGATCTCAGGACTTTTTCCTGCTTAAAGCCACCCAGGGCACAGAGGGGACAACAGTGAGAGGGAATGATGGGGGGTGTGAAAATGGAACAAACTCTGGGCAAGTACTGATGATGTCCCCATGAGATGTGCACTGTTTGCAGTGTGTTTATGTGATGGGACATCTTTGGATTATTTGCCATTTTGTCACAGGCAGGATGGGAAGGAAAAGCAGAGAATAATGAACGGAGGATAATCTGTCAAAGTGGTGTTGTTTCCCCACACCCCACTGTAGTATTTCTCTTGGATGAATGCTTTTGTGTGATTGATCCTACTTTTTTTTTAAATTATTTTTTATTCTTAAAAAAAAATGTTTGACGGGATAACAATCGGGATGTAATCTGAATAAACTACTTAAATAAAAAAAGAAAAAAATGTATTTGCTATAATTTATTCACATTACGTCCCAGTCATTATCCTCTCGCTCTTATCTTCCCATCCCCACCTTCCCTCCCTCTTCTGCTCTATTCCCGCCCCATAGACCTCTGACAGGGGGCCCCTCCTCCCCAACTGTCTGACATCAGCCTATCAGGTCTCATCAGGATAGTCTGCATCCCCCTTCCTCTGTGTGCCGTACTTTTCAGACACTGGTAAGGTGACTTATTTCTGTTAGAAATTCCTGAACATGGCTGGGAACCTAGCTGAGTCACTAAACTGCTTATGTTTCAAGCTTAAAGACCTGACTTCATAAAAATGGCTTTTAGATGTACACACTTGTAACCGCAGTGCTGGAAAAAGCAATATGGACAGGAAAAGAATTAGGGTTTCCTGGCTGAGCCACTTTAGCCTCATGAGGTTGGCACTGGAGTTCTCTTGTGTCCACAGACACAGGTACACATGCACACCCCTTCGTGCAAAGGAATAACCCCTACTACCCATTAAAATAATTCCAGGACCCACTTCTGTTGGATAACAACAGCCTGTAAACCAACATTACACCCTGTAACCCGAGCTCCAGAATATGGAATGTTACACACACATTACAAAAAAAAAAAATCTTTAAATGTTTATGTATGGGTGGTTTGCCTGCATACTTGTCTGTGCACCACTTGCATACAATGCTGGTGGAGGCCAGAGGAAGGTGCCTGCTACCTGCTAGCTTGAATTACAGGCTGTGTGAGCAGCCCGAAGGAGATGCTAGGAATCTAACCCATACCCTCCAGAAGACCAGCAAGGGACCCTAACTAATGAGCTGTCTGTCTCTTCAACCTTGCCATTAAAAAAAAGTTACTGAGCACTATGCTGGGCATGGTGGCTGGTGTGTAATTTCAGCACTTGGGAGGTGGTCACGGGTTAGGAGTTGAAGGACAGCCTGGTCTATGTGACATTTTTTCCTCTCTGGAAGAAAAACCAAGGTCCTGAAAGTGCTCTAGCTGTGCTCTGACCATTGGAGAGGCTCCTCACCTAGATAGGAATTTGGCTTTATTCTTACTATTTACATTCTCCTGGTTGTTACCTTATATTAAACGGGGGCAATCAGAACAGAAAGGGTAAGAAAATCAGTATGTTACTTATTGTTTCTTCTACCTAGATCCCAAACTTGGTAAACAAGGAGTGACCTCAAGCACTGCTGTCCTGCATGTGTTGCTTAACAGTCACAGCTGCTGTGGCGGGTGGAAGCAGCAGTTCATGGGGACCTAGGACACTAACTCTCCAAGTGCTATAGCTCTTATATGGCATTCCATGCCTCTTGCTTCCAGCCGGCATCAAAGCATGCAAAGAAGCATGTGTATTGGAATTCCTCAGTCTTCAAAAAGGTGATGTATGCAGGCATGGGTATGCCATGGTGTGCTAGTAGAGGTTAGAGGATAAGGTGCTGGACTTGATTTCTTTCTCATGAGTCCTGGGCATCGAACTTAGGTTGTCAGGTTGAACCACATCACTGGCCTTCCACAGAAACTATTGCAGTTCTTTTGTAGGCCCAGTAGATTGGAATTCCTTAACCTTTACCTCCGATCCATGCCAAAGCTCTTGACGCAGGGTCTGATTCCTTTGGCTGGAAGTTTTGCCCAGCCCTTTGGAGCTCTCCTGGTGACTAGGACCTGCATGCTCTGCGTTCTGCCTCCTTACAGGCTTTGTGCTTCTTCAGCATCAATCCTTCACCCTGTTTTGTCTCATTCTGCAGCCACACTTCCTGCCCTGGCCACCCTGGAACTCCTCAGCAGCCTCATCTTCAGCTGATCACACCTAGCCATCTTTCTTGGCCTGATAGTTTCCACTTGGGTGCCCTTGTCCATCACTCTGCTGCTGCTTGTGTTATCAGATCAGCCTGTGCTACTAAATGTAGGTAAGAAGAGAATACTTGAGGAAAGTTGTGGATTGGGCCTGATGTTACAACACCATAAAAAAGCACAGGAGGATTTATCTAAACCAGCGGTTCTCAACCTTGCTAATTCTGCGACTCTTTAATACAGTTCCTCATGTTGTGGTGACCCCCAACCATAAAAATTACTTTCATTGCTCTTTCATAACTATGATTTCCTACTGTTAGGAATCAGAATGTAAATATCTGATCTGCAGGAGATCTGATACATAACCCGCAAAGAGGCCGAGGCCCACAAGTTGAGAACCGCTGCTGTAAGCCAGTTCAGTAAGTGAGCCCAAGCCACTGGTTTACACAGGCAGAGCCATTGAGGTTTGTGTTTTGGACCATTCATACGCTGTATAACTTAATACCAGGGCCATCAAGTGAAGAAGTGTACTCCCTCTGGTCTAGGTAGTTTTGGGGTCATCTAAGGTTTACCAAGGTTTCTGATAGCAAAACAACTGGTACAGTTCAGACAACCCTGGGTACATCAAGGATCAGGGGAAATCAGCTGGGACCATCCTATAGTTTTCTTCAGGGGTCCCGAGAACATTCCAAAGGTCTATTGCTGGTGTAAGAGTAGTCCAGCTGCCTATGTGACTGGCAATCCTTTTTTTTTCCCAAGACAGGACAGTGAGAGAGTCAAACAGATGACAGAGAGTCACATTCCCCCATCTGCTCTTGTCTTATTTACAAGAAAATTAACATAGAAAGGAGTGCTTGCACTATAAACTTAAATAATTTATCATTAATACTGATAGTGACTTTTTCAGTGATTGACATGTACCCAGTGCCCCAGACCAAGGTGGCGCCTCCTCATTGGTCTCAGATATATTTTGAGAAAACCTACTGGGGACCAACAGCCTATATTGGTGATAAGGTCTGACACAGTTCCTTGAAATAGTGATCCAGCAGTTTTTAAAAACAAAAATCTTCCTCAAGGCCTTGGATATTCCCAATTTTAGCCTCCTTGTGCAGCCTCGTGGGAGAATTGAGCAGCATATGTGCCCAAGCTAGTTTTTTGGTTGGTCGAGAGTGTTTCCCACATAATGGGAGGATCTAAGTAAGGGAATCCACCTGACCCAGCCACAGGGGCTTCCTCAAAGGTGCAGCCTATCATCTTGAGTTAGGTAACACAATGCAGAGCTACCAAATTTGCTGGTCTGAACATTTGACATATTTGTGTGCATATTCATTTTGCAAAGAACTCCTTTCACATCAGGGAATTGTGAACCTACCAGAAAATTATAATTCTTTTGAATTATACAGCCGGATGCTTTGTACACCATAAAATTGGTGCTATTGCAAGCAATCTAAGTCAGCGATTCTGACTTCTCCATGCTTCTGAGTCACCTGCAAATCTATTTAAAGCATAGGTCACTAGATTTCCCTATGGAGGGAAATGCTAATACTACTGAGCTTAGGATCATACTAAGAAGCCTTATCTACACCAATCTGACCTAAGTGAGCCTTCATGTCCAACCATAGCCCCTGGCTCTAATGCGTTGGCTTTAGTCAGAATGCTCAATTTCTCCCCCCCCATATGTGTGTGTGTGTGTCTGTCTGTCTGTCTGTGTGTTTCACAATTTGTGTGTTTCCACAGGGAAAGGTGGTAGTCAGAAGACAGCTTTGTATTTCTATCCTTTTTTGGCTAGAGAGGTGGCTCAGCAGTTAAGAGTACTCAGTGCTTTTGCAGAACACCTGAGTGTGAGTCCCTGCATCCACATGGTGGCTCACAACCATCTGTAACTCTAGTTCCAGGGAATCTGATACCCTCTTCTGGTATCTTTGGGCACTGGGAATACATGTGGTACATAAACACACATTCAAATACAATGTATATGGGCGTTTCGCCTGCATGTTCATTCGTGTACCATGTGCATGCCTGGGAAGACAGCATTGGACCTCCTGGGACTCTAATTACAACTGTTTGTGAGTCAGCATGTGGGCACTGGGAATCATACCTGGGTCCTCTACAAGAACAGCCCTTGCACTTAACCTCTGAGTCATCTCTCCAGCTCTTCTACCTTTATGTAGACACAGGACTAAGCTGTCTTGCTGGACCTTAATGGATTTTTTAAAAAATGAAAAGTGAGTTTACTTAGAGTTCTATTCAAAATTGGAGAGTGAAAAATTCTTAGTCTTTCTTGGTCTTGCCAATATCAATATTATAACTCATAGAGGAGATTATATTCACCAGCAGAATTAGCTGTGGACTAAGAGGTAGGGAGGTGGGGAGACACGGAGTACCAGCTAGAGGGCTTTGTTCTCCTGATGTCCTTCATCCCCTCTGCATCTTACCTTCTTTCTGCCTCCACTTCCACAGGATTCCCTGAGCTCTGAGGGGAGGGATTTGATGGAGACCTCCCATTTAGGGTTGGCTGTTCCAAGGCCTCTCACTCTCTGCGTGTGTCTGGCTGTGGGTCTCTATGTTTATCCCCATCTGCTGAAGGAAGAAGCTTCTCTGAGGATGGTTGAACAAGGTACTGGCTTATGAGTGTAGCAGAATATTCTCATATTCCCTACTATAACCCCCTCTCCTTTCCCCCTTCCTGCTTGATCCTCCCATTCCATCCCCCCTTCTATCCATATCTGTCTGTGTTATTTACCTTCCCTAATGAGACCTATCTGTTCCCTTTAGTCCCTTACTCTATACCTACCTTCTGTTTGTCTATGGATTATAGCTTGGTTATCATTGACTTAACAGCTACTATCCAATTCTAAGTGAGTATATACCATGTGTGTCTTTCTGGGTCTGGGTTACCTCACTCAGGATAATCATTTCTAGTTTCATCCATTTGCCTGCAAATTTCCTGTTGTCATTTTAAAAGGTTATATATTTACTCAGTTTACACCCCTAATGCAGCCCCCTCCCTCCCCTCCTCTCTGTTCCACCCATTTCCCCCTTTCCCCCTTTCCTTTCTCCTCAGAAAAGGGGAGTCCCCCCAACACCAACCTGTCCTGGCCCATCAAGTCACATCAAGACTAAGCGTATCCTCTTGCACTAAGGCCAGACAAGGCAATCCAGTTAGAGGAAAGTAATCCAAAAGCAGGCAAAAGAGTCTCTGAGGAAAGAATTGAAGAATGAATCGGTAGGATTAATATAGTAAAAATGGCCATCTTACCAAAAGCAATCTGCAGATTCAATGCAATTCCCATGTTGCCATATTTTTAACAGCTGCATGTTATTTAAAGTATATAGTTTACAACAAGCTTTAAAGATTAAGTAAATATTGGAAAAATTCCTTTTGGGTTTTTTGAGACGGAGTCTCATATAGCCCACGCTTGCTAGTAACTCTATATAGCTGAGAATACCTTTGACTTCTTAGACTTCTGTCTTCACCTCCTAAGTGCTAGGATTACAAGTATGCACCACAAGTCACAAATATATACACTTTTCTTATTATACAAAATTTCCTTTGTTTAATGAAATTGTAAGGTGGTTATAGTGCATTGCTTTGATTTAAGGATTTTAGAATGCTATATGCTAAAATTCAAGCCTACAAGAATTATGGCCTTAATCAACTTATTTTATTTAGTGTTAACATCTTATTTGGGTGACTTTAGGGAAAACTACAGAGAGTTGTCTGTAGGCTGTTTGGTCTTTAGCACTTGTATTGAAATTCTGTGACTCTTATTCAGCAGGAAAGGCAGCTTTCATTTCTTTTAAAAAAGATTTTATATGTATGACTGTTTTGCCTGTATACCATGTGCATGCCTTGTTCCCCTGGGAGCTGGAATAGGGAGTCAGCTCACTTATCACTGAAGTTACAGACAGTTGTGATCCACCATGTGGATACTAGGAATTGAATTCAGGCACTCTGTAAAATCAGCAAGTGAGTTTCACCACGGAGTCATCTCTCCAGCCCCTTTGCTTTTCATGTCCCCATAATTTTCATGGCATTTTATCCTGCCTCAGACTTAAGTTACCAAACAGCTCTTTCTCCTGGCACCAAGCAGAAGGATTCTTGCCAAGGATCATTTCACTGGGAGTCTGGCATTTTTTGGGCTCCTTACTAAAGGACATCTCTGTGGATGGTTAGGCACATTGCAGGTCATCAGATCTGAGTGAAATTATCGCAGACAGATGGATTTTGTTGAATACTGTATAGAAAACTTTATTTACTTTTATTTGTATCTCTATGAATGTTAACAAATTCAATGTTAATGAGATTCAGTTTGATAGACTGTTACATGTGTACAATGTGGAATTGTCAATGTAGGTGGTGCAATTCATCCCAGGTACTTGATTATGCCACTGAAAACTATCTCAGCATGAGCTTCAATGAAGCATGCTAGGAAGCTTTTGAAATAGGGATATTGAAGAACATACACTGAAAATTTAATGTGGGCATTCAGAGGGAGCAGTATACACATAACATGGTTCTAGCCATCTCACAAAAAAGAAGGATACACTATTTTATTAGCATATATTAATTATACAGAACAGTGGGTTTCATTATGATGTTTTTATATATATACATGCAACCTATTTCGATATTACTACCTATTAACCCTCTCTTGTCTCCTTCCTCTTCTCCTAAGACTTTTTTTTTTTACATTTGTATTAAGTATACAATGTTCTGTCTGCATGTGTGCCTGCAGGCCAGAAGAGGGCACCAGATCTCATTATGGAATTCTATGAGTCAGCATGCGGTTGCTGGGAATTGAACTCAGGACCTTTGGAAGAACAACCAGGGCTCTTAGCCTCTAAGCCATCTCTCCAGCCCCACCCTCCCAAGAGTCATCGATAGGTAAGAGTCTTTTAAACTGCTCAGAGGATTTAATTTATAATGAGTTCAAGGATTAAGCCACATTTAAAAAGCTAGGCTTAAAATTAAATAAAATATGATCCTGTTTAATCGTTTTACTGAAATTATTTCCTTTTCTAAATGTAATTGTTAACGCATTTTTTTCAATTGTGCTATTCGGGATTCACAGTGGCAGGTGCTAATATAGTTAAATTCAAGCTCACACTTAGTAAGGCTTTTAGGGAAACACTTCATTAGTTGTTTTTACCAACCTCACTTGAAATGTCTCTAGGAAAGGGGACATTATTTCTGCAGGCAACTTGCCTTTCCTCACTTGTGCTGAAATTTCTTATTCTCAAATTCTGGGATGAGGTGCTTCTTCCTCTGTAATCTCCATACTTTTTCTCTGTGATTTTTAAACTTATCTCACCATGATTCAGTCAAGAAAATTAATATAACCACTACTTGACATAATTAGTTTATCTGATATGAACATTAGAAATATACTCATAATAATTTTCAAAGCTCAATACCTTCTTTGGTTTTTTTTTAAGATTTATGTATTTATTATTTATACAGTGTTCTGCCTGCCTGTGAGCTTGCATGCCAGAAGAGGGCACCAGATCTCAGTATAGGTGGTTGTGAGCCACCATGTGGTTGCTGGGAATTGAACTCAGGAACTTTGGAAGAGCAGACAGGGATCTTAACCACTGAGCCATCTCTCCAGTCCCCTCAATACTTTCTTGTTACCATAGTGATCAACCTAATAAGAGAGCTCAAAAAATCTTTCCTCTAGGGATGGAGATGGCTTAGTAGTTAAGAGCACTGGCTGCTCTTGTAGAGGACCCAAGTTCGATACTCAACACTCATGAGGCAGCTTACAACTGTCTGTAATTCCTGATCCAGGGGATCCAATGCCCTCTTTTGGCTCTTACAGGCACCAGTTACACATGCAGTGCACAGGCAGTAAAAAACACCCATACACACAAAATAATTAAATAATTTTTTTTTTGTTTTTTTGAGACAGGGTTTCTCTGTGTAACCTTGGCTGTCCTGGACTCACTTTGTAGACCAGGCTGGCCTTGAACACACAGTGATCCGTTTGCCTCTGCCTCCCAAGTGCTGGGATTAAAAGCATGTGCCACCACGCCTGGCTAAAAATTATTTTTTTAAAATAAATTCTCTGAGGTGCTGGAGAGATGGCTCAGAGGTTAAGAGTACTTGCTGTTCTTCTAGAGGTCCTGAGTTCAGTTCCCAGCAACCACATGGTGGCTTATAACCACCTCTAATGAGATCTGGTGCCCTCTTCCGGCAGGCAGAATAGTGTATAATTAATTAATTAATGGATGTTAAACATTAACTTTTCCTATCTAATTGAAACTTTCCATATTTTGACCACAGTCTCTCCACTCCTCTCACCTTCTAGTTCCCAATCACCACCACTCTATTTTCTGTCTCCTGATTGTAATGGATTTAGATTACAAAAGCTAAGAACATGCAGTATTTGCATTTGTCTAAAAGCTTGGCTTGTTTCACTACATGTAGGAAAGTTCTTGTAAATGTTGTACCTTATGTCAAGTCCTTTGAGACACAATCCCTCTATGTAGTCCCGAATGGCCTGGAATTGGCTATAGAGACCAGGTTGGCCTCTAACTTATAGATATCCTTCTGCCTCTGCCTCCCAAGTGCTGGGATAAAAGTCCTGCACAACCACATCCAGCTTTGTCTCAACTCTAAAAGCGCAGACTTTGAGTCCAAAACAAATAGAAGATTCTTCACACTGAGTTTTAGACTTATTTATTATGAGGTAATAGGAAACCAAACTGGTAGGAAACTGAGTTAATAAAAAGAGTGGTCTAAAGTAAACAAGGTGGCAGTAGTTTCTATAAGATGGACTGGTAGAGACAGTATTTATTTTGCTATTGCTGAGTGGTAATTTTTGATCCAGAGACTACAGAATTAACTGACGTGGACTGAGAGGCTATTGGGAAAGGAAGTTATATAGTATATCCACTGTGGATAATCACACTTGCTTTTATTAAAAAAAAATCTGGAAGCATTTCTTCATTGCCTTTACTAAGTATGTTTGTTAAGATCAGAGAGTGGTGGTGTCTGTCTAAGTAAAAATAAAGTAGTACTAGCACTGGCAAACCTGAGGAAGTTCCAATGTTTTGACATGGACATCAGGGTGGGGATGTGACACAGGTCTAGCTGACTTCAAAAGTGAACTGAATATATCTATTTGAGCTGATACGAGTTTATCTGACTTGATGTCAGCAGCTCTGGAGAAGATATTTAGTTATCCATTATCAGACTTAAGTGGAATTTCATCCCTGCTTTTAGAAAACAAAACAAGAGGAGGATGGGCTTGTAAACCAGTGGCGGAACACTTGACCAGGATGCATGAGGCTCTGGGATCAGTCCCCAATGTAGAAAAAAAAGAAGGCCAAAAAAGTTAAGCAACCTTCCAACAACAGCAAAAGCAAACAAACTACCACCAAAACATAAGAGGTAGAAGAATATATTTAACAACCACCAAAGTGTTGTTGGGGGTTAAATGAAAAATTAATGTGTAAGTACTGGTCTATTTTCTACAACTCCTAGTTTAACTGTTAGCATTTATTATTTACTCTAACATTATATATTCTATGAGGTAATACTTTAAATTTTATGAATTATAATTTCTAGTTCAGTACATTGCTTCTCTTGCTCATATGCCCATGCTCCAGAAGAGGAGGCCGTAGAATAGCAGGTTTCAGATTTTTACATGTCATGGTTTTGATAAAAAACAAATGAGTGGAGAGTCCAACCTAAAAATTCTGGTTTCAAAAAGGCCCCGTGCTTCAGGCTTGCAGGGAGAGTTAGGTAGAAGACACAAAACTGGGAAAAAGAGAGTAGAAAGATACAGATTCAAGGAACGTACCAGAGATGACACAGTGAAAGTCAGGGTTGGTCCAACAGCTCAAATGAATCATGATAAACATTTCCTAAAAGAAAATTAATTCTCACATCAGAATGATTGACCTTCCAGATCATCCTAGAACATTAATTGGGGAAAGCAGCAGACCCAGGACTTTGTTTTCAGCATAAATGACACCAAGGTTTAAGAACGAGTTGACTCACCAGTGCCCTGGAACTCAAAGGGGTCAAACTCTGGCTAGAGTTTGGAGATGGCTGGAGAAGCAGGAGGTGCCTCCCCGATGCTGTGTTTAAACATACTTCTAGTTAGTGGTACCTTCCATTAGACCTCCAGGGAGCAGTCAGTCAGTATGGCCAGTGCCATTGCTACTGTACCCAGAGGCCACAGAGAACAGGACTAGGCAGGAGGTCAGAGGGCTTTTTTCTTCTCTCAAGGCCAGAAATGTCCAGCTACTAAAGACACATAAAGAAGGGAAGCACGAGAGGAGGCAGTAAGAGATGGGCCTGACTCAGCAACCAACCACTCATGATGTTCCTGTGGGGAACATGTCCCTGTTTCTGGTGCTTGGATACTGAGTCTCACTTAGTTGTTTTTGGTGGGAGGAGGGTGGCAAACTGTTGAAGGGAAGGTGAGATTCTGGGGAAGATTGTTGCCAGCCAGAATCCGTAGATGCCTTTGGGGTGTATTTCATGTCGTGTTCTAGGCCATTGGTTTCAGATTTCCAGTACTGGTGAGAAGATTCTTCTGGGTGCCAAGTCTGCTGAGTGCTGCGTTTGAGGCTCTGGGTGAGCCAAGGAAGCAATGCTTTAGTTTTGCCCTTTACAGGCTGCTAGTTGCTGTCTGATTCGGAGCTTGGGAACTGACAAAGTTTAAAGGGTGATCTGTCTTCTGTTAGAAAAACCTACTGGAGACACCAAGCTGCCCTGGGAATGGTTCTGAGTGGATCCATTGATGTGGTGCTTTAAGATACTTGCAGGAGGGTTTGGGGAGTTGGCTTGCTATAGAAATAATGTGCCTTCACAGTGAAAAATCACCCTGCACACTTAAGAGACTAATAAAGGAAAAGTTCTTTTCCTGGAAAAGTCTGGCCAGCTGTTGCTAATGCCTAAAGAAGTCCAGGTCTCCAGTAGAATGTTTTACTAACTTATATATACCTTAGTCTTACTCATTTTACAATTGCTGTAATCCTTAAATTTCTTTCGTCTCCAGGACCCAGGTTACACTTTGAACAATTTAAGAGGCAGGAGCCTGCAATTCTGGCCACTTGGGCAGAAGGGAGATTTACCCAGCAAAGGTATTGCCAAAATTGTTTTTAAGTATGCTAATGCTTTTCCAATAGTTTTTACCTGCATTCAGCTTGCCCACCTGACTGAATTATGCTTTCCCTGATAAGAGCACAGGGGACCTAATTGCAGACCAGGACTTAGTGATGCTTGTGATCCCACACTGCTCCCTCAAGATGCCTGTTGAGACCTGTTCCTTGTGGATGGACCTAAACTCTGTACATCCTACTAAAAATGGTCATTTTGCTTATCTCAAACAGACCTGGTTAGTGCACTACTTATCTCTGAGTTTTTTTTCCTTTTGCTTTGCTTTGTTTGGTTTGGTTTTTTTCCCCCTGGGGACAGGGTTTCTCTGTGTAGCCTTGGCTGTCCTGGACTCGCTTTGTAGACTAGGCTGGCCTCGAATTCATAGCGATCTGCCTGCCTCCCACGTGCTGGGATTACAAGCATGCACCACCACTGCCCGCCTACTACTTAATCTCTGCATAAGTATTTTGGAGAGATTCTCCTTTAGCTAAGTTCTGCTTTCTGTGATTTGATGTGTCCTAAGCAAATCTATTAATAGATCCTTTAGACATGGATTCTATCACTTTGAGTTTCTTTTGCATCAGTCTCAGCGGATAAGAATTGTTGTTGTGCAAATATGATGACACTAGTTCAAAACCCTAGCACCCACATAAAAAGCTGTAAGTGGCATTCTAGACTTGCTGCCAGCCAGCCTAGCACCAGGTTTAGTGAGACACGCCATCTCAAGAAAATAATGTCCAGAGTGGAGAGCAGGATATCCTAGATCCTGTGGCCTCCATGAACAGCTGCCCCACCCCAAGGGTAAAAAAAGATTCTGAAGATAAGCCCCATTACATGAGAGGCTGACATAGGAGGATTCACAAGAGTGGGAGGTCGTCCTTTGCTACACATACACAGACACACGAAGATGGAAGAAAAGGAAGGGAAGAGAAAGAGAGGTACATGTTGGCTGGTAAAATGCACAAAAAAGTCCTCCAGGCTTGTTTCTTCCTGATGTTGTCTCCACACCATGCTTGTTGGAGGGACAAGTACCACTTAAGGCCTAAGACTGAAACTTCTTAATTGGTGGCTAGATCATTTGTCCTTGCAAGAGTAGGACCCTCTTGGAGAATCAGTTTTAGCTCAGGGCAAGTGCTCCATTTACCCATGGTGCCTATAATTTCACATGAGGACTTTGATGCAGGCTCACCACCTTGCAGGCTTGAATATGTGGAATACTTACTTCTGTTGTAATTATATGGTGATGTTGCAAGCTTAATTCATGGCAAGGAATTAGGCACCTACCACTAAACAGTCTTTTAGTGATTTGGAATCACCTAAACCTGCTGCCGTTAGCCAGAGACACACTGGATAGCAGATAATCTAAATTAGTGGTTCTCAAACTTCTCTGTGTCTGAATCATCTGAACTTCCCAGAAAAATGTCCTCACCCTTGTTAAAGATGCTTCAAGGCTGTGTGACTGGTTAGAACTTCTATGATTTTTTTGTTGGAGTAGTACAGATCTGGAGCCAAATTATCTTGTGCTATTTATCTTTCTTTTTGTTGTTGTTTGTTTTGTTTTCTTTTTGAGGCAGGGTTTCTCTGTCTTGCCTTGGCTGTGCTGGAACTCACTCTGTAGACCCGGCTGACCTTGAATTCACAGAGATTCACCTCCTCTGCCTCCCTAAGTGCTGGGATTAAAGGTGTGCGCCACCATGCCTGGCTTTTAGCCACTTTAATAGCCATTCATTGCCCACATCTGTGTTTGTCTTAACATATTTGTGACTTTTAGGGAAATCCTTTTGGAATTTCCCAACAGACAACTAGCTTCTACCAATCCAAAGGCTAGTAATGTCATTACATAGAATCTAAGGCATGTAACAGGTTTTCCCACATTGCTATGCCTGCCTCCCTGATATTCCTATGAACCCTTTGAAAATTGCCTCAATCTGTGACTTTGTTTTGTTCTATTACTATAACTTCACAACCTATAATCCTGTTGGAGCATGGTATTCAGTGCAACCTGAGCCTGTGCTCCTGAGTCATGGTCACTCAAATTTGTCTCCAGAATAAACTGTCTTATTCCCCTTGAGACAAGTGCTGTGTTTCTGCATCGAAACTGGTTTCTATCCATAGCATTCCTTTTTTCTGTCCTGTGATGGGCCCTGAAATTTAGTTGCAAACAAATACTGTAAGTCAATATGTTAGCTTATGGGCCATAATTAGAGAACTGGTGCTCTAAACAGAGATGACATAAGAAATTTTTGTTTGTTTGTTTGAGACAGGGTTTCTCTGTGTAGCCCTGGCTGTCCTGGAACTCAAGAGATCCATCTACCTCTGCCTCCCTGAGTGCTGGGATTAAAGGCATGCACCACCATGGCTGACATAAAAAACAAAAAGCAACCAACAAACAAAAACCTCTTAAGGCTGGGGTGTAGCTCAGTTGGTAGAGCACTTGTATAGCAAGCATGAAGCCCTGATATTCCCATTTCCCAGAACTGTGGGAAATGAGGGCACTTGGGAGGGGAGGCAGAGCTGGGCTGCAGTGTAGAGTCCCAGGCCATACTGAGTCTCACTGTGTGCTCACACTGAGAAATAAAGGGTCTGGAGAGATGTCTTAGTCCTTGAGAGTATTGGCTGCTCTTGCAGAGGACTAAGTGGGATTCCCAGCTCCCACATAAGTCATATCCAGGTGATATGAAGCCCTCTTCTGACCTTGATGGGCACCAGGCATGCACATGGGTCCACAAACATACATGCAGGCCAAACACTCATACACATAAAAAAGTCCTAAAAAGTAAAATAAAAATATATGGAACTAATGAGCGTTTTTATGGTTTTTTTTCTAAAATACAAAATAGAGAAAATTCATCAGTCTTTCTCTGATATGCACATAGCAATGCTACAGCATGGACTACATCAACTAAAAGTCAAGAAGCGTCTCTGAATTGAGCTGAGTACGGAGTTATTGGTACTTGGCAGTTGCATTTTCTCCAGGCATCAGCCTCCAGGGTTCTTGAAATGGGCCCTTTTTGCTCTAGTGTGGTATTTCACAGAGGACTGTAATTCCTGGGACATTTTGCAAAGTTATATTTGTAAGAAAAGCTAATTGCACCCTCAGTGCTCAGCTCTGAACTAAATCCCAGCTATAAAATCAAATATATATCTTTACATTTTACATAGAAAATAATCATGTTGATTTTAGTTGCATTATTTTTATCAGTAAGCCATACATAGCTATTGGTCATAAGTGACAAGTGGATTTGTGTATACAACTTTGAATAATAAGACAGCCAATTAATATGATAATCACCTAGAATACTGTTTTTGTGGTGAGAACATTTGTAATGTACTGTAGGAATTTTGAAATATATAATATGTTGTTAAGTACAGCCTCCATGCAGTAGATCTCAGAACTTAGGTTTTGACTACCACCTTCCTATTTTATCACTCTCTAGCCTCTGGCCACCACCATTCTCCATCTGTTTCCAAGAAGATGATAGTCTTTAGATTCCTCAAATATTATGCAATATTTGTCATTCTCTGTTTTTAAAGATATATTTGTGTGGGTGGAGACAAGAGAGATGGAGGGAGGGGAGTAGGAGAGAGAGGGGGAGGGGAGGGGAAGGAGAGGAGGATGCCTGCAGAGATCAGAAGAGGACATTGGCTCCACTGGAGCTAGAATCATAGGTGGCTGACACAGCTACTGGGACGTGATCTCTGGTCCTCTGAAGAGCAGTAAGTGCTATTAATTACTGAGTCATCTCTCCTGTCCCAGTATTCACTGTTCCCTAAAGGCTTGTCTCATGTCAGATTTCATCTATATTGTTGAAAGGAGAGACTTTTTTATATAAGGAAAATTTGTTTCATTCCCTAGATGTGCCCCATTGTCTTTATCCATCTGTTACTGGACGCTAAAGTTGGCTAATGTGGTTCTTGTCATTAATATAGCAATGGCTATGGAGGTACATGTATCTCCTCCATATACTGACTTCAAATTTGAGTGTGGAGAAGGTAGGATTGGAAGATGTCAGTGGAAGAACACTTATCTAACAAGTGGAAGGTCCTTGGCATGAACTTTTACACCACACAAAATTTAGGTTTCAAGCATGATTTGGTTCTTCAGTTTTTAAGTTTTAGGAATTACATGTAGTTTTCCTTAACGACACTACAAATTTATATAAATTTACATTCTCAATAATAAGGCTTCCCTTCTTCACATCTTTTTGTGTGCTTTATTAACTTTTGCATGCACGCGTGTGTGTGTTTGTGTAACTGTAATGTGTACCACAGCAGCCATGTAGAGGTCAGAAGACAACTTGCATACCATGTGGATCCTGAGGCTTGAGCTCAGTTAGTCAGGCTTAGTGGTAGATTCCTTTACTCACTGAGCCATCTCAGCAGTCCTTTTTGAGGTACTGATAAGCCCTGGCGTCTTGGTATGCTGAACAACGCTCTGTCACTGTGCTACAACTCTGGCCTCTCATCTTGCCAACACATAGATGCAAAGAAAAAAAATGTTCATTTGCAAGTGTAGTTTGCTGTACTTGGAGAAACCACTTTTCTTTTGCCCGTATAAGCAGGCTGGTGGCAGTCTCCTGTCCTGCTTCCCCTGGTGTTGTAGCATTAACTCTAACAAAACGCTTCTTCTCCAAGGGTCATTTGTTTCTGGCTCTAGGAATGTGGGGACTGCACTGGTAACAAGAAGGGAGAAGCCACAGAGCAGCAGCCTTGGGGACGGTGGCTCAGAAGCTCCTGCTGTCAGAGTGGCAAGCTGGCCTGCTGAAGATGCAGGGCTAGGAGGTTAACGGGCCAAGTTACAAATGTGGCAAGGCAGCTCATTGCAGGCAAGCTAAAGTATAAGCTTAACAGTTCAAACAGGCAGGAATGTGTCATGGGAGTATAGGGAGGTTGGAGAGCTGAGGCTGAAGAAAGATTAAAGACTGTAAAGAATCAGAGCAAAACCAGAGGTCCTGGTTGCCAGAAGAGTTCCACAGACCTGTCGAGCCTCAAACCCCCTATGGCTCAAACTGGAACACTGGTCCATGTCAAGATATGAGCAATGCCCATACACAGGCCTCGTGAAAAGCTACAACACAAGCAAGCTGCTGCCAAGGGCTAAGGAATTCCTTGCTTCCCAGGCAAGGAAAACACTTGCTTTTCAACAGCAGTCACAGCAGTCCCTAGCTAGGCCACCAGAGGGAGCACTTCTCCCTAACAAGGTGGAAATGGTCCCAAGCTATCTGGAGTTCACTGCAAAATCAAAATTTCTCTGAAGTTTGCTTTATCTCCTTACATAGATAGTCTGTGGAGCTAGGTGTGCATTAGGAACAGGAGTAGTACAGAGAGGAAAAATCAGCACCTGAGCAAAAGACAGATCAGGCGAGATTACACGCCACGTCACAGACTGACACCTATAATAGCAAAAGGTCTACCCTACACTGGGACTGTGCCTTCAGAAGCCAGAGCAAGCACCTAGAATCACTGTGTAGTTCCTCAGTGCATTTGTGGAGTAGCCAGACTAGCAATACTGATGTATAGGTAGCCTACCAGGCTTATAGCATCAAGATTTCCCCTAAGACAAGTGGAGGTGGGAGCTCGAGAGATGGCTCAGAGGTTAAGAGCACTGCCCGCTCTTCTAAAGGTCCTGAGTTCAATTCCCAGCACCCGCATGATGGCTCACAACCATCTATGATGAGATCTGGTGCCCTCTTCTGGCCTATTGGCAAAACCTGTATACCTAATAAATAAATCAATCTTTAAAAAGTATATTAGGAAAAAAAAAGACAAGTGGGAGAACACAGGAGAGAAGGAGTTCAGCAACTTGCAGTTAAAGGGATAGTGGTCTTGCCACCAATGTCTTTGCTTATCAAAGGGAAATGACCATCAGAAGGAATACTTATAATTGGAACCTACTATAGCCTGGTGTGACACTACCGCACACCACTAATCCCAGCACTGACGAAGCTGAGGCAATAGGTTCATGAAGACTGGAACAGCTAGGGGAACATAGCAAGTTCCAGGACAGCATAAACCAAATAGCAAGACATCTCAAAAGCAAAACAAAACCTCAGAAAACTACAGAAGTAAATCAGCATTAGCACTCATAATAATTTTAACTGATTTTGACAATTGATTAGTGCCTTAGGGAGATGGATTCCCCCATCAGTATCCTTTTGTTGTCCTGGACTCGCTTTGTAGACCAGGCTGGGCTTGAACTCACAGTGATCCTCCTACCTCTGCCTCCCGAGTGCTGGGATTAAAGGTGTGCGCCACCACCGCCTGGCCTTCTTTCAAAATTTTTATTTCTACCTCCAAGTATTCATTTATTTTGATTATAGGTGGAATACACATTCTATATTTTTGCTAATACAACTTTTATCCACCATGCCCGGCTCCCATCAGTATCATTTATGGGCAGTTTTTCATATGTCTACTGACCATATATGTACTTATGCCTCTTTTCAAGAAATGTCTACTGAGGACTATTCATCTTAAAGTTGGGTCATTTGTTTTCTTGCAACTGAATTCTTTGGTTGTTTTTTTCAAGACAGTTTCTCTGTGTAGCCCTGGCTGTCCTGAAACTCAATCTGTAGACTAGGCTTACCTCAGATTCAGAGATCCACCTGCCTCTGCCTTCCTAGTGCTGGGATTACAGGTGTGTGCCACTTCCACCCAGTGCAACTGAGATTTTTTATTGATTTTTTAGTACCAGCCTTTTATTTGGTGTGTGGCTTGTGTTGAGGATGTCTCTTTACTGTTCCTTTAACTGTGCAGTACTATTTTAGTTTGCTGCACTCCCATTTATCTATGCTACTTCTTGTTGCTTTTTTGGTTAAATCCTACTCTCAAAATAATTGTGCAGACCAATTTTATGTTTTTCTCAAATGTTTTTAGCTCTCTTTTCTCAGCTGTTGATATTTTGTTGGACTGTACTAAAATAGAATTGTTCCTGTTGCTCTGTGGTGTATACTTGGATGGTGAAACAAAGATGATCTTAAATTAAACAAAGGCATCTTCCTTCAAGTTGGCCTTGAGGCATACATGTTTAAAATGACAAATTACCCATTTTCAATTAAAATATTCAAGAGGCAGTTATTTGTAAGGAATGAGACTCTTGTTCCCACTTGAGTCATCAACAGTATGAAAGAGGTGTTTCTAATGTCTGGTAAACTGTGTACAAAAATGCATTTGTGACAGGAGTCACAGAGAAAGATTAATTATCAGAAGGTATAATCATTTTTTTAAACTAAGGGCCGCAGACCAGAAATGCAATTGCAGTAGCTCTTTGTTTGAGGTCTCCTTTCGCAGATTAGCCTTAAGCGGTTTCCTGGAAGGAGGAAACAGTTACCACCCACTGTTGGCAGCCTGCCACCAAGCCTATAAATGCTCAGGACAAGTTTCATTAATCATAGATTCTCATCAGGCTCCCTGCCAAATCTCTCCCCAGACAGATTACAAAACAAATGAAAGCGGGCTCCAAACACACAGATACACATAAAATAACAGAACATCCAAACCGGCCTAGGTAGATCTGTTCTGCCTCTGCCAGGGGTCCAGGAAGATGCTAAGATTGAAAGCATGCCTTAAGAATTCAGGACATCCCCAGAAAGGCCAGGTTGGGAGTGAAAAGTCCGTGTAGAAGAGCTATGGTATTTGACACTAGGAGAAGGACTTACTTTCCTTTTCAGGTAACTGGGGGACCTTGGGGCCTATGGCTAAATCTTTACATGCATAGTTCCTGATTTTTGCTTCATCTTTTATTCTTCTTACTCTTTTAAGTAACGTGTTTAACTTAGGGTCTTATTCCTGTTAGGTTAGCACTCTACCGCTGAGCTAGACTGTCAACCCTTGTTTAATCTTTTCTGTAAGTTAAATGGCTAAGGGCAAGGCAGAGGCATTGAGAATTTCTTCCTCCTCAGCTTTGGCCAAAATTCTAAATAAATTAATTTTACCTGTTTTATGTAGATTGATTCTTGTATTAGTACACACAAGCATTTGGGCCCAAAGCCAGGCCTTATAGCTGGAGGATCTATCAACCAGGTGGAAAGTACCTTAGAGGTTGTAGAATTCTAATGTGCGCAGTAACCACATTCTCTTAATGTGGTAGAATTTAGATTGTGTGCATGCATGCATGTGTTGGAGACAAGATCTTTCAATGCAGCCAGACTGGCCTGGCCTTGGTATATTCCTGCTGCTTCCTCCCTAGGGCTGGAATTATAGGCATGTGCCCTCACGCTTAATTTCAGTTCACTTTTAAATTATTTTATAATTTGTACATGTCAATAGCTTTTGTGAATACTTCATTATTTCTCTTAATAAGAATAGATTCCTAGTACTATCGTTGGAATTATTTAGTTAGTGAGCACTCAAAACTATCAGTTATAGGAACACCACTACCGACTGACCTCATGCTTCATTCATGTGAAAGTTCATGTCAGTTTCTAAGCTTACAGACATTTATAGCTGTGCTTTCTTCTTTTCCAGGTAGCTATCCAGTGGTGTCAACATGTACCTTCCACAGCATGGAAGGGTTTCAAGAATGACCAGGGGTGGAAGTATTGAACTAAGGAATGGTAAAAGGCCACAAATATCAGTGTTTTCTTTCTTTCTTTCTTTCTTTCTTTCTTTCTTTCTTTCTTTCTTTCTTTCTTTCTTTCTTTTTAAACCATTGTTTAATTGTTTTCTTTATTATTAGATTATTTTAAGATTTTAAATATTTTCTAGAGTGGGTTGATTTCAACACTGCTGAATCTGTGTGTTTGTGTGTGTGTGTGTGTGTGTGTGTGCGCGCGCGCGCGCGCGCGCGCGTGCTTGTGCACGTGCACACGATGGGGCTTGGCCTAGTTTATACTGCCTTCTAGGCAAGTGCTTCATTACCAACATATATCTCCAACTCACTCATTGCTGTTTTGAGAAGGGAGGGTATGAGAAGGTTATTATTCTGCCATTCAGAAAGTCCCAGTGCATAGGTTTTATTCTGTGTAGGGTACAATCAATTTCTATATGAAATAACAATCTTATTATGTGTGGATATTTGATTTAGAACTTCTTAGCAGAAGTCAGAATTTAAGCTAATATAAAAATGCACAATGTTGCATATTCTTGTACCTTAAGAATTCTGCAAGACTGTCTTAGAGTTGAGGCTAAACTGTTCATGAGCAGGCTCTTGCATGAGTACCATTGGTGCTGAGTGAGACCATGTGTCCATGGACATGGAAGTATAGCAGAGCCATCCCATAACCCCCATAGATAAACAGTTGCAACCCTCAGTTACAAGTATGATTTTTTATCCTCAGGAAACTCTAAGATATGAGGAAGAGTATAATTAACTTTAAATGTCTCACTTAACATTTCTCTCAGAGGCTTTGTACCATTCCAGCCAGAAATGTATAGAGCCGCTGATTGAAGTAATGCGAAGTAGCCACCAGGTGGCGAGATTGCATATGGATTTCATTCAGCAGCACAGACCAAGAACAGCCTCATTCCAGCCTGGAGGCCATGTTTATGTCTATATTGGGTTTTCTGTCCTGGCTACACAGGTGGTGATTTTATTTCTCTTTATTCAGTTGGATTTAGAACACTGCCATTCCTGTCCAAGGCTGCTTCGGGAGTCATGTGGTGCTGTACCTGTTGTGTCAGGACCAGGTAGAAGATGCACAGAATGCTTCTAGTTCCAGTTGAGATTTTGGTTCCCGTACTACAGATCATCCCTGAATTTGCCACCACGGGTGTGTTCAAAGGATGAGGAGACAAGCAAAATGAACATTTTTGAGATATCAGATACTAGAGTATCAGAAATATAGTAGTAAAGCTTAACTTAATTGCTATGAAAATATGAGACCCTGAAAGATTAATTTGTTGTTTCATCTGTCACCTTGATTTAGCAGTTACTTACTAGGAATTGCCAGTATTGTTTCAAGTGTAACTGCCCTAAGTCCACAGCCCTGTACTATTTTCAGGCAACTTGAAGATAACATTCATTTTAAAATACTTTCTTCCATACTGCTAGAATATGAGGACATTTAAAATGACAGTACTAATAGGAAACTTAAAAATCCAGAATATTTTAACCAAATATCTGGCCAGTATTCAGACTTACTTGGTTGTGTCATTTAAAGTTTTCAGTTGGCTTATTTAACTCACAAGGTTTGTACATTGGATTCACTTGAAGTGTGAGCTATGAGGCATTTTATGTGGATGGAAGCTCAGGATCAGAGACGCGCATATAGCTTCAGTATCTCTGCTCAGTCAGTTAGTCCTTCTGTTGAGGCCACAGATTTTAGGAAGCCATAGTCTTTGTCTCCAAGGAGTTCATTTTTTCTTACTCCAACGCTTTCTTAAGTGAATGCATCCCAAGTCTTGTTATTAGTGTGTTTATGCATCTGTCCTCTCAGATTGTTAACAATTTCACTTAAAGGCAGGGAACATTTCATCTTCAACACTGCATTTCTTCTACCTAGCATAGCTACTGGTACGTCGTAGGAAGCAGTGTACTTTTCTTTAACTTGGGAGTGATACCTAGTGAAATTTTTGTAGCATGGCTAATGCCATGATAAGGCTTTCACTGGAGGTAGATAAAGGTTGCTAGTTGTTTTGGAAACATGGCAGATTGGAAGCAGGGAGGAGCCTGTTGCAGAGTTCACAGTAGAGAGGATGAAGGTCAGAACTAGGGTGATGACAGTGTGTATGAAGACAAGACAGAATGGAGAGTTACTGAGAAGGCAATTTGTCACAATCTGGGACCCTTTTCTATGTGGAGAATGAAGAGCTTCAGGCTTGGGTAATAGTGATGCCCCTTGAAGATGAAAAGCAGGATGGGGAAGCAGGTGTGAATTAGGGAGATCAGTTTAGGCCATGCTAAGGTTAAGGTGACTGCTAGGAATTTGTCATCTATCAGGATTTGGGAGATCAGAACTTACAGAGAAGTCAGGAGTGAAAATTGGGGAGTCTTAAGCATATAGGCCGGGGCTCAAAACTAGACTCTCATTCACAGACAGGTTATGTAGTGAGGCAGGACGTGAGGCTTTAAGGAACTCTTACATGTAGCAGCTACTTAACTGAAGACTGAGAAGCCCTAGAGGAAGCTAGAAAAGGACTGTCTGGAGAAATTAGAGGAAAGCCAAGATAGTATGGTATCATTGCGGCCAAGGGGGAGAGGCTCCAGGCAAGACCAAACAGGAGCATGTGACACTTGGTAGTCAGCTGAGATGGTAAGGAAAGGTCCCGTGTACAGCTGAGATCAGTTGTGGCAGGAGGTGAGGCCAGAAGGACTAATTTGGTCCTCATCCAAAAGAGGTTGGTTATCAGACTAAAGGACTCTGGGCTATATTCTGTAGATATGGTTCTTAGATGGGAATAACCTGGTCAGAAGCAAGTTTTCACAAAGGTTGAGGAATGGGAGTGGAGACAGAAGTCATCAAAATGAAGTTGAGGAGCACTTAGATGGAGAGGTACCATCTTTGAAGATCTGTAGCAGATAAAATTGTCAAGCCCTAAAAGCAATAGTGAACACTCAGTGAGCCATATAACTACGTGAATTATCTTGTTAATCCTCACAGCAAACCTACGAGATAGATAAGCATCATTAATGTCATTTGTGCATGATAAAACAGGAGCATTTAGATAGAGATATTTGATGAACAGTAATTGGAAGAGCCTTTATTCCAAACTCTGGTGGTTTGACCAGCTGTCACCTTCCCCCTTCCTCCAGTAGATTAAAGCTGTTGCCTTCCACAGGTACTCTACTGCTGCCTATATCCCCATCTCTTATTTATTTATTTATTTATTTATTTATTTATTTATTTATTTATTTAT
>OU015760.1:73845755-73901121 GCA_907169655.1 Acomys percivali | reverse complement strand
TATTTATTTATTTATTTATTTATTTATTTATTTATTTATTTATTTATAGAAAAGATCTCACTAACTACCATAGGCTGACCTCGAATTTGTGCTGTCACTAAGCAGGCCTTCAACTTGCTATCCTCCTGCCTCAGTCCTCCAAGTAGCTGGAGTGAGAGGCCTGTGTTTCTAGGCCTGGCTCTAACATCCATTTATATGGACTGCATTGTTTTTCTGTGATTATCTGTGGGAAGGGGGGATGTTAGGAGTTAGCAGGCTTGGGTATAAGTTGCCAGATATCAAAAGCACAGTGGGTTGAACAGGATGGAGTTTTATTTCATTCCTTAAGGGTCTACTGTCCCATCATCTCCACAATGTGGTATTTGTCCTCAGGATGCTAGAAACAACTGCAGCCTCACAGTCACATTGTAAGCATCAAAAAGCGAGATGAGGAAAGAGAACAGACAAAGAGGGATACCTAGCTGGCTCTGCTGTAACAGATAATCCAGGATTCTGACATTACCTAGAGGGTTGTCTGGAGCATGTAATCCATATACACATCCATATGAATATACATATGATGATAATTAAAGGAGAGGCTGTGAATTGGGGAGGGGGAACGGGGCTGGGACGAAAGAGGAGGGACAGTATTTATGTATGAAGTTTTCCAAAACCGTTTAAGAAAAAACAGGTTGTAAAATACCTCACAACTTTTGCTTTGGCCTTTTGGTGCCAGGAACAGCCATATAGGAAGTCTAGCCACTTTGCTAACCCGAACAAGTGGAGGAGTCCTGAGATGACATGGAGAGAGAGCACCCCAGCTAAGCCCAGATTTCCAGGTCTGAACAGGCATGTGAGTGAGGTCATCAAGGTCCCTGCAGACCAGTTACCTCCTAGCTGAGAACCATGGAGTGGCCTCATAGAAAAACAGCAAAGTAGTTTTATAGTAAATCTCATCCAAGTTCCTCACCTTCACAATCATGAGTATAGTAAGATCATTGTTTTGAGACCCGACTTAGGGAGTGATTTATTCTACATCAGTGTATGACTGGGACATAGAAGTGGTGAGAGCGTAATAGAATGACCTGATAGCAGCTACAAGCTCACATGCAGCTAAGGGAGTATTTTTCTTAAATGGTACTTTGGCATAATGTGTTTATTTATGGTGTTATGTTTATTTTAATGTATAGGTGTTTGCCTGGATGTATGTGTGTACACTACATATATGCCTAGTGCCTGCAGAGGCCAAAAGATGGTGTTGAATTCCCTAGTACTGGAATTACAGCTATTTGTGGACCATCATGTGGGTGCTAGGAATCAAGCCTGGGTCCTCCAGAAGAGCAGACAGTGCTCTTTAACTGCTGAGCCATCTCTCCAGCCCTGAAGGGGATTTCTATAATGATGGTAGGTATTTGGGGATGTGTACATATTAATAGGGAGCTTTCCTGTAATGATGGTAGGTGCTTGGGAATGTGTCTATGTTAATAGGGAAAAGCTAGGAGGAGGAGACAAAAGAGGAAGAAGACAGCTGATGTGTGAGGTATCTAAGAAATGAGATCCAAACTGCTGATGGAAGTGATCTGGGCTATGAGAATGGTATTATAGTCCAGCATCTAAAGCAAAAGGTGCTTGCTCTCCCGTAAGTCTTTAAAAATATGAAGTTGCCCCATGTACTAGAGTTAGGAGAATGTATCAAGGTTAAGTAGGAATTAATTGGTATCCCAAGAATGGTTGATGTGCGCCTTATCAGAATTGCTGAGAAGCCAGGATGTAACTGGTATCTATTCCTGTGGACTACCAACTGCATTATCTTCTGCTAATGCCATCTCTGCATATTAAAACCATACCTCCACAGAGTTGAGCTGCTCTGGGCTTGGTGGTCTTTCAGAATAATAGAGGCTCTAGGTTGGCTAGTGGTAACTAACTGTATCATAAAAGCACATTGACTTTCCCTTTGATATCCTCAGACTTCCACATGCTAGTAAGGAAAAGATGTGTCAATGGAAAGTGGAAAAGCAACTCAGTGTAACAATAAACCTCTCTAAAATCACCTATTACGGAAAATTGTAACCATATATAAAATTAGACAAACTAGCACAATGAGCCTACATATATCTATCATCCAGCTTCATTAATTACTCATTTCTTAAAAGTCAAAAAGTCCAATGTGGATGCTAAGACCTGTAAATTCTGTACAAGGGAGGGAGAGGCAGGATAATTGCACTGCCAGCCTGGACTACCTAGTGAGTTTCAGACCAGCCTGAGATACAGGGAGAACCTGTTGATAAAAATTTTTAAAGATAAATATTTAGCTATTTTCTGCTCATAACTTTAATGGTACATATATTTTATTATATCTATAATTGATCCTCATTTTAAAATTTCCTATTTATAACTTGGCTCTTTGCTAAAATGTATCTGTACTTTCGTCGTTAGAACTTGCCGTACTTTGATGGTAGTTCATAGACTTGCACAGAGGGCCAAGCACTAGATGTTCTAGATAAAGTAGAATAGGGAGCACACAGCTTTTCTCATACCTGTTATCACACTGTAAGTGTCCCTTTCATGGTCATTTTAATGCTGCCCTTTTGCCCCTTTTGGTGATTTCATTGCTTAAAGTAGCCACTAAAATAATGCTGATGCCAGAAAGCTATGCTGTGTCTTACGGAGACCATGTATGTGTTAGATAAGCTTCATTTCAGCATAAGCTATAATGTTAGTGATGTTTGAAGTAATAAATCAACACTTGTAAATCTAGAAAAAGAAAACAGTTGTTAACCTGTTACATGATGCTGCTCAGAAAGACGATGAAATACTGTATTTATTTATTTTGGGGGTATATGGTCTGTATATGTATGTGTCCATGTGTATGCAAGAGCATGTCATTTGTGTGCATACCTGCATGCCGAGGCACATATATGCTTCTCTGTGTGAGTCTCTGTGTGTAGGCCGGAGGTCAACATTGGGTGATTTCTACACTGTCTCTGTTTTACTCTCTGTTCTATTGTTGTGAAGAGACACCATGAGCAAGGCTACTTATGAAAGAACAGGGACTTGGTGACAGTTGCATCATGATGGAAGCATGGCAGCAGGCAGGCATGGCACTGGAGCAGTAGCTAAGAGCTTACATATTATCCACAAAAAGCAAGAGAAAAAAGAGACAGGAAGGGAAGGAGGGGCCTGGGCATAGGCTTTTGAGACCTCAAAGCCCACCCCCAGTGACACACCTCCTCCAACAAAGTCACACTTCCTAATGCTCCCCAGTACTCTTCTGCAAACTGGGGACCAAGCACTTAAATAAATGAGCCTGTGGGGCGCATTCTCATTCCACCCGTCATGCTGTCCATCTTTTGTGAGATAGGCCCTCTCAGTGAGCCTTTAGCTCCCCACTAAGCCCCAGCGATCCTCCTATCTGCTTCCACGGAGCTCTGAGATTGCAAGCACATGCCACTGTGCTGGTTCTTTTACATGAGTCCTTAGGGAGTTCAGGTTGCAGCATTTGCTTTACTGGCTGAATTGTCACCCCAGCCTCAATACAGTTCTAATTTGTGTTTCCCTGATTGCTAAGGATATTGAACTTTTTTCTTTGTTTTTCGAGACAGGTTTTCTCTGTGTGTAGCTCTGGCTGTCAGGGAACTCACTCTATAGACCAGGCTGGCCTCAAACTCACAGATATCCACCTGCCTCTGTCTCCCAATTGCCGGGATTAAAGGTGTGCACCAGCATCGCCTGGCAAGGATATTGAACTTTTAAGTTACTTAGTTTTTAAATGTTATTGATTAATTTATTTGTGTATTTTGTCTGAGTTCGTGTGTGCATGTCTGCATACATACATACATTGCGTACATGTTGAGGTCAGGATAATTGAGGCAAATCACATCTCTCCTAATGTGGGTCCCGGAGTTTGAAGTCAAATTGCTAGTCTTGGCAGCAAGTGCTTTTACCATCTCAGTCATCTTGCTAGTCTTTTAATTTAGTTTTTTAATAAACTTTTCATTAGGGCATTTCAGAGCAGCTTGGTTTTGTTGATATTCCTGCCCAATCTTCTCCCTCACCCCTACTTATACCCTCCATCCAGTCCTCCATTTTCAACTCTCATAGCTTAGTATTCTATTATACTCTTCATCTTCCTTCCTTCAAGCCTCTTTTTCTCATTCATAGTCTCTTTTTAAAGTGTTATTGTCATATATTGTTTCTATATAGTGAGGGGTTTAGTATAAACATTCTCACACATAATATATTTTGATTATATTTATGCTATTATCCTCTATTGTCCCACTACATTCCTACTCACCCTCCTCCTAGGCCTTTCTTTCCATTTTCATATGTGACTCTGTGAGTTTCATTAGGGTTCTTTACAGGAACATTGGCGAGAGTTTGTTTGCAGAGCATGAGTACCTGCCAGTGGCTACATGCTGAGAACTCTCTTCTTCCTCCGGCAACATTAACTACACACACAATCCTCAGCAAGGGTGAGAGTCAGGGTCCTGTCCCACAACAATCTTATTTCTTCTTTTGGTAATTGTTTGTTTAGTTCACTTGTCCTATATTTCTGGATTTTAATTTCTGGAGTTCTTTGTAGATTCTGGATAATCCGTCTCTCCTCTTGTATGTATGGCTGGCAACATTTTTTTCTCCCATCCTATAGGCTGTCTATAGAGTTTGTCCTTTGCTGTGTAGAAGCTTTATAATTTCACAACATCTCACCTATGAATTCTCGGGATTAATGCCTGTGATAATTGAATACCTTTTGAAAAGTTCTTGCTTAGGCTTAAATCTTAAAAAACAAAGCAAAGCAAAAGTAAAACCAAAAAAAGAGAGAGCACTGAAGCACACCGGTATTACAGGAGCTCCGTGATGCTTGTTTGCCTTTCTGGGCTTTGACTTTGCTCAGCTACAACTCCACCTTTGCCATATACTACATAGCCATCCACTCTGCCGCACTGAGCCACTCCTGCTGCAACAGAGGCATGAAGCTTCCCCTGCTAGAGTGTATGGCTGTCTCTTGAAATATGGCCCCCTATGTTTTTCTCCTGTGGTTTCAGAATTGATGCAAGCTGAATTACTTTTTTTTTTGTCCAGTGTGAGACATGAATATGGTTTCTTTCTTTGATTTAGTTTCCCCAGCGCTATCTGTTGTATGTTTTTTGCTCCTTTGTTGAAAATGAAGTGGTTGTAGCTGCATGGCTTTATTTATGGGGCCCCTCTTCTAGTCCGCATTGGCGTTGTACTGCTTGTGTTACTGTGACCTTGTGGCATAATTTCATATTAGCTATTGGGACACTTTCAGCACTGTTCTTTCTGCTCAAGATTGCCTTGGCTAATTCAAGGTCTTTGCTGCTTCCATAGGAATTTTAAGATTTTTTTTCTAGTTCTGTGGAGAACATTGTTGGGATTTTCATGGGATTTTTCTGGACTGTATGTGCAAGAGTAATAGTTTAAATACCAATATGTTGTTACATATATTTAAACCTGTTCTCCCACTCTGTAGCTTAGGTTTTTGTTCTGAGTCTTTTATAGAACAAGGAGTTTTACTTTGATTGAATTCTAATTTAAAAATATATGTTTGTTAGATGGCCTCGTTGTGCCCATTCCAGAGAACTTGTGAAGCTGAATTCAAAAGTAATGGGCAAAAAAGTAATGGACTAATTTGTTAAGCAGAGGAAAATTCAAGACAGGCTAGCATTCAGGCTGGGATTCCATTACAGTGAGACAGAGCAACAACTAAAGAAGAAAGATGAGGAAATGTGCAGTTTGGCAAGGAAAAGAGCGCCTAACCCAAGCACGTCATCACAGTGGTTCCTTGCTCCAGAACAGATGCACAGGGAAATATTTCCTCATGGTCAACATCAAAGGCACACTGTGATCTAATAGGATCAGGTTACATCTCAAGCTAGAAACAGAGTTCAGCATAAGCACTCACTGGGGCTCTGCTTTTGCAGGCGTAGAAGAAGCAAGTATGAGTGAGTCATAACTTGTTCCAGGCTTACAGAAAGCCTCTGAGTCAGTGGCATTGTTGGATTCCCAGAGAAGCCATTGCATGGAGCTGGGAAGGTGAAGCCCAAGTTACAGTGGAGGGACCCAGTTGTTAGAGGCTCTAGAACTATGCTTATCCACTAAGGAAAGCTGCAAGAACAAAGTTGAGGAAGTGCAAGCCAGAAGTCACGTGTGCTGTAGGTGGCAGAACTGGAGTGCTGGTGCTGACTAAAGGTCGAACTCAGATGATTCCATCCTGAGCTCTACATGCTAGATCTCTGGAGCTATAAGATTAGGTGGTCTTTCTTCTGGGGTTTTGTTTTGCTTTAATCCAGCTTTGCTTGCTGTTCCTTGATGTTATTTTTTTCCACTTTGGAATGTAGATGTTTATTCTTTGTTATTATAAGTGTTCAACTTATATTTTGAGTTTCTAGGTGCTCAAAATTAAGAGATGGTCTTGAGTCTCAGAAGAGACTTTGAATTTTTGAGCAGCACTGTAACTGTTAAAGACTATGGGGGCTTTTAGCTATAGATCGATTGCATTATGAGGTGAACATGCTACCTTAGGAACCAGGGTGGAATACTAAGGTGATGGGTTTGGTTGGCAGGTTGGCAGGAGGTGAAACTGTAATGATTAATTTTTGCTGCCAATTTAATGAGATTAAGAATCACCTAGAAGACTGCTCTGCTTGTGTTTAAATGCAGTTCTAAGGCATTTATCTTAGAAGGGAAAATTCGCCTTAAGTAAAGGTTGTGCCATCCTGTGAGCTGAGGTCCCAGACTGAGTAAAAGGAGAAACTCAGAGGAGCACCAGCATTTGTGTCTTTATGTTTCCTTCTTCCATTTATCAACTGCCAGGTGAGTGTATTTTTGTTTATCTCTTTTTTTTATTTTTTATTTTTTATTTTTTATTTTATTTTATTAATTTATTCTTGTTACATCTCTATGGTTATCCCATCCCTTGTATCCTCCCATTCTCCCCTCCCTATTTTCCCCTTACTCCCCTCCCCTATGACTGTTCCTGAGAGGGATTACCTCCCCCTGTATATGCTCATAGGGTATCGAGTCTTTTCTCGGTGACCTGCTCTCCTTCCTCTAAGTGCCACCAGGTCTCCCTATTCATTTCTGGTTTGTATCTTATGCTATCCCAGTAGGACAATCTCAATGGACTCTGTCTATATAATAAATTTTAATATCCAATAATGCAGTTCTGCCTAGTTCGTTCATTCAAAAAATGTTTTGGCTATTCTTATTTCTTTACTTTTCCTTATATGTTCTAGAATAAGCTTGAATATATCTATGAGAAATCTTAGCAAGATTTTGATAGTAATTATATTAAACTACTTATACACATAAACTAATACAGAGATAATTTTGAGGAAATATGACACCTTTAGTATCTTACATGCTCTCTTTTAAGATATAGTCTCACTAAGTAGTCCAGACTGTCTTTTAATTTGCTGTGTAACCCAGGGTGACCTTGAGCTAATGGCAGACTTCCTGTCTCAGTCTCCTGAGTTCCAGAATTGTAGGTGTGTGCCACCATGCTATACAGAAGCAGGGTGCCAGTGTGGCATTTTTGCCTTCATTTTGCATCTGTCTCCTTTACTTTGAGCTATTGAGTATTCTAATGAGTGACCAATATATGCATCTCCAATAAAAAGTGTTGCTATTTTATTTTCATCAAAGTTTTACAGGAACTGTTGTAATTAGAAAAATCTAAGTAAAGGGATTATTAGAAAAATCTGAGTAACTTTATCTTAGAATAGAGTAGAAATGCTGCTGGGTCTGGGACTGCTGCAGCCCTTCATTGGCTCATTTGTGATGATAGCTCACTCAAATCATTGTGAAGATTTAAAGAGACAATGCAGGTTTGAGCCCTGCCTCTGACATGTTTACTTTGCCCTTCACTTTCCCCTCATATTTACTTGTTGGGCTCTCAAGCTATCATCTGTGAACCTACAAGCAATAAAAGAGAGATGCCTCAAAAAACTTGTTGTGAATATTGAATGTGAAAAATTAAATAATCAAGCAGAATAGAGACATCATAAACTATGGCTCTTATTACTATTGTAATGTGGATATAATTTGGTAAAAAAATTGATTTTTACATATCAGTGTGGGAGAACTGTTAATAGAATTCAAATAGCTAGCCCAAAGAGCCATAGGCTGGAACAGATAATAAGATCTTGCTGTAGGTTTGGGACAATGGAGATGTTGCCAGTTGTTAGGGTCACAGCTTGGATCCTAGCAACCCTAATAAGCTAGGCTCATCTACCCCTCTTCAATAGGCTAGCCCCAGGCTTCAATCTTTTCCTTCCCACAACATGAGATTCCTAAGCAAATTTCATTTCCTTTGGGTTCCGTGTCTTAGTACTTGGATAATCAAAATGAGGGAAACAGGTATCTCTTAGAATATCTTTGCTCCTTCCAGGACTATTACAGAAGCAATCCATTCCACCACAGTAGAAAGGACAAAGGAAAATCTCAATATCATGTGATGTCCATGGCCCAACAATTATCCGAAAAGTGTGAGAATATGTATTTCTCTGTGTTACAGGGAGCTCACTAGAGATGGATACTCAGATGCAGTTTATAGCCAGTTGAAAGTTTTTATTCCAGGCCTCTAAGACTCCATTCAAGTATTTGGGACCCAAGTGTAGCCCTGGGCATTTCGAGCAAGGGGCTCTTAAAGGCAAAAACCACATCCTGAATCTCACTTTGCAGCTGCAGAGGGAGGTTTTACGTAAGGAAGCAGTTTAGCGGAAGCATGCACCAGCAGGCAGGTTAACAGAAGCTAAGTTAGCTGGGAAATTTGTGATCTCTCTTTTCTTGAACAGAGTTGCATAACTTGAACAGCATTAGGATTCTCCATCAAGGAGATCAAATTCTATGCAAGCCTAAATGGCCTCAGTGGGAATACAAGATGGAGAAGTCTCTTGCCCTGCCTTGATCTGTCACATGTGCTTGTATAAAAGCAGATTCTGAAGAATATGCACCAAATGGAACTCTGGAGAGCTGGAAAGTTCCATTTACTTCCCCCTTTCTTTTGTTAAAGGTACCCTGAATCTGGCGAGCTCATTGCTATTCCATGTTTGGAGGTGGGGGGCAAGCTTTCCCATACAGTTTGTTTCACAGCAGTTATACACTTTAGAAACAATGATAGAATTATTATGTCACCATGATATGCATTTCCCTACTATTAGCCCTATATTCTAAAGAAATAGGGAGTCACCTGACTTCTAATAAAAGGGGCTTGAGAATGCTCATATACCTGTAATCAGGTGAGTTAGTGTTATCTCGAGTCAGGCATAGAAGAGAATGGACTGTGCTTTTGGGAGTGGTTGGTAGATGAGATATTATTGTGGGGTATTTGAGGTTTGAGGGAAATGGTAGTAGAAAGACATGGAATATGTTGGAAATACCTGAAGGGGCACGCTGACATCAGGTAAAGGAGAGTTCATAGATAACGCTGGGGGTGTCAGTGATACAGTGGGCGCCTGTGCACAAGACCTTCATTTCATCTCCAGCATCTCAAACAGCTTGTTGACTTGAACACCTGGGGAACTATGGGACTATTTGCTGAATAAGAATCAACTGAAAGGGAAATGGTGGAGGAGAATTAATTCTTTAGAATTAATTCAAATTGTATTTACTTTTGTATGCATGAGTTGTTTCTCTGTATCTGTACCATGTGTATGCAGTGCCCTTGGAGGCCAGAAAAAGGCATCAGACCCCCCTCAAGCTGGAGTTACAGACAGTTATGAGCTGCTTGATTTGAGTGCTAGGAACCAAACTTGGGTCCTCTGCAAGAAAAGCCAGTGGTTTTAGCTGCTAAGCCATTCCTCCAGGCTAGGGAACATTTTAAAAAAGAATTCTGTTTTGAGTTTGTTCTATTTAAGTTATTTTTTCTTCCAACTTGGTGTGTGGTATACACCATGGGTTATATGAGTCTGGAGTCCATAGTTAAAGTAGAACATATAATTTTGGAAAATGGTATGGAATACTGTGGGAATGAACACTAACGTGTAGAACTATATAACAATGAATAATCTGCCTTTCATTGAAGCTTGTAGAACACAAGCAATTCAAACAGTCCCCAATGACAATTTTATGGCCAAAGTATATATACTGTATGTAAAATGAAGATTGAAAAGAAATGTAGTGTATTTTCAATGTAATAATTTAAGTAAGAGAAAAAAGACTATATAGATGAGTGGAAGACAAAACAAGCAATGTGAAAAGTCAATCTAAAAGTCAAGTTGTAGAAAAGACTTGATACGCCTTTGGAAAAACTAGCCCAAAGTAAGACAAGTGCATGAACTAAGAAATACTTGTAACATGTACTCAGTGTTGCTGAATTGTACACTAAACTTTTTAAAATGTGAGTTTTATGACTCCAATAAAATGAGCAATAAAAGAGAGGTGTATTATGGGTACAGTACATAAAAATCATATCAGTTTTCATGTTGTCTAATAATTAATCCATCAGAGTATGAAAGGTTATACAGGAAACAAGTTATTTAAAACATGAACAATTCCTTTTACACACACACACACACACACACACACACACACACACACTGAGTTTTCATCCATTGTTCATATCTCATTATTCCTTTGCCATAGCATGCTTAGAAAACTAAAATGTCTCATTACTAAATAATTGGTCCATGGAAGCACTGACCTTTCCTTGATTTTCTATCATGAACATGACCATGAAGAAACTCTGTGATTACTTATAAGTAGTAGGTCATTAGGCCCTCCTCCTCCCAAAGGGATCCATGCTGCTCAGAGAAGACAAGAGGAATCTGAAGAAGACAGGCATTGCTGGGTTTTCTCAACAGGGTAGGCTATCTACCTCTCTGTCCCTAAAACATCAGTTAGATGCATGATTGTGAAATGCACAGAGAGGTGTTAGTCAATGTGAGTACATTGGGAAGAATGACTGATACCCCCAAGTCCATCTTTTGGGTACCCACATGAATTTAGGTTTAAATAGAGGGGGACTGGGACAAGGGGCAGGAGGGATGCATAATTAAGCAGGTCTCCTCTGAGTGTAGTGGCCTAGTTACTCTTGACACCTCAGTCCCAGTCCTGCAGGGTGGTCTGACAAAGTCCTTATTGCTGTAATTTCTTAAGAGTCTATCTGGCTTACTGGAGTTGGTTTCTATACTATCATGCAGCTATGACATCACAGAGAATTGCTCTCATCTGAAGGAGCATCTTTACATAAGATTCTGCTGTTTCTAGAATCCATGGTGACCATAGGTTTAGGATACTGACTTCTCTATGCAGTTAAGCCTTGAAGAGGGTGGATGTGTAGAGGCACTCCTTGAGCGGCTAACGTGCCTATGTGCAGAGGTAAACAGGTAACCCAAAGGAAAGGAGGACAAACAAATGAAGGCAGAAGTGCCAGGTGTTCTCCTCTTGGTATTATCTGTTAGAGAAAGTACATTTTTAAAATTAATTTGAGACAGGGTTTCTCTGTGTAGTCCTGGAGTTCCAGACTGTAGACCAGGCTGGCCTCGAACTCATAGAGATTTGCTTGCATTTGCCTCCCAAGTACTTGGATTAAAGACGTACCCCATTATGCCCAGTTTGTATGTATTTCTTGAATAAAGGAAAATTCAGTGCCCCACAAGGTAAAATAGAAATGAACAGTTTTGCATTATTTTGGTGAAATGAAATTTCACGTACTTTGGGGAAGGGAGACATCAAGATGATGAGTTACAGAGTATGTTTTCCCATCAGTGGTCTGCACTGTATTTCCAAAGTAACTGCAGTGAGAAGGATGGCAATGGGGATGGAACATATTTCTTTTCAAAACTACCTACTTTCTGAATGAAACTGTAAACCTGGGGAAACTCACCTAAAAACAGAGTAAGACAGAAAAGGTGAGCAGCCAAGGCAGAAATTATCTTATAATCTGGCAATCAAGATAGATCTGAAAGTGATAAGAGAAAAGAGCTATAAACCTGAAAGAAGCTTCAGGACCCTGTGGCTTTCTAGGCCTGATGACTTACCTAGGCAGAAAGAGGTAGGGGAGCGGCTCCCCTTGGCTGCTGAGATATGGAAGTGGCTGCCAGAAGCCCAGAATTATTCCAGAAGGATACGAGAAATGGCCCCCTCGAATCTTTGCCACTGGCAAATTCTCAGCCAGGGATCCCAGGAACTCAGGCCCTTCTACTTCCCTTCTGGCCTTGAAGCCAAAGGGGGCTCTGAGGCTTTAGGACAACAGGAAGTGCTGGGAGCGGGGAGGTGGCAATGGGAAGAGCACAGAAGGTTGGGCCTTCCCCCACCGCCAAGAAATGGGTGTGGCTTCAGCAAAGGGGGTGCAGAATGCTATTGTGAGGGTAGGGGTGGAACAGGACAAGAGGCCAGGGGGCCAAGCAGAGCCAAGTAAGGTGATTCTAGGAGCACTCTAAGGCAAGCTGTGGTGCAGCATCCCAGATAAAGCTGCATAGCTTGCATGTGGCATCTGGCCTCTACATCTCTTGACACGATAGCTGCTGCTGCTGCTGTTGCACACCCTCTTCTCAGACCTGCACGAACCCAATATTGGCATAAAAAGATTCGTAGTGTGGCTGCAGAGATATCGTAGCACTTTATGCCCTGGAAGACTTAGATTTAGTTCTCAGTACCCACCCATATGGTGCTTACAAACCCCAGTTACAGGGAATCTGACACCATCTTCTGGTCTCTGTAGGCTCAATATATGCAGGCAAAAAGTCCTACACTTCAAAATAAAAATAAACCTTTTACAAATGCTTCAGCCCCTTAGCTCGGCATCCATTATACTCTTCCTGTCAGCCTTTGTATGCAATCACTCTCCATCAGTCTTTTCAGTGTAAAGACTAGTGAACCCATAAGAAAGATGCCCAAAGACAGATGTCAGAAGTCATTTTTGGCTTCTGATCTCAGCTCAAGAGGTGAGGCAGAAACACAGGGGTGGCTCCTCTTTTGGCCCCTGGTCAGATTTCTCAAGATATATTTGAGGACAGTGAGATATTAACTAGTTGGTACAGATGGCTCTGTGAACTAAGGCTTTGAAAAGATACTTAGCTCATTTCTGCTTCCCTTCTCAAGTAAAACACCCCTATTATAGCTGCCAGCATTAGTTTCAGTTTTTATCTTCCCCCAAAATATTGTATGCATGACATTAAATTAGATGCTTATATATCCATTTATTTAGAAGTCCACAACATCTGCCTGATGGAAAAATACATACTATAGAACAGCACTTATATTTGATCACTTTTATCTATACATATATATCTAGGCACACAGGTACAGGGAAAAATACCAAAGGACATTCACCAAAGGGCTGTGACAATGACTGTATCAGGGTGAGATTTACAGGTAATGCATACTTTAATTATTTTTTCTTACTTTCATTTGGAAAGTTCAAAAAAAAATAACACTTCATGGACAGATTAAAGTCACCAGAGAAGGACACATACAGAAACAGCCATTAAGCAGTCTGTGGAATGAGCAAGGAATTGGTGGGGTGGGGTGGGCACATCCCTTTATATTATGTGGTATAATGAGTCTGCTTTTTCTTCTCCAAAGAAAACTGGTTTTGAATGACTTCCCTCAGTTAGAAAGCTACCCCATCACTGTTTCCTCCAGAATCGGCTTCTGGGGAGAGTTACATTGATCTGGGGCTGAGTCTCATGCCTTAGTATGGGGCAGAGGATTTTGTTCTCTCCATATGAGTCAGCTCCTGCAGAGTGACTATCAGATTCTCAAAAACCTGAGCCTTGTTGCTGGCATTGTCACAGGTTTCTTTCACATGGCCCTCTTCACCACAATGGGGACAGCGAATTGGGTACTTTCGCTTTCTGGTTCTCCTGAGATCCCCAGGCCCATTATTCCTTTGCCCAGAACCACTGCTAGTGGAAGGAGACTCATCACCAAAATTGTTGGGGGGTTCAATAACTAGCATTTGATCCTGAGAGGTGGCTCTGCTTCTGAGAGATGGGGATGAGAATGAGGGGTCCCCAGACTCCACCAGGATCACATCTTCATCTGAGTCATCCTGGGAATCCTCTATCTCTATCACATTGCAGTCAGCGCTGCCAATCACTATGGGCAGGGAGCCCTGAAATACTACAGGGCTGGCTGCCCTCTCCATAATTGTCTCAGATCTTCTGGGCCGCTTATTTTGAAGAAAAGTGTCATCCCAATCTTCTTCTTCCCTTACCATCCTGATCAACTCAAGGAAATCAGGAAGGTCTTCCTGCTCATTATGCGCATGCATTTGGAGAAGACTCTTAAGCTTGATGCGCAGGTCCCTACTCAGCTCAGCCCCTGCAAGGAGCTGATGCAGGCGAATCCTGTTTGCCTCACTCTCAGCCAGGACCCCTGCTTGAATCGCATTCTGCAGCTGCACCTCTAAACGGATCACATACAGGGATGGCTTCTCTCCCTGGGCCTGCAGAGTGTTTAAAAATTTACCATGGACTGTCACACTGCTCTCAGACTCCCCAAACACCAACTTCATTGCCCGCAAAAATTCTGCCACATTTAGGTTGGGATTGGCAGCCTGGAGCAAACGCATGACCTCCCGGGCAGGGCCCCTAAGGGTTCTCATCAGACGGTTGAGCTTTTCCTCCTCAGGCATATGCCAATCTGGCAGGGCCTCATGGACTTGGCTTAGCCAGTTCTCAAAGGTTTCTTCCCCCGGGGCTGGCTCTGCCCTCCCAGAGAACAACTTCATGTTTCTGTCTGCCATGTTGGCTATCAAAGGACCAAGACTCCGCCCCAGGGCCCTCAGCATGGAATGGGCCAAAGGCAGAAAAGCTGCATTCTGCCTGCGACTGTTACCCATCCGAGCAAGGATGCTAGCCATGCCTGACAATTGGATATCTGAATAAAAGATGCTGGGCTTTCTGCGAACAAAACCAGCCCAGTCTGCAGAAATCTCCAAAGAAACGTTCCCCAGCAATATCTTCCTTGTGTTTGGCTAAGAACTGTAAAAGAAAGAAGAACGATTCAATAATACAGTGGACTTGTGCGAGACCCTCTAATCATATTTTTTACAGTCTTGAATATTCGCCCACTGCCCTGAAACTACTCAGCAGGAAACTGGCACTTAACAACCTTGAGGAGCAATTAAATTTCTCTGTGGTAGGGGGACCTTTGCCAGAGTCATTTTTACTCCCTCCCCAGTGTACCCCACCTCAACCTTTTCTCTAGGAGAGGCAGCAACTGTTGCTTAGAATTCTAGCTACAACAGCCTTTGGAGCCCATACTAGGCTCTTAAAATAGAAGGCAATAGCATAAACCTCACATAATTATGTTAAATGAGTAAGGCCTTAAAGATATTAGGTAGCAATGTCCTGTCCTATACCCACGCCTCTACCCCACCCCCACCCTTTTTCTCGTTTCTTACCAGAGCTCAAAAACTGGCCTTCACCTTTATTTCAAGCCCAGCCTCTGCAACAGGTGCTTTCCGTGAGAGTTTTGGTCCTGGGTAGGGTTGATCTCTGCTCACAGGCTTCTCAGATCCGGTTGCTCTGGGCCTCTGGTTTAGACTGCGCCACAGCAAAGGGAAGGGAAGGGTCTTAGACGTCAGAAGCAGTCTCATTGTTTCTTCACTGGCTCCATTGTCGCCAGGAGGAAAAGGCCTACCTTCAGAATAAAAGCCAAAGGGCCCACCCCTCCCCCAATCCACTTCACCAAGGGAAAACAGTGGCCTACCAGCTCCGCAATCAGCCTCACAGAATTCAAGTTTGAAATCGGCTTTGATGAGCTGCCATGGAGGGAGGAAAAGAAGAGAAGTCGGCTACCCTCCCACCTCCGTATTTCCACCCAGGAAGAGATGAGAGAAGGGGGCTTCAAGACAGACCATGCCTGTCCCTTTCCCTCTGCCCTTTGCTGCCTTCTTGGGGGAAAAAATCCCCTCTCCAATCCAGGCAAATCCTACTCATAGGGTAGCGTCCAGTAAAGCTCACCTCATCCCACCATACAGCCCAGCCACTAGGGTGGTCACTTCCTTGCTTCGAAGTTGCCAGTTCTGAAGCCCCAAATGTTACGGTTTCATCCTCCCATCTCCGCCTTATGCTGCTGCACCTCCCTTTCTTTACCTGGATTTCATAGATGGGCAGAGGACGATGGATGCTCAGGAGCCTCGATTAGCTATCTTGCCTCTTAGGCCTGCAGGGGGAAAGGATGGCGCCTCAGCCACCGAGCTGTCTGGGCTGCCCAATAGAGCTAGCCTCTTTGCAGGGTTGCGCAGGCAGGGGTTGCAGAGTCGCAGCGGCGGTTTCCAAGGCAGCTACAGCTGCCCCCGCCCTCCAGTTCAGCCTGCAGAGCGGTAGCGGCTGCTTTTAGCCTCAGCCCATTGAGACAAAAGAGAGTGACGAGAGGAGTAGTGTGGCCAATCAGCGGTGTGCAGGGGCGGCCTCCCTGCAAAGCCTAGGCCAGGATGCTAATGCCTGCCAGAGGGGGGAACCTGCTGGAGGGGGCTGCGGCAGACTGGCGCGGGAGCGGGCGCGGCATCAAGTGCAGCTTGGACTCACGGACCTGGCCCATTTACATTTAACTCGTGAGTTTGCAGCTTCACCTCTCTCCCCTTCTTCCTATCGCCTTCCACCTTGGCTCTCCTCCGACGCTTTGCGACCGGATGCTTTAAACACGAGGTGGGACCGAAAACAAGTGAACAATGAGAGTTCTTCACCTTTGTATAAGGGGAAGGGGATAGCATTTGCCAAGCGCTTTCTGTTTCTCAACGCGCTTGCAAGGACATCTCCTTTATTTTTCTCATCAGTCTTGTGATAAAACGTAGCAATGTGCCCATTTAACAGAGAGGGGGATGTTAGGCACCTAGGCAGTATGAGTAGGAAGCTTAGAATTAACAGCTCACACTCCAGCCCTGGCACCTAACCTCAAAGGTTACACCTTTTAAACGCCCCTCTCTGGTGTCAGATTAAGGGTTAGAGGAGAAAAGCCAAATTGAGGGTGAGAGGACTAGTTTAGGACTATTTAAAATTAATGACCAAGAACTGTTGTCTGCAACTTACAGATAAGAGAACTGAGCCACCAGGCTCTTAGGTCCTGTGTCATGCAGCAAATAAGCTAATAGCATCGGATTTTGCACCTCCTCGCTCAGTTGTTCTGTTGATGCCAGCGTTTTCCTCTGTGTTGATGCCAACACTTTGCCCTGCTGGGCTGCCCAGAGAGAGCATTTTCACTCTTACATATGTATCCACAAACTATCTCAGCAGCTTTGCTAATAAAATGGTTGGGAGTGGGGAGAGATGAGAAAGGAGTGCGACCCTTTACAATATGCATAATACCGAGAAAACCGAGGCACTTTTCGGCTCACATTTTTTTTTACACTAAAATAAACCACCTGTTTATGAAAACAGCAGCATTTCTGTCTGGCCTCAAAGGAAATCGGACCGAGAGATAGCTTGCCTAAAAATACAGGGTGACGCCAGAGCTCTCAATCCAGAATTTATGCTACGAACTAAAGTATGGGTGCTCAGCTGGCTATCACAGAGTGATTTTTGAGGGCTTGGTAGAAATGCAGGTTCCTGGGCTCCCGCTCTGGGGATTCGGCCTTCCTGGGACTGGGGGATGAACAATGTCACTTGTATTTTTACCTGTTGCTCTAAGTGACTCTGAGTTGTAGAGAGCCTGCGAACCACTGTTCTAAATACCACACCATGCTGAAGGCAATCAGTAAATGGGGCTGCCACTTCAACGCATGCTCACAGCCTATTTGTCATGAAACGTAACCTCACAGCAGAAGTTCCTACCCCAAGTCCTTCTTGAAGCTGCATGCAAAGAATTTGACCACTTCTATCTAATACCATAGCTCTATGAATTTTCAAACAGTTAAGAACCCCTGCCCTCCAATCTTCATAACATCTTCCTCTTTCAACACCTGCTTGAGGAAGAAGTATGAGAAACAAAACACCATTCGCCCTGACCCGGACACCACAGCAGTCTGCCGCTGATATAGCTCTTTCATTTCCTGACTAGAAGATAGGTTGCTAGGTTGCCCTTCTGTGAGCTCTTCAGGGGGACTTCTCCTTTGCTGGGTTTGGCATCGCTGGCCCCAGACAAGGACCAACTCCATGGAAACGGCATGCAAGGCTGTCCAAAGTGAATGGGCCATGAAGCCAGAGGCTAGAAAACCTGCTCCACTTTCCCTGCCTTCTGGTTCTTGGACAGCAGGTATCACTTCTCTCCTAGCTAGGAGACCTCTGTAGGGTTTTGCACTTGACTCCTGATGCTTGGAAACACAGGAACCTTTTGAAACCCTGCAATTGCCATTGCCTTCGTGTTCAATCTGCAAAGGTATTTGACCTATTCCTGTTTACAACCGTAATGACAAGAATTGCATAAGCAATCCAAATTTGGAAGGGGGCATCCTCTGTATTAATGTTGTACTCTTTCTCTTAGGGGTGAAACAGTGGGGATAATGGTGGTAGAAAGTAGAGAGCATTGGAGGCACATAGGAGGCAGGTGGTTCACCTTGCACAGTTGAGGTGGCATTGGGAGTACCTGATAGGTTTCCTTCATACTCTTCTTCTTTTCCCTAGCACCATGACATTAGACAACCACCTCACAGCAGACCCTTGCTCTCTGTTTCCATCTTTGGCTCCATCACCAAAGTAGATGTTATGTTGAACCTGATGAGTAAGAGCAAAGAGCTAAGGATAGACCTGAGAATTCTGATTTAAAAAAAAATAATGAAAAGAATAGATTGTGTATAGTATAGGTTCAGAGGTTGGAACAAGAATGTTTTAGAGCAGTTACTATCAAAGTCCGTTGGGATACACAACAATTCTTATCTCTGGACGTGTGTGTGGGAGTGTGCACCAAAGGATGGTTCTAATGAGGCCACATTTTCTCATTTTGACAAATGAACCGTAAAAGCTTGGCGGTTAGGAGGTAAGGCTTTCAGATGAAAGAACAGTGGCTACTTTTGGCAGCAGGCCTCCTCTGTGCCAGGAACTTTCCATCTGTTATCTCATTTAAACTTCTCGGCAGCCCTGCTGACACAGGCATTGTGTACCATTTTTTTTTCAGAGAAGAAAATGGAGTTTCAAGGAGGTGAAGTCACTTGTGTAAGGCCACACTCTTTGGAAGTGGAGCCACTGGGATGCTACCCCGGGGCTGCCAAACTCCAGAACCTATGAATATTTTCCCTTTTCTAGTTTTAGGGGAAAAGCATAAATGCAACCTGCAGGGCTGGGCATGCAGTTCAGTGGAAGACTATCTTCTTAGTATATAAAACATCATGATGTTGATCCCTAACACTGAGGGGGGGGGGCGGGAAAACAGGATAAAAGAAACCATTATAATCGCAAATCCTAATGCAGCCGTTGGAACAGGTTAGCACTTTTGTCATAATTTGATCTTCACTACTACTGCTTCACTTTGAAAAATGAAACTTACAACACAGGCTCTTTATATACTTTATTACATACAATCTTCATTAAAGTCACTTAAAAATTAACTATACAGGGGGCAGCATGGCTGCTGGTAAGTGTGCTTGCTACCAAGCCTGATGACCTGACCTCAATCCAGGAACCCATTGGGTGGAATAAGAGAATGGAGGGCCCTAATTGTTCTGTGACCTCTGTGCCACCTCTCCACACCAAAATAAGAAAGAGATATAAAAAACAATAATGATAGCAAGGTTCAGAGGGTGGAGAGACTTGGCCAAGGACATAAAGCTAGGGAATGGCAGGGCAGAATTCACACTGAGGGTTGTCTGACTCCAGTGGTTTGTTCTCTACAACATACAAATCAGTGGAGAAAATAAACATGGTCCTTATCGTGACTCCTTGCTGTTCGTCTCTGTTCTGTCTGTTCTGTTTTGTTTGTTGTGTTTTGCATTTGTTTGTTTGTTTGTTTGTTTCTCACCATTTGCCACCAGCACCATGGCTATTCTGTGTTCACAGAATATATATTCCTGAAGATTAGTCAGGACCAGATGAAGCGGTTTGCAGGAATACATCTGTGTTCATAGGGGAGCCATGGAAGGCCTTTCTTCTATGACTGTGAAGGCCAAGCACAATGTTCTAGGACAGAGGTTCTCAGCCTTCCTGATGCAGTGACCCCTTAATGCACTTTCTTACCATAAAATTATTGCATTGCTACTTTATAATTGTAACTTTGCTACTGTTATGAGTCATAATGTAAATATCTGATATACAGACGGCCTGAGGCAATCTCTGTGAAAGGGTCAGTTAGCCCCCAAAGGGGCCATGACCCACACGTTGTGAACCACTGTTCTAGGAGCACCTACCCTGACAACATAAATTTTTGTCCTTTAGCTCTCTTCCTAGGCCATAAACACCTGTTTCAACCTTTCCACTTAACAAGAGGGGATTTAGGGATTATATCATATCTTTCCTTTAATAATTTACTAACATGCATTAATTGCACATTTTAGTGCACTGGAAAGTATTGAAAACTCCTATGGAAAGAGTAACTCCTGGCTTTTGCAGATCTCCAGCTTTTGAGTGGGGTTCTGTTTAATGCTGCCTTATATAAATACAACATGCATCAATTATATTGAACCATCCTTCTTATACCTCTTGCCCTCCCAATCCCTAACAATTACTGTTTTACTTAGAGGTCTACACTTTTTTAATTTCCCCATATAAAAGCATGCTGTATTTGAGTTCCTGTTCTAATTGAGTTCCTGACTAATTTCATTTAACACACAGTTTCTCCCATTCTGCTGCAGATGACAGGTTTTACTTTTTGTAGCAGATTAATACTCCACTTACTAATCTACATACATCATTTTTATTATCTATTCCTTTGTTAATGGGTACTTCCACTGATTCTGGACCAATCACCAAAGGTAGTGTGGCAACAAACGTGGGCAATTCAGATATTTCTCTGGAAGGCCCATTTTATTTTTTCTGGGTATATACTCAGGAGCGGATTATGTGAATCATATGCTTTAGCTCTTTTGACTTCTCTGATGATCCTTCATACTGATATTCACAGCTAAATTACATTCCTATAAACAGTGTATACTGCTTGTCTTTTCTACACATCTTTGTGTTTTCCTTGTCCTGTGTAAAATAAATTGTTCTTGTCTATCTTCTTTGGCCATGATTAGTTTTATTTTGTTTTCCAGTGTGGGTTGCTCTGTTGCTGAACTGTCCACCCCGACTAAAGTCCCATATCACTGAGGACAGGCAGTCAATCCTATCCATCTTTTGCTCCTCAGTGATTTACCCATGACTTAAAAGATGATCAACGTGTGTGTTTTTTTAATTGACCAAAGGACTGGCTGAGAATTCCCTCAAATGAACAGATGGATGCAGGGCCGATTCTTAGGCTACCCACCCATGGTACTCATCTTCACCAGACTAGCCTGGGAAGTCTTAGTTCCCAATGTGCTTATGTGATAGGTTTGTAGACATAGGAGACAGCTCATAGGGCATAGACGCTAACTGTTAAGACGGCCTCCAAGTCCATTCTCCATCCCATACTTTGAAATTAATGTTAGGGTGCCAGGTTCCCCTGGAGGATTGTGTTGAGCCTTTGAATTCATAGAAGAAAGATCTTCTCTGGCTCCCATAGGAACAGTGGGTATGTTCCAGCATGCCACTTCATCTGGCTTTTGCTTGTCTTCAGGAACATGTACTCTGTAAATACAGACACTGAGGTTGGGAATAATCTTTTTTGGTACTTTAGAACTTAAAGCCACCAAGTCATAGATTTTCAACAACCTTATCTCATTTTGCTGCTAATCTTTACAACAGCCTTCTGTGGTGTAGGCCTTATTGGCATCACTTTGTAGCTAAAGAATGTGAGACAGTGGTGGTGGTGCACGCCTTTAATCCCAGAACTTGGGAGGCAGAGGCAGGCAGATCTCCGTGAGTTTGAGGCTAGCCTGGACTACAGAGCTAGTTCCAGGACAGCCAGGGATGTTACACAGAGAACCCCTGTCTTTAAAACAAATGTGAGACAGTGAAATCCCTGCTTTTCCTCCTAGATCATGAAGCTAAGTACGTGATGAAGGCAGAATGTGGTTCTAGATCTATGTGTCTCCCAAAGTATCTTAAGAGAAAAATTCACAAGGGAAATATGAACTTTCTTCCCTGGGTAAAAATACAAGTAATTAGATTTATAAGATAATATATGAGATACTTAAAGTATGAGGGTTGTAAATTAATTACCTTTCAGTTTTAATCCCTTAAAGTTATTGGCATAAACCATAGAAGGAGCTGGTGGTGCAATGTCATTATCAACCACAGGTACAGAATCTTCCATATGTAAGCCCTTGTGACAGAATACAGTTTGGGGGTTACTTACAGAAGAGTTTTCCCCTGCTTGATAATTTTATAACTAAAGTAAAAGAGGCTCCAAGGGGTCCCGTAAAATGTTAATGACAGAACCAGAGCTTACAATGTGGTTGTGCCAAACCATTTTCCTTCTACTAAGTCAGACTGCCTCTTGGAGTGATGTACACATCTTTATAAAAAGGTGGGCAGGAACTGGAATGTGACTGACCCTGGGGTTAGATGACTTGAAACCACTTTATCTCATTACTTGTCCTTATTAAGGCCAAATTAAGATTCGGAAGGGAGGGCTATGGAATGTTCCAGGCTCAAGTAGCTTTGGAGGTCTGAGTGACCAGGTCAGGAAGAGGTAGGGGAGGGGCTCCCCTTGGCTGCTGAGATATGGAAGTGGCTGCCAGAAGTCCAGAATTATTCCAGAAGGATACGAGAAATGGCCTCCTCGAATCTTTGTCCCTGGCAAATTCTCAGCCAGGGATCCCAGGAACGCAGGCCCTTCTACTTCCCTTCTGGCCTTGAAGCCAAAGGGGGCTCTGAGGCTTTAGGACAACAGGAAGTGCTGGGAGCGGGGAGGTGGCAATGGGAAGAGCACAGAAGGTTGGGCCTTCCCCCACCGCCAAGAAATGGGTGTGGCTTCAGCAAAGGGGGTGCAGAATGCTATTGTGAGGGTAGGGGTGGAACAGGACAAGAGGCCAGGGGGCCAAGCAGAGCCAAGTAGGGTGATTCTAGGAGCACTCTAAGGCAAGCTGTGGTGCAGCATCCCAGATAAAGCTGCATAGCTTGCATGTGCTATCTGGCCTCTACTGAGGGCCTCAACCTGATCAGACCATTGTCCCTATTGAGTGAGCCATATAGCCTACTAACATAACCAGAGCCTCAACCACAGACCACAGTGTCTTAGGTTCTGTGTGAAACTTGCTGTCTACAACTGTTGCTAGACTTCCTGTTTTTGCCTGCCTTCCATCCTGATCAACATGTGCTCTCTTCATCCTTGTTTCTACCTGGCCAGCAATATGCTTCCTTTCCCGTATATGCCAGATGCCCCTGCAACACATCCTTTCTTCCCAGACCTCTACAAACCCACCCTCCTTCCTTCCCTCCCTTCCCCACTATTTCTTGCTCCCTTTTGTCCTTCCTTTCTGACAGGGTTTCACTATGTTGCTTGGGCAGCATTTGAAGTTCAGGTTCAAGTGATTCTCTCCTACCTCAGCCTCCCAAGTAGCTCAGACTCCAGGTTTGTGCTACCACATCTAGCTCGTCTTTCTTACTTGATTGTAAAGTTTCCTTCTGTGTATTGGTCCACAAATTGCTTCTAATGCTACTTCTCCATGTCTTAAGATTTCTTAAAGGGGGGGGGAGTCTCGTGCTTCCTCATTTGTCCTTGAACTCCTCATCTCCGTGTCTTCATTTCCAAATGATGGGTTACACACATCTGCACCACTATGTACATTTTATATGGTGGTAAGGATTAAACACAGGGCTTTGGGAACAGTAAGAAAGTACGCTGTCAACTGAGCAGCATTCCCTGATGGCAAGCTTTTGTTCATCACATATGTGGATCATGATATGTGTTTCTGGTGTCTTAGCTCAGTGGCTAAGACAGGCACTAAAAAATACAAAAGTATCTTGCCCCAAATGTCAGCATAGCCCAAAATGGGAAACACTGCTGTATTATGTAGCTATACATATAAGAAGAAAAGCCTGAAAATTGCTAGGTGCCAAGCAACATGGCCTGAAACTTCCAGAAACAGCTGCTTTTTCCTTCCTTCAATTATGGAGGAGTAGGGTGTTGGCACGAGACAGCTATAGTTTGGGCAGGAATCTACAGAGGTAAATGGGAGGAAGTTCGCACCCCCAAATTTACAACTAACTTTGAAAGAAAGTTTTGCACTGTGACTTTTTACCATGTTAAAAATGTGTTGATGAGGAGAGGGCTGAATCAGTAAAGGGCTTGTTCTGCAAGCACGAGGCCAAGCTTGGATCCCTAGCAGCTACATAAAAATGCCAGGCATGGTGGCACATGCATGTAACCCTATAGCTGGGAAGGCAATGACAGGAGGATCTCTGGAACTCTCTGGTAATCTATTCTTGCCAAATTGGTGAGCTCCAGGTTCAGTGAGATATTCGAGTGCCAAAAATGAGCTGGAGACAGGTAGAAGGCAGACAGTATCAATTTCTACCCTTTACAAGTATACACATTCATGCACATGCACACACGTGCGTGCACGCGCGCGCGCACACACACACACACACACACACACACACACCAAAAATAAATTGTGGTTGTACACTTGCCTGGCGAATACAAGGCCTGGGATCAATCTGTAACATGACAAAAAGTAGTTTGGGAATGCCGAGTAGGGTAATAAAAATGCAAGTTTCTTATATTTATGGTTGTGAACCTAGCCTTTAATGGCTGAGCCATCTCTCCAGCCCTAAAAAAGTGTAGCCCAAGCTGTCCTGGAACTCAAGATCCACCTGCCTCTGCCTCCTTCAACAAATCCTTCCGGCCTGCGCCACCAGAACCCTATTGGGACTCTAGATGAGAGAAGCATGGGAGAATAGCAAAGTAGAAGGATCCAGTGGGTCCTAGAAACCTACAAGTAGAACATTATGATAGGCAGATTTGGGCCCAGGGGTCCCGCTCAAACTAAGGCAACAGCCAAGGACAATACAGGCGGTAAACTTTAAACCCCTACCCAGATCTAACCAATGGTCAGAACAGTCTCCACAGTTGAGTGGAGAGTGGGATATGACTTTCTCATGTACTCTGGTGCCTCATATTTTACCATGTCCCCTGGAGGGGGAGACCTGGTGGCACTCAGAGGAAGGACAGCAGGTCACCGAGAAGAGACTTGATACCCTATGAGCATATACAGGGGGAGGTAATCCCTCTCAGGAACAGTCATAGGGGAGGGGAATAAGGGGAAACTGGGAGGGAGGGGAGAATGGGAGGATACAAGGGATGGGATAACCATTGAGATGTAACAAGAATAAATTAATAAAAAAATTTTTAAAAATGCAAGTTTCGGGGATGAAGCAACAGCTCAGCAGAAGACCAAGGTTCAGTTCCTAGCCCCATGTCAAGTGACTCAATCTGCCTGTAACTCCAAAAGATCCAATTTCCTCTTCTGGCCTCTGTGGGTGCACTTGCGCATGTGTGCATACACACACACACACACACACACACACACACACACACACACACACACACGAATGACCATTTTTAAAATGCAAAGTTTTGTGGTAAGAATTAAGGGAATGGGTTTTTAAGGCCTCTTTCTCTGTTTCTAAGATTTTTAGTCATAATTCTTTTGAATGTTTGGATTTCATGTGTTACTAAAGTGCCACAGACTATCAAAGGGAAATAAATACAAATTTTCCATTTAAGGTTGATGACTTCTTAATTTCCTAAGGGTGTGTCTATTCTTAGGAACTGTCCGCAGTGTTTCCTGACACCCAAGTTTCTCATGGTTCTGTGTTAGACCAAACCAGGCCAACACTTGGCATTTTGATGGTTAGCCTAACTCCATGTCTCCTCTTGCTAGTTTCTTCCATCCGCGTCCAGCTGGCTTCAGCATGGAGGAACGGAACAACTCTTCCGGGAAGGAGCTTCAACACAGGACACGAGCAGAAGTTCCCGGAAAGAAAAGCTGGCCCTCACAGGCCTACACCCTTGGGGCCATTTCCAACTTTATGTCTACTTTTCTGACCTTTCCTATCTATAAGGTGGTGTTCCGACAGCAGATCCATGCTGTGGCAGTGTCAGAGGCTGTGCGACAGCTTTGGCATGAAGGCCCTCAGTACTTCTACCGGGGCATCTACCCTCCTCTCCTCTCCAAGACCCTGCAAGGGACTCTGTTGTTTGGCACTTATGATAGTCTGCTGTGTTTTCTCTCCCCTGTTGGGCCACACTCCCTTGGACAGCGCTGGACCGCAGGGCTCATGTCTGGTGTAGTAGAAGCTGTAGCGCTCAGTCCCTTTGAAAGAGTACAGAATGTGCTTCAGGATGCTCGCAAGCAAGCTTGCTTCCCTAGCACCTTCAGCATCCTCAAGGAATTCAATTCTTACGGGCGTTGGGGGCGGCTGTCACTGGGCTATTATCGCGGCTTCTGGCCAGTCCTTGTCAGAAACAGCCTGGGAAGTGCTCTCTATTTCTCCTTCAAGGATCCTATCCAGGATGGTTTGGCAAGGCAAGGCCTGCCCCATTGGGTTCCTGCCTTGGTATCTGGCAGTGTCAATGGAACAATCACCTGCCTGGTTCTGTATCCTCTGATTGTGCTGGTTGCCAATATGCAGTCTCATATTGGCTGGCAGAGAATGCCAAGCCTGTGGGCCTCAGCACAAGATGTGTGGGACACTCGCGGCCGAAAGGTACTCCTGATTTATAGAGGAGGGTCCTTGATCATCCTCAGGTCCAGTGTGACATGGGGCCTCACTACTGCTATTCATGACTTCTTGCAGAGAAAGGCTCATACCAAGAAAGAGATGAAAGACTGACTAAATGAAGTGTGGCTAGGGCATCTTTGTTCCAAATCTTCACTTGTTGGTTGTGTGTAGTATATCTTTGGCTTGGGTACCATTATTTACTATCTATAAAGTGTCGCTGCATGGGAGAAGCTCCAACTTTTCACCTGTTTGAAGCCTACCAGGATTCCTTGGTCAAAGGATGTCTCCCTAGTCTATACACAGCTTCAGTAGCCTCAGAACCTGGAGCCGTTAAATAAGCTGAAGCCCAGATTAAATGTCATTCCTTTAAGGATTTTTTTTTAACTAGAGGAAACTGTAAATGAAGGTTCTGCTCAGTACTGTCAGTCTGGGGTCCTTCTTTGTGTCCTCCTGACTAGACTGAGTGTAACTCCAATTTCAACGAACTGTACTAGATTTTGAGGCCAACTTCAGAGATGCCTATATTTTGCTGACATTGCTCACTGCCTCCACCACAGCCACTCTCACTTTAAGTGGAAATGGGTTCCACTTTCAAGGTACCCACGCTGATTACAAATCCTAGATTAGGGTCACTCCAACCAATCAGGTGCCACAAGAGCCGACAATGCTGGACACAGGACTGAGAAGACATTTGGTGCCTGGATAGAAAAAATAAGGGCTTTGAAGCAAGAGATTTAATTAATTTAACTACATGCCAAATAGAGGAAAGGAGTGCTATATGTGGTTTGGTGTCCTCTGTTAGGACTAACACACATACCATAATACATACATACATATACATACACATATACACATATATATGATTATGTTGCCTATAAACCATTTAAGTTTCTATAAGAAACCTGGAAATAACATGACCATATTTCTTCACAATTAATTGCTAATTATGTTGATGTGGACAACTATATAGTAACTAACCATAATGATCTTAGCCTGTCATTTAGAGCCATTGCCAATATGGACCCCATATAACTCTGCATATAATTACACCACATGTATGGATGGCATACACCAGCCAAATGCAGTGTTTTTTTTTTCTCCCCAAGCATTTCATGAACTTACCTAAGGGCCTACTCTGCTCCACACTTTTCTCTCCACTTGCACTGCATTCCCACCCAATAAAAGGTCTCCAATTTGCAAAAGCCCAGATTCTATGCCACTGTCTGAATGGAGCCCCTTTCCTATACCCCCAAATTGAATGTGGCATTAATTTTGTGATATCTCCTTCCAACAGCTCATCAACATGCACTGGTTCCATTATGTCACTGATCTCATGTGGCCATATGTTTTTGCTGTTCTTCAATACCTCCTACTAGATTGTAAACTTCTTGAAAGCAGGGATTCTTGTATGAATTTTTTTTAAAAAAAAACTCCTCCATTGTGCCTAGGTGCTCAATAAAGTTTGTGAATTATTGAATAGATTATCAAGCTGTGATATAGTCTATATCCTCAGGGTGCTATCCCTATGACACGAAGATAATGTTACTGACTCATTGTCAACAAGACACATGCCTTTGGGATGTGTTTGTTTCCTTTTAATAGTGGATTTAGTTTTGTGCTAAGTATAATGCCAATGAGAATAACAATAATAATAAAATTATGTTCAACCAGAATCTTTAGTGAGTTTGTGCTGTTTACAGCCATTGTTTCTATTATACTGAGTTTAGCACCAAAATTTCACAAACAGAATCATATTGCACAACAGTCCTCCTCCTTTCAGCTCTAGAATTTTGAGTATTTCCAAGACGGCTCGTGCTGCAGTTATTGCTTCATACATGATACCATGACAAATTCCTCTGCCCTCACCTCCTCACTGAACCAAAGTCGTCCTTTGTCTAGTGACAAAGATTCATTACTGAATGCTACATGCATAAAAGTCACGATTGTAGGCCAGAAGGATGCTAATATTTGTTTACCAAGAAGGACAACAGAAAAGGACCTTCCAGAAGAGCTGCAGACAAACTTCCATAGAGGAGATGTGCGTGGGCTGAAACAATGTTCTTAGCCTTTCTTACCTGCAGATTTTGCATTCATGCATTATGGATAGAAAATATTTGGAGGGGATTACACATGTATTGAACATGTACATCTTTTTTGCTTGTTAATACATTCAAACAATGCAGTATGAAAATAACTTGGAGATCCCTTCTCCATGTATTAGATATTATAAATAAGCTAGAAAGGATCTAAAATGTATGGGCTAGAGCAGGGCATGGTACCACATAACTGTAATCCCATTACTGGGGATGTGTGTGTGGGGGGGAGGAATAGGAATCCAAGGGCACTCTAGGCTACATGGTTCCAGGACAGTCTGGACTGCATGAGATCATGCCTCAGCTCCTCCTCCATCACCACAAAATAAAAAGCATATGTAACAATAAAACATATTGGATGGGAAGTTTCATGCAAACAAAATTATATAAGTTTTGAAAATATGGGGCTACAGGAGAGCCTGGTTTGGGTATTCACATAGAGTCTTGGAACCGAATCCCCTTGGATACTGATAGATATCAATGCTTATTCATTGAAGGAAGTGCAATATGTACACAAGCAAAGAAAGGAAAATTAGAACAACAAAGACTTATACTTGTGTCTAACTTCCAAGAGCGAGCACGATTCCCCCATATTTTTATCCAAAAGATGCATTTATCTCCAAGTACACTGGATTCACTGATGTCAATCTGTCAATTTGTATCCCCTTATTCACTCTAACTATTTATTTAGAGATAAATTTGAGCTTATAGAGAATTGTTGTGCATAATGCTTAAAGAACATCTATATATCATTTACTCAGATTCCCCTATTAACAGTTTCTCCCATTTGCTATACTATATGAGCATGCATTCTGACTAGACACAAAGAAACATTTTCCTAGACTGAAAATTGCATACATTGCCCATTTTTTGAAACTTAGAATTTACTTTTTATATCAGGCTGGCAGCCAAGCAGTGGTGGTGTACACCTTTAGTCCCAGCACTTAGGATGGAGAGGCAGATGGAGCTCTGAGAATTTGAGGTCAACCTGGTCTATAGAAAGTTCCAGGACACTCAAGGCTTTTACACAAAGAAACTTATCCCAAAAAACCAAAATAAAACAAACAAAACAAAAAGGATACATCAGGCTGGCTTGGAACTTAGAAATCTACCTGCCTCTGCCTCTCAAGTGCTGGCATTAAAGGGCTGCACCACAATGTCTCTAGATATGATATTAATATATTCAAGTTCTTTTAAAAAGACCATCTTTTATATCTGATAATTCTATATAGTACTGTAGTCAGGGGTAGAGGCTTTACCTAGCATCTTCAAGGACATCCCCAGCAGCACAAAATAAATCAATGCATAACATTATTACCAAATAGCTTTTGACTGAGGGTCTCTAGTCCAGGCCAGCTTTGAATTCATTATATATTGACAAGGGTGACCTTAAACGTTTGATCTGCCTGCCTTCTGCCTCCATCTCCCAAGTTCTGAGATTGCAAGGTGTACACCACCATATCCCATTTATGTGGCACTGGAGATCCAACCCAGAACCTTCTATATGCTTGGAAAGCACTTTACCTGAGCAACAGCCCCAATCCTGATTGAAAAACATTATAAAATGAAAAGTCACATGTCATGCTTTAAGACTAATTCATGGTAGTTATTTACATTTTCTCAAACTGCTTTACACATAAGTTCTAAGTGTATATGTTTAAATTTGAGGTTTTGGAATTATAAACAAAGATTTACAAAGCATGGCATAATTTATATGCTTTTTCAAAAGTCTGTTCATATAAAAATCTAGATAATGTTGTAAAATTACATAGACCTATCAATATTTTCCACTTAAATTTTCTGAGTAAGAAATTAAGACAGCAACTACTGCCTAGTGAATTTAAATGTGAATATTAGTATTCTAATTTGTGATATAATCTAGTAATTTTATGGTATTTGAAAAATTACTTTTAGGACTTGAGATCAACAGAATAAGGAGGTAATACACATCTGTATTGGCTTAAAGACATTAAATCTAGAGTTTTAACACTGACATAAAATACGTTAAAATATACACAATGTGATTCAGCCATAAAGAATTACATGTTTACGTAAACACGGGTGTCTGTGGGATAATTTTCTAAAGCTAGAATTACTGGCTTGTGGAGTGTGCACACAATTTAGCTGAATGCTGCCTAACATTTTCTAATGGCATATACAATTCCTACCCTTAAAATTCACATTCAACAGTTCCTGTTGCTCCACCTGCAGGCCAATACTTGGTATTACCGGAAATTATTTTTTCAGCCCAGTGGCGGTAAAATGAAGTCTTCTGCTTTGATTTTTCTGATTATTAATAATGTTGTTCACATTTCCATATGCCTGTTGGACACTAGAATTTCTTCTTTTGATAAATTCAAGACATTTGACACTTTCCCTGTTGGATTTCATCAATTTTCTACATTTATTTCTGAGAGTTATTTGTTCTACCTTCGTTTTTTGTCTTATATGTATGTCTCATACAGCCTTCCTCGGTTATTTTGTCACTGACTTTTTACATTTTCTTTTGATAATTATAAGCCACATTGTTAGTCTGTTCTCCTTACAGTAAGTCTGTGTTTGCCCCAAAGAAATACTTCTTTGAATATATTTTTTAGTTTTTTTTTACTTTCACATTTATTTCTCCAATATATTTGGAATTAATTTTGTGTAAAATGTGTGGACAGTGGCTGGAGATAGAGAGCTTTACTAGTATGTGACATGCCTTAGGTTCAATCCCTAGCATGGAAACACTATAAGGCTAGAGGTCCACTTTCATATTTTCTCAATAAGCATACAGATATCCCAATATCATTTGTTGATAAGCTTTTCTCTTCATATTCATTTGTGATGACAAAATTCTATGAAATATGAAACATTTGTAAACTCTCTGGTCACCTTATAGCCTTGTTGCTCTGTTCCATTGTGCCTTAGATTGTAGCTTTAAAGAAGAAGTCTTGGATCAGGTGGGGAAAGGACGGAGAAAGAGAGTTCTGGAATCCAGGAGGGGAGACGTCTCTGAGATGAGCTAGAAACCTAGGGCAATGGAAACTCCCAGAATCTGTGGTTCTCCTCTTCCCTGGGGGACTGTGGGCCACCAGCCCAACAAGGCAAGAGGAGCAGAAGATAAATGCAAGTCCTGGAAGGCTGTAAGCATGATGGAGACTGAACACTCCAGGAACCATTTCAGGAGCTAGTTCAACTTTAGTTAGGGAGAACAAAGGCTATATACCCCTTGGGGAGTGGGTGGGTGGGCTTCTGAAATAAGCATTCATAATTGGTTGGAACCAGGCATTTTTAGGATGCTTGTTTTGCATTTGGCAGCATGCTCCTATCATATGAACAGGAACCCAGTACCTAATGATTCTATAGGCACAGGAAGTGGGGAGTGGGAGAGCTAGCAGGGAGCTGTGTCAAGGGCCATGTATCAAATGTGGTTAGGGGCATCTATGTCTAAAGACACTCTCCAGATGGAGTCAGGCAGAGAGCCAGAGGCCCTGATGGAGAGAGGGAGGACTGCAATGTCAAACATGAGGGTTCTTCCAACAGGAATCTATGAGGGTGACCCTACCTAAGACTCCTAACAATGGGGGGTATGGAGCCTGAACTGGCCATCTCCTGTAACCAGGCATGACTTCCGATGGAAGGATTGGGATACGAACCCAGCCACGAAACCTTCTGCCTACAATTTGTCCTGTGTACAGGATGTGCAGGGTTAAAGATGGAGATGAAATTGAGGGAATGACTGACTAATGATTGGCACAGCTTGAGAACCATGCCATGAGAGGGAGCCCACTCCTGACACTGTTAATAATATTCTGCTATACATGCAGACAGGAGCCTAGCATAACCATCATCAGAGCGGCTTCACCCAGCAACTGATGGAAACAGATGTTGAGATTGACAGCCAAACATTAGGTGGAGCTCAGGGAATCCTTCGGGAGAGAAGGGAGAAGGATTGTAAGAACCAAGAGGGGTCAAGGACACTGCTAGAAAACCCACAGAATCAACTAACCTGGGCCCATGGTGGCTCACAAAGACTGAACCAACAACCAGGGAGCCTGTATGGGACTGACCTAGGTCCTCTGCATATGTGCTACAGTTGTGTAGCTAAGTCTTCATGTGAGCCTCCTAACAGCAGGAGTAGGGGGTGTCTCTAATTCTGTTACCTGCCTTTGAAATCCTTTCTCCTAGCTGGGCTGCTTTTCTAGCCTTAATAGAAGAGGAGACACCTAATTGTACTGCAATTTGATATGCTAAGGCTGGCTAATAGCCATGAGAGGCCTCCTCTTTTGGAAAGAGAAAGGAAGTAGGAGTGGATGGGGTGGAGGAGGTAGGGAGAAGGACTGAGAGGGAAACCTGCAGTCTTGATGAAAATTAATTAATTAATTTATTTATTAAAAAAGGTAATCAGGGCTGAAGAGATGGCTCAGTGTTTAAGAGCACTGCTCTTCCAGAGATCCTGAGTTCAATTCCCAGCAACCACACGGTGGCTCACAAGCTTCTATAATGTGATCTGCTGCCCTCTTCTGGCCTGCAGGTGTACATACAGGCAGGCTACTCATACATAAAAATAAATAAATAAATATGGTAATCAGAAGAGTTGTTAAACAGGGATGAGGACTTATTTATCAAGGCATAATTTAAATATATTTTATTTTATCTGTACTTTTAAAATGAAAATAAAGTAAAATTAAAATCATAAAAAAAAAGAAGTCTTGGGGTCAAATAGGGAAATTTCCCACATTATTCTTGTTCCTCCAGAGTTTAACTATTCTTATCACTATCTACAAAAACAGCAATTTGGAAAGGAAAGGGTTTATTCAGCTTATACTTTCCCCATCTTTGGTCATTGCCAAAGAAAGTCAGGACAGGAACTCAACCAGACAGGAATCTGGAGGCAGGAGCTGATGGAGCTGTGGACCTGAATGGCTGATGGCTGATGGCTGATGGCTGAGTATATCATGATAGTGCATTGTCAACCATTATCAAATTAATCCAAAAATTGAATAGTATGTCAACAAAAGCTATCAACAGGTTTATTTTAATAGAATTTGGCAACTTAATTGTAAAATATAAAAGAAATATAGGGGGAATTTGTATATTGTAAGGATCACCAGAAAAGACTGATCAGATACATGAATAAGCCAATAGAATGTCTTCATTAGCTGGCCAGTGACTACACTAGGTGTTTGGAATCCCAGTGTAGCCCCTATCCTTTCTCAGGGTGAGGAGGGGTATTTGAGAGAGTTTGGATGGAGGAAAGCATAGGGGGAAATGTAATTATAATTGTTGTGGGAATCCAATAAAGAAGACTGCTCAGGAACAGATTTAAACCAATAGAATGTCTTTATTGCCCCCTGGCAATGTTCAAAGAGGCATCTTGTTGGTGGTGGTCTTCTTATATAAGTCAGGGGCAGAGCGGATGGCAGTCCTTTGTTCATCATAGCTTGATGGTTGGCTTGGTGGCCAAAACTCTCTTGTGCCTAAGATACACGGAAATCAAATCAAATTGAATCAAGTCCAGATAGCACAGCACAGAGGAGCAACACAGAGACATGCATTCTACCATGTTGCATCCTTCAAGCAGGGAAGGATGCCCACAGGCCTGCCCTCCACCCCACAGCACTGACAGGCCACAGACACACAGACCTCACCTACCACCACACAGAGAAGAGCTGGAGGAGGAGGAGGAGGAGGAGGACAGAGACCATGACACCAACAGACCTTCTCTCTGGCGCATGGCACAGGCAGGTGAGGATGTCACTCAGGGGCCCAAATCCACATGGCCAGCCTGCAACAGGAGCCACCACAGTGTATGTGGTGGACAGATGGGTGGGAGGGAGAAGTGGAGCAGCTTAAGCAGTATGAAGAGAGATGGAACAGGAGGCACAAGTGTGGAGAGAAGTAGCCTGTTGTTAGCAGCTAGCCCCACCACCTGGGGCCATAATGAAGTCTAGACTGAGGCTGCCTCTGAGGGCCATGTCTAGGTCTATGGCTAATGTACCAGCAGGGGTTGGTATTGCTGTACAGATCTGGCCCCATTCCTCACTGACGGCGGTGCTCTGGAGCACTGGCCCCACTTCTCACTGACAACTGCAGTTGGGAGAGGGGAACCCTGCACCCAGCTCAGGTAGCACAGTGGAGCTGGCCATGATGGCTGGGCTGTGGGTGAGTGGGCCCTGAGCGGGGGAGCATAGGAGAGCAGGCGCTACCATTTATCTAAGGTGATGCAACATGGGCACAGGGGTGATGCCTTCCCTCCTTGCTACCTGTGGTAGTTGGGAGAGCTGGCCTTGAGGTCATGAGAGCACAAGAGCTAGATCTACCCTCCTGACTAGCTGTAGCACTTGGGAAAGCAGGCCCTGCACCTCTCCTGGGAAACAGAGTGGCTCTGGCCCTGATGGCTCCAGAAGGCACTGGTGAGCCAGCCCTGAGGATGTGAGATCAGCAGAGCTGCCCAGCCTCCTAGGCTCTAGCACTTGGCAGCATGAGCCCTGTACTTTCACTGGGCGGAACAGTGGAGCTGGCTATGAAAGCTTGGGTGCCTGTGAGCAAGCATGAGAGCAGGAGAACTGCCCCTGCCTCCTGCTGAGGGCAGCACTGGGTGGCCTAGCCAGAGCAGTGCTGTGGAGCTCACCCTGGTGGTGCAGATAAGGGAGAGCCAGCCTGCTGACCAGCTGAGCTACCACCCAGCCCAGATCCAGGGCTCTGAGTTAGCCCACCCTCAAATCTGTACCATCTGCAAATGGTTGGGATGCATGAAAAAGGCCAGTCCTGCTGACCCAAAGCTGCAGGATCTCGGTGACAAAGCTAAAACAGGATAACCAGGAGGAGGCCGAAGAGGATCTGATATTGACGGTGTCTCAGGTGCCAGAGATCTCAAACCTGACCAATGACTCATTGCAATGAACATTTCCGAGTGAAGATGTGTGGACAGAGGGGTGTGCGGTGGGACACATTGTGACATCCTACAGCTTCCATGATGAGATGTTTCTATGGTGTGTGTGTGTGTGTGTGTGTGTGTGTGTGTGTGTGTGTGTGTGTGTTATTTGGGAGGGTGTTGCAAAGATGAAAAACAGATATGGGAGGATAGGGATATAGATAGGCAGATGAGCAGGACTGATGTCCATGATGTGAAACTAACAAAGAATCAATAAAAAGGTTTTATTTTTTAAAAGAAGTCTTTATTGGCAGGTCTGTACTTAAACTGAATGCTCAGGATCCCAGTGTAGCCCCTCTCCTTTCTCAGGGTGAGCTTGTAAGCATGAAATCCTTGTCTTGGCTGGACATATTTCAGTGAAGAACATCCTTCAGTTCCAGAAATGGAACCGCAGAAGTCAAAAGGCAAGGTTAGTACATGTAGAGACTTTCCCCAGCACTGTGGACTGTGACGGATTGGGCCTTTGTTTTAGTTTTGGCAGGTGGTGCTGTCTGTGTGCTGAGTTTTACAGGCTGAGTGACACTTCCATCATGGAGTAGCTTGTGCTAAGGTCTGGAGGCCTGCTGAAGTCTGGGGCCCTGTTACATCCCCCACAGGTCTTAGTGAATGAGTCAAATCGTGGACTCATCCTGCTCTAAAGAGGTGTGGTTGGTCCTCAGGACAGTTAATTTGACTGAGCTGACACATAATTGGCCACATACTTTAAAATGCAGGGCCCAGCCACTTCTCTATTCGGAACGAGAATGCAAGGTCCAGTCAGTGCTGAGAACAGAGCAGCTAGCCAGAGGGAACCAAGAAAACAGTGGCTGGTACCAATTACCTGATTTATGTCTTTGTTTCTTTCTCTTTTTGAAGTTTTCCCCAACTCTGGAAGGTTTTCTCTAATTATCTCGAAAAAAGAGGGGTTTTACCCCCTCCAAGCCATGCATAGTCCCTTATTACATGAGAAGTAATTCTAAGCCTCTCCAATTTTGTAGGGCTATTTCTGTAAGGGAATCTAACTGTTGTTTTAGTTCTGAAATGGAATCTGAATATATCTGCATCCTAATCTACCTGTCTACTTAGTTTGGAAGACATCAGAAGAGGCAGATTTAGTCAAACCCTTAGTACATGACACCAAGTAGTCTCAGGGGCCCAGCAATGCTGCTGTTGCCCAGATGAGGTAACCCACTAAGCAGAATAGCAGGCATCAGACTAAACGGAAGTGCCTAGGTTAAAGGTTCTGGACATTGGACAAGTGCCAGGCCCTTGTAAGTCCCCTAATGTTAGTTTGTGCTGTTCCCAGTCACAGTGAGTTTTGTCAGTCAATGGGCTGACAGCCTGGATAGTTCCTCTCCCTATGTCGTACAGGGTCCAGGGGTCTAAGCCTAGCTAGCAATCCTGGCCGATTTCGACTAACTCTGTCGTCAGGGTCTGAATTCACAAGTTTTGTTTTGTTTTGTTTTTTTGACACTTCGTAAACTTTATAACCCCTCAAGGCAGAAAAGTATCCAGACCTCTGCCTGAAAAGCCCCAGCAGCCCAGCTCCTCCCTACAGACCATCTGTAACTACTATCCCTAGCTCCTCAGTAGGACTCACACCAGATTATGCTAATTTGGGGTGAAAAGTCTGGACAAAAACTCACCAATCTCTGAGCAGAAAAATTGACCAATCCCTGAGCAGAAAAATTTACCAATCCCTGAACAGAAAATTGACCAATCCCTGAGCAGAAAAATTGACCAATCCCTGAGTTTGAGGAAGCTCAGGATTTGAAATCCCACCAACTACACTCTGGAAATCCCTCCTCAGACCGCTCCACCGCCTCCCCCTAAGATCCCCTATATAAAGGTTGTGTAAGTTCGAGCTTCCTTTTCTCTCGAGCAAAGACAACAGGTAATGGATTCAGTCTTCTTCAGAAGAAACAAGGAGTGGAGTTCAGGCTCCAAAGCTCCTCAGCTCCTCCGGGTTTGGGGCAAACTTTCCCTGGGAGCTGCAAGGACTGGAGTGGATCTGGCCAGATATTAAAACAGAGGTCACTGAGAATAGGTTCCTTCCAAAGGCTATTTTAAAAAACCATGCAGGGTACAACTCCTTCTCTTTGGCCCTCCTAGCCCAAATGTTAAAGTCTAAATGGGTAAGAGGTAGCTAAATTGGCTGAGAAATGCATGTATTTTTAAAGAAGAAATAATTGTGGACTCCACGACTAAGGCTGTGGAGCGGATTGGGGGCGGCACACGGGATGGGAAGGGGCTGAAATTTGCCAATAATTCGTCCCTTAGCCACAGGTTTCTTCCATGACATTATCAAGCCCTGCTGAGGGCGGTAAGGAGGTAGTTAAAGATACTAAATTGAGCAGGGACTGCCACTCAGAAAACTAGACCTAGGGAGGGGGCGTGGCAAGGCAGGACTTGCCGTCCAATCAGATGCAAGAGCAGGGTTTACGTAAGGACCATTTGTCAAATCATAAAGGAGGGGGCGGGCCCTGTTGGGGAGTTTCAAAGCTCATGCCTGCACTCAGGCACACACCAGTCTGGTCCTTTCCTGGCTGCACGCTGAGCTGTTGGCCTGCTAGGAGCCTTGGTGCCGGCAGGTGAGAACGTGTGTCAGCCCTCCCCACCCCCACCCCCCACCTCCGATCCCCCTCAACCCCCGTCCCGGGCCTGGTGTGGCGACTGCAGGTTCAGGTACGAGAGCTAGCGCTTTTGCGCTTTCAGGCTAACAGAGTTATGTCTGAGCATCCGAGTTCGCAGAGGCTTTGTTTCTCGCGACTGGGGAGTGCGGTCCTGGGGGTCCCAACTTTGAGAAGCACAGAAGAACGAGCAGCTTGGAGGAGGTGACAAAGATCTGGAGGAGAGTTGGGGCAAATGGGAAACAGCCTTCTTAGGGTTGGCTCTAGGGTTAGGCTGGGCGCTGGGCAGTGGCCAGTTATTTGTAAACAGTCCAGACAAATGCCTGTGTCCAGCCCTGCAGTTAAAAATGTGATTACAGCTGTTCACTCGATAAAGGGGCGGGGGTGGGGGCGGGGGGCTCAGGGTACTCTTGATTGAATAGCAGTGTGTTTGGGACGTGTGGAAGCTTCAGGGGAAGGGTTCTCAGTTCTACTCTGGTCACTAGACTGTGTCCTACCCACCTAATTGTGGCAAAGAAGAGTTCTGACTTCTGATCTTTGGTATTTTTCACTTATTGTCTCTTTCCAATACATTTGTGAAACTTAAAGGACACCAAGGATTTCACCACCTACCTACCTATTTTATTACCTTAACAATGAAAATGGGTTGAAGTAGAATTTTATTCAGCTTACCTCATTCTGCTAAAGTCTAAGCCTAATTAGCTCCCCACCCCCTTAAACGTTTAGTAAGGCTAGGAGAAGGTATTATGAGACTTGTAATTGGCACTGACTAGGTTAGATCCCTCCTGTAATTGGCACTGACTAGGTTAGACCCCTCCCACTCTTACTGTAGCACTCTAATATACTGACTTTGGTCATTCAAATAGGAATTAGCTCAGCGCTGTGTGATACTTACTGTGTGCTCACCATCATTCCCACGTACCCTAAAACTAATTGGCTAGAAGGTGAAGATGCTCAGATACTCCTGTCTTCTCTTTTTTTTAAAATTTTTTTTAATTTTAATTTTTATTTTTTAATTCTTGTTACATCTCAATGGTTATCCCATTCCTTGTGTCCTCCCATTCTTCCCTCCCTCCCAGTTTCCCCTTATTCCCCTCCCCTATGACTGTTCCTGAGAGGGATTACCTCCTCCTGTATATGCTCATAGGGTATCAAGTCTCTTCATGGTAACCTGCTGTCCTTCCTCTGAGTGCCACCAGGTCTCCCCCTCCAGGGGACATGGTCAAATATGAGGCACCAGAGTACGTGAGAAAGTCATATCCCACTCTCCACTCAAGTGTGGAAAATGTTGTGTCCATTGGCTAGATCTGGGTAGGAGTTTAAAGTTTACTGTCTATATTGTCCTTGGCTGGTGCCTTAGTTTGAGCGGGACCCCTGGGCCCAAATCTGCCTAACATAATGTTCCTGTCTTCTCTTTTTAAAAAAACCACCCCTAGTCAAATCTAGCCCTTTATCTGCTCTTCTCTCCTTATCTGCTAATGCTCCTCACTTCTATTTTACCTTTGCTGGGGCTGTAAAAGTCGGGCTCCACCCCACCGCCACCCCGGATTTCTAGAGTATCTTAGTTTCTAGAGCATCTTCATCTGCTGTCATTTACTGCCACAGAAATGGGCTAATGCTTTACAATCAGAGTACTGTAAGAAAAACATGACTTTCCAAGATAGGTCATTTTCCTGTTGAAAAGTGGATGCAAAATGTACATTGATAGTTAAGCGAATGTTTTAACTTCTATTCTTAGTCTGATCATAATTCTAGTAGGTAACACTACTTTTTGGGTCTTCCTTCCAGTCAAGATGAGTGACCGCCCAGACTTGTCCGAAGTGGAAAGATTTGACCAATCAAAACTGAAGAAAACTCAAACGGAAGAAAAAAATACTCTCCCGTCGAAGGAAAGTAAGTAATGAGGTTTCTGAGGTGAACAGTATTGAAAGTTCGTATAGTTGGTTAACAAACCTATGTTCTATTGAATTTTCCACAAATTAAAATATTTATCAGTTTAAAATACCCAATAGGTGATTTTGTTATTAGGATTAGGCATAACAGACACCAGTAGTAGAAAGAAATTAAAACTTTCTTGTTGAAAATTACAAAACTCATATTAAAATAAATCTTGGAATATTTGACTTCTCACTAGAAAAAAACCCTGTGTACACTTTTAATCATGTGGTATTTTCCTGCATTGACAAATCTGAGTTTGTGGTCTTGTCCCCCTAATGAACTATGCAGATGCTGCACTTCTGATCTTTTCTACCTAATGACAAATAAAATGGAGTAAGTTCAGATCTTGAATACACTTCATGCTCTCAGAGGATCAGTGTTACTCCTCAGAGTCGCATCTTACTAGAGAATCTCCAAAAGTAATCCACAAATTTGTGCTATGTTTTTTGTTCCACCAAAATTACTCAAGAGTTCCAAAACTAGACAAAATTGTTTGGAGAGGAATGTTAATTCAGAACATGGAGGTTCTGGCAAGAGATCATATTTCAAAGACCTTCTAGGTCTGTGTGATCCAACTGGAATACAAACACTCCTTTAACCCAGGAGACAGAAACAAACAGATCTGAGTTCAAGGCCAGCCTGGTATAGAGCGAGTATCAGGTAAAGGAAAGCTTAGGTCCAGGCATGGTGGTACATGCCCCAAACAATGAAGGTTAAAGTTAAGTTTGTAGAAGGAAGCACCCATGTTTGAAAGTGATGTTTAATTGAGTGGCAGAAAAGGTGACATCAGAGAAGCTTTGACAGAATAGGATATGAGAAGAGAGAGGAAATGGAAGCTACTTAAAAGGTAGTTTTACCAGGGCAGTTATAGAGAGATGGGTTGCAGAGAGAGAAGTCAGGTGAAGACTGAGCGAGCCAGAAAATGAGAAGAAGCCAGAAGATTAGAGCAGATTGCTGAATTAGTTTGAGGCCAAGCAGAGCAATTCTGGGCCGAGAGAGAAGCCAGATTAAATAGGTCAGCTGGGAGAAGAGTTGAAGCCGGAACAGCTGAGTTGGACCAGCCAGCCTAGAGCTCAGAAAGAACAAGAAAGGGTGAGCTCATTCAGCAGTAAGTCTCAGAGGCTGAAAACATTCCAGGCCTACGTTAGATTATACAGAGGCTAGAAGCTTCTAGGACTAGACCTAGATTAGCAGAAGGAGTCAGTAGATCTCCCAGACAACAACTGAATAGGCAACTCAAAGTTACTATTACAGTTGTTTTAAAGTATTACTTTTTTATTGAATTATGATAGATAATTGTTGTTATAATGGGAGCAGTATAAATCTACCTCAAATGGAATGGTAAAGCCCAAAGTTGATTCAGATCCCAATAGATATTAAAATGGTTAATGTGTACTCCCATATCACTTTGTGAGCATTTGTGTGTGGTACCTTACTTAGTATTCTGAATTTAAAGCATATATGATAACCACTTAAAGATAGCCCAGAATTCTTTTTAATGATGCTGGGTTTTAAACCCAGTCTTGACTTCATACTGAGCAAGCACTGTAGTACTGCGCTCCATCACACTGTCTGATAGCAAAGAACCCTCAGAAGAAGCTAGACATACTAGAAAAATTCTCCCCTAATGATATTTTTATTTCTCTTTATCCCTAGCCATCCAGCAAGAGAAGGAGTACATTAAGAGACCATAAAATGAGAATCTCCTTCCAACAGCAACTTCAACATGGCCTGGCAGTCTTTGCTTAAGGCTTGTTTCTGTAAACCTATGGGATTGTAAGGTTTTAGACAGTTGCTAATGGATTCTCACTTTTACCACATTGGCTGAAAGGTCAGCATTTGCCAATGATCATTAAAATGTTCTCTTAAAACTGCTCACTGGTGTGGATATTCCATTGTCTGGAGCCTTGCCATTGATGGCCTTGGTGCGTGTGGTTTTTCACTTGGAAGGCAAGCCAATTTTAACCTTCAGTGAGGGCCTCAACTGCTTTAGCATCTCTTGAGGGTCTATGCTTTAGCAGCTCCTCCAGTTTATTTTCATTTCTAGTGTAACACTAAATTAAACATAATCACAAACTTCCTATGGCACACTTTTGGTATGCTAAGGGATGAGGTTACACAAGGGCACTTTTTAAAATACTTTTAAAAATTTATTAATTTATTCAGATTACATCTCAATTGTTATCCCATCACTTGTATCCTCCCATTCCTCCCTCCCTCCCGCTTTTACCCTATTCCCCTCCCCTAGGTCTATGACCAAGGGGGACCTCCTCCCCCACTATATGGTCATAGGCTATCAAGTCTCATCTTGGTAGCCTGCTTATTCTTTCTTTGAGTGCCCTCAGGCCTCCCCACCAAGGGGTGGTAGTCAAATATGGGCACCAGAGTTCATGTCAGAGTGATTCCCTACTCTCCACATAACTGTGGAGAATGTCCTGACCATTGGCTAGATCAGAGTAGGGGTTCAATGTTTACTACATGTATTGTCCTTGGTTAGTGCAATAGTTTGGGCAGCCCCCCCTGCAACTGGGCCCTGATCCACCCATCACGATGTTCTTGTAGGGTCCCATTTCCCCATCTCCTATATTTGTCTTACCTAGAGTCCCAGTGGGATATCCTCACATCTATCCCAATCTCCTGGTAAGTAAAGACTTTCATGGGACATGACTTTGGGCTAGTGCCCAATTATCAGTGAGTATTTACTATATAAGTCTTTCTGCTTCTGGGTTAACTCACTCAGGATGATCATTTCTAGTTCCATCCGTTTGTCCACAAATCCTTGTTTTTAATAGCTGAGTAGTATTCCATAGTGTAAATGTACCACAATTTCTTTATCCATTCTTTGAGGGACATTTAGTCTGTTTCCAGGCTCTGGGTATTATGAATAAGGCTGCTATGAACATGGTTGAGCATATGTCCGTGTTGTGTGCTAGAGCATCTTCTGGGTATATTCCAAGGAGTGGGATAGCTGGGTCTTAAGGAAGCCCTATTCCCATTTTTCTGAGATAGCGCCAGATAGATTTCCAAAGTGGTTGTACAAGTTTGCATTCCCACCAGCAATGAAGGAGTATTCCCCTCTCTCCACATCCTCACCAGCATGTGGTGTCACTTGAGTTTTTGATCTTAAGGGGCACTTTTTTTAAAATTAAAAATGGGTGAAAACCTCTTGAACAGACTGTGCATATGTGAAATGTTAGGCAGAAAGTGAACAAATGCCCTTATTTTGGAATGAGGGAATGGAAACAGGACCTAAGGTGATCTCTATAGGATATAAAAAGATCACTTTGATTCCTTAAAAGTGTTTTTCAACTTAATGGAAACACCCAAACCTAGAGTTGGATGGGGAAGGAGCAGGAGAAACTTGATAAAAACATATATTAAAGACAACAGGGTCTTCCACTGAGTGGGTTTGGGATGTTACAGACAAGTTATTCCCAGGAATCAGAGCTTATGAAATATCATTAAGGATTCTTTTACTTTTCCAAAAGCTCAGAGTGTGGCATCAGAGAGCTGATGCTGTCCAGAGACCCCTTTGCTCTCTGAGGTATCTTCAAAACTTTCTGTTTTTCCATTTTAAGGATTTATTTTATTTATGCATACATGTATGTGTCTGTAAGAAAACACATACAGAGATGAGTAGTAAGAGTGTATGTGTTTCTGTGCACATGTCCAGGCCAGAAGAGGATGTTGGATTCCCCAGAGCTAGGGTTGCAGGCATCTGCAGGATGCCTGGCCAGTTTATGTGGTTGCTAGAATCCCAAATCTGGTCCTCATGATTGTGCAACAAGTGCTCTTAACAACTAAGCCATCTCTCCAACCCCCTAGACTGCCTTTGTTAAAGGAAATGGTGTTTCTAGGCCTCAATATATTCTATGATGACTGGTCAGCCTGTTGCTGAGCATAAGGACCAATGAATCACATGAAACATGTACTATGGACCTTTCTGACAAGTTTGCTGCAAGTTATCCTATCCAGTCAGATATAGCCTTCGGACATGGGGGCAGTGCCACAAATAGTAATGGATCCTCTGCTTCAGCAGTCACCATGTTCTGTCCTCACAGCTACTAGCATGTCCATGGGTTGTGGCTGATCCGGTCTTTGGCACGTCTTCTGAAGAGGTCCTTTGTTTCCCAAGAGCCAGAAAAGATTATGTGGAAGGCCTCGAATGGAAGACAAGGTGTTACTGCTACCATCGGTACCACTGCTACCCCAGACAAAGAGAGTTTTGTTACGGATTTCCCAAAGGCATTGAGGAAGGTTTATGGGGGCTTAAGCCTTCCCCCAAAAGACTTTAAATAGCACAGACTCATTTGTGAAGAGCATTTTTGCAACTATGTCTTTAATTGAAGAACTATATCACTTTTCTCCTCCTTTTATGCTCTTCAGCCCCTCCTGGCTACCCTGCCTTGAACCTCTCCTATGCCTCGATAAGATCCAGCTGTAGACAAGCCTGTAAGGCATTTTCTTAATTAGTGATGATTGATGGAGGAAGGCCCAGCCCATGGTGGGAAGTACCATCTCTGGGCTGGTGGTCCTGGGTTCTATAAGAAAGCAGGCTGAGCGACCAGTAAGCAGCACCTCTCCATGACCTCTCCATAAGATCCTGCCTCGGGTTCCTGTCCTGTTTGAGTTCCTGTCCTGACTTCCTCTGATGATGAACAGTGCTATGGAAGTATAAGCCAAATAAGCACTTTCCTCCCCAAGTCCCTTTGGTCATACTGTTTCATCGCAGCAATAGTAACCCTAACTAAGGCAAGTTGGTACCAGGACAATAGGGTATTGCTGTGACAGACCTGACTGTTTGGGGGAAGAATTGTGGAAGGACTTAGAACTTTGAGCTAGAAAAGCCATTGAGTGTTTTGATCTCAGTGGGCTATTTTATAGTAGCTTGGAAGATAAGAATGCTGAGAGCATGGGCTGGAGAGATGGCTCAGAGGTTAGGAGCACTGACTGCTCTTCCAGAGGACCTGAGTTCAATTCCCAGAAACCACATGGTGGCTCGCAACCATCTATTGTGTGATCTGATGCCCTCTTCTGGCCTTCAGGTATACAAACAGACAGGGCATTGTATATATAATAAATAAATAAATGTTTTTTTAAAAAAAGAATGCTGAGAGCACTGAAGATGATGGAGACCTGGCTTATGAAATTTCTGAGGGAAGCAAAGACTCCACCAGAGATTTGTATAAGATTCTGTGGTTCTGGCCAACTGGAGCTGAAGAATCAGGTGTGATTAATGAAAGACCAGAAACACTAAAGTAAAACCTTTGCTTTTTGGGGACAGTGGATGCTGGTCAGCTGGGAATGAGAAATTGGTGGTGATTAAGAAGACAGCAGACCAGCATCATTGAGGTAAAATCTTCTGTGTTTCCTGAGTACACAGAGAAGCTGTGTTCCAGAACTGGCCAAGATTGTATTGCTTGCTGGCAGCTAATGTTGGCTGTGTAAGAATCCCCCAGGTGCTACTGGTTTTGAAGACGTGAAGGGGTCATGTAGCACACCTGAGGCTTACTTAGCACTGTGAGAGGCCAGGAAAGGCCGTTAGTGAAGGCGCAGCCTCAGAGGCAGTTGAAGGAGTCAGAGTAGTGAAGGCTTACCAGTATGAGCCCAGGAGAGGCCATTGGTGATGGTGCAGCCCAGTTGCAGCAGAAAGCCCCAGCAGTTTGGAGATGCCAGTGCCATGGGATGACCACCAAGAGCAGCAGCAGCGGTGGAGTGGAGCCAGCCGGGGCCTAGAAGACAAGCTGTGTGCGCTGCAGAGGGCAGAGCCAGTGAAGTGACTCAAGCCCTTTGGAGGAGCCCAGAAGATGGTGAGTGAATCCAAGACATTGAATGCTGAGTTATTTATACTTTTGGAGTTTAGTTTTGGTTTGAGTGTGATTCTTCTGTCTTGAAGTAAGAAAGTATCTATTTTTTATTTGACAGGAGGCCACAGGAGAGAGATTTTGGATTTTAAAAGACTGTGTCTATTTTTAAAGAGATTTTTAAAAATTTACTCATTTTTTCACTGTTTAAGGATTTTTTTTTATGACAGCAAGAATTTTACAATCTAAGTTATATTTCCTTGCTCAGTCATCAGTTCTGCTACTTAGAACTGACATCACAGGTTATTCCACAGTAAAAAATTACAAAATTAAAGAAAGGAATGCTTTAAATTTTTGTACTTTGCTGAAAATTCTTTTCCTAGGGTCCATAAAACATTAATTTGTTTTTCTATTTTACTATTTCTTTTGTATCTTTTGTTTTAAATCAAGCAATACAGGACTAGCACTTAGGACTAGCATGGTTCGCTAAACCTGGCATTTGCTCAGTACCTAAGGTTCAAAGTTTCCTTTCCTTTTTAAATTTAATTTCTATTTTGCAATGTTTTCTCATGATGCTTAAATTTCTCGAGGTTTAGATATTTTCCTTTGGTGAAGCACGAGCTTCTGTTTGTGGTCCCTGATCAAGTTAAACAGCAAGGATATCGGCATGCCAGTCTGGGCAGCCTCTTTTGCTTGGGGGGCTTGTAGTACAGTGGCAGCTTCGTCAGCCTTTGGGCGGAGAGACTCTGGAGACTAAAGCATGCGAAATAATTCTGAGGTATCAATCTCCAACAGCATGCCAGTGATCTTACCAGCAAGAGTTGGAGTGCATGGCTTGAGTAAGAGGAAACAGCTATTCACCCAACATTGGCTTTTGCTTTTGAGGAGGGGCAGCTGCCAACATGGAAGCAGTTAAAGGTGCTTGATCTTTGCACTTGAACAGCAGGCTGTTGCATGGTAACCTGTGGCTGTGCATTAAGATGGTGCTGAGGGTTGCCTTCTCCCGCGGTACCTTTATACTGTGGAACAGACAGCGGGAGGGGTTGCAGCAACGGCTACTGCATGAGGTGGACCCTTTGCGTTGATGTGTTAGCAACACGCTGTGTTGACATGATTCATGGAACCTGTGAGGAAACTGGTCTCATAGTACTAAATGGTGGTCTAGGAGCAGCTGGGAAGATAGCCCTGGGCATATTCTGGAATGGATGAGGTCTGGCACCCTGAGCAGTTCAGCAAGGACTTGGTCTTAGTTGAGCACTTTGGCTATGAGGATAGTATGCAGCATGGTTCTGAGTCTGTGTGAGAGCTGCCATGAAGTAACCTAAGGGAGGTGCTGGCTGGTACAGGTTGGTCACGGGGTTGGCCACAGCTCGCACACTTGCCATCGTCTGCATATACTGGCTAGTGAGGTGAGCCTGGCGCTCTTCTTTGTGCTGAGCTAAAGCTACATACAGTGGCTTTGTGGCCACAATTCTACAATTCATTTCTGTAACTGCTTTAGTGGCTTCTTTTTTTTGAAATTTATTTTTTAATTAATTCATTCATATTAGATCTCAATTGTTTTCTCATCCCTTGTATCTTCTCATTCCTCCCTCCCTCCGCTATCCTCCTTCTCCCCTCCCCTATGACTTTGACTGAGGGGGGCCTCCTCCCCCTGTATATGCTCATAGGGTATCAAGTCTCTTCTTGGTAGCCTGCTGTCCTTCCTCTGAGTGCCACCAGGTCTCCCCCTCCAGGGGACGTGGTCAAAAGTGAGGCACCAGAGTACTTGTGAAAGTCAGACCTCACTCTCCACTCAACTTTGGAGAATGACCTGTCCATTGGCTAGATCTGGGTAGTGGCTTCTTTAGGGAATGAGAAACACAAAACCAAATCCTTTCCTGTGACCACCCTCCATCACAGCTTTTGCACTGATGATTGTACCAAACGGAGCCGCTTATCAGCCTGGCCTGGCTGAACTTCTCATAGAACATCTCCTCCCTCCTGACAGAGGCCATGGGGTAGCTGGGGACACTGTGGTTCATCTAGGCAGAGCTGTCCCACAGGCCATGACCTTTCCTGTGAGAGGAGGGCCAAATTCCGGGCCCAGGCGTGGAGCCGCAGGGGGGGGGGTGGCGGGGAGAGCAGGGGGTGAGCACAGAGGGACAAAATTCAACTGGACAGCTCTGGAACCTAGGGAGCTAGGCTGGCGGAGCTGGGTCCGCGTGTTAGGAAGGCCTCAGTTTTTGGGCTCCTGCATAGAGCTGCCGGCCTAGGGCTGGCTGCTTCACAGGGTTATTTTATAAAAGAGGAAGGAAAAAAAAAGTCTCCAGCGAGGGAGGTATGGCTTTTTTTTGTGGGGGGGGGGTGTAAAATTTTGGAGTTTTTCAAAGGATTTTTTTTTAAGCTGTGTGTTCCTAGCCCAGCCAGAGCACACACCCTGCATTAACCACCGGGGAGAAGGGGCAAATTTTATGCCTTTTACATCCTGACCGCACTTTCCCCTTCCTTCTCTTCTTCCACACCCTCTCCTCCCATCACCTGCCCTCCTGTAATGCAGGTGTGGAGAGCCTAGGTCAGTCCCATGCATGCTCCCTAGTTGGCAGTTCAGAGACTGGATTTTTTTAAGTGTTTGAATTTTTTAAAACTGGGACTTTTAAAAGTTAGAATGTTTATATTGTAATGTTGATATCAATGTGTACGTTTGGCATAGAACAAAAGGGGAGGTTATGGCTTAACAGTGTTGTATTTGTGTGTCAAGTTGACAAGGGTTCAATTGTGCTGGCTAGTTTTATGTCAACTTCACAAGCTAGAGTTATCTGAAAGGAGGGAGCCTCCTTTAAGAAAATGCCTCCATAAGAAACAGTTGTGGGACATTTTCATAATTAGTGACCGATGTGGAAGAGGCCAGCCAATTGTGGGTGATGCCATCCCTGGGCTGGTGGACCTGGGTTCTATAAGAAAGCAGGCTGAAGGGAGGGAAGAATGGGAGGATACAAGGGATGGGATAACCATTGAGACGTAACAAGAATAAATTAATTTAAAAAAAAAAAAAAGAAAGCAGGCTGAGCAAGCCATGGGGAGCAAGCCAGTAAGCAGCACTCCTCCATGGCCTCTGCATCACTTCCGGCCTCCAGGTTCCTGCCCTCTTTAAGAGCCTGTGCTGACTTCTTTTGATGATGAACAGGAATATGAAAGTATTAGACAAATAATAAATCCTCTCCAACTTGCTTTTTGGTTATTGTGTTTCATCACATCTATAGAAACCCTAACTAAGAAACCATTTTCACTTTGTGATTATCCTAAGGGTGTGTGGTGTAGAATTATGCAGGAGTAGTTCATATGTAATTATAGTAAGTAACCAGTAGAGATGCAGATGAAGATAAAAAAATTAAGCATCCTCAATCAATTAAAAAAAAATTTTCCACACACAGAATTGACTTACTATAAAAATGAGGACCCACGATAGACATAGCTAATCTAAATTTCCAGTAAACAATTTATGTTTCAATCTTCCTACAGTCTGAAATAAAAATCACCATCATGCTTATATATTAGATTAATCTTACGTGATTATAGGTGCTTTGCCCTTGCAAATTCCGGAGAGAAATAGGAACATTTATTAATATGTGAATTGAAGCATAACTGGGACTGATAGAGATAAGAGTGAACGAGACTGAAAAAAAAAAAGGAATTGAAGGGTAGACGTGAACCTGAGTAAGTGTGATTATTCGCATCAGTGGTTGGTTGAGTAAAGGGCACTCCCTAGTGAGCGGTCATAATTGATTCGTGTGCTTTACTGAAAAGCAAACAACAGGAAGGCATTAGAGCTTAGAGATTTTTGAAGTAGTCATATTGGTTCTGTGGGATAATGGGTTGGGAAAAAACTTCATGGACACTAAGCAGACACCTGAAACAGTAACTGTGCGGGGGCGTGAGGGGGCAGGTTGTTTTGAGTTAGGAGTTATCAGATCTTCAGCCAGCCATGATCTCTTCAGTTTTAATCTGAGACCCACAGGCACGGAGACATTTCAGTAGAATTTCCAGGACAAGAAACTGGAAGGATCCAGGGGTGCCCGTGAGGTATCTGACAAATAGAGAGTGCTGCAGGAGCCTTAGGAAGCCATGCTCAGAATCCAAATCAGCTGAGCCCTCAGAGGCTGTAGATCAAAGGCAGTCGTGACTGTGGGACTGCAACAAGCCTCTGGGTCCTGACCCCTTTGGGGTTGTATATCAGAGATCCTACATATCATATTTGCATCATGATTAATAACAGCAGTGAAGTTACAGTTATGAAGTAGCAACAAAAATAATTGTATGGTTGGGGGTCACTACAACATTCGGAACTGTATTAAATGGTCACAGCATTAGGGAGGTTGAGAACCACTGCTGCAGAAGGAAGGGCAGGGGTAGCTTAGGTGAAAGAATGTGGGGAGCCGCCATGAGTTGATGTGGGCACCCAGCCTTCCTTTTTTTTTTAAAGCTGTGAGCATGTGCCCACTTACCCCTTTCAGACTTCAATATGCAGTAAGGGTCATGCTGGAGCCCCTACACAACATCAGGGTTCTGGCTTCTTTTTAGACAGGTTTGGGTATGAGGGACTTCAGTTGTGCCAGACTAAAGGTAGTCCCTGGGTTTATGAAGCCATAAAGGTCTGTATATCACAGGCTACACTAATCTCTGTATGTCTTGTGCACTAGCCAGGCTGCTGCTCCTCACTAGTTGCTCTATAAGTGAGGCTGGGCCCAGATGACTTCCCCTTATCTTGGAAATGGAAGGGCTTATCTGTTCAGTCAAAACATTCAGGTCTGTGTAAAATTACCACTGTGCATTGGTAAAAGGAGATACAATAAAGCCACATATGTAGATTTGCATTGGACAAACCATCTCTGTCCCTGTGTCTCATGCTATGAGAATGGCTCCCAGAGGAATTAAGTTATCCACTCACCATTGTGGAAGAGGAGGGGAAAGAACTCTGTAGCTAGTATCCCTAAGGTGTTGATAGCCAAGAGGTTATGAGTCTCAGCTCAGAGGTCTTTAAAGCTCACTGGAGAGTGGTACCAGCTAGAGATCTTACATATGAGATTATTTTTAAAAACTGACCACCATAAAAACACAGTGAAGAGAGGCCAAAGGAAGCAAGGAATGAGCTCCTGGCTGAGCCACTAAAATACTGCATCAAGAAGGATGATCCAAGATGTGCAAGTAAAAGAGTTTACCGGACTACAACTGATGAAAAGGTTTAAATATGAAATAGAGACTGTAGATACAAAGACAGTGGGCAACTTCTAAAAAGGGAGAAAATTAATGAGTGGAAGAATGACATCATTGAGAGGGAATAGAATCATTTTATAATAGTTAAGGAAAGTTAGAAACCCTGCACAAGAACATACCAGTCAAAAGCCCCTCCCCAGCTGGGAGAAGGGTTTATGCATTGTGTAAGCCAAGAAGAGCCCTAGCTTCCTAAGCTATTCTTTATATTTACTGCCTCAGAAGCACAGTGATAGATATAGATGGGGTTTTGGGATTGTTGAAGGATGATAGCTTGTGTAGAAATCAGAGGACTCCTGAGCAGAAAGAACTTGTTATTGTCAGGGATTTGACAATGAGGGTATATAAGAGAGAAGCACAGTAATGACCAGAAAAAGCACCCGGAATGAAGTGATTTCCAGAATGCTAGTGTCATTCCATAATCTAAAACTCTGTTGTTTTTTTTAAATGAATAAAGCAAAAGATAAAAAAGCAGAGGCAGGAGGAACACTGTGAGTTCCAGGCCTGATCTACAAAGCAAGTCCATGACAGGAAAGGCTGCAAAAGAGAGACTTTGGAGAGAGAGAGAGAGAGCCAGAGACACAGACACACAGAGAACAACACCAAACCAAACCACCGAAAGAAAGAGAGAGAGAGAGAGCAAAAAGGAAGTATTAAAGTTGTGGAAATAGCCAGGCACTGTGGAGCATGTCTGTAATCCCAGAACTCAGGGAAGCATATGCAGGTGGATGTTTGTAAGTGGATTCAGGACAGCCAAGGCTACACAGAGAAACACTGTCTTGAGCCTCTTCCCCCTTAAAAAAAAGTGTGCCAATCAGAGATATCAGGCTGGTGCCTCAGTGGAACCTTCTCCCCTACTGACTAATACTCATAGTACTAGAAGGTACTCTGCATACTGCCAGGTAATTCAGCCACGAAACCTTTGATCTACAATGGTAAGCTCTCTGCAGGATAGGCTGGGGAAATGGTACAAAAGGAGCTGGGAGCGGTGGTGCATGCGCCTGTAATCCCAGCATTCAAGGAGGCAGAGGCAGGTGGATCTCTGTGAGCTTGAGGCCAGCCTGGTGTACAAAACGAGTCCAGGACAGCCAAGGCTACACAGAGAAACCTTGTCATAAACAAAACAATACAAAACAAAATTCATACAAAAAGAAAAAAAACCTAAACAAAACACCAATATGTATATATGTATATATATGTATGTGTATAAATACATATATATATATATATATATGTATGTATGCATGTATGTGTATGTATGTATAAAAGTTGTGAAAGTAGCCAGGCATTGTGGCACATGCCTATAATCCCAGTATTTGGGGAGGCAAAGGCAGGTGGATCTCTGTGAGTTCAAGGCCAGTATAGGACAGCCATGGCTACACAGATAAACCCTGTCTCAAAAAACTAAGGGAAAGGAAAGGTTGTGAGAGTAACCAATCAGTATTTTATTGAATTTAAGGCCCACTCCATGAGATGGAACCCATATTCAACACTGCAACGGGTCTGTACCAGGTGGGGCCCTATATCTGAAAGGAGATGTAGACACATGGCCCAACCCCATCCTTAATCCAGAAGCAATCTCCAATTGATAACTACTATAAATAACTCTCTCCTTTTTTTTTTATTTTGGTTTTTCAAGACAGGGTTTCTCTGTGTAGCCTTGCCTATCCTGGGCTCTCTTTGTAGATCAGGCTGGCCTCAAACTCACAGTAATTCACCAGCTTCTGCCTCCCAAGTGCTGGGATTAAAGGTGTGCGGCACCGCCACTCAGCAGGAAACAAACTACTCTTAAGTGCAGGCTTGATGCCCAGCAGTAGATGGCTAACAAAAAATTACCTCAATGGCAGTTTTGGAGGTTCCTTGTCTTCCAGTGTTGTGTCAGGGCTTTTCCTTTTTTTTTTTTGTTTTAAAAAATACTATTTTATTTATATATTATTGTCTCCTTTCTTTTTACCCTACTGGCCTGTTTGTGTCTACATTATGGTTTCAAGTTTAATGTTTTTATGACTATGTTTTCCTGACTATGAACACCTGGGACCTTGCTTCTTCTGCCAATTCTAATATTAATTTTATGTTTTATCTTATCATATTATGTTATACTATACTAATATTATTATATCATTCCCTTAGAAGTCTGGTTGTTTTCTAATGAGGGATACAAAAGGGGTGGATCCAGACGGGAAGAGATGTAGGGAGGAACTGGGAGTAGAGGGAAGGGAAACCATAATTAGGATATGTGAGAAAAAATATTTTTTCAAGGGCTGGAGAGATGGCTCAGAGGTTAAGAGTACCGTTTGTTCTTCCAAAGGTCCGAAGTTCAATTCCCAGCAACCATATGGTGGCTCATTACTATCTATAATGCGATCCAGTGCCTTCTTGTGGTAGGCAGGTGCACATGTGGGCAGAATACTGTATAAATAATAAATATATCTTAAAAATTATTTTCTTCAATAAAAGAGAAAAGGGGACAAAATACAACCTAATTAAGAAAAAAAATCAATTTGCTAGTAGCATCTCAAATAAAACAAACATTTATTCTAACAAACAACATTTGATTTTCTAAATTAACTGGGAATGCATGAAGAATGAGCAGGGAGCGTCTGAAAGTCAAACTTGAACCGGGATCTACAGAGATCTTATGAGAAGTGGTGGCTCTGAAAAGAGCCGTTGGGTTTTTGTTTGGGTTGGTTGTTTTTTGTTTTGGTTTGAAGTCCAAGTCACTCACTTGCTGTAAATGTACCGGATCATGGCCATAGTGCCTTCAGCCACTGCTCGCTTGCACATCTTGCCAGGAAGCAGAAGACGAACAGCGGTCTGGATCTCTCGGGAGTTGATAGTCGGGCTTTTGGTTTGACAGGCCAAGAACCTTGCTTCAGAAGCGATTCTCTCAAACATATCCTTCACGAATGAATCTAGGACGCTCACAGACCTTTGCGAAAGGGTGAGGTCCTCATGGACGTTCTTCAGCACCTTCGGAAAATAAATGGCGAAGCTGCTCTTACTGCGTCTAATGAGGCGGGCTGCTCGGCGCTCTTCTTCCTTGACTTCTTGGCGCTGGAGAAGGCGTCGAGAGCGATGATGCCTCTCAGACTGCTTATCCTCAGCCTTCGAGCTGGCCTTTTTAGGCTTTCGGACTCTGACGACCTCTTCGGATGTATCAGAAGATACTTCGTCCACAGGTGTAATATTCACAGCCGAAGCCGAAGACTCAGCCGGTGACACAGGCGTAGACTTTGACTCTGCCTTAGTCACAGCCGTAGCAGAAGCCAAAGTTGAAGCGAAAACCGAACCGGCGACTGCATCCGCCATGGCTGATGGAGCTGCCACAAGGGAGGGACCGGATGTAAGCAGAAGTCCTGAAGTGGCAGTCTCTGAGGTGACTGACAGTCCTGTGCGTGTGTCGTGCGTGTGTCGTCATGTCACGTAATAGACTAACTCGATGTCTGATTGGAAAACAGACCGCGTCTGGAGTGTGATTGGATGGTTTATCTGCCTGGCAACAAGTTAAGCAATCAAAATCGGCACCAGTTGTGATTTGCTAGTCTTTCTAGTTGGCAGTGCATTAATCAGTACCTACGGCAACTAGAACCCTGGAGTCTTGTAGTTTCTCTATGAGAGGAAGATTACATATCTGAGCCTTATAGTATTATAGGATCACGTCAGGTGACTGATGTCACGCCATTATGGTTTTCAAAGATGCAGCCAAAAAAAAAAAAAAAGCCCGTACAGTTCACATATTCCAGCTCTGGCTTCTTTTCAAGACCCCGAGTTCAGTACCTCAAGTTTCAGGAATTAAGCAAGTTTGGGCCATTACTCACTCTCTTTTTTTAAAAAATTTATATATATATATATATTTATTTATTTATTTATTTTGACATAGTTATTTTCCCGCTTCCGCTGCTTCCTCAAACTCCCATTCCCCCGACACACATGGAGTCTGTGCACCCTGTTCTCTCTCTGTCTCTCAAATTCATGCCCCTATCTTCTTTGTTATTTTCTTTTCTTTCTCTTTCTTTCTTTTCTTTCTCTTTCTTTCTTTCTTTCTTTCTTTCTTTCTTTCTTTCTTTCTTTCTTTCTTTCTTTCTTTCTTTCTTTCTTTCTTTCTTTCTTTCTTTCTTTC
>OU015760.1:73800635-73838808 GCA_907169655.1 Acomys percivali | reverse complement strand
TCTCTCTCTCTCTCTCTCTCTCTCTCTCTCTCTCTCTCTCTCTCACACACACACACACACACACACTCTTCTGATGAGGAGGAAGGCATGAGCAAAGGGGCAATCACTGAGGTATTTTGCCTGGTCCAATGTGGTTTTGTCTCCACGATTTCAGAACACGATATGTTGGAATACAGCTGATACTACCTCCAGTTTCTCACCAAAGCCTGGATCCTTGAGAAGTCCTATCTTTTCCTGGAATATTGAGAAAGGGATCTGTAAAGAACAAGATGGATAAACTGGAGTACATTATGTTAAGCGAAATAATTTGGGCTGGCATGGAAAAACAAATACCGCTTGTTCTCACTTACATGTAGAATCAAAATTTGATATGAAGGAAGTTGAAAACATGGTAGAAGGAAAGAAATAACTTCTATAGGTTGTTTTCTGACATCCACACACACATGAATGCACACCCACATATAATAAAGTAATTGATTAAAATATACATTTCTAGTTGTAAGCCCCACATATACAATGCGGGAGTGCTGAGAATCATCATTCAAAACCTACTTTCTGTATCATGCCTTGTGGCAGATGAGAAGGAAGGAGTGCTAGGTTCAAGGTCTGCCAGGGCTGCACAGTTAATTCAAGACCAGCATAGATAACTTGGTGATACTCTCACAAAATATAAAGTAAAACGAGATGCAGTGGTGAAAGAAACACAACAGAACTAAACAAGTGATTAAACTCCACTATCTGGAAATCAAGGGTCATGGTCAGAAAGGCCTTAGACAAGTTATTTAACCTCCTTTGCTTCATATTTTCATATCTGTGATGGTTAATATTAACATCTACCTTAGTGGTGGGATTTGACTGAGAAAGCAAAGATAGAATGTTTTGATTAGGATGTAGGCAGGAAATAAATGGCATATTCATGGTATATTATTGAAGATAATTTACTAAGGAAAATATTGACAGCAATGTGACCATCGTGTATGGAAAGAAAGGAACAGTAAAAAAAAAATCACGGGATGCATAACAATGAAGCAATTAAGCCCTCTTTGTCTTTTAGGAAGGAAGAGAGAAAAAAGCAGAAGTTAGTAAGACAGGGAGATATTGATAAGGTCACCTGTCAGACTCTGAATTAAGCTAGCTGTTTCTGAAGGGATGAAGCTGAAGGAACAAACACAGTGACTACCATTAACCTTTTTCCCTCAAGACGGTTGCCAAGGTTTCTCTTTTTTGCAACCAGAGAGGAAGCCACAACATAAGAAAGAAGTCCACTGACCAAAGATGGCTAGAGAGCCCAGCAGGTAACGGCATTGGACACCAGGTCTTATGATGTGAGTTCAGTCCTGAGGTCCCACATGATGGAAGAAGAGAACTGATTCTTGAAATTTGCACTCTTAACCTCCACATTCATGTCATGGTAGAAATGCGCGCGCGCACACACACACACACACACACACACACTTAAATAAGTAAATGAAATTTAAAAAGAAAGTCCATTGCTGACTTCATGACTCAGTTTTCCAGGACACAATCCATGGGGGAAAAAAAGAATATTGGAAGGAAAAGCAGCCTTATAACTAATAACAGTTTGATTTAAATTTCTGGCTCTGAATAGTCCCGAGCTTGGCTTTTGTCATAAGTACATGGCCTTTAGGATTTAGGAGATTCTGCAGAAAGTACAATACTTGTGTTTCTTCTGGTCGCCATTGTCCCGTGCTTCTTAGCCTGTGGGTCACAAACCCTTGGGGGGTGTCGAATGACCCTCTCACAGGGGGTCACATAGCATATATCCTCCTTCATATCATATATTTACATTGCAATTTATAACAGTAGCAAAATTACAGTTATGAAGTAGCAACAAAATAACTTTTTTTTCCCCCAAGATAGGGGGATAGCCTTGGCTGTCCTGGAGTTGTGGCGTAGACCAGGCTGGCCTCGAACTCATAAGAGATCCTGCTTTTGCCTCCTGAGTGCTGGGATTAAAGGTATGCACCAGCACGCCTGGCCTGCAATGAAATAATTTTATGGTTGGGGCAGGGTCACCACAGCATGAACTGTATTAAAGGGTCACAGCATTAGGAAAGTTGAGAAGTATTGCCTTTGTCTATGAATAGAAAATTCTGTGTCCTCATTCTTATCCCATGCCTCGGGTGCATGATTCCCCTTTGGTACAGAGTTGATGATCTCCTCCTCCTTTCTTCCACTTCCTCTTGAATAGTTAATGACTAGATAAACACAGATTTGTACAGAAGGGTGAGCTCCTTGCAGTACCACAACAACTTAAAATTTGACATAATCCCCCATAGATCAGTGTAGCTCTCAATCTTCATCAGAGACGTTTCTTTTTGCAGTGGATGGTAGTTAATAGACTCACAATTGGCCAAAGTGCATTGAGTAAGTGACTGTGCAATGGTCAGCCCTAGTTGGGAAATCACACTCCATACTTCTAAAGCTAAGGGCCTATCACGGAAGAGGAGGCAAAAAGATCATAAGTCAGAGGTTGTGCAACACCTAGACAAAGCAGTGCTTTCCAGACATGACAGGACCATAGCAGTCATGAAGTCACAGTGACTGGTTGCCTGCACAATATCAAGCCAGTCAACATTCCAGATGGATGGGGTAGGGGCTCATGAAGAATTATTGGCAGGTAATGGCTACCGGGGAAGGGAAGAGTCTGTTTTCTTCAGGGATTGTAGCCCTGGTAAGTTGCCCATTCTCCAGTGAATGACACCATGCCCATACTGACAGCATTGAGTTCTATGGGGGAAAGAAAGACATGAAGTTGGGATAGAGCTGGGGTCAGGGAAGAATTGGAGTGGGGAGTAAAGGGTGGTTATGATCAAAATACGATGTATACATCTGTAAAGTTCTCAAAGAATAAATACAATTGTATTTTAAAATATTTAAATTTGAGACAGTTGTTTCTTTTAAAACTCCTTAGCAATTACACAAAGGCTTTAGTTTTCCCAGTGTTGCTCAACTTCCCTTCTCCTGTTATCCTCTCCCTATCTTCCCATACATTACCGATTCCCCCAACCAAGCCATTACCACTAATTTCCTAGGCAGAGCAGTTCAGTTCTGGGTTTATCCCAACCATGCTGTAATGTTTGAGCAAGGAAAACAACCCATCCAGGTGTTCAGCTAAAACAAACACAAAGTCTTTCTCTAAGAGAAAATTTACAGTGACTTAACTCTAAAACTGACACTTTCACTTTCTCTATATTAGTTAGTCATGTTGTTTTTCAAGCGTGAATTGATGAGCACCTGGCCTAATAGAGTCGTAATGAGATAAAAAAAAAAAACAGAGGGACAGGTGTGTGGTACATTAGGTGAGAAAAATAAACCAACAATCTGTGATGACTGACTGGATATGGATGAGATCCCTGGAAAGGGAAGAGGTCCTTATAACATCAGAGTTTGCAGCCTGAGCAATTACAGATGCACGCCCCACTCCACCCCTCACTTCTTGTTTGTTTGGTTTTTGCAAGGCAGCATTTTACTTTTGTTCTGATTTTTAAAAGTTCTCATTTTAAAATGTAGAGCATGGAAATACTGACATATTTCTCTTCTCAATGCCAAGTTCTTATATCCTTTTATGGTTGACTATAAAACCATAGTTAAAAAATGAACAGAAAGGCCAAACAGAGGGGAGCAGGACTTGCAATCCCCTGAACTTGGTCAAGGCAATACAGTGAGACACAATTTCAAAAGGCAAAACAGAAAACAACCAAACAAATAACAACAAAACCTTCCAAAAAAAAAAAAAAAAAAGGGCACACCGATGGGCACACTCGTGAAATGTTTATATCACCTCCTGAAGATTACAGTAGACATTTTATGAAGGTTTTCAAGAAGCCATTCACTGTATTTGAGTATCCAGTATCTTTTGTGTTCGTGTTTATTCTATGGCTTCTGGCCCCATAATGGACCTTGCTGCCACGATTTTTAGCCCCAAGACTGATTTTTGTTTTAAGATAAGGCCTTAGTATATATCTTAGGCTGGCTCTGAACTTACTAACTAGCCCAGGTGTGCCTCAAACTCATGGCAAGCCTTTTGATTCAGCCCCCTTATTCAGAGATTGACTTAAAGTTCTCTCTGTTGGGCAACCCACCTGTTTTTCAAATTCCCTCTGCCACTACTTATGCCACTACGTGTGATGACTGAATCATGGTACTTTAGGTTTCATTTGTTTGCAAGCCACTGAGGGCCATGCCATCCTTTTCTCCAGTACATGACTAATTTGCCCACGACGAAATACTGAGTTTTTCCTTTTCCTGGTCCTCTCTCACCCCTCCATGTTTATTCTCTCTCCCTCCTCTCTCTTACTCACCTCCCCAGTATATTAAGAGAAAAATAAGAAAGTTTTGGTTAAGAAAGCTTTAACAACTTTTTTTTTTTTTTTTTTTTTTTTGCTTTCTACTTAGGAGTAGAATTTCTAGGTTACATTTTGAGGAATTTCTGAACAAAGCTTCTAATGTGTCCACATAATTGCCAACACTTGTTAGTGTCTGCTCAGAATTTTTAGGTGTTCTATATGGTGTGGGTGGTATCTCATTTCCATGATAATTAATGAGGTTGAATATAATTTTCTGCTTATTGACCATTTGTTTTATTCTTTGGGAAAACATATATCCAAATCTTTTGACTATTTTTTTTAGTGTCTAATACTATACTGTTCTTTTAAAAATATATTTTATTAATTTATTCATATTACATCTCAATTGTTATCCCATCCCTTGTATCCTCCCATTCCTCCCTCCCTCACGCTTTCCCCCTACTCCCCTCCCATATGACTGTGACTGAGGGGGACATCTTCCCCCTGTATAAGCTCATAGGGTATCAAGTCTCTTCTTGGTAGCCTGCTGTCCTTCCTCTGAGTGCCACCAGGCCTCCCCCTCCAGGGGACGTGGTCAAATATGGGCCACATAGAGTGCATGTGAAAGTCAGACCCCACTCTCCACTCAACTGTGGAGAATGTCCTGTCCATTGGGTAGATCTGAGTAGGGGTTTGAAGTTTACTGCACGTATTGTCCTTGGCTGGTGCCATTGTTTGAGCAGGACCTCTGGGCCCAGATTCACCCGTCATAATGTTCTTGTGGGTTTCTAGGACCCTCTGGATCCTTCTATTTCCCCCTTCTCTCATGCTTCTCTCATCTAGAGTCCCAATAGGATGTTTTGACTATGTTTAAATTGTACCATTTTTCTTTCATTTCATAAAACACTATGTAGTGTGTGTGTGTGTGTGTGTGTGTGTGTGTGTGTGTGTGTGTGTATGAAATTCAGAGGGCAGTTTGTGGTAGTCAGCTCTTTGAGTCTATCATGTGTGCTCCTGGAATCAAAATCAAGTCATCAGTCTTGGAAGCAAGTCCCTTTACCTACTAAGCCACCTCATCTACCTTTATTTTTATTTTTAATGGTTCACTTGTAATAATCATTTAACTAGCCTCTAAAGCCTCTTATATGTGATTTGAAATATTCTTCCAAATCTAAAGGCTGTCTCTTTTCTTGATGGTACACTTTGTAGCAAGGACAATTTAAATTTTGATGAAGTCTCATTTATCTAGTTTTTGTCTTTTTGTTCTTTGTGCTTTTGATGTCATATCTAAGGAACCATTACCTAGTCTGAAGTCATAAAGCCTTGCTCCTATGTTTTAGCTTCCCCCCTCCCGCCCCAGCCCCCCGAGACAGGGTCTTACTATGCAGCTCTGGCTATCCTAGAACTCACTATGTAGACCAGGCTAGGCTCAGACTCACAGAGGTTCAATTTTCTCTGCCTCACAAGAGCTATGATTAACTAAAGGCGTATACTACTACACCCTGCCTTAGTTTTAGCTCTTAAACTGAAGATTGTTCCCCTGGTAGCAGTAGTTTTTATTCATACCTTATACATCCCTGTTTACATCACTACTAGTGCCAAATCTTTGCTTTAATTTATTTTGTCAAGTACATATCAACTGAAATATAGCACCATTGCATTTCTAAAGAGATAGGGGAGTATTTCAGAGGAAAAGAAGAACGGTCCCCGAATGAAGCCTATTTGGATGAAAAGTGATAATGACAACCTTGAAGAAAACATATTTCCTATCTTGGTGAGACTAAAATTCTGAATGTAAATCAATATCATATCATCTCTATCAACTTAAAACATCTATCTAGACCTAAGAACATCGTAACCCCTAAACAACTAAGCTTAATTGTAAAACTAAACTAGATAGTTTACTTCAACCCCATCAGAGACTTGAGAAGGAATAAAATCAATTACCTGAGTAAATAGGAAGTGCAGGTTAGCAGCTTCTAAAGTGGAAAAACTGACAGAGACAGTTTGCTGCCTGAACAGTCGCCCAAAACTCTATAAAACGTTGGAGCATCATCTTCAGCCTTCTGATCCAATATATCTGACAGACATATTTGTGAGGCAGGAACTATTGAAGACTTGCTTACCCTGTCTTGGCAGAGTTTGGCCATTGACTTTGCCTGCATCCAAGCTTGCCCATTTTTCGGCAGATATTTTTTTTAAAGTTACCAAATACAAATAGCCAAAACACTATGAATGTAACATTAATATAATTCCTGATTTTTTGTGGTTCTTCTTGGTGTATGTAGTTTATTTTATATATGTAATAATATAAATGTATACATAAAATATTTTTTAAACTAAATTTTTTTATTTCTTTTTAAAAAATTTTTTATTAATTTATTCTTGTTACATCTCAATGGTTATCCCAACCCTTATATCCTCCCATTCTCCCCTCCCTCCTATTTTCCCCTTATTCCCCTCCCCTATGACTGTTCCTCAGAGGGATTACCTCCCTCTGGATATGCTCATAGGGTATCAAGTCTCTTCTCGGTGACCTGCTGTCCTTCCTCTGAGTGCCACTAGGTCTCCCCTGCCAGGGGACATAGTCAAATGTGAGGCACCAGAGTACATGAGAAAGTCAAACCCCTCTCTCCACTCAAGTGTGGAGACTGTTCTGTCCATGGGCTAGATCAGGGTAGGGGTTTAAATTTTACCGCCTGTATTGTCCTTGGCTAGGGCCTTAGTTTAAGCGGGACCCCATGACCCAAATCTGCCTATCATAATGTTCTACTTGTAGGTTTCTAGGACCCACTGGATCCTTCTACATTGGTATTCTCCCATTGTTCTCTCATCTAGAGTCCCAATAGGATGTCCTCCCCTCGGTCCCAGTTTCCTGGTAAGGGAAGGCTTTCGTGGGACATGCCCATTGGGCTAGTATGCAGATATAAGTGAGTATATACCATTGGAGTCTTTCTGCTTCTGGGTTAACTCACTCATTATGATCATCTCTAGCTCAGTCCATTTGTCCACAAATTTCGGGAATTCCTTGTTTTTAATAGCTGAGTAGTATTCCATAGTGTATCTGTACCAGAGTTTCTTTATCCATTCTTCTACTGAGGGACATTTAGGCTGTTTCCATGATCTGGCTATTATGAATAAGGCTGCTATGAACATGGTTGAGCAAATTTTCTTGCTGTGTGCTGGTACATCTTCTGGGTATATTCCAAGGAGTGGAATAGCTGGGTCTTGAGGAAGCCCTATTCCCAGTTTTCTGAGATAGCACCAGATAGATTTCCAAAGTGGTTGTACTAGTTTGCATTCCCACCAGCAATGAAGGAATGTTCCTCTCTTCTCCCATCCTCTCCAGCATGTGGTGTCGCTTGAGTTTTTGATCTTAGCCATTCTGATGGGTGTAAGACGGAATCTCAGAGTTGTTTTGATTTGCATTTCCCTGATGACTAAGGAGGTTGAGCATTTCTTTAAGTGTTTCTAAGCCATTTGATATTCTTCTGTTGAGAATTCTCTGTTTAGTTCCAAGCCCCATTTCTCAATTGGGTTATTTGGTTTGGTGGTGTTTAATTTCTTGAGTTCTTTATATATTTTGGATATTAGACCTTTGTCAGATGTAGGGTTGGTGAAGATCTTTTCCCAGTCTGTAGGCTGTCGCTTTGTTCTCTTGACAGTGTCTCCTGCCTTACAGAAGCTTCTCAGCCTCATGAGGTCCCATTTATTAATTGTTGACATTAAGGCCTGGGCTGTTGGTGTTCTGTTCAGGAAGTTGTCTCCTGTGCCAATATGTTCCAGGCTCTTCCCCACTTTTTCTTCTAAGTGACTTAGTGTCTCTGGTTTTATGTTGAGGTCTTTAATCCACTTGGATTTGAGTTTTGTGCAAGGTGACAAATATGGGTCCAGTTGCATTTTTTAATGACAGCTCACTGCAGCCACCTGCTGTTCGATACAATTCATGCAGTCCATAAACCCAGAAGTTAGTCTGGCTTAGAAGACAAATATTTTCCTGTGTCGAGTAGGCAGTAGCAATGAGTGAAAGATGCTGGTTAGGGACTAATTGAATAAGCTATCACCAGCCCATGTAAAGCAGTCAGTAACTCATTACTTTCAGAGAATTTTTCCTACTAAGGCCATATTTCTGTTTGATTTTTCCCAGAATAATCCAAATGTCTATATTTTTAAAATGTGAATATTCTTCATTTTTAATTGACTAAGGTATGTAAGTGCCACCTGGGCACAGTAATGCATACCTGTAGCCCCAGATACTCAGGAGGCTGAGGCAGGGGTGTTTGAGTACACGAGATCAGGACCACCTTAGGCAGCACAATCCCATTTCAAATATTTGTGCACACCATGTAAGCCAAACAAAAGAAGGCTCTAGAGTAATTTTTGCTACCATTATATGTCCTGCAACAGTTATGTAGAGATTTGTTTCCAACTTGAGTGGTGTGTATGTGAGTGCATTTCTAAAGCTACAGAGAGCAGAACCCATTTTAATGCAGAGGGTACTATCCTTTATGCTGAGGCCATGGACTGATTTTTTTTTTTAAAGATACAAAAGAGAAAGCCAGCCAAATAGCCGGCATTCCCTGCTCTCTTCTTTCTTGCCATGGAAATGTAAGCAAACACTTCATGGTCTTGCTGCCACAGCCTGACACTGAGCCCACTGCAACCCCTTTCCCACCTCATAGAGTACAGCTTCAAAGCACAAAGAAACATAAACCTCCCCTTTCTTAAGTTGCCTTTTGTCAGGGAGTTGCTTATAAAAAACACTACAAGTAACTAATACAGGTCTCAAGGACCATTTGGATAGAGTAGTCAAAATTTAAAACTATGTACTCTGATACAGTTCAAATACTGTTAGTAGTGGCAAAGCATTCTTAGGGTCCCTAACGTACTTATCATTCAGAAGATCTCAGCTTAAAGGAGTAGGGACTAAGTGTTCTTCATCTGAGCATCTTGACTGGTGAGGATATTTCCCAGAGGGAACTGATGCCCTGTCAGTGCAAGATGGAGGAACAAGTTTGTGCTTTGTCCTGGTTGCTGAATATGATCATGAGTAATGCCTCCCTTGGGCTCACCAAGTGTCATTTTCCTCATGAATAAAACAGAAGCTCCATATGGAGACCAATGGAGCCAGCAAGCCTGGGCCGGGTGGCGGGGGTTGCTGCAGAGACTGATGCAACCAACCAAGGACCATACATGCTATGGATCTACATCCTCGGCTCAGATGTAGTAGATAGGCAGCACAGTCTCCTTGTGGATGCCCCAGTATGGGGAGTAGGGACTCGTTCTGACATGGATTCTGGTACCCACAGGTTGATGACTTCATCTTGGCTGGGCTGCCTTGCAAGGCCACAGAGGAAGAGGTTACAGATAGTACAGATGAGACTTGATAGGCTAAGGTCAGATGTTAGATGACGGTGGGGGGGGGGCTTTTCCTTCCTGAGGACTAGGGGAGGGAGAGAGAGGGTATGAGGGAGGGAGGATGGGATAGGGAGGTGACGAGGAAGGGGGCTACAATCAGGATGTAAAGTGAATGAATTAAAAATATTTTAAAAATTTTAAAAAGAAAATAATGAGTTATAAGGCTCTATTATTGTGAAAGTTGTCTCTATGCAAAGATGAAATCTTAGTGGCAGTTGAGTAGCTGAATAAAGGACTAATACTCAAATTCTCTCAGCCAAGTTCCTGGGTATATCCTGGGGCACCTGTAGCCCAAAGGTTCTCAGAAATTGAGGAAGATAATGTGGTAATAAAAAGAACCGTAATAGCAATCAGGTTCAGAACATCTTGTCACAGACCGAGAAGCTGCTATGTCTCAGCATGGACATAAATCACGGGAGTGTGGATTATTAAAGCTAAGTTTGCCTGATTGATTTTATGGAATATGAACACTTCCAAACTTTAAAGTGGCAGCAATTGTAATGATAATGGGGGCGGGTCAAGTGTCAAGATGGAAATATCAGTGAGTTACAAGCTAGTAAGTACAATGTGTTCGAACATTACCTATATGTGGCATCCTATTGAAAACAGAGCTCTCAAGTTCCACTCCAATAGACTGTGATTCAGTCTTGGCTAGTTTCATGTCAACTTGACACAAGCTACAGTCATCAGAGAAGAGACAGTCTTAACGAAAAAAAAAAAAAAGCCTCGTCCTATTCTATTTCCTTTTGTGAGTGAGGTTGAAGATGGAGAACAAGGTAGGAGAAGGAGTGCAGAGAGAAATTATGATGGAGATCAGACCAGGGGAAAGCAGAGGGGAGGAGGACACAAGGCCTGTAGAGAAAAGAGAAACTATGGTTTAGGGGCATCTTGGTGATAAGCTGGAGAACTAAGTCAGGATAGGCTTCGAGGAGAATATGAGGGGGACCCTAGCTGAGACTCATAGTAGCAGGGTTCTTGAAGATTGAAGAGGACATCCTCTAACCACAAAAGACTCATAGTGGAGGGAGGAGAACACCAACCCACCACAAAAACTTCAATTCTAAGTTTGCCTACAAGATATGCAGGGATAAAGATAGAGAAGACAGAGCAGAGATTGAGAGAATGTCCAAGCAATGCCTAGCCCAACCCAAGACCCACCCCATGGAAGAGAGCCAATCCCTGACATTATTAACCATACTCTGCTATGCTTGCAGACAGGAACCTAGCAGAGTTGTCCTCTAAGAGGGTCCACCCAGGAGCAGTTAGAAACAGATGCTGAGACACACAGCCAAACATTGGGGAAAGCATAAGGAGTCTAGTGGGAAAAGTGGGGCAAAGAAGGATAGAAGGACCAAGAGATGACAGAAGCTCCACAAGAAGGTCAACAGAGCCAACTAACCAGGGCCTAGAGGCCTTGCTGAGATTGAAGCACCAACAAGGACCATGCATGGAGTGGACCTAAGCCCAGTACACAGATGTAGCCGATTGGCAGCTCAGGCTTCATGTGGGTCCCCTAGTAAGGAGAGCAGGGGCTGTCTCTGACATGGACTCTGTTGCCTGCTTTTTGATCACTTCTCCCTGGGGGGACAGCCTTGTCAAGCCACAGGGGAAGAGGATGTGCTCAGTTCTGATGGGACTTGATGAGCCGGGATAGGTTGGTAGAAGGTCTCCCATTTTGTGAGGAATGTGGGGGTGGGTTGGAGGTGGAACTGGAGGAGAGATGAGGTAGGAGGATACAACCCAGGTGTAAAGTGAATAAATACAGATAGAATTTAACTAACTTAGTATCTGATCTTAAGTCTTAGCAACTGCTATCATTATAAATCTAAAGAAGCTAAAAATGCCCTGAAATCCTTTCCCTATAATAAAATGACCTACCAGATTTGTATTCTCAGATTTTTGTTTTTGTTTGTTTGTTTGTTTGTTTTTTAAAGGACTAACAAAAGTTAGCTTTATTATTTAATTCTTGTTAGGTGGGCAACTATCAAAAGACAAAAAGAATGCTGCAGGGGCATGGAGAAAATAGAAATCTTGATCATCAGTAGTCAGCATATAAATGGTGTAGTTACTACAGTAAAGCACAAAATAAAAAATAAAAATACCTCATGATGCAGAAGTTTGACTTCTGAGTATGCACTAACGGGCCTTAGAGCAGTGCCTCAATCAAGTGTTTCTACACTGCATAGCTGTGAGATAGTGGCCACTCCCTGTGCATTATCTTTGGCATCCCCTCCTTGACTCATCCTTGAGGTCACTTCCTCTCCTCCTCTTTTGTTGAGCGTACAGGGTCATTTAATGATCGCTAATACACTTAATCATGTTTTTACAACATCAGGCTGCCACTGATGGAAACTAGAGCAGATCCCTAACAAGCACCTGGGAAAACATCTGAAATAGACAACAGCAAATATCAAAAGATGTTGCTACCAAAAGCAAATGCAAGCAGGACAAACATTGAGCTACTTCCATCAACAGGATGGCAGAAGGACAAATGAAGGAAATTCACTTTAACGAGGAGACACCTGAGCATTTCTAATAGTCAATTAATGCGTGGGGCCATCCAAGCCATCAGTCATCAGGAGGAAATGGATATTTTAACCACAGCTGGACACAAAGGGGACAAGGAAGCATTGAAAACCCATCCAACCCTCTGTGTCTGTGAGGACACTGCCTGGTGGCAGTGAAGCAGAGCCCTCTGAGAGATTTCTTTTTATTTATTTATTTATTTTTTATTTTTTATTTTTTATTAATTTATTCTTGTTACATCTCTATGGTTATCCCATCCCTTGTATCCTCCCATTCTCCCCTCCCTCCCATTTTCCCCTTATTCCCCTCCCCTATGACTGTTCCTGAGAGGGATTACCTCCCTCTGGATATGCTCATAGGATATCAAGTCTCTTCTTGGTGACCTGCTGTCCTTCTTCTGAGTGCCACTAGGTCTCCCCTGCCAGGGGACATAGTCAAATGTGAGGCACCAGAGTACATGAGAAAGTCAAATCCCTCTCTCCACTCAAGTGTGGAGACTGTTCTGTCCATGGGCTAGATCAGAGTAGGGGTTTAAATTTTACCGCCTGTATTGTCCTTGGCTAGGGCCTTAGTTTGAGCGGGACCCCATGACCCAAATCAGCCTATCATAATGTTCTACTTGTGTTTGTTTGTTTTTTGAGTCAGGATTTCTCTGTGTAGTCCTGGCTGTCTCAGAACTCACTCTTAGACCAGGCTGGCCTCAGACTCAGAGATTCACCCGTCTCTGCCTCTAAAGTTCTGGTACTAAAGGTATGTGCCACCACTGCCTGCCTGTATTGTTGGGTTTTAAAGAAAATTTTAAGATCTGAAAATGAGAGCTGTATTATGATGGTTAACCAATGTCAAGTTGATTAGCTGTGGAATCAAAGAATATAGAAGCCTGTAAGCAAGCCCATAAGGGTGTTTGTAAAAGGGACTAAATGGCAGGGAGAACACCTACCCACCCATTGAGCGGCACCATCCTGAGCTGGCCTCGATATAAAGAGATCTGAGGTCAGGACTGCTCTGCCTGCCTGCCTGCCTTCACTCCTCATTGGTAAATGCATCTACACTGCTGCTGCCATCCTTTGTTGACACTGGAACCCAGCTTCTTTGGCCTTCTAACATGGACCAAATCCCAGTATCCCTGCATGGCATGAATCCTTTAGGCTTTCAGAACCAAACTGGGACAGCTGAGGCATCCAACCTCATGGATTGAGCAGCTACCAGGTTCTCAGACTTTCCAGTGTGCAAAATAGCCATTGTTAAACTGGCCAAACAATTTTGTATAGGCTAATCTAATAAATCATACACACACACACACACACACACACACACACACACACACACAAACACACATTGTTCCTCTAGAGAACACTGAGTAATACAAATAAATATTTTATTTACTATATGCAGTATATATACATATATGGCTGAGAATATAGTGCTGTTTATTCTTTTATTCCTTTTATGCCTACTCTTCCAGAAGCCTCCCATCTGTAAAAGGAAGAACTATTTTAACCAGGTCTTACATTTTTGAAAGAGTCTATGCAGACTTTTAATTTTATTAAAATAAGATTAAACTTACAGAAAATCTAGTTTCATTTTCAGAGGTAAACAGAAAAGGTTGAATAATATGAAATTTGCCAGAGTATAAGCTGTATCTTGTTATTTAACCACAGATCATAAAGAACATTTGAGTACATATTAAATACTTTATTTTATAAATATGTTGCATTACGTAGAGGTTCTGTTACATAGTAACAGATGTGTCAATGTGATAAATATAAATAAATGACCATCTGATGCTTCATATCTATATTGAAATGTCATTCTTAATTGTTTATTTCAGGAACCTTCAGAATAAAGTTGAGGGCGTATGCCTTTTCAGACTCTGAGTAACAGACTGAGAGTATACTGGAAAAAAAATTCTCTTTTATCCAAGGCCAATTGTTCCTCTCTCACTCTTAACCCATTACCTCTGCTTCATTTAATACCTCTTTCCATCACTTATTTTTATAGTACCCTCTCTTTAGGACCCCACCTATTCCTTTTCCTTCTTGATCTTCAAGCATCTGGTTCCCTTTCAGTCCTCTTGATTTGTATTTTCCCTAGATTTTAGGTTACAAACCATACTCACAAATTCAAGTGCTCACAAGGACTAGAAAGTAGAAGTTTGTGGTTTCTATTCATGTGTCCAACTAATATACAGCATGGCTACAATTTAATTTGAGTCAATTCTCCTTCTATGGCTGATTTATTCTCTTTGTTGATGACATGATAATTCATCTAATCAATCAATATGAGTCTAGAGCTCTGAGCATATGGAGTCAGAAAATAATAGACTGGTAACTGTTGTGATACTGGCACAGATCTAGTCAGAATCTAGAATGAGGAAATAAACAGCTACTGTAGTGATGGGCAGTCATATATGTTGATTAATGTTGACAAATGAGGACTAGATAAGATTTAAGGTAAAACTATAATGGTTTTCCCCAAACTACAAGAGGCTCAAGAACGTCTGTCCAGAGCTCTAAGAGAGTCCTTAAGGAAATAGTTGCTCTAACTATGTTCTTCTTGTGAATGTGTTATGTCAGAAATGTAAACAGATATGTTTGTGTCTTTTCCTTTTGTGATTTTAATGCCTTAGTGTGTTGATAATGGTCTGAATACACTTTTGTAGTTTATAGTGTGGTGCTTTGTGCTTTTAAGATTACGTTACTTATCAGTTTGTGCCTCATGTATAGAAAGGTGATAGCATCTACATGGATAATGAGGTACAGAGTTATCCTACCTCTCCATATGCACCCAAGATGAAGGCAAATGCTGCTTTTAAATAGGAATATACCAGGATGATACCATTTTTAACACAACTTGGAGTCATTAAAAGCATGGAATGGCTTCAATATTTTTCCAGTTTCATTTTAATTGGGGCAATTGAGAACTTCTGGCTAGTCTAATTCCCAGGGAAGGACCCTCCCGTGAGTGATTCCTGACCTTTTGTGGGTCATAAAGCTCTTTGAGAATGATCAATGCTGTAAAAATTGTTCCTGGAAAACGCATAATTACTGTTTAGAATTTTAAGCACTTTGATCCCTTATATATACCCCAGGCTAAGGTTCTTGGCCAAAGATCTTAAAGGTTCTCAAGTAAAAAGAGGAATGTTGAGTCACCTTAAAGACAGGACAGGTCAAGAGAAACATTCCTTGTTCAAAAGGCTGAGTTCGACGCTGGGAGGTGGTAGCATACTTTTTAATCCCAGCACTCGGGAGGCAGAGGCAGGCGGATCGCTGTGAGTTCAAGGCCAGCCTGGTCTACAAAGCGAGTTCAGGACAGCCAAGGCCACACAGAGAAACCCTGTCCTGGAAAAAAACAAACAAAACAAAACAAAGGCTGAGTTTGGCATTAGAGACCATTTTATTTCTCCTAATGCATTGTGCTTACCTACACACCAAAAATCTAGTAAGGAACTCTCTCATGCTGGTACTTAAATATTCTGTTCAACATATTTATTGAAGTTTTGCTGTATATAAGAAGTAAGACAAGGGTCTGAGGAATCAGCAGTAAGGACAAATGAAGACCATGTGGTCTGGTGAGGGCTATTACCATTAAATGATATAAAACACACTAACGGAAGAAGTATTGTAGTTGTCAATGTTAATGGAGAAGAAAATCAAGATGGTAAGACAGAAAGTCATAGAAGATAGGAATGGAAGAAGCTATTTCTTACAACAAAACAGACCATTGGGGGAAAATTCTGTATGCTGAACCCTAAGGACTTTGAGTTGAGAAAAAAATCCTCAGAATAGCTTTCTAGGTGGAAAGAACCTTATGTGCAAAGACCTTGAACTACTAAGGAGCTTGCCTTGTAGGAGAAAGTGACAAAAAATACAAGTATACATGGGGAAGAGTATGTGATGGGGGAGTACATAAAATGATGATGTCAAAATAAGGGATCTGTTCATACAGGGTCTTTTCAGGTCATGGTTCATGATTTATTTTATCTGAAGTGTGACAGCAAACAACGGAATAAGACTAAGTACGAAAATCACATTATTTAATCAAACACACACACACACACACACACACACACACACACACACACACACCACCACCACCACCACCACCACCAGCAGCAGCAGCAACAGCAGCAGCACACCCCACTCACTCACTCACTCACCAAAATACCTCATTCTGTTAGGAGGAAGCAATAGTAAAATCAAGAAGACATGTTTCTCAGCTGTGATAGCAAGGTCAGAAGCAAGTTCCATTTATTTTTCCACAAAACAATTGAAATGATTTGTTGGAATAACACAACTGGCAAAAAAGTAAATGAAATGATTCTTAATAATATTTTGCTATACTCATGGGTTTGTGCCTGGCCCAACTGTCATCAACAAGACATCATCCAGCAACCAATAGAAACAGATACATAGACCCACAGCCAAACATTAGGCAGAGCTCAGAGAATCCTGTGGAAGAGGAAAGGAAGAATTTTTAGGAGTCAAAGGGCTTAAGGAATCCATAGTAAAATCCACAAAATCAACTAACCTGGGCTCATAAGGGCTCAAGGAGACTGAACTGACAACCAGGGAGCCTAAATGGGATGACTTAGGTCCTCTGCATATATGTTATGGCTGTGTAGCTTGGTGTTCTTGCGAGACTCCTAACAGTGGCAGCAGAGGCTGTCTCTGACTCTGTTGCCTGTGTTTGGGACCCTTTTCCTCCTACTTTTTTGCCTTGTCCAGCCTTAATACAAGGGGAGGTGCCTAGTCCTACTGTATCTTGATATGCCATGTTCGATTGATATCTATGGAAAACCTGTATTTTTCTGAAGAGAAATGGAGGAGGAGTAGATGGGGGTAGAGTTGGTGAAGGAGGGACTGGAAAGAGAGAAGGGAAATTGGTCAGGATGTGATATATGAGCAAAGAATGAATGCTTATCAATGTATATTCTTATATATACATACACACACATATTGCCTTATGGTTAAGTAAATAAAAACAATTGGATAATTCTTTAAAAAGGAAATGAGATGGCAAAAAAGGATTAAGAGGTAGAGACAAAACTCTGTTAGGAAAAAGAACCAGAAGACAATAGAGTCACAGAAGACATTACAGACTGAATTTTGCTGCCACCTCCGCAATCAATATGTAGAAGTCTTATTATAATGTCGACCTTAATGCTCCTCAGAGGCCCATTTATTTAAAATGTATTCTCCTTTCTATGGCATTAGCAGGAAGTAATGGAGCCCTTAAGAGATGAGTCTAATGGGAGAAACTTGAGCCTTTAGGTCATGCTCTTGAAGGACACTTTAGACCCCACACTCTACATGACCACTTTCTTTTTGCTTCCTAACTACCAAGAGGTAAGAATCTTTGCCCACTGTCCAGTCCTTCCATGATGTGCTCCCTTGCCACAGGCCCAAAAGCATGAGTTTATCTATGTCATGCTAAAATACAAAATTCTAAAATCTAAGAGAGAAAATAAACTTTATAGATTGAATATCTGAAGTATTTTGTGGTAGAAATGCGAAGTTAATGGATAAAAGTTCCAATCCACAATGTGATTATATTTGAAAATGGGGAGTTTGGAGGTAAATAACGTTAAACGAAATTATAAGAATGGAGCTGATTTGAAAGGTTATTGACCTTATAATAAGACAAGGAGAGACAGGGTTGCATGATGTTATATTGCATTGCATGAACAGACCCTTCTATTTTGACATTCTCATCTTACTTTCAAGTATGGACTTCCAAGCACACTTTGTTTTACACATTCATAAGCAAGGTAACAGCTTTGGCATTTAAGGTCTTTGATCATACACTCTATTCACTAATTCTCCCTGCCATGTAACGGTATGATAACCAAGCATCTATCTATCTCCAAGCCAGGAAAGAGCCTTTACCCAAAACTGAGCCTTCTCATACTTTGATCTGGAAGTGCCCAGCCTCCATAACTAAGAAGTAAATTCCTATTGATTATGCCAACCAGTCTCCAGTATGTTTTATAGATGCTTGAGATGACTCATACAGAAACTAAGAAGAGAATGTTTAAAGAACAAAGAAGTGTCATTAAAGAGTAAAATAAATGAAAGTAATCCAGTGACTACTGAACCTCTTCATTCTAGGAAAAACATAAATATAGTCCTTAAAGCGATCAAGGTAGAAGTCAGAAAAGAGTAGGCCGGGGAGAAATGAAGAGACAAACACAAAAAGACTGTAATTAGAGGCAATTTTATTGCAAAGTTTTATAATAAGAAAAGAACACAAAGACCAGAACAATGCTTGCTGGGTCAGGGTGGGGGAGGCTAGACTTAAACTTTTCTCCAGGAGAAATAGATGTTTTCTACTTAATGGATGTTATTTCATAGAAACATAAACTAATGCAAAAGGCAGAGAATAAACAATTAAAAAGCAAGGCCCTTGAGAAGTAAGCGGTACAATCTACAAAGCACAAGTTGAAAAACTGGCATGTCAAGATGATGGAGTTTAGTCACTTTTAAGGGAAAGTCAAGGCAAATATGGGTACACCTCTAGACAGGATTGTAAGAGTTCATAGAAGAACATGAAGTTTCCTGTAATGATACATTTTCAAAATAAAATATGAATGAACCAATGTCAATTGAAGTGGAGATAAAAGAGAAGATATGTGGGGTTTGGTGAAAGGAGACAAAGGTTGAAGCAGGGATCATAGGAAAACATAAAGTGAACTCTGTAGAGAAACAGTGCATTTCCTTGAGGTATTATGCATGCTTTTGAAGACTGTGTTCACAGATTTAAAAGAAAGTAGTTATTTTAGCCTTAATGGCTTAACACTATATATAATATATATAATGCTCTAAGCATTAATAGGCATTAATGGCTTTTTGTATGCGTGTGTGTGTGTGTGTGTGTGTGTGTGTGTGTGTGAAGGTTTGTTCATGTGTGGAGGTGCATATGTATGTAGAGGTGTACACCCACATGTCTGTATGTGTGAGCACACACAAATGTGGAGGTCAGAACAACCTCACAGGTTTGGTTCTAGAGACAAGATTTACCAGTAGAACCTGGTGTTTGTTGCTTAAGCTAGCATGGATTGCCTATGAGCCCATGGAATCCACCTATGCCCATATTACGTTAGAAAATGACATAATTTATTTTTTCAAAAACCATTAAGGCAGATCTAGGTAAATAGATAAGTAAATAAGTATTTGCCACTCAAACATGAGTTTGTTCCCCCAGCATGATGTAAAAAGCCAAGCATGATGGTATTTACTTATAACTTCAGCATTGGACAAGTGGAGACAGGGGTATTCCTGGGGCTGAGAGGCCAGCCACCCTAGCTTAAGTACGAATAGTGGACCTCCGTATCTTGTTACTGAATTTAGGTAGAACGTTTTAAGTCTTATTATTGAGTATGATGCTCCATGTAGATTTTGTTGATGCCCTTATCTGATTGAATTCCTCTTGTCATTTTCTGGCTGTTGTTTTGAAATCAATGAAAGTGTATTGGATTTTTTGTGAACTGTTGTTTGTATGTCTGTTGAGATGATCAATGTTGCCTTCATACTTCCCTCATTCCTTAGCTTCCCTGTTACTGTTTTATAGTCAATTTCTCATTTTCCTCAACTGCTGTCATTGCCACAAAGAGCTGAAATGATACAGAATTGCCACTTCCTGTTTTACACAAAAGCCTTGAGGAAGAATATTCTTCTATGTGCAAGCTCAGAGTCAGATGATTAACAAAGAAGCTTTGTGAGAAAGGCTTTTTAAAAAAACATTTATTATTTATACAGTATTCTACCCTCGTGTATGCCTACATGCCAGAAGAGGGCACCAGATCACATTATAGATGGTTGTGAGCCATCATGTGGTTGCTGGGAATTGAACTCAGGACCCCTGGAAGAGCAGTCAGTGCTCTTAACCTCCAAGCCATCTCTCCAGCTAGAAGGGCTTTTAAAGAAATGTCCAGATAGGTCTCCTAACCATGTTTCTCTAAGAATGAGGCTTTGAAAGGGTCTAACCCCGTTCTTACTTAGCCTTCTGACTCTGGAGCTCTGCCGTCGCTATGATTGCAGCCTGTTAACTTTCAAAGCTACCACAGAGGGAAAGAGAGACTACTGGAGTAGGATATGTTAAGACGCTATGGGCTCTGCTATTATCACTAAAAGTGGGATGTTTTGTTTCCATAAAGGTTTCTTGAATTGTGTTAAGTCTTTGACAACTTAAAACAAAAAAACAAACAAACAAACAAAAAAAAAACCACTGGTTCACATCACAAAATTTTAAAATCCCTGACACTTGTTCTAGCATGCTAATACTATATGCTAAAAAATTTGTTTTTCTATTTATTAGTTCTCTCTCTCTCTCTCTCTCTCTCTCTCTCTCTCTCTCTCTCTCTCTCTCTGTGTGTGTGTGTGTGTGTGTGTGTGTGTGTGTGATATTCTTTGTGGTGTTTGTGGAGTTCAGAGAGCGATTTGGGGGGAATCAGATCTCTTCTTCTACTACGTAGATCTGGTAGATGAAACATAAGTCCCCAGGCTTGGCAACAAGCACACTTAACCACCACTGAACTGTTTTTCTAAATAGGTTTGTAGTTCAGTATCTTGTCGTAGTAGCAGAGTGTGAGAGTAAGGGATAGGAACTAACACTGGGCACCATCACCAGCTCTAATAACATATAATTAGCATATAATTCGTGATGTTCAATACTGTGTTATCTGATACTTTATAAGTGAAGAGAAGGACATGAAGCCCACAAATCTAGAATGCTAATGATAGATACTTATGGAAGGTGCATATTCTTGTGGGATACTCATTATATGCTTTAGAAATTTTTTTGAAATTTATTTTATTGAAAATTATATACACTATATTTTGCTCAAGTTTCACAGCCTAATTCACCTCAAATTGTCCTCATCTCCCTACCATACCCACCCAGCTTTATGTTACTTTCTCTCTCGCTCTCTCTTTAAAAAGTAAACAAACAATGAAAAATAAGAAACACACACAACAATAAAATCCCATAAAAATATAAATCAAAATGGACAAGCAAAAGACCAATAAGACAAAAGAAGAGGAGGAGGAGGAGGAGACAAAGGGTCTACAAAAATACCACTGATCTTGTTTTGTGTTGCCAAACTACTGCTGGGCATGGGGCCTGGCCTGAAGCATAGTTAAAACCCAGTGAGATTCCACTAAAGAAAATGGATTTTTCCTTTATCAGTGGATATCAATAACAGATAGCTTCTTGGTTAGGGGTGAGAGCCTGGATCCACTTCCCCTTCTCAGTGCTGGGATCCCATGTAGCTTGAACCAGTGCAGGTCTTATGCATGCTGTCATAGTCTCTGTGAGTTCATATGTACACCAGTCCTGTTGCATCTGGAAAACATTATCACAATCTTTAGATCTTGCAATCTTTTTGTCTCTCTTTTGCATAGATACCTGAACCTTGATGGTAGAGCTTTGATGAGGATTTTCAATTTAAGACCAAATGCTTCAAAGTCTCTCACTTTCCATACATTGTCCAGTTGTGGGTCTCTGTGTTAATTTCTATCTCTGGCAAGAAGAAACTTTTCTGACAAGAGCTGAGTAATTCTGGGTATAGTGACATGTCACCAGGAGTTAATTTATTGCTATGTTGCTTTAGCAGAATAATAGTAGTGTGTTTTCTCCTAGGTCTGTGACCTATATAGTCTCAGTTTCCTTGCCATTTCATCAGTGTTAGTTAGGCATGGGTTCCATCTTATCAAATGGAGCTTAAATCCAATGAGATAGTAGTTGGTTACTCCCAAAACATTTGTTCCATGCTTGAACTAGTATATCTTGCAAGCAGGTCACTTCTGAAGTGGACATTTTATTTTTCAAAACATGTTGTGTATTTCCATGAAAGCACTCACCATTTCAGCAGTGCCTAATCATTTTCCCTAATTCAAGTTATTATGTCAAAATTGATTCTTATTTTGAAAAGTACAGTGATCACAGATGGAACAAAATAGGTAACCATTTTCCATAACGAATGCTCACACATTAAATATGGTCCAACCATGTCTGCATTGACTTGAGTCTTGGTATCATGGCTTTGAAGGATCAATAACAAGATATTGAGGATTTGGTGAGAAAGGAAAGAAAATAAATAAGTCATCAAGGCGTTTGAGTTGGCGTGATTGCTGTGCAAGCTTGATGACTTAAGTTCAATACCTAGACCCATAATGAAAGGCAGCAACTACCCCCAAAAGTGGTTCTTTGATCCCTCCACTTTCCATGATACACACACACACACACACACACACACACACACCAATAATAAAATAAACAATAGAAATAACAGTAATTAATTATTAGATGCTTAATCCAGGGAAAAGAAGGTAAAAAGTGTGTGAGAACAACCTGGATAAATGAAAGTCTACTACTATGTTGAGGAAGGATTGCTTCTCCTGTCCCATAACAGGCACCTGAATCTTTTTCCCATTGTTACTGAGACAATAAATTTCAGTTTACTTAAAGTAGTAAATGAGCTGAAACTGTGAAGATTCCATTTAGGTTAACAAACCTGCAGGCTATGTATGAAATTTAGGGAACCCATTTTATTTCTCTAAGATGAAACTTTATTTTAACTCCTTTACTATTAAGGTAAACTGGCTTTATTTTTTGATACTGGTTTCACTCTGTAGACCAGTCTGAGCTCAAACTCACAGATCTTCTTGCATCTGCCACCTGAGTACTGGGACTAAATGCATGTCCTTCTACCCCCAGAAAGATAAACTGACCTCTTATATAATTCTATATGCTTGATAATAATGCTTTATGAAAAGTTGAGCAAGCTATGGATATTTCACATTCATTGGCACAAATTATAAAACATTAATTTTTATGCAAACATCCCATAACATACACATTCATCTGGACAATGTTTTACACCATTTAGAACAATTATAAGGCAACAAGTCTATAGTATTATCAAAATAAACAAAGTGAAAATCTGTCTTGCACCGCAGGAAAAAAATAGTATATTTTAAAATAAAATTTGTTAGTATTCTAGTATGTAATGACTTCTTTTTTATTATTGATTTTTTTTTAGTTAGCATACAAAATGTTTTTTCTTGTGGCATTTTTATAGATGTATATGCACTTTGTTAGTATTTGTAGTCCTCTTCCCCTGTCTGGTTTCCCTTTCAATTGGTGTCACTCTTCCCCACAGTTATTTCAGCTTTCATGGTGTGTGTGTGTGTGTGTGTGTGTGTGTGTGTGTGTGTGTACATGTGTGCATGCATGCACATGCGAGTGCAGGTGTGTTTAAATCTAGATTCACTTGTAAAAGAAATCATGTCAGTTCCCATTACCCTCTCTAGTTCCCCCTTCCCCCAGACTCCTAGGCCATTAAGGAAATGCAAATTAAAACTACCATAAGGTCCCATTTTTCACTAGTCCGGTAGGGCTACCATCCAGGAAACAAGTGATAGACAGTGGACATAAGGATAGGGCTGAGGACATGGATCTTTATATACTGCTGGTAAGAAAGTAAATTGAGTGGCCTCTGTGGTAATCAGGATGGCATTTCCTCAAAACCTGAAAATCGAACTACCCTATGACCCAGTGATAGCCCTCCTGTGAATACATCTGAAAGAATCTCAATCATTATGCTTCAGAGATGCTTGCTCATCCATGTCTATTTGTATTAGTCAAGACATGAAGCCAGCAGTCCATTCATAGACAAATGGATAGGAAAATGTGCCATATATAACACACACATTTGTTATTTTCAGCCATAAGGAAAAATAAAAAGATGCCATTTGCAAGAAAACTGAACATGGTATAAAAGTAGAAAAGGGGCTGACTGGGGAAAGAGCATTTAGTGAACAAAGAGCAATCAGCTTTAGTGAACCGAATGACTAAATAGTGTGTGTGTGTGTGTGTGTGTGTGTGTGTGTGTGTGTGTGTGTGTTGAATATATTTACTCTTACAATTCATACTTGCTAACAAGCAACCTATATTGTTTAGAAGCTTCTTACCTCATTCCAAGGAAAAGCTTGTACACTCTCAGGAGAAAGTTCAACAAGACCAAATCTACATTCAATATCTAAGGTCAGAACTAATACTAACATGTGTGGGTGTTAAGATGTTCCAGATGCCTGATAAGTGAAGACATTCATGGGACATGCCGTGTCCAGATATAAGTGAGTATATACCATTTGACTCTTTCTGACTCTGGTTAACTCACTCATTATGATCATTTCTAGCTCAATCCATTTGTCCACAAATTTCGGGAATTCCTTGTTTTTAATAGCTGAGTAGTATTCCATAATGTAAATGTACCACAGTTTCTTTATCCATTTTTCTACTGAGGGACACTTAGGCTTTTTCCATGTTCTGGCTATTATGAATAATGGACTCTAGATGAGAGAAGTAAGGGAGAATGGGGAAATAGAAGGATCCAGAGGGTCCTAGAAACCTACAAGAAGAACAATATGATGGGCAGATCTGGGCCCAGGGGTCCTGCTAAAACTATGGCACCAGCCAAGGACAATACGTGCAGTAAACTTCGAACCCCTACTCAGATCTAGCCAATGGACAGGACATTCTTCACAATTGAGTGAAGAGTGGGGTCTGACTTTCACACGAACTCTGGTGCCCCATATTTGACCCCGTCACCTGGATGGGGAGGCCTGGTGGCACTCAGAGGAAGGATAGCAGGCTACCAAGAAGAGGCTTGACACCCTATGAGCATATATGGGGGGGGAGGTTCCCCCTCAGTCACAGTCATAGGGAAGGGGAGTAAGGGGAAAGCAGGAGGGAGGGAGGAATGGGAGGATACAAGGGAGGAGATAACCATAGAGATGTAATATGAATAAATTAATAAGAAATATATATGATGTTCCAGATTCCATTGTTTCATAAGAAGAGCTTTCTGGTGAAGGACATGCTCTACATGATAGAATGGGCTACTTGTGAAGCTGTTATTCAGAAGCTGAGAGTTCATGAATTGTAGAGGAAATTCTGGAAAAAAAAGCTAAGAGGAGACATGCAATCTGTAGTTCCTAAATGCATGTACATGGGCCATATTAGAATTTTTATTATTTTTTATTAATTTATTCTTGTTACATCTCAATGGTTATCCCATCCCTTGTATCCTCCCATTCTTCCCTCCCTCCCATATTCCCCTTATTCCCCTCCCCTATGACTGTTCCTGAGGGGGATTTCCTCCCCCTGTATATGCTCACAGGGTATCAAGTCTCTTCTTGGTATCCTGCTATCCTTCCTCTGAGTGCCACCACGTCTCCCGAATTGTCCAGAGAACTTATTTTAAAAAATATAGATCTCTGAGCCCTACTACATGGATTTCCAGGTCACAGAACAGAAATTTGAAGTTTTGATAAGCCCTCTATGTAATTTGTTGTGCAATTAGTTTAGAAATCAGTAGATTAGATAACCTTGAACATGCATGTACAAAGCAGCAATTTCTGAAGTGAGTTCTAAAGAAAGAAGGTGAAAATGAGCATTCTACTTTAGTGGGACTTCAAAGGATAGAGGTCCTGTAGTGATGGGCAAGATCTAGGCTATTGTCCTTTATTTTCAGGCTCCAGAAACATTGAAAGTAACTGAAGCATATTAACCAATCTCACTATGTTCATGCCCAATTTATCCTCTTAGAGTAACTAATTACGTTTTTTATGAGACTTGGATTCTTATGTCCATCCTTTAGATAAACCATGATTAACTACTAGATAAAAAAGAAGTATTCATGTAAGCATGGGATGGGACAAATAATAATGAGATATTTTTATTATTTTTCTTTTAAAACACACAAAAAAGAAAAGACTATATAGTGAATATTGTAATTGCCCATCATGCAGCTTCAGTTCATGTTCAGTCTGGCTTTATCTAAGCCTCGCATTCCACCACCACCCACCATCTTGCTTTAAATAAGTATCAGGTGTCAGTCGTATCACATAATCCATATGCACTCCAGTAAAGCTTTTAAAAGATACTTTTTCAATCTAAAGTATTACCACAACATCTTTATGACAACTAGAAAAAAACTGATAATTATTAATTACATACAAATATATCCTTGTGCTCAAATTTCCCTTGGTGTATATTAGAGTTTTCAAGTTTATATTCAAGTGAGGATGTTGATACTTTGGGAAAGGGAATAACTATAGAATAGGTTGATATGTCTCTTAGAACATTTTAATTGTTGTTTTCATGTTACGCAGAGTTCAAGGGAGATGATGTTTAGTTCAAAGAGGTCTCTAGGATATTACTTAGATTTACTTTGCTCTTTAAATTTGTTAAAGGTTCCTCTTCCACATCTTTTTTTCTCTTCCTAGCATTTTAAGTTTAACATTATGGAGTTATATATCACATACCATATAGCTGGCATTTTATATTATATACAATTAAAGGGTTTTTTTTTATCAAATGGTTATTTATTTAGAAGTGACAAAATGCAAATAGCCAATGGATATTTTTTCAAGTATTTTGCCTTTCATCCTATATAATTAACTGAAAGTCCTTAAAGGGCACTAGTGGCAATTGAGATGACCCAGAAGTTAAATCTCTTGACACTAAGGCTGACGAACTGATTTCATTCCCAGGATCCATGTACAAGGGGTAGGTAACTAACTCCTAGAAGATGGCTTCTTCCATACATGCATTCCAACGTAGAACATGCTCTAAAACAAACTACATGTAATGAAATTATTTTAAATGTAAAATACAAGTAATAGTAGAGGTGATTTACAATAACAAATAGCACAAAATTACAGAAAATTAGGGGTTTTAGAATGCAATCACCATGACAATGAGTTGAACCAGTCTCAAAAGAAGCTTCATACACATTAGCATTAAACATCAATATTTCAATCTACCCTTTAGGACTATGTAGTTGGTAATCTATTTCTGTTTCTATACATTTTCTTATTGTGCACACTTTATATGAATCATGTAAGATGAAGTATTTGTAACTGACTTCTTTCACTTAGTAGAATGCTTTGCAAGTTCATACATTTATAGCATTTGTCAGCGTTTAATTCTTTTTTAGGACTTAATAATATTCCATTGTGGAGATATATTGTACTCTGTAAGTCGCTCACTACCCTGGAACTGTAGTTACAGGCACTTTTGAACCACCATGGGGGCGCTGAAAACTAAAGCCAGATCCTCTGGAAGAGCAACAAATGCTCTCACTACTAAGCCATGTCTCCAAGCCCCTGACATGACCTTTTATGTGATGTTATTGTAAATTCAATAGTATTTCCTTGATGATCTATGATGCCAAGAATTTTCCATACATTCACTAATAATTTGTACAGCTTTGGAAAAAGAACAGTCAGATGATCTGCTAATTTTTATTCATTTATTTTTGAAATCTTCACGTTCTTTTGTTTGTTTTGAGACAGGATCTCCCTATGTAACCCTAGCTGGCCTGAACTCATTACATACACCTGCCAGGATGACCGCTAATGCATAGAGATCCATCTGTTCCTGCCTCCCAAATGCTAAGATTAAAGACATGGGCCACTATGCTCAGAAGATTCCATTAAAAACACACACACACACACTCTCTCTCTCTCCGCACATGCGTGTGCACATGTACATCATGCAGGCATCTATTCATGTGAGCATGTGACAACATATGTGTGTGAAAACCAGAGGTTGACCTCAAGTGTCTTTCTTGGTTGCTTTGTACACTGTCTTTTGAGACAGAGACTCTCACTAAATCTGACTTCCACTGCCTTTTATACAGGTGTTGGGAATCTGATCTCAGGCACTCATTCTTTCATGCCCCAGACCCTTGATAGTGTTTTATCTTTTCAAAAGCACAGGTAAATTTAATGTCCAATGTATTTCTGTGATGTTGATAGTACTAATATGCCTTGATTACTTACTGAAGTCCGAGATATTGCTTTGTATACAGATACGTTTCCATGATTATCACAATATTACTTTTTCCCACACTTAAAAATTAGAAAATTGAAGCAATGTGATGTAATATGAAGTAATCAGAAAACCCAATATTGAAACTTTGTACAGATCAACCACTGTGCTGTGGAGATGACTATCTCAGGGAGAACTTTGATGGTGTCTTTTGAATCAGAAAGATTTTTTTTTTCATTTTGTCACTTTTATCATATCTAAGAATTCACTGTCTAGTTTAAGGTCATGAAATTTTACTTATTTGTTTCTTATAGGAGCTGTGGAAATATTCTTAGTATAGAATATGCATTTAGAAGTCTCTGGATTAACATAAGGTTTTGCTTACTCCTAGGATTTCCAACAGTCTCCAACAGTGTAATGTCTTTAGAAGTCATGAGATCCTGACTACAGGACTAGGTATCCAGGAAAGTCTTAAACACTTATATGTAGGCTTGGGAAGACTGTTAAAACAGTCAAAAAACAGGATCTTTGGGAAAAGAACAAACAAGTATAGATTATTATACTGGAAGATGAGACTCTACTAAGGACATTTATTTAGAGCTGTTCACAAAACATTTCATTAGGGTGCAGAAAAATCAATGTTGTAACAGCAACATATTTACTTTCATTTTTTCACAGTTTCTATGTTGGAGTGTTTTTTTGTGTTTTATAATATATATATATATAAAATAATACATAGTAAACAAAGTATAAATGTACAAATATTACACATATATACATTAAATGTATTCATACAAATATTTAGACCTTACTCCATGTTGTACTGCTATACTAAAATACCTGAGACTGTGGAACCTATAAAGATGCTTGTTTTGATGGAAGGTTATAGAGGCTAGAGGATCCAAGCGGAGTGCCACCAGTACCGTGATGAAAGGTCCCAGGATGGGTAACAACATAATGAAGAAGCAAAAATAGACATTGGAGACAAGTACATAATGTGTCCTTACTTTTTAATATCTCACTATTGTGATATTTAGCTCACTCCTGAGAGACCAAATCCACTTTGTGAGGATCACCATTAATCCATTCCTGAGGGTGGGATCCTCGGGACCCAATGATATTCCATCAGGCTCTATCTCTTAAATGTACCACCACCATAATACTACCACACTGAGGACCAAACTTCAACAACAACAACAACAACAACAACAACAACCCATACCCAAGCTGTAGAAGGCTCATGCTCAGTATTTTCCTTTATTGAAAATTAGAGCCAGTAAAAATTACTCTGGAGGATGTTATCTCGAGAATATTGTAATGTGTTTGTATGAGAAGTGAGGTGGGTTTAAACCATGCAAGGGGTTCCATTAGATCCACTTATTTTTAAAATATCAACATTTATTGGTGATACATCATTCATTCATATTTAATAAATACTTTCTTAGTGCATAATATGCATCTAGATTTGGTGGGCCACACAGTTGTGAACTTAAACACAGTGTCTGAACTCATAGTGCTGTATAATTCAGTGGGGTAAACTGTTGTAGCCATGTGACTGTGATTGTGATGTGAAATAAAAGCACAGAAAGCTACAAAGAGGCTCTAAGAGATAAACTGAGGCACTGTCATCATTCTGGGATTATGGAGAAGATCATCCTGAAAAATGGCATTTAAGCAGAGCCTTGCTGAGACTGGTTGTTTTGCCTTGTGAAAAGGGAGAGGGAGAGTGCCATAGGTGGAGGAGGGTGCGTGTGTGAGGAAGATATGGTAGGAGGGGCAGTGCCACACACACACGGGTGTTCAGAAAGCAGCTCAGCTTTATGACATGAATGTAATTGAGACATAGACGGAGTGCAAGCTAAATGACTTCAAGAGATTTGCCTTCCTTTGGTTATGGTGAGGGTGGACAGGGGTAGGGGTAATCACAAACCAGCTGAAGACGCCAGAGGGTCACAGAAGGTCAGGAGGAACTAGCTTGGTGGCTGGGCATAACTGGAACATTGACTTCTCCAGTAGCATCTCCTGGAACCTCAAGTTACTGATGTCCGTGAGTCTCTAGAATGGTAATTGGTGAGGACGGGTAAAGGGCTCTGTGCCTTCTCTGGCTGAGTTACAGATGTCAATCTTCCCTTTTGAAGAGTCACGAGACTCCTGAACAAGGGGCACCAACAGGGCCGATTAATGCGCTACAATCATGTGCTTTCCTGTACTAGTTGAAGCAAGAAGGTGTATGTATCAACCTCCTGGACCAAAACCAAAACAGAGCAAGCAGATACAAAAATAAATAAACAAGAGATTTGTTTCTCTGGTAAATGAGGTAAATAGAAGAGCCATTGCGGGAAAGAAAGCCATAGCTAGTTCTGCCTTAAACTTTAGGCCCTAGACAGAAAGGAAGCTAAGGTTCCAGAGCATTTTTTTTTTTTTTTTTTTTTTTTTTTTAGTCTTTTGAGACAGGGTTTCTCTGTGTAGCCTTGGCTGTCCTGGACTCGCTTTGTAGACCAGGCGAGCCTCAAACCCACAGCAATCTGCCTGCCTCTGCCTTCCTAGTGCTGGGATTAAAGGAGTGCGCCACCAAGGCAGGGCTCCAGAGGAATTATTTGATTGCCCATTGTCACTGTGACTTCTAATCAGATCCGGGTTGGACAAGGAGCTTGAGGGAAGAGCAAGCCAGCCAGGAAACACTCTTTACAGGGTGCCAGAGGGAGCAGCTATAGCGGGTCGCCCCCTGCCCGCCCCGCCCCAAGAAGGGGGCCAGAGGAGGCAGCGCGGGCCCCGCCCCCTCCCCTGGCGGGCGCGGGCGCGAGACGCTGCGCGGCAGCGGCGGGAGCGAGCGGCAGCTGTCAGGCCACCGAGGTCCAAGCTGCACTTGCTGCCCCATTGAAGAGGAGGTGGCAGCACAAGCTGTGACCTGGTCGCTGAGGAGTCAGGCAAGAGGCGCACTAGCTGATCGGCCTGGCATCTGTAGCCCTGTCCTTTCTCCCTCCCATTGTGTTGGGTAAGGTGTCCGTGCGTGGGCAGGAGGAGGGGGCTAGGACTGGCCGACCCGGGAGGCCAGGAGGTGGGGGGCCTGAGGGAAGAGGGAGAAAGGGCAGCTCGTGTCATCTCTGGGGCTACTGGCACCTCAGTAAAGGAGTCTTGGAGCTGCTGAGGTTGTAGTCGGAGGTAGGTGATGGTGGAGGGGGGCGTTGCTGAGTAATCTGGAGTGGCTGCCAGAGTGGGGCAAAGAGGCGCAGGGATCCGTGGGGAGCGGGTGTGGTTCACTGCGCATGCGCCACAGTCGACCAGCTCTAGGAGCTGGGGAGGTGAGAGGACCTGGGTCTGAGGTAGTTGGGACTATACAAGATATTTCACTTTCTAAGTTCCCAATACCAAAACAGTGTTCTTCTCTTAGAGATGCCAACATTCCTGGTCACCTAAGGACGTGTTATTATTGTCCTAAAATCCCTTACTTCCAGGCAGCCTATTAAGGAAGACGTGGCCTGGGGACAGTGCCAAGTTCCTATCAAGTGTGTCTTTAGGCTTATTGGCTCAGGAATGTCATGAAGGATGAACTATTAGACATGAATTTCCACACTGAACACTTAGTTGCATATATGATGTAAATGTCAGCATGAAATTAGAAATAGCATTTCGGTGGCATGACAGCTATGGCATCTAGACTTCATAGCATGGGCATAGCTAGCTGATAATTGAGCTCTGCAAAGTAAATTGAGTGCGTCACAGGGCTTCCCCGCTGGAAAACAAACCCCTTCCCAGCATCAAGTTGTATGGGAAGCAACCTACACCATTTAATTAGAGGCTCTCAAAGATCAACCATTTCTTGTGTTGATTTTTACATACATTAAGACAAGCCACACCCATTTCTTCAGTGCAGTATTTCTGAATTTTATTTCGGGATTACACAGTAAATTGAACAGCCCTAATCAGCATGTGGCCACAAGATGGGCTTTGCTCACAGCTCCAGGCATGTCCCCTGCCTACGCAGACTTCCAACAGGGCTACTCTCATCTATTGTGTAGCCCCCCCTCTCTTCCCCCACCAAGCCCTGCAGTACACACCCCTGTCAAGACTTGCTCCCGAACAACTTGCACTACTGATTGTAAGCATCATTCCACCCCATGGAAACTGAGGTGATATTGCAAATTTGCTTGCGTGCCTCTTTTCTCTTCGTAATCATAATAAAATGCGTTGTTTTAAAAGATTCAACCTTGATTGTATTGCCTCTGCTATCTATCTCAAGCACCTCCAGCTAAATACGGTAATTTCAATAAGCCTGTGTGGGTTCTGATAGAAAAGGTTTCAAGTGCACTGAAGAATAAAGAGCTAGGACTATTGGTTATATGAATTCCCGATCCATCTTATTATCCAAGACAATATTTGAGTCAAAGCCAGATATTTCTCTTAATGGGACCAAAATTAGAAAAAAATATTGTGGTCTAAGAGGGCTGGAGGTGTAGCTTAGTGGTAGAGTGTTTGATGCATAGCACCCTGGCATGGATTCCCAGTGCAGGGGATTTAAAAGAGAAAAAAAGAAAAAAGAATATTTGGTTCAGATCTAGTATGATAGGAAGCCATACTGAATTTCTCTTCGTGTTAGATATATTTGTTGTTGTTAAAAAATTCTTCTCTCTGCTTAAGGCTTTCTTATTTTTATGTTGGATCAAATTTGGCATCTCCTGGGGGAGGGAATTTGATTTCATTGATTTTTATACTGTACTAGTTCATTTCCGTTTGAGCGTGTGTTAACATATACCATCCTCATCTTTAAACATAGTAACAGGGATGACAGCATCCATTGAAAACGAAATGGACATCATTATTCTTGTCTTGGTTTTTGTAGGAATAGAGAGATTGTTGCAAATATATATTTATTTTAAAATGTGAGTGTAGCAAAAGGGAAATAGAAAACCTTCCATTGACTTTCAACAGGTGGAATTTCTATTAAGTCCTGTCTGGAAAGGGATCCAGATAAATGCATAATTTGTATTTTTAGTTACATTATATGTGATCATATTTGGATATCTTACAAGATCATGGATCAATTGTTGGCATAAATTCCAAGTCATTAATTCTGGGTACCTACCTATCTATTAAGTCATAAATACTTCCTGCTTATTTCTGTGATGGATTCTGGTACCACATACTGAGGAGGCATCAAAGACAAACACAAGCAGAGGGCCTACTATTTTTTTATGGTACAACTGGGCCGTATTGGCTTTTTTTTAAAATAAAAGATTTTATTTATTATGTATACAGTATGATCAGATCACATTATAGATGGTTGTGAGCCATCATATGGTTGCTGGGAGTTAAACTCAGGACCTCTGGAAGAGCAGTCAGTGCTGTTAACCACTGAGCCATCTCTCCAGCCCAGGACCTACTATTTAAATATTTTAAATAAGTTGTGTAGGAAAGCTACGTTTTTAAAAAGAAGTTTCTTAACGACATTAAACAATGAGATAATATCAAACTACAAAGAATGAGATGTTTTATTGAGACATAAAATGTGTACATATTTATAGGTTACAATATCATTTGATACAAATATAGAATATATAATGATCAAAAAGTAATAATTGCTTCAATTTCTTCAAATATTAGTAATTTCTATGTATTGTGGACTTTCATATTCTGAGGTTTTTTCCTATAAAGTACTCAATGGAAATTTCTTATTTTTCTTTTTAAAATGTCTAATTTTTTAAATTAAATTTGATCATTGACAAGTTCATACAGGTGTATAGTGCATTCTGTTTATTCTCACCTTCAGGACTCTTTTATCTCCTACCCATACCTGTCAGGCATTCACTCCTCTCTGCAAGTCCTTGTGCATCCCAGAATAGCCTTGAACTCCTCTTGCTGAGTATGATCTTGAACTTTTGATCTTGAGTCCACTTCCTAAGTGGTTTTATATGGTGTTGAGGGTCAAATGCAGTGCATTCAAGTACTCTACCAAATAATTGAGATACCTCCTCTTCTGGCTATTTTAAAATATATCATCAATTGCTTTGAGCAGTAGTTATCCTACTTTCTTTGTCTAATGTGAAATAGAACTCCACTGAGGATCCAACCCAGGTCCTCATACATGTTAGACAAGTGCTCCCACCACTGGGTTCCACCCTCAGTCCCTCCTGTGAAATTAAACCTTAGATGTTTATTTGTAAATTCCATATGGGCAAGTCCTTTGCCTTAAACATTTCCAAAGAAATCTACATCTATTGAGTGTTCATTGCTACAAATTTGCAAAGTAGATTGGGTGAAGAGAAACGGGAAGCAAGAACAGATCTGAAAGGCTCTCATAATGTAGATGTGAGAAGCTGCTGACTAAATGGCAGCAGAGCCATGTGCGGTAATGAATGTCTGTAACTCCACCTGCTTTGAAGCATGGCATGGGAGAGAAGATCAATTGCTTGAGACCACAAGTCTGTCCCCAGCCTGGCCAACACAGCAGGACTCGAATTTTAAAAATGGAGGTGGAAGTAGAGGACTAGAAATGGGTATTTATAGTCATTGAAGGCAAGGAGGCCAACCTAAACTATATCTTCCTACTTTTAGAAAATAAATGGGCATTGGTGATGGTGGAGGAGGATTTAAGGCAGCGGTTCTCAACCTGTGAGTCACGACCCTTTGGGGGAGGTTCAAACAACTATTTCGGGTACAAATATTAGATATCCTGCATATCAGATATTTACATTACAAATCTAACAGCAGCAAAATTACAGTTATGAAGTAGTAATGAAAATGATTTTATGGTTGGGGGTCACCACAAATGAGGAATTAACTGTATTAAAAGGTTGCATCATTATGAAGGTTGAAAATCACTGATAAAGAAGGTCATCGTGGTAAATGCCAACAGCACACAGTAGGCCCTCCCCAGCATATCAAGAGCAAAGTCAAACAAAAAGGAGAATAAAAAACTGTGGTAACACATCAGTTTCACCATCATTTCAAAAAATGTTTATCACTTAAGCTAGTTTCAAAGGCAGAGATTTGAAAGCAGAAAAGTGTGGCCCAAAAGCAAGCAAACAGAAATGGTAGAAAAATGAATGAGTCTATAAGTAGATTTACCCTAAGAAGGATAAAGCTTTTCAACTTAGGAGATCTTGCTTACATTTTAGTTACTGATTTAGATAGTCAATAAGTGCCTCATTAGCTTTGCAAAGGAACATAAGATAATTAAGCAGCTGAGCTGCTTTTTAAACAGTGTCTTTATTTTGCAACAAGAAAGCATACTTAACAAGCATAGGAATTATCTGTCTGTTTGGACCACTATTCTAGTGTTTTGTTTGGTTGGTTTTGTTTTTTGAGACAGGGTTTCTCTGTGTAGCCTTGGCTGTCCTGAACTCGCTTTGTAGACCAGGCTGGCCTTGGGCTCACAGCACTATTCTAGTTTTGCTTCATTAAGATATGCCACAATTAGCTATTAATATGAAGCAAATGTGTGTTTGTTGTAAGGACAGCCAAATGTTAAAACCCTGTACAACCTAGGCGTGATAGTGAATTCCTGCAACCTCCATCACTCCAGAGATTTGAGGGAGAAGCATCAGGAGTTTAAGGCCATCTCAAGCTACATAGTGAACTCCAGAACATCCTGGGCTACACAGTGAGACCTTATCTCAAAACAAACACACGAACAAACAAACAAGCAAAAAATCTTGGGTTCAAGACAGATGCCATCAGCTAGTGAATAAAATAATTAGCTAAGAAAGTGTACTGAACTGTGTGCAGTGGTGCATGCCTATATAGAACCAATTGAAGACATCCTCGAGGCAGATTGCTGAGTGCACTAGTAGTTTTTGAGGTAGGAATGTCAGTAGGTAGAAATAGAAGAAAAGTAATCTCCGATTTATCGGAAAGTCCTCTGCTTTCATTCTCCCAAAGTTCGCTTCTTCGAATGTCACCTCCTTTCTCTGATTTACTTTTACTTTGATAGAGAATTGAGCAGAAAGACAACACAGTTTTTTTTTTAATCACACAAAATACAAACAGACTAGAGCAAATTGAAGTTTGGATAATAAAATTATTTTGGTCATGTTAAACACCTGTAACATTTTGAACTCTTAAATATATTTGTGAGAAGAATTGTCTATAGATTACTTGAGATTGCACGGGACTGCTCTACGAATTATGTTTTGTTTCTAAAGACTTAGGTTCATTTTATTATAGATTATTAAAAATCTGCTTCTGTTTTTTAGATCCCTAATAAAAGAATAAAGCAACAAAAGAGACAAAAGAGAAGGTTGAAATTGTGAAAGAAAACCCAACTGGGTAGGTATTTTATGAGGTTATGCTATAAATTTTGGTATTTTACATTGCCATTTGTTAAAAGTGAATATTTATGAATAGAATACATTTCAAAATAATTTTAAGGATTATTATGGTTTTCAAATTACCTTTTAAATGTATGTGCTTTCAGAATCTCTTTTGCATGCTCTTCTTTGATCAGTGTTTAGGTTTCCTTCTTTTAGGATCCTTGCATAAATGTTACCCAATTAATATCATTGTTGAGTTTCCACTATAGACCAAGTATGACAGTACTTATCAGAATACTTTATTTTAATATATAGTCTAGGTAGCCCATGTATAAATATGTTGTGTAGGTGACAAGAAAAGTAACACATGATTATTAGTGCTTTAGATTTTATTGTGAATTTTCATATTTGTTTTGTGGTATTAAAAGTTAAGTTCAAAAGCCCATAAGATCCTCTTATGAATAATAACTGTTACATTAATATTAGTCAGATCTTATAAACTTGTGTCATTGTACCATGAAGAAAAAATTATGGAAGATCCATTTATTAGAGTCTCCACCTCAGTGCAGGTATGATGGGAGTAAATGCTTAGAGAATATTGAACTTTCCCTCTTTTCCATATTCTTGGGTCTAATTGGGACCCAGATCTCAACTGACAAAATGAAGAATAGGGCTTATCTACCTTTCAGTAGCACTTAGGTCGCTCAGAAGCAAACATTAAATCTCAAATAAGGTTTGTGTCCAAACTGGAAGCTAATATGGTCATCCATTTGCGTGGCACACTCATTCTAAGCTCTCACCTAGAATAGTGTCAGAACTGACCAAATTGTGGAGCCATCTGCTAGTTGGTTTACTGATGGCATTCAGCCTTTGCTTGCCCAGGTAGGAAGCCTCCTTGAAAAACAAGACCAGTTTCCCTCTTTTTACTAAAAGAGTTTTCATTCTTTCCATGCTTTAAATCAAGTAATGATCATGTAAGATCATTATCAGGGGCCTCATAATTCAAGAAACTTTGCTATGAAGGTGATTTGTTTCAGGTTTTAATGATTTTCCTTCCTACCTTTTCATGTATTTTCAGGTTCTTTTGTTTGCAAACTTCTCCCTGTTTGGTGCTGCAAGGATGAGTGGGAAATCTCTTCTCTTAAAGGTCATTCTCTTGGGTGATGGTGGAGTTGGGAAAAGCTCACTTATGAACCGCTATGTAACCAACAAGTTCGACTCCCAGGCTTTTCACACTATAGGGGTAGAGTTCTTAAATCGAGATCTGGAGGTAGATGGACGCTTTGTGACCCTTCAGATCTGGGACACTGCTGGGCAGGAACGTTTCAAGAGCCTTAGAACACCATTTTACAGGGGAGCAGACTGCTGCCTGCTGACCTTCAGTGTGGATGACCGGCAGAGTTTTGAGAACCTTGGTAACTGGCAGAAAGAATTCATCTACTATGCAGATGTAAAGGACCCAGAGCATTTCCCCTTTGTGGTTCTGGGTAACAAGGTAGATAAAGAGGATAGACAAGTGATGACTGAGGAGGCCCAAGCCTGGTGCATGGAGAATGGAAACTACCCTTATCTAGAAACAAGTGCCAAAGATGATACTAATGTGACAGTGGCCTTTGAAGAAGCTGTTAGGCAGGTATTAGCTGTTGAGGAACAGCTGGAACATTGCATGTTAGGTCACACCATTGATTTGAACAGTGGCTCCAAAGCAAGTTCTTCATGCTGTTAGAGGTAGGGACACTTTTCAAAAGTGTACACTATGTTGGTCAGTCCATAGCATCAAACTACTGTGCCCTCTGTGATAGTATGCACACACACACACACACACACACA